>CM051037.1:15288817-15921317 GCA_027627225.1 Congeria kusceri | reverse complement strand
GTTTCTGCGCTTGAGCAGACGATATCAAAACTAGTGTTTTCATTCGGGAAATTGCGTTCAACAAATACTGTTATGATATTTGAGAATGGCGAAGAGTAAATTGGAAAATCGACATTTTAAACTGGAAGGCTATATAGGAAATTAAGACAGTGTGTTATCAGTTAATGCATGGCGCGACTCTGGGGTTTTTGCTGTTAATTTACGTAGTGGATTTAATTTGCTAATATAACCAACTCATTACATTAGGCCATTTATCTGCTTCACGTCACATCTTGTGGAGAAAATGTGTATAATGACTGAATGGCTTTATCAGTATTAATATTCGTAGCCGGCAAGATGCAGTCTAGGGAAGAGATGAATTGTAAAGCATGTGCGCTACAGTGAAATATTATGGGAGTGAAATTACTGAAATATTTGATGTTTTAATGCAGTGTTTATTTATGATAAATGTGTTTGGGACAGCGAAATATAAGAAGATGTATCAAACATGCGTGGGACTTAAACACGGCGATTTGTAGAATTGTACGTTCCTACAACTTCCAGAAACGTTATAACTTAAATACAAGAATATTACGGAAGTAACTAGTTTACAACAATATCTGTATTGCCTGCAATGTCATTCGACAAGCGCGTTAGAGATTTCATAACAGCTACTGCACACCCAAGTAGAAAATAAAGTGTGCGAATGCATGAAAATATCTCGCATCTTCACATTCTTCACGCAAGCAGCGTTTGCTAATGAAAAACATTTCTCGACACTTACTGCTGTGGTACTAAAATACAATAACTGAACAACAGAGTGGGACTCTTGGTTCTTGGATAATTCAAGTAAGAAAATACAAGTACTCTTATTGCTCCGCGCAGTTTTAAAAAGTGAACGCAGATTTTCACTAAAATAAACATAGAAGTTTACAAATTGAGAATTTAGACACGTGGTATCACCTAATTTAATATTCGAATATACAAATTGTGAAATTAGTCGCGTGGGTATTTGTTTGTTCTGAGCACGTGTATTATATAAAGTATTGCTTATTTATGCAACTGTATTTTGTTCCTGTGTAAAAGTTTTCTGTTTAAACTGTAATACTGAATAAGGAACACGTTATAATTGAAGTTGTTTATGATTATATGTGCAGTACTTTTAAAGTACTTGCAACACGTGACATTTTTGAATTCATACGCTTGTGTTGAGGTTTACAACGTGTCATCTGCAACGTGTCAGGAAAAGGATATGATAGGGCGAGTCCTTGGGGAGAATTAAATAAGGAAGACATTCAGGTTGTGTATTCTTTACTTACTTTTACCAACTGAAAGTCCCATTATAAGTAGGGAAAGATCCAGAGCGAAAATGCAGTGTGCTGCACCCTGCTTCTCTTTTGAACTCCCTCTGCTGCCCCTTTAGGCTTGTCAACACATCAGTGCTTAATATCTTTTTAAATTCAATATATTTTGGAACTATTCAACGACTTAAGAAATACTTTTAGATTTATCGTTGTTTATTGGCCATTTAACAACGATTTTGGGTTTTGATGCGTTAGAAACTACACTTTACTAAGCTCCGTTCAGAATCAAGACTACTTTTTGCGTTGTTAATTGGGTAGTTTAACAACGATAATTGTGTTCTTTGTCTGTAGAAAAATTAGCGAGTATCATGTTAAAATTTTTATTTAGTTTCGATATCTCCAGTTTTATCCACAAAAATGTCTCCATATTGAGGAATCAAATACACGTACACTGGGGTCAAGTACATTTTGGCAAAAACTATTGTCACAGCAAATAAAGAACATAATGAATGTAAATACATGCACTATAGAGTATATGTATGCTTTAAAGAGGGTATGAATACATATTTGTTAGATTATGAAGCAGAAGTAATTATATCATATAAATCGTACATAAAATGTGTTACCATTAAAATAGTGATTTATCTGTCTGAATACATGCCCCTCGTGATGTTTAATGTTACAATATTGTCACGTGTCGCAGCATATTGCCATCATATCTATTTATAGCCGTTTTACGTTCGTTTTCGAAATAAGTGCATCGATACAACTTCTCTTATTAACTTTTAGTGATAACAAGAATATGCAAATCTATAAGACTGAAACCATGTTCATTTACATATTGACACAGTATAGTCACATACAGTGACTTCAAACTTTAATTGTGAGGAAGTTATAAAATACCGCAGTGTACATGATTGCGTGTGAATCTGCATGTACAAAATACTGGCTGGTCGATATCAACTAACAGGAAGAAAAGATATTGGGGAAACAAATTATTTAATAGTGTGGTTCTTAAAATCACGTTTATACATTGGCATAAAGCTAGTTGATTAATTTTAACCGTGACAATCAGATCACAATTCGGAAACAAAATGAAGACTTTATAATTACATTGATTTGTTTGTAATGTAGAAATAGTGTTAGGCTGGTATTTTAGGCGTGCTCACTGTTGATAGAATTTATCTATAAAATAACCTCAATGATGGTTATCAATTTGTGAAATGTTCTCCTTTAACTGGAAATTAAGTACACTAAAAATAGTCGTATTCTATTATAGACCCGCAACTAGCATTTCTGTGCTGCTATTTATGTTGCAAAATGTATCAGATGCCCGATCGTTTCTTCTTCGAATTCATATAAAGGAAAACTCAATTTTAATTATCATTTATTCGATTAATTTGTGAACAGGGCATCATCGAACTCATTGGACCTGGAACCGATTTAACCATCGCCTGGCAAAAGGTCACGGGCCTGCAAGCAAGAAAGCACCCTACAAGGTTTATCTGCCCCTTACTGTCTACTTCCGGTCTATGGACGGAGGGATCCTTAGGGACCTTAGAAATATGACGAGAGGTAAGTTCATTTTATAAAACACCGGCTGTGTTAGCGGTACCAATAGCCAAAATAGCTACTGACTTCTAAAATTTCTAATTGGCTAATAGGATTTTTGATTGTGATTTTTTGTGTGAAAATGAAGTGTATTTTTCACACTTTCAGATACATTTTTTTCTTAATAACAGAAATCATTTCAAAATCAGACCTGTTTGGTTACTAATTTATATTTCTTTCTGCCGACCTAGACCAGTCAGATGCGTTATTTAAGAAATTATTTTCGATTTTGCGTCCAATAAACACCGATTTGGAGTCGATTTGGAGTCGTAGAGAAAATTTAAATCAATAGGGCGTCAGCTCGAGTTGTTTTATAAACAATAAACACGAATTAGAACGTCAAAACGTTGTTTAGTTACAGAAGGAAGGCATATAAAATATAAACGATCCTTATTATTTTGTATGTATTATTTTAAGTTATTTGCTATTTGCCGTTATTCAAACATTGGGCTGCGATTTATATTACGAAGGTTAAGCGTGAAACTCTTATACCTGATATAGAAATGTTAAGCAGATACAACAGTTTCACGCTCAATCCTCGATGTTAAAGGGACTATGTCAACGAAAAATTGGCTTCCTTTTGCACTATAGATGATATTATATGATAGAAATGCGCTATAATAAGAACATGTGCATTAAATAAGTAATAAATAATATAATACAAACTGAGATATTTGATACAAACAGTTAGAAAAAAGTCTGAAAAAAATAATAAAACCCCAAGCGGGTATCGAACTCACGAGTCATACGAAGAAATCACAGTAGACAGCGCTCTAACCAACTGCGTTATCCTGCTTGGTAAGGAATTCTGTGTAAACTATTGTTCTACACAATACTCACAATTATGACGTCAAAATGTAAACACGAAAACGGCGAAGCAAACAAGACCCATATTATAAATTGATTTTTTTTTATCTCAGAATGCGTACACTCTTTTCCTATGTATATACTCTGTTTTAACCGTTATTTTATGCCAGTATTAATATCTTAGTTTCAGATTTGTTTAAGAAATTGCCCCCTTGAGGCCCTTTTCGATGACACAGTCCCTTTAATTTAGCAGTAGGCTTTTTAGCTCTAGAACGGCAAATATAAAAAAAGCAGCACTAAATTTCGTTGAGCGGCTTCTTATTTAGACTAGAACAGAGGTATACATGTATGATAATAATATGAAAAAACGTTTTTGTTTCGTTCTTTGAAACCTATGTTGCGTTCAGATTTGTATATAGGTCTCGTTCTTTTAAACAAATTATTAATTATTGTCGGGCTGATTTTTATTGTAAATTGTTTTTGACGTATTAATTATTAAAGTTAATAACGCCAGGAACAATTCGCGTAAAAGATAAATCGATGATGCAGTCTACGGTTGTAGATGGTACTTAGACTAAAGGACGATATCTACACATTTATTCCTACACATTTATTCCTGATGTTATTCTTGATGCTCGTAACTTCTTTTGTTAGTTTGCATTTAACCATTTCATTCGAGGAAAACATGATAATTATGTAAATAAAGGATTTTCCAGCATTTACAACTAAACTAAAACATTAGAGCAAACATACTCATTAAAAAGTTCCTGTTCACAGATTGGCAAATCGACAATTTTCAAATTTTTTGTTATAAATCTCAAAAATAAAAATAAATTATATATAAACAAGCGAAATAACACTACTGACAAAGAAATATATAGGAAATACAGTGTCTTTTATGAAAAATCATCAAATGAAATGGATAAAATTATTAAGCGTTTGGAACGCTTTTCATGGGTATTTTGGGAAACACGTGTATCACTTACATAAGCGTTTAAAAGTCACCACCGCCCGAGTTGATAGCCTTTGATCCCGACGGACGTGGTTCGAGTCCTGGCGACGGCAAAGTTTTTAAGTATGTTTTTCTTTATATAAGATTTCTTGTGGTTAGTCCCGTTGCTTCAGATTTTGCAGTTATGACATTAAATGACATTTTTCAAAAATACGAAAATCTGTGAAAAAGTCCCTTTTGTTTTATGCAATTACAGTACTAGTAATGGTTCTACAACCTTAAGAACTACAGAATATAACGTACACACCCATTCTTATAATTGATATTCATTGTGTTAGTGCCGTTATTCATGCGTTGCCATTTAATGTAGAGCTATCTGTAACATACTTATTAGTTTGCGCCAAAAGTGTAGACACGTGCAAAATAATGTATTAGTGTAATATTCGTTATAGAGTGTTATTAGGATGTTCAGTTTTGAAATATGCCATAAGATCCCATTGTTTCATTTCTATTTCCTAAATTGATCATCCTTAGAGATATTTCCCAGGCGGACGCACTAATAATGATACTATTGATATTAACTGCTAACTTAATGTGCCCCATTATAATATCAACTGCCATTTATGATTAAATAGCGTGGCGACATTTACTGCCCGTTAGGAGTTCAAAAGCGAATCTGAAATTAACGTAATTGATTTGAATTTTCATTGCATAAATTATTGTATTGACTTGCGTTGGTCAATTAGTCGTGACTTGCATTGGTCAATTAGTCGTGACTAGCGTTGGTCAATTAGTCGTGACTTGTATTGGTCAATGAGTCGTGACTTGCGTTAGTCAATTAGTAATGACTTACGTTGGTCTGTTAGTCTTCACTAGGGTTGGTCAATTAGTCTTGACTAGCGTTGGTCTATTAGTTGTGACTTGCGTTGGTCAATTAGGCGTGACTTGCATTGGTCAATTAGTCGTGACTTGCGTTGGTCAATTAGGCGTGACTTGCATTGGTCAATTAGTCGTGACTTGCGTTGGTCAATTAGTCGTGACTCGTATTGGTCAATTAGTCGTGACTTGCGTTGGTCAATTAGTCGTAACTTGCGTTGGTCAGTTAGTCGTGACTTGCGTTGGTCATTTAGTCGTGACCTGCGTGGGTCAATTAGTCGTGACTTACGTTTGTCAATTAGTCTTGACTTGCATTGGTCAATAATTCGTGACTTGCGTTTGTCAATTAGTCGTGACTTGCGTTGGTCATTTAGTCGTGACTTGCGTTGGTCAATTAGTCGTAACTTGCGTTGGTCAGTTAGTCGTGACTTGCGTTGGTCAATTAGTCGTGACCTGCGTGGGTCAATTAGTCGTGACTTGCGTTTGTCAATTAGTCTTGACTTGCATTGGTCAATTATTCGTGACTTGCGTTGGTCAATTAGTCTTGACTTGGGTTGGTCAATTAGTCGTGACTTGCGTGGGTCAAGTAGTATTAACTTGCGTTTGTCAATTAGTCTTGACTTGCATTGATCATATAAAATGACCAACAATAATTACGACCACACAAGAAAAGTCTCGATGTCTTAAAGGGACTTGTTAAAAATTTGTTTGTATATCTGAAAAATGTCATTTAATGTCTTAACAGCCGAAACAAAAGCAGCTGGACTAACAAAAAACAAATATTATATAAAGAAAAAAAATTAATAAAAATACTTATCCGGGATTCGATCCTACGGCGGACGGGATCCAAACTCTGATGCGCTGACCACTCGGCTATTCTGACTTACACTCATAGTAGTTAATTTTTAACGATAATAATGAAAGCGATACACGTGTTTTATTTTTTATTTTGTTTTTAATTTTTGGGATCTATGGCAAATATTTAGAAAACTGTCGATTTGCCAATCTGTGAACCAGTCTCTTTAAAGGGCATTACCATTCACAATTTTAATAACATAAGAAAATAAATGAAAAAAAAAGTATCATACTTTGGAAACGGAGTTAAAAGTACTGTTTATATAAAGTCAAACTGATACATGTGCATAGGTATAACTCTGGTATAGTAAAACAACTCGCGTTAATAGAAGGCATCATACAAGTTATCAATTAATATCGGAAACAAAACAATGGTTACATTTTCTAATAAACAACTCATAGCTTTTTTAGCACTTTGGTATTACATTTCTAAGACATATATATGTTTCTTTAAATAAATAATGATTTCCTAGTCCGAGTATAAAACCATTAAAAAAAAAAAAAATACGACGAAATATCAAAATTTCATATGCGTGGGCTATGTGGGATCATATTTTCCACACATAATATTTTCACACATCTGTGAAGAGTAGGATCTCATCTGTCATATTGTCTAGGTGTGAAGAATGTAATTGGCCAAAAAGGGGTATGTATTAAGATCACCGAAGAAAATGATTTCAATGCATATCAAAACATGGATGCAATCACAAACATAACAGAAAATGTGAAGAATAAAACTGTAATGTGTGAATAATACGACTTCAATTTTCACACCGGTGAAGAATGAGATCCTATTTTTCACAGATGTGAAAAATGTGATGTGTGAAAAGTATAGTCTTACAAGGCTACGTGTCGTTTAATTGAAGCATACTTGTTCCACACTACGAGTATGGAAATTATTAATCTTAGTCTCAATCTTAAACATTAAAACCTTTGTAATGAAACGTATGTAGACGATGGTTTTACAAAATACTCACTATTCTGACGTCAAAATGTAAACATGAAAATGGCCAAACGAACACAACCCATATTATAAATTGATTTTTTATCTCAGAATGCGAAAACTCTTTTCCCATTATTTATACATTAGTTTAACCGTTATTATATGGCATTATTAATATATTAAGGATTAGAGATATTTCAGATTTTTTAAAGAATTAACCCCCGTGAGGCCCTTTTCGTTGACATAGTCCTTTTAAAAAAAAGATACAGTTACAAAATGTATGCATAAAATTAGCAATTATACATAGAGTTTAAAATGTATTATTGTGCATATACAATCAACATAAAACATACACATAACCGCGGTATAATGAAAACTAGTCGCATTAATATAAACACTTAAAAAATACATTTTGAAAAAAAATACACGAAAAAAACAAACTCACAGTGATCTCCCCTACTACGCGACATTCATATCAATGCAGCGAAGCAGGGGAGATAACTGGTCAAAGCAGGGGAGATAACTGGTTAAAAGTTGGTGTATACTTATTACAAAATGTTTTTACTATATCGAAGCTGAATAATTTTAAGCTGAATAATTTTGACTTGACGTACTTATTACACAATGTTTTTACTATATCTATGCTGAATAATTTTGACTTGACATATACAAATCATGTAAGTCAAAACTATATTTGATTGTTATTAGACACTTTTTTTTCAATGTCGCACAGTTTATTTCAGCATATATACAATGTACATACATACATATCATACACACATATACACAAATATTTGAAGCATATCATTGTTGCACATGTATTAGAGTGACAATTCGACATGTATTAGAGTGACATTTCGACAAATGAAAAACATAAAAGTGTACAAATGAGAGGTTATTCTGTAAATATCAATAAAGAAAAAAATGGCAAAAATAATAAAGAAGGTGATTGCACCAGATTGGGTCAGAGATCGATAAGACAATACGTACGTTACTTAACATAACAATATAACACAACAAAAGAGCATAGGGCCGTAAGGATCTTTGCAGAGCTCAGCGTAAAACACAACAATAAACAGAAACAAGACCAGTGTTATTATACATAACAGTTGTAATAATACTTGGAAAAATGTTCAGAGCCAACTTGGCGTTCACGCTATAAACGGTTGAGGTTACAGAAAAGGAGAATACAGTACGTTTTGTTTTAATAGATAACTGCTACACATTCTGCAAAAACTTCATAATAACAATTGCAAAAATAACATAACATGCCTTAATTATACATGTATATTGAAGAACAAAGGTAAGTTATATATTATACATAATACAGCGATGGAGGTCTTAGACACGTATTTGATGATCAATTTCAAGGGTAATGTATTTTTAAGAACTGTGCAAGGTTGTTTTTTCCTACCATACATTCTATGCTGAATAATTTACTGCAGTTAAATATAAATGATCATGAGACTCCTGGCCCCCTGTTCACAAAACCAGTTGAGTCTGATTTTAGGACTCAAGGTCAATTTGAGCAAGATATATCAGGATCGGGCTAAAAATGGCGTTCACTAATCAGAAGACCAATATTTTCATTTTAGTTGTTTGTCAAATATATATTATGTGTACGCTCCGAACAGTATACATTTGCTGTCTGATATGAACGTTACATTTGCTGTCTGAAAATGAAGGTTTTTAATCAACACTTGACAACATTTCATCTTATTTTAACAAGACAAAAAGTTATTTCATTATAAATTATTCTTGAGAATCTGCTAAACTGATCTTGATCCTATAGTTAAATCTTTGATAACACGGGGCCAGCTGTATCAGCAGGAGGGGAACTCCTACTAACAATTCAAGACACTTATGAATCAGAAAGTTGTTAACTATCATTTAGCGAATGATCTAGGATAGAAAAAAAGGAGCAGCTCAAATGGGAAAGGGGGAATCCGGAACAACAATGTCATATTTCTAGGATTTGCATACCTTTTGTGCTTCAAATTAAGGTTTTTAACTATGTCACATCAATTAATATAATATAATACAAACTATTATGAATTTCAAGACATTCAAAAGATCTGTGTTGACCGGCCCAGACGGGAAGCATGGAGGAACCAGAAATGAGCAGGTTGCAGCACCCTGATATGTGGCTCTAGACCTTTCCCTAATCATCATATAATTAAGAAATAATTTTCGATTTATCGTCGTTACTTGGCCAATAAATAACGATTTGGAGTTCTGATGTGTAGGAATTAAACCAAACCACGAGGGCATTAGCCCGAGTTGTTTAATAACCACGCATCAGAACGACAAAGAGTTGTTTATTGGCCGATAAACAACGATCATGGGAAACTTATTTATTTCCGTACTAACATGGTCTGACATATATTTTTGCAATTGTAATTGGAACTACTTTTTACTATGCTCCGCTCAGAATCGGGTCTACTTTTTTTTTTGGGGGGGGGGGGGGGCGGATATTTTAACGACGATAATTTTGTTCCTTGCCTATAGAATCAGACAGAGTATCATGATAAAATCAACAATTAATAACGTTATACATGCAGAAATAAACCACACTGCATATAAAGGAAAATTATTCCTAACACACACTGCAAATAGATATCACACTATGGGTTGCTAATGGAAGA
Organism: Congeria kusceri; assembly: GCA_027627225.1. NCBI lineage: Eukaryota > Metazoa > Mollusca > Bivalvia > Myida > Dreissenidae > Congeria > Congeria kusceri. The sequence continues at coordinate 15,911,345 of CM051037.1, read as the reverse complement.
TATACATTATGTATGCCAGATTGTATAATTATTATGATGGTAAGGGTAGATTGTGAAGAAGCGTTACGACCGAATGCACTTAAACACAAACGCCGACACTATCAAGTTATCGGTCTCAAGAAATTTTCTCACTGGGTAGAAAGCTTATCGCAAGATTAAATGAGAGAACGTAGGGAAACATATATTATCAGAAAATGTTCATGGATCTGCACAAAATGGTAGGACAAGAGACTGGTCAGTGGTTTGATTTGGTTCATCAAGGGAGTTTTATCATGACAATACTTTTAATTTACGTTTTTAAACATGGTTTCTGAATTTGCCATTACATATTTGCAATCCTATATTGAATTATATTGAAAGATATTAAACATTCCTATGTTGGCCAGCCCAGAGGGACAGCAGGGTGGGGACCAATATGGATCAGGTCGCAGCACCCTGCCATTTCCCTTTAGTCATTGCCCCAATTATGATATAATCATTAAACAGTAACGTAATACACGTATTCATAAAACACACTGCATGTACAGATCACTCCATGGGTAGCTAATGCAAGGTCACATGTATGTCAGACTGTATTTTGACTATGATGGTAAGGTTAGATAATCAACAAACAATAACGTAATATAATTATGATGGTAAGGGTAGATTGTGCATAAAGTTTTATGATGCACTTACACACAATCTCCAGCGCCATCATGTTATCGGTCTCTATGCATTTTCCCATTGGAAAGAAAGCTTATCGGACGATTAAATGAAATAATGTGAGATGCAGTCCTGGACAATAAATGTACATATAGCTCAATATAGATGATATATTTACCACTAAAACTATATTGAATGGAATATATGAAAATTAGCAGAAAACACGTCGTTTTAATGACAGAAGTTTTTACGACAAATAATGAAGAAATGATGCAAAAACAACCTTTTATAAAATATATTTTCTTTTTCACTTATGTAATATAGAATTCTTTCCCTGGATTATTATCCATATTGAAACCATTTGTTATTTTCGGTGCGCACACGTGTATACGTAACATGTATTGAGCTTGCAATGGTTGTCACAAATGAGCAGTCGCAATAACAGATATGACCTTTTCCTAGAACTTTATAATTCCAAATACGTGAGGGGAATAATACAGAGCCATATTAGTTTATGTTTGTACTTGAAATCAATCTAGCTCTTTTTTTTTCTAAAAACACACACACTCAAACACAAAAAATAACAAAACACACACACACACACACACACACACACACACACACACACACACACACACACACACACACACAACGTAAAAAAAAACGCCATTTTTGTTTTTGCTTCCATATACAAATTATAGCATGTCTATGGAGTACGATTAGGGTCTTTATTATCTTAGACAGCATCATGCTCATAGAAACGAGCATCATGCTCGTAAAGTGGAGCATCATGCTCAATGAACGAGCATGATGCTCAGTAAACGACCATCTGGCTCTTTCGGCCGAGCATCAAGCTCATAAGATCGAGCATCATGCTCGTCAAGCGATCGTGACGCAAGTTTTTGGAGCATCAGCTGGGTTAGGCAATAAAGACCCTCTTCGTACGGCCTAGTACTATTGAGCATGATACTCAATGAACGAGCATCATGCTCGTAGGATCAATGCATAACTGTGGGTTTCGTCTGTTATCTGATAGTTTGCGGTATTAACACTTCAATTATATTGTTATGAATGCATTATTCGTTGGTACTTAATATGGTATAAGGAAAATACATCAGCTTTCCACGGAACAATTTACTGACGTTTATTGTCATGTAATTGGACAAATTTACCTGCCACCCTAGTGTAGCAAATAATTTACTGTGCCTCTCTAATATTAATTATTGATTCACACCTGACCTAAAGCTTAGCTTTATGTTTAAGTTATGCATGTTAAGCAATACTTTGACTTGTGTACATGTACGTACTTGTATGAATTGTTTTATGAATAAAACAATATATCTCTGTCTATATAAAATTATAACTTAAACTCCATAAAAAACGTATAAATATGCGCCTCTTTAAGAAAACGTATAAATATGCGCCTCTTTAAGAAAACGTATAAATATGCGCCTCTTTAAAAAACGTATAAATATGCGCCTCTTTAAAAAACGTATAAATATGCGCCTCTTTAAAAAAACGTATAAATATGCGCCTCTTTAAAAAACGTATAAATATGCGCCTCTTTAAAAAACGTATAAATATGCGCCTCTTTAAAAACGTATAAATATGCGCCTCTTTAAAAAACGTATAAATATGCGCCTCTTTAAAAAACGTATAAATATGCGCCTCTTTAAAAAACGTATAAATATGCGCCTCTTTAAAAAAAACGTATAAATATGCGCCTCTTTAAACAAACGTATAAATATGCGCCTCTTTAAACAAACGTATAAATATGCGCCTCTTTAAAAAAACGTATAAATATGCGCCTCTTTAAACAAACGTATAAATATGCGCCTCTTTAAACAAACGTATAAATATGCGCCTCTTTAAACAAACGTATAAATATGCGCCTCTTTAAGATCTTCAGTGGCTAACATCAAACGCATTCACTCGTTTTTGTGTGTTCATGTAACAACAGATATCCCACTATCAATTACCGACCGAATTCCTAATGTTAAAACTTCCCTGTTTCGGGCCAACTTTAAGGAGCGTCATATTTCAATTGCATATTTATATTTCTTTGTCCCGCTGTCTACATATTTTATGTGTCGACTTTTAATTACAAACTGATGGAAAAAAACGCATTCTCACCATCATTCATCTCTCATCATATTATTCATATCCATTTATCATTTGTTTCCATCCCCTAATGGTACAGACCACCAGAATCATTAATGCCAACACCACCGTACATGTAACGGTGATAACAACTAATAACACTGTTTACTAGTATTCATTAATGCCAACACCACCGTACATGTAACGGTGATAACAACTAATAACACTATTTACTAGTATTCATTAATGCCAACACCACCGTACATGTAACGGTGATAACAACTAATAACACTATTTACTAGTATTCATTAATGCCCACACCACCGTACATGTAACGGTGATAACAACTAATAACACTATTTACTAGTAATCATTAATGCCAACACCACCGTACATGTAACGGTGATAACAACTAATAACACTATTTACTAGTATTCATTAATGCCAACACCACCGTACATGTAACGGTGATAACAACTAATAACACTATTTACTAGTATTCATTAATGCCAACACCACCGTACATGTAACGGTGATAACAACTAATAACACTATTTACTAGTAATCATTAATGCCAACACCACCGTACATGTAACGGTGATAACAACTAATAACACTATTTACTAGTAATCATTATTGCCAATACCACCGTACATGTAACGGTGATAACAACTAATAACACTATTTACTAGTAATCATTAATGCCAACACCACCGTACAAGTAACGGTGATAACAACTAATAACACTATTTACTAGTAATCATTAATGCCAACACCACCGTGCATGTAACGGTGATAACAAATAATAACACTATTTTCTAGTATCCTCAATTTCTCAACCAGTCCCACCACACTAGTAATTGCTGAAATAACACTTTTAGTCATGAAGCAAGATAATAATTTAAAGGTAAATACAGTACGGAAATAACGTATTCGATATAAAAGTAGTTTGCCGATACTGATTATTATTACATGTACTCGTATTTTTCCTGAATAACTGTGAATACTTGTATCTGTCGGATTTTTTCCCTTAAGTTTCCTAATTGGTTTTGTTATTACGCCTAGTACACCATAGGACTGTTTTTGTTCTAATTAACAATACATTAAGATATGTAGTGATCATAACTACATATAAACATTTTCAAAAATAACCAGTAATCATATTATACGCTCACTAATGTAATTACTAAGATAGAGTACTAATACTAATTACTAAGCTCAATAAGCCAGCATGATGCTCGACCTAAAGAGCATGATGCTCGTTCATTGAGCATCATGCTCGTTTATTCCTCGATAGTACTAGGCCGTACGAAGAGGATATTTATTGCCTAACCCAGCATGATGCTCCAAAAACTAGCGTCACGCTCGAATTGACGAGCATGATGCTCGATCTTATGCGCATGATGCTCGCCCGAAAGAGCAAGATGCTCGTTTATTGAGCATCATGCTCGATCTTACGAGCATGATTCTGTCTAAGATATTTAAGACCGTAATCGTACTCCATACATGTCATCGCATTTACAAGTTGAGACCCTTCCGTCCTTGCCCAACGAAGACGCCGCGTGTGTAATTATCACTTTGCAAGAGGTATGTCATTTTGTCTCCCGTTCCTGGTATATAAACAAGCGTTCTTTCAAGAATTCTTACATATACACAAAGAGCAGGTAGAACGCAATTCACTTAACTATTGACGTACATTTTAACTGTGGACTTGAATAAGGCAGACGAAGTTTATCTAGGTCAGGAGTGCGCATGTCCATCTTTGGAAAACACCGAGGTATGATCACTTTGTAAACGGAAGAAAATATCATATATATTCACATACAAAATATATATAAGTTATTTTTTGAATATTTTACATGTTGCATTAGATTACAATAAAATAGTAATACAATTAGATACATGTAAATGTCTGAAGTGTTCTCTTGTTATTCTAGTCTGTATGTATAAAATTACTACTTACAATTTGATATGGATACTTATGAATTAGTATTTAGCAAGTATAGTTAATTTTTACAGCTGAAATGCAGAAATCTACGATTCATTTGTTCAATTTAGGTGTAGGTCTGATACATAGTGATCCTTATCAACTTTTGAGTAGTATATGTAAGACGCGATGAACTACATAATTGTCACGTTAACGTCTGACTGCCATTTTTATTATTTCATTTATTAACAAAACAATAACAATAGCTTGGGAGGAGTTTGAATGTTATTTGTAAAAACTGAAAAGGTCTATAAGCTAGCGGATCCGTGGTCTAGTGTTAACGCACTGGCTTCAGAACCCTGGGGTCGCAGGTTCGAGCCCCTGCTTCGCCTTAACCTACAAACTCGTCTTTCGCATAAAACGTTAAACCGAGGTGCAGTGTTTCAGGTGATAAACCCCGGGCACTAAGAGACCCAGGGTCGTCTCTGGAACGCGGCGTCTTCCGTTTCTTGCACTCTACCCCGTAGCCCAACTAACAAGTCTTTTCTGGACGATGGCCGTATGGAGAGAATTCCGGTGCACTCAATAAAAATTCGCCACCCTCCTGGAAAGGTCTATTATTTAGCAAGACTGGGACATTGTAGAAAACCGCCTATTCATCGCGAAGGGGATTGCTATTCTATTCTTATTTTGAGTGTGTAGTCGTATATGTTTAAAAAAGTGTGTATTGTATTTGTCATTATTATTTGTATTAAAATTATTATGGATTCATGTTCTCCATGCATTGTCTTATACATTTTAATATTCATTCCTCAGTCGAAAAATAAGAGACATTTGGAAAACGTGACCCTTATCAAATGTTGGATAGTATATATTCACGAATAAAATATAACCTGATGTTTAAACACCTGAAGTACATTATCGATATGAGTTTTGATCTGAACTACATTTTACGACACTGTTACATAAAAACGTGTAACTTGTAAATCAAAACTTAATTGCTATTTAAAAGTAAATGGCAGCACCTGTCAGCATTTTAGTATTGCAATTAATATGACTCGGTTTTGTATCAATGTGTTTCTCTTGTATTGTCCTAACTGCAAATGCCATGTATGAAGGTAAATGTATCGAATAAACGTACGTTGCTTTATGCTCGGCGCGAAAGACCTATTGTGTTAAAGTTTAAACAGAAGGCTTGTTGAAAATAATGTATTCAGTTGCAAAATTCCAGAAATATTACGCTCATATTCTTAATTTATATTCATACAGCCTGTGTTGTTTCCACAACTTTGATCTATTTAATAATGTGAATGTTGATGGAAACATGGCTATAATCCAAATTACTATATACGATTTTTTTGCATACAAATGTTCCAATATTCGACAGTTGCTATGTGGACTACATAGGTAGGATAGCTTTATAGCATACAATATAAAAATACTAAAAGTACTGATAAAAGTGCAGACAAATTTAGTTACAATAATATTTTAAATAATGTTACAGTAATGACATTGCAATTTTTAGTTATAAGTAAGTTAGCTGGAGATGATAAATTCTAGAAATAATATTTTGTTCGGCAGAGTAAAAACGCGAGAATAGTGTTATTGCTGTTGAAATGGCGGATATGTACACTGCCGTGCATTTATCAGTTTTTGTTTTATTTCAATATGATGAAGTCCAATACATGTTCTTCCAAGGACAATAACCACCATAGCTAAATATCGCTTAGTGCGTTGTTCGCAATTTTAGTGGTGATGGTCTCAAACTACTATCAGAACGCATTAAGGCATATTCGACTACGCGAAAGAAAGTAGTGCCGTTTTGAATCAAAAAGTAATCATTGTAAAAATAAACTAAAACTAAAAAAGGGTCGGATAATTCACCGCTTTCAATGTAAGATCAAACTATGAGTTAAATCGCAGACGAATAAATGACTGTAAAAAGTACGCTATGCAACGTTCGAAGTCACGTGGTCATTGATTAAAGTGTTAATTGGGTCATGTGACGAGTCATGTAGAATAATAGACATTCTAATCTTAAACTATTAATCTTAACAAATCCATCCGCCCTTTGCTGGCGCATGTTTCGGCTCCATTAATTGTGTGACATATTTACACATTTATTTTACTTTTGACCATGTTAATAACAAATAACAAACACAATGGAATACGCAATTTAATGATGTAGTACAGTTAGTCGATTGGCTTTTGATTCTATCAATAACGGTCGCGCTTGTTTCTGTAAATGCATGCGTTGTTTACTACGGGTGACATATTTTATGTGATCAGAATTTTAGGAATATCAAGATTCAGATTCAAGATTCAACATATTTATTTCGTTACTTAAACATATACATGTTTTTCGTAACATGATCCAATGAATAATAATAATAGTCACATGACACCTTATAACATATTTACATATATACACAGTTTATAATACTAATATGTATATAAAACAAATAACATTTATTATTTCTAGTTCGCATAGCAAAAAAACAAAATCCAGAGAAAGTTACGACAAGTGTGTTTTAATAAAGCATTTGCCCAGAGGAGGGACTTGTAGATTTCATACGAAAACATAAGACAAAAATACGAGACAGCTTAAGAAATGTATGTACAATATGTACACTAATATATGCAACTGTAGAGAACACAAATTATTGCAACTATTGTACAGTATTAATCATAACTTTTCGTCTGTTAAAAGCATGGTATGTATATGTACACAAATTCAATACTGTTTTATAATTTTTTGATTTAAATAGGCTAATAAATTTGACCACACTAGGTTTAGTATAGTAATATTTACTTAAATATGTCTTCCGAATGTCACTATACTGGGGACAAATGCATATAAAATGATATTCGTCTTCCAAATAAATTTTATTGCAAAAAGTGCAATATCTGTTACAATGTTCGATTCTGTTATTGCCGTGTCGGCCTGTTTCTATTTTTAATTGGTGAGATGACACTCTCAGTTTAGATAATGCAATACGATATCTTAAAGGTATTTTATCAAGATAATATTCAAAGTCAAAATCAATTTTAAACAGCTTATAAGTGCACAAACTTCGACTGTTATTAACAGCAGTATACCACGACTGTTTAAATTGATCTAGCAGTCTTTGTTTAAAATCTAGATGGAAACAATTCGTATTAACTAGATAGGTGGTAACCCAAACATATGAGAAACCACTACTATCTAAAAGAGATTTAACATTGGTTAACCAGTTAGATTTACCTTTAATGCAATCATCTAACAATGCTTGGTATGACTTCTTAATAATAATATTGTCGCTATTTAATATTTTTAACCAATATTTAATAATGCGTGTGTGTCTAGTGATATACAGTGGATATCGGCCAAGTTCTCCGTAAACAGCAATTGAACATGTATATTGTTTTACTTTAAGAAGGTTTTTACAAAATTTTAAATGAATTCTCTCTACTTTTGCAGATTTGCCAAAACCCCATACTTAACAACCGTAGCTCAATACTGATCCTACAAATGCGCCAAATAATTGACATGTGGTACTAGGTTTTAGAAGGGCTGTTTTGATATTGTTCGTAAGGGTATTTAGAGCCTTTAGTCCTTTGCCAGAAATGGTTTCACAATTAAGTATGTTGCTACCTGTATAGTTAAAAACAGTTCCTAAATAGTTGAAATTGTCTACAGTTTCTAATGGGATGTTATTGTAAAACCACTTTTCATCAAGCTTTAAAGGACCCCGTTTTCTGAACACTACAACTTTACTTTTGTCCGGGTTTACTTCAAGTCCCCACGTATGACAGTAATTTTGTAAAAGATTTAGACTATGTTGGAGATCTGTTGGGGTTTTCCCAAGGATAACCATATCATCTGCAAACAGCATTAAAATAAATGTAAGATCATCTATGGATATGCCACTATTAACATCGTCGCAAAGGAATAATTCTAGGTCTTCTAAAAAAAAGAGAAAACAATATTGGGGACATTACCTCACCTTGTTTTACCTCACCTTGTTTTAAACCAATAGATCATTCAAAGAATTCTGAATACGATTTATATCCTTTTATGCATGCGCGCACTTTCGAGTACATATCCCGTATTACCCGTAATGTTTTACCTCTCATTCCAAGTTTAAATAATTTATACCATAAACCATTCCTATATATACTATCGAATGCCTTTTTAAAATCAATGAACGCACATGCTAGTCTCACTGCATAGCATAAAGTAAAGGTTTCAAAGCGGGAGATTTTAGTTAAATATGAGACATGACATAGAAGTTTTGGGATACAGGAATGTCAGTAATATATATCTGATAATTCAATATTTTACAGTAGGGATTTGATTTAATGGTTCAAATATACCATTGCAATCTTCATCATATTTGAGAAACAGATTACAAAATACAAAAAAGTGTGCGCAAAAGAAACGAAAATTTTGTTTTGGAAATGCTCACACCACTGATCCAAACTAGCCATGGAGATTAGCCATTTAGACGAATCAATTTCAAATATGAGTTTTATCTATTACGTGATTACGAGATCGTTTATCATCTTGAACATATAGGTGCATCAACATTTTCAGTGACTGGATACGATTGTTATATAAAAAGAATCAGCGATTGTGATTATTAATTTAAAACATACACAGCTGCAGACAGATTTTCGTTTAGAAACAATATCAACAGTATCTTTGAAACAGCGCTATAAACAACAATTTGTGTTGCTAATAAAATTTGAAAATACTTTGTTCTGGGAAAACTTTCGGAAAATTCATCAATTTATAAAGTTCCTTTGCTGTGTCACACATAGATCATTATGCATTAAAATGTTTTAAAATAGTAAATATTGCTTAGTTGTTTAGTATTTAACCTTTTTATAAACAATAATTTTAGGATTTCACAAAGCAAGTTTGATCTAAAACTTTCGCACAACTTGTTTTGTTCTAGGAACACGTGACCACAGCAAGAAGACGCATAGTCCCGGGATGAATAGCGGCAGTCAATCAACGCTCGATCAAGGTCAAGGGCCACAGGCCAAGAGTTGCGCCGGTTGCGGGGCTAGGATCTTCGACCGGTACCTTCTGCACGCGGTGGATCGGTACTGGCACACCGGCTGTCTGAAATGCTCCTGTTGTCAGACGACTCTTGGCGATTTCAACTCGTGTTTCGTTAAGGCGGGAATGATCTTTTGTCGGAACGATTATCTACGGTAACGATTAATGCAGCAGTTATTATTATCAAATATAACTTTCGTTTCTATTTAAAAAAATGGAAACTAAACTAAGTGTGTAATGTGGTGCATGAAAAACCACATCAATGCGAACAGAGTTGACAATGGTCCATAAATGCTGCTTTAAAACAATTATTGTTCTACATTTTAAGGTAAGTTGCTTTACCCATAGGATCAACGTCTTTAGTGTGCATCACCATCAATGTACCAGCAGATTTGCCGCCCTTAGTAACGGGTTGCATCCAGATTTCTACTTGGGTTATGGGCATTGTTTTCTCAAATTGTGAAAGACCTTTTATCGCCTTCCTTAGAACAACCCTGCATTGTTGTCCGTATAACCGGTTGCTCCTTGTTTTGCTACTTGAATTTTAGCGTTAGGTTACGAATTGTTTTTTGTGAACGTCTTTAGCGTGCATGATTTTCGTTACACTAGCATCACTTTTCGCCCCTTATAATCCTTTACGTACAGATTTCCTACTCTAGTTACGGGTCCGAACGACGTTATATCATATAAGTTTAAACTCAAGGCTCCAGACAATTTTCTCATATTGAGAACAACCTTCTCCTTGGTAACATTAAATTGACAAATATCACTTGTGGTCCTCACCAGTTTCACTATGTTTTACTACTCGAATTATGTGCATTTGATCTCATTTTGTGGACCCATTTTCTAATGCTGATAATGACTGTTTTACTAGCCGCACATGTTATGCTATAGTTGGTTGCACTCATTTTACCAGTTGTGTTGCAACTTTAGGTTACAAACCCTTTTCTCATATGTTGAACGTCGTTAGTGTTGATCACCGCCCGTACACCAGCAGCATGTATAACAAGTTACAACCTGTTAAATGGCTCGAGTTGTGGGACTATATTCTCATACTGTGTACTTCCTTGGTTGTTATCATCTTCTATTTAGTAGCAGCACTCTCGCCTCTCAAAACTGGTTAGACCCAGTTTTCTACTCGAGTTATCTTCCGCTTACTCATATGATGACCCTTTATCGTATTCCATAGAAGAAAAACAATCATTGTCGTTATAACCAGTTGCAGCCTGTTTACAACTCGTGTTTCATCTCAAGTTTACAAAGCATTTTTCAAAAAATGTGAACGGCCTTAATTGTCATTTATTGAGCCCTTAATTGTCATTTATTGACCATCAAGATTATCGCCCTTCACAACGGGTTACCCCCATTTTACAAATCGAGTAACAGACCTTTTTCCGAAATTGTACTTGGCTTTGATCACTTTCCATATACCAGGCGCACTTAAAATCAGGGTACAGCCTGTCTAACTGCTTTAGTTGTGGAACTTTGTTTTCCTTATGTGAACGCCCTTGGCTCCCCTTGAAACTGGTTAGACCTAGTTTTCTACTTGAGTAATGTTCCGTAAATGGATATGATGACCAGCTATCGCTTTCCATAGAACAACACCTGTTGTCGTTATATATCGTTAAACCCAGTTTAATACTCGAGTTATTTGTCTTTGTTATAATACTGTGAACATCTTTAGCTTTAATAACCTTCCATACATGTATCGTCTCTTGTAGCCGGACACAACAAGTTTGCCTGCTGGAATTATGGGCCTTTTACAATCTGTGCACGTTCCTAGATTTTATATCCTTCCATACACTTGCCGTCTCTTGAAACCGTTCACACCCAGTTATACTACTCGAGATGTCAAATTGTATAAGCATATTATCATGAAACGGCTTACCTACCTAATCATGTAATTGTCTAATCTAGCAACTTTGTCTTTTGATAGCATATTCTGGAACCGCTAGGGAAACTTTGAAATTTCCAGAAAGCGATTAGTTTGAACGTTTAAATGCATTGCTTAATTGAGATTGTTAGTAGAATTATGCTTTAGATCTTTAACATGTAGCGTTTAATTAATCGCATACTCGTACATAAACGTATACCATGGTTAAATTGTGCTTTGATGGCATATTCAAATGCTAATGCACCCATTCCATTTTGACATTGTTGATTATACTTGATTCTAGGAAGTATAAAAATGTATTAAAAATAACAAGCAAAGCTAAATAAATGATAAACGTTATAATTTCAATAAAATGTTATACAAGTTTTTATTAGTTTATTGAACATCGCCTAAATTGGACATTGAAATAGTGACGATTAATGCAAGGCACATACACTCTATTCAATTCCTTAGTACATACATACGTACGTACGTACATACGTACATACATACATACATACATACATACGTACGTACGTACGTACGTACGTACGTACGTACGTACATACATACATACATACAAACATATACACATACATACATACATGCACCTAGGTATTAGTTCATCGATCAGACCATATATTTGACAACGTAATGATGAATATGTATGCAAGACAAAACACACAGTTCAACTCCTCGGAAATGTTTGACTTGACGAACTCATGTTGTGCGAAAAGACAATGTAACTTTTACTGTTAATCCACACTGTTCATCTTAATCAAGCCCACACGTGTTGAATGCATATTTAGCGCTGTCCAATTAATTATTAACCAATTAATTCATCAATCCGGCATCCCTAACGAAATATTAAATTGCTCACCAACTTTTCTCACGTGATTTACCCCCCCATGCTATGATTAAATTTTCTAGTAACTGCCATACTGTCACGCCATGTAGCATTGTATGTGCGATGAGATTATAAAATGTACAACAACCAAGGATAAACAAATGATTAACATCTGCATGATTTTGCTGAGCTAATGTCTGTCACATCTGGTGATTTCCTGTTCTAATTTGCACTTAAAGAGTGATTTAGTTTGCTTGCATATTTTTTTCATTCGATATGTACTCAGTAGCTTGTCAAGTGTTTTACTATCTTGATAATAGTAAAAAATAATAACGTTCCAATGTAGAAAAAATGCAACTGTTAAAGCTTCACATATGATTGATAAGTTAATTTAACTTCCTATCACAATTGGCTTGGGGACTTGCGTTTCGTCATGCATACAACATATCAAAACAATGCATAATAAAATCCCAAAAGACTATCAACCTTTTCTGGATGAAAACTTAAAATTCAAAATCGAGATGCAATAGTCATATCAAAAGCTTATTAACAGAAAAGAGCTAAAATTATAAGAAAAATTGACTTCCCTGTTATTCAACAGTTGAAACTTTAATAGAAACTTTGTAGATGAGTACAGTAATTACAAATATATGTTTTTGTGACACATATAATATTAGTATTAACAATTATATATATACGTGTATATGTGTGTCACGTTTATTGCAAAATTTCGGAACGAAAATGAAGAGCATTGCCGCTTTAATGTCCGAAAACAACTCATATATTTACTTACATACATGACTTACCGATCTGCTATGTTTACCTAGCTAACTATCGCAGCGAAATAGAAGCAAAAGCAATAGGTTTATCCGTTTTAATATAAAATATTTATCTGTTTACAGCTTCAGATTGCAACAACCCATCTACAACAATGTTACATCAGTTGATATGTAAATGTGCATGTTTTGCAAACGTAAACTTACCTGAGCTAATAGTTCTAAAGACAAGATATCAGCAGTATTTGTTCGTCGTTCTATTTCGTTTGCCTAGGGATCGTGCAACTGTTGTCGTCAACAACAGAACATGGCATTAATATAATCCAATAACACTAAACAACAATAATGTATTCGTTTCTGTTACAGATTATTGCGAGCAATCTTTCAATTTGGTATGGGTCTTTTGTACAAACGGCCAGGGTAAATGATACTTAGAATACAGAACTATTTTCTGGTCACGTATTTGTTGGACCGAGGCCACTGTTAATGTCCGTGAGAAAATCCAGACAGGTCATTGTTTTTTAGAATGACACAAGACTTTAGTAGTGTAAGAAAATTTCATCTTGCAATCTTCGAACATCTTTAGTTCTATTACTTGTGTATTGTGTGTGAGTTCTTTGCGAACATGCAGTTTTGGTCATCAACAATTTATGCAAATGAAATAATATTCATATAGCCCGATTACCCTACACACCAACCAGGTATTTTGTATGTTACAGATTATTTGGAAACGGTGGCTCGTGTGGCTCATGTGGACAGACCATAAGTGCAGGTGAACTGGTAATGAAAACCGGACATTCCGTGTACCACGTGAAATGTTTTACGTGCGTCACGTGCAGACACCAGCTAGTGACGGGCGACAGATACAGCATTGTAAATGGCGCCCTCCTTTGTGAACAGGACTCCATTAAGTGCTTAAAGGAACAATGAACATCACCAAAAACAACACAACAACTAGACAGCAGAATGACAGCGCATATCTCCGCCAATATATTTAACCCTACTTAACATACTGAACTGGATTTTCCAATGATTATGACATAACTTTAAGTACTGAGGCACGATAAGCGTAGTTATATCATATTCTGTCATAATAAATTGTCTGATATAAAATGTTAAGTGCGCGTGAACGTGTAAATAATAAGTGTCTCGAATGCATAGCATACTTTCTGTCTATCGATCTGTAGTTTTAATATATACACTTAAGTTTACGTGCCTTGTACCTACTTAAGAAAACTAAAGCTTAGTTCTTGCATACTCAGATACTTACGATTATATTATAAATATAAAGTAATAATTTCGAGATTCATTGAACACTTTCACAAAACATTCACAAACTATTTTCAATTAGAAATGTAATATGTAGTATATTAAATGCACACTATAATAGTGTACATAGTTTTTTACATTTACACTAGTAATTTTTAAGCAAACGTTATATGTTGTAATCAACTTTGCACGTATTATGATCATGTCGATTTCGGCAAACCTGTAAGTTGATTTTAAAACTACATCATTATGAATATAATACTAATTGCAGTAATTATTATAGTGTTTTTGCTTATTAATAATTGCAAAAAAACATTGTTTTGTTAATGCAAAGTATGGTGCATAACCAGTTAAATGTTGGTATGTAATTTAATTTCTTGTCAGAGTTACCAGGTTCATGTGAACAATGCTTACATCATAATAACAATGTGTGGTCTCGTGTTCGAGCAATGCTCTTAGAACTTTAATTCCTCGCATTCTAGCAATGCTCTTAGAACTTTCATTCCTATAAAGAAATTGCCTTTGCCTGAACAATCATTTTGTCATTCTGTATAAGTTTATTGCTCACGCCCATTGTACTTGTTTTTGTATTGATAAACAGTTTTTAAATAATTTAATGTATTTGTGAAACATATGGCAAATAAGCACTTTTCTTCGTGTTGCATTGTTGCATAATGTTCTATATCTACGGACATTTATGATTGTTCTGACTAAAAACATACTACTTTGTCTTTGTGTCTGAGATATGCTAGAAAATGAGTGCAGCTGAGCTGGTAACAAACACAGGGTATTCCGTTTTCAAAACTCGTTGTTATCTCAAGCTATGCTGACAATCCTTACATCGCACTTGTCTGGCTAACACATGACATGCTCGTTACCCATACCCTGAGCAATAGGTTCATGATGCACGATACAAGAATCTTTATTTCAAGTCGGAAAGTTTATAACACACAACATTAGTTCGATGAGCTTTTTCTCGACATGTAACAAAAATAACAAATAGTTGTTTATTTGAAAAAAATAAAACTTAATTAGTTAAGCAGAAAAAAAACATATGTTATTATAAGTTAAAATTCTATAAAAGACATACATATTGCAGACTAAATCATAATACGACTACTACCTCAGAATTAATAGGTAAATTATTTCATTCATTCTTTTATTTTCCTCCAGCATAGGAGAGCGTAACATATATCCAATCAATAAATTGAAAATTATAACAAATATTTACAATATATTACACAGTGTAGTAGTCATATAAACGTAGATATGCTCATATGTTATATAGATAGTAGCATCGATTAGGTACATAATGCATATACATTGAGACATTTTGATAATATGTTTAGAAAAGTAGCATAATTATGGCACATATTGCAAATAACATTTGAAGTATAAAAACATATGAGCGTAGCTTTTTATTACCATAATTACCGGTATTCACGAGGGGTCTCTTAAGGCAAAAACGAAATTTAAGAGCAAATGTCCTCTTGAAAAGTACACTACATACATGTACATTGTCTTTTACGTTTAGCAGCTGTCAGCGCGACATTACGATAACCGTGCCTTTTCACTCAGTGTTTCTTAAGATGAAATCTAAATTTAATATCAAATGTCTTAGTGATATGTAAATTGCATGATCTCTTTAAGTGTTTGAAAGCTGCCAACATGCTATGAAAATGCAGAAAACGTCCATCCTTTTTTCCGAACTTAGTTTCAACAACAATACAGTTCGATCATAAACGTTCATTGCAGTTAATGACTTAAAACGGATGTGACCGATGCACTCGTAAGCACATTCCCACAGTTGCTTGCGGTGTGTTTCTTTAGTATTGCTAAGCACATTAAATCCACAGTTATATTATCGATGGTACAAGCTACATCTACAGTAAGTACACATCATGCAATGCCAAGACATAAATATATGTACATAATAACCTCGACAGGGTCTCAGTATACAAGAATAAACAAAAGCATCTAATATATACTATTCAAACTTTAAAGTATTAATAATCAAGAGTTTTAGGATAAATCATAGGCTTATTATGAAGGATACAGGCGACAACACTGACATCAGAGTTACTAGTAAGCAAAATGGCAGATAGGCATGCGTGCAAATATACAATGTAAAATGAAGATTCAGATTAGTAAGAATCTATTGACTATTGTTAGAGAAAGATACATCACAGTTGTTAGGTACAATATAAATCTTTAAAAAGAAACTTATTATCTACACATACAGAATTTACATTTGGAACCAGTCCAAGTGCGGAAAAGCCTTCTCAAGTCGGAATAGTTTTTAGAACATAGTATATCTGTACGAAGGCTATTCCACACCTGGGCAGCTTCAAACCGGAATATATTTTTCCCATACTTGTTATTACAGAGGTTACATCAACATTGTTTTCATATCTGAGAGAGAATTTGCAATTTTTAAAGATACAAGACCCTGAATATATTCTGGAGAATCGCCGTGTAAACATGTGAATGCCTCAATGGCAATGCATATGACTTTACTGAAATGGAGAGTTGTAAGTCCTACTCTACTGAGTAGTTGTTCATAACTTGAGTTAGAGTTATTGAACACTATCTTTAGAGCTCTATCTTGTATTTTCTCTAGTTTTTCTGTATTAGTTTTGCTACAAAAATGCCAAACGATAGGGCAGTAATTAAAATACGATCTAATGAAGGACTGAAAGATTACAATTCTAGAGTGAACTGTCAACAATTCGTGGAATTTGTGTATAGAAGAAAAGTACAAAGCGCGGCATTTCGAAATTTATGTATGATATATTTCCATGTCAAAAGAACAGCATCGACCAACATATAACAATATCAATATAACATCAAGTAAGCACATGCAGCAACTGCGACCCGGAACACGTAGGCATCATAAAACTGACGTGACGTATGCGCGTCGCTACATTTTATTTAAGATCAGTCTATTAGCAGCGACGCGCTTTGTGCGGCGTTCAACCTATCTGTAAAACATATGGCAGTACCAAGCCTCATCGCAGCTGGCCAGGATTCGTATATACGACATATGCCACTTCAGAACAACTTACATACAGAGCAGATTGCAACACCGTGATACGAACAACTGCTATTACAATAATGTAGAGACTGCACACAAGTTTAAATACTATAGTAATTGTATCCAATTAAACAAGCATATGGAAACACAGATTCAATACAGCAGTTAGAGTAGCATTAGCCGCTCCCCAAATCCCAACATTTGATTTCAAACAATAATGTAAACACAGTGAAAACAATCTATTTTCGATGATATGGCTTAAGGCATAGAACTTGTAATAACACTTCGATGTTCAATTAATTGTTAATGGCACTTTTATGAACACATTAACCACGTAATTAAGCAGTGTACACAATTTCAGCACACATCAAATACCCACCCATAAGCAACCATCTGAGAAGTAATTATGTTTGTATTCAAATACAGCCATCAATGGCAATCCATTCTGTTAAAATCGATGATAAATAGAGACTCATGTTATAAGGATTTTCACTGGATTCCAACTCCGTACTACGCATACTATCTTCCAACCACAATCATGCATACCTGGGGGAAAACGTTTGCCTACATTCAAAATAATCACCTAAGCAAACACGGTCATATGTTATCTAATTTAAAAACTGCAAACAAGTTATTATGTTTTTTAGCTCACCTGAGCACAACGTGCTCATGGTGATCTGGTGAGCTTTTAGGATCGCCGTTTGTTCGTCGTCTATCGTCCGTTGTGGGTCGTGTGTCAACATTTTCTTTCAAAGAACATCTCTTACTAAACTGCTGGGCATATTTTCACAAAGCTTCACAGGAATGATCGTTGGGTTATCCTCTTTCAAAATTGTTCAAATCGTTCCGGTCCGCTGCATATGTAGGTCAAAAGAGCTAAAAATAGATTTAAAAACTGAAAACTTTAAAAATCTTCTTCTCTGAAACCACAAGGCTTAGAGCTTTCATACTTGATATGTGGCATCCTCTAGTGGTCCTCTACAAAGATTGTTCAAATGATGCCCCTGGGGTCAACACTGGCATCGCCCCGGGCTTCACATGGTTTATATAGACTTGTATAGCAAAATGACTTTAAAAATCTTCTTCTCTGAAATTGCAAGGCCTAGAGGTTTCATATTTGGTATCTAACATTGTATAGCGGTCCTCTACAAAAGATTGTTCAAATGATGCCCCTGAGTTCAAAACTGGCCACACCCGGGAGCTCACCTGGTTTATATAGACTTAAATAGCAAATTAACTTTAAAAATCTCCTCCACTGAAACCGCAAGACCTAGAGGTTTCATCTATGGTATGTAATATTGTATAGTGGTCCTCTACAAAGAGTGTTCAAATGATGCCCATGGGGTCAGAACTGGCCACACCCAATGTGTCACATGGTTTATATAGACTTGAATGGCGAAATGACTTTAAAAATCTGCTCCTCTGAAACCGCTAGTCCCAGAGGTTTCATATTTGGTATGTAAAATTGTATAGTGGTCCTCTACAAAGATTGTTCCAATGATGCCCCTGGGGTCAAAACTGGCCACACCCTGGGACTCACATGGTTTATATAGATTTAAATAGCAAAATGACTTTAAAAATCTTCTCCTCTGAAACTTCAAGGCCTAGAGGTTTCTTATTTGATATGTAACATTGTTTAGTGGTCCTGAACAAAGATTGTTCAAATGATGCCCCCGGGGTCAAAACTGGCTACACCCTGGGGGTCACACGGTTTATATAGTCTTAAATAGCAAAATTACTTTAAGCATCCTCTTCTCTGAAACCGCAAGGCCCAGAGGTTTCATAGTTGGTATGTAATATTGTACAGTGGTCCTCTACAAAGATTGTTCAAATGATGCCCCTGGGGTCAAAACTGGCCACATCCAGTGGCTCACATGGTTTACATGGATTTAAAAGCAAAATGACTTTAAAAAGCTCATCTGAAACCGCAAGGCCCAGAGGTTTCAGATTTGGTATGTAAAATTGTATTGTGAATCTCAACAGAGATTGTTCAAATGATGCCCCTGGGGTCAAAACTGGCCACACCCCGGGATCACAATGTTTATATAGACTTAAATAGCAAAATGACTTCAAAAATCTTCTCCTCTGAAACCGCAAGGCCCAGTGGTTTCATATTTGATATATAATATTGTATAGTGGTCCTCTACAAATATTGTTTAAATTATACACTGGGGTAGAAAGTGGCCATGCCCTGTGGGTCACATTATTTATATAGACTACACAAATCTTCTCTTGAAATTGCAAAGCCCAGATTTTTATACTCAGGTAAGGGCTTTAGTGCTATTTGGCCCTCTTATTATAAGCCATTATGATGCCTTTAACTCAGGTGAGCGACCTAGGACCATCGTGGCCCTCTTGGCAATTGTTTATCTTATTGTCAAACAATACTTAGGTTATTATGCTGTGATGTTATTGTTGCAAAAATACTGCATTGAAATTTAGAGATGGACTTCAAAGTCTAATACATGGTGTGTTTTTATATCTTTCCATCACTGTTTGGAAGGTAACATACTCCACAACTAGTCTGCAGTCTGCTAGGGCAGAAAGGGGAAACAAAAAGAAACAGGGTGCACCACTTTGGTATTTCGCTCTATACCTTTTCTTAATAATGGTATGATCATTAAGCAATAACGTAATGTACGTATTCATAAAACTGTATATACAGATCACAGTTGGGTTGCTAATGGAAGATCATATATATATGCCAAACTGTATTGTGATTATGGTATACAGATCACAGTTGGGTTGCTAATGGAAGATCATATATCTATGCCAAACTGTATTGTGATTATGGTATACAGATCACAGTTGGGTTGCTAATGGAAGATCATATATATATGCCAGACTGTATTGTGATTATGGTATACAGATCACAGTTGGGTTGCTAATGGAAGATCATATATATATGCCAGACTGTATTGTGATTATGGTATACAGATCACAGTTGGGTTGCTAATGGAAGATCATATATATATGCCAAACTGTATTGTGATTATGGTATACAGATCACAGTTGGGTTGCTAATGGAAGATCATATATATATGCCAAACTGTATTGTGATTATGGTATACAGATCACAGTTGGGTTGCTAATGGAAGATCATATATATATGCCAGACTGTATTGTGATTATGGTATACAGATCACAGTTGGGTTGCTAATGGAAGATCATATATATATATATATATATATATATATATATGCCAGACTGTATTGTGATTATGGTGGCAAGGGTAGATTGTGAATCAAGTGTTACGGTCATATGCACTTAAAGAAAAACACCATGTCAAGTTATCGGTCTGAATGCATTTACCCACTGGAATGAAAGCTTATCGGACGATTAAATGTGAACAATATCCATACACAAAGCTTACGATATATGATAGATTTACTACTGAACATATATTGACTGGAATAGATGACAATACATTTAGTAAAAACATCATTTTATGACAAATAATCAAGAATTTAAGAAATATGCAACATCTTTTTCTGAAAGATTTATTTTCTCACTAACATATTATGTTATCCTCAAGACAAAATTTGTCTTTTCCTTGAGTAATATCCATTGAAACCATTCGTTACTTTCGTTGCGCATACGCGTATACGAATTGAGCTTGCAATTGTTATCACATATTAGCAGATAAGCGACATTTCGTAAATATATGATTTGCGTCCTTATGAGAATTATCTTGCATATTCAAGTGAAGACCCTTCCTTCCTTGCCCGACAAAGACGCCGCGTGTGTAATTATCACTTTGCATGTCATTTTGTCTCCCGTTCCTGGTATATAAGCAAGCTTTTTTTCAAGGATATTTTTACATATACACAGAGAACAGGGCTGGTATTCACAAAGCTCCTTAGGTAACTCTTAACTTAAGTTGTACTTAAGTGGAAATTTCAGATCAAATTTTTTATGTGAAATTCAATGATGTCTGCACAAAGAAGGCTGCCATACTAAACATATAAGCAATATTTACAAGTCTACAACATTTTAATGTTAAAAGACCTATACACGAAACAGCCAGAGACCTAAGGAATTTTATGAATTTAAGGAATTTACTTAAGTTTTCAATAAGGAGCTTTGTGAATACGGGCCCAGGTGGAAAGAAATACACTTAATTAGTGACGTAAATTAAAATGAGGCGTTAATAAGGAAGAGGACGTTCATTTAATTCTGAAGTGCGCATTTCGTTCTTTGGTAAACACTGAGGTATGCTCACTTTGTAAACGGAAGCAACTATAATGTATATTTACAGTTCAATAAAGCAGATGAAGTTCATTTAATTCTGAAGGGCGCATTTCCTTCTTTGGAAACACTGAGGTAGGCTCACTTTGTAAACGGAAGCAACTATAATGTATATGCACATACTAATCGTCTATACGTTATTTATTGAATATTGTACATGTTGCATAAGTTTACAAAAGAAAAGTAATACAATTAGATACATTTAGGTGTCTGAAGTTTTCGCTTGTTATTATAGTATGACCGTATAAACTAACTACTCATACTTTGATAATGATTATTATAAATTCGTATTAAGGCGTTATTGTTAAATTTCACTGTACCTAACTTGCAGCTCAAATGCAGAAATCTACGAATCATCGGCTCACATTTAGGTGGACTTTTGATACAGTGTGATCCTAATCCAATTTGTAGTAGTATAGTTAAGAAGTTTTATTATTGTTTTATTGCCTTTTTACCTTTTTTACGATTTCATTTATTAACAAAACGACAATCTGTTAATATTTTCAAGCCGACGGTCTCAGTTTAATATGAGATATTACACATAGTGCTTGTAATACAGGAATGTCAGTAATATACCGCTGCTACTTCAATATCGAGAAACATATTGCAATATATAAAATAGTGAGCGTAAACGAAACGCAATTTTGTTTTTAAAATGTTAATCCCACTGAAAGTTTCAATGGGGATTAGCCATGTAGACCAATGAATTAAAAATATGAGCTTCATCTATAATGTGATTACGAGATCGTAAATCATATTCAAAATATGGGTGCACTGATATTTACAGGATCGGAATATGATTTTTCCCTTTATAGAATCATTGAATGTTATTCTTGATTTATAACACACTAAACTGCTGACAGATTTTCGTTTAGGCATAGTCTAATATCTTTCGAAACTATGTGCTTGCAATTATATTATGTAATAAAATTTAAAAAGACTGAGATCTGCCCCGAATAACGCAATAGCGAACAACTTCGTAGCGTTCATTGCATCGAATAATTTATTATATATTTGTGTGTTGTGTTTGTTTCGTTTCAAGTTAAAGTAACGATCTTTATTCTGATCTTGTGAAAAACAGTTTAAGCAGTTACAGCCTTTTTAATTGCTCGAGTTGTACGACTTTGATTTCTTAGTGTGAAGGTCCTGTTCTGTTATCACCTTTTATCGACTTGCAGCATTGTCGCTCTTCAAAACTGGTTGGACCCACTTTTCTACTCGAGATATATGCCGTTTACTCATACGATGACGTTTTATCGTATTCCATCTAACAACACTTCTCGTCTTTATAACCGGTTGCAGCCTGTTTACTACCTGTGTTTTGAGGAGCGACAATGCTGCAAGTCGATAAAAGGTGATAACAGAACAGGACCTTCACACTAAGAAATCAAAGTCGTACAACTCGAGCAATTAAAAAGGCTGTAACTGCTGGTGTACAGAAAGTGCTGAACGCTAAGGACATTCAACATATGAGAAAAAGGTCTGTAACCTCAAATTGAAAGACAAATGGTAAAAAAGGTGCAACCTGTCATAAGGACAACAATAGGTGATAAAAGGTTTTTCACAAGATCAGAATAAACATCCATAACCCGATTAGCAAATCCTGGTGTAAGCGGTTATGAGGAGCGATAACGCTGCTGGTTAATTAAAGGTGAGAAAAACTATGGTCGTTCACAATATAGATTAAAGTACATAGCATATATAGGCAATTGGTCACTTGCCTCAAATAAAGGACCAACGGATGGTAATAAGGGTTTCTCCCCTGAGGATGTCTCCGGCGTTTCAATATTTCGATATTTAAAGCCACACAAGGTCAAAGTTGCCGAATTAAGACACAATAACTACAACTGTCACATGGTTGTTTATCTTAGTGTGTATTTAAGTTGGTTTACAACCTACGGCAGAAGCATTTGATTTGCTGATATTGTTTTCTGCAAATACAATTAAAGCTGTCGACAAATATTACCATTAGTTCCATGCCAAATATCGTGGCGGCGCGGATTAATCAGACAATTTATTGTTAACATTCGGGATCTGGGCGACATTGTACATAACAAAATGAGCACTTTCAAACTGCTCAATTATATTTATTTAATGGTGATGTTTATAATTTGTTCGCTCACCATACATCAATGTATGCGCTTGGTATATATATTAAGAAATGTTAACGTTTACTTTAACTTGAAACGAAACAAACACAACACACAAATATATAATAAATTATTCGATGCAATGAACGCTACGAAGTTGTTCGCTATTGCGTTATTCGGGGCAGATCTCAGTCTTTTTAAATTTTATTACATAATATAATTGCAAGCACATAGTTTCGAAAGATATTAGACTATGCCTAAACGAAAATCTGTCAGCAGTTTAGTGTGTTATAAATCAAGAATAACATTCAATGATTCTATAAAGGGAAAAATCATATTCCGATCCTGTAAATATCAGTGCACCCATATTTTGAATATGATTTACGATCTCGTAATCACATTATAGATGAAGCTCATATTTTTAATTCATTGGTCTACATGGCTAATCCCCATTGAAACTTTCAGTGGGATTAACATTTTAAAAACAAAATTGCGTTTCGTTTACGCTCACTATTTTATATATTGCAATATGTTTCTCGATATTGAAGTAGCAGCGGTATATTACTGACATTCCTGTATTACAAGCACTATGTGTAATATCTCATATTAAACTGAGACCGTCGGCTTGAAAATATTAACAGATTGTCGTTTTGTTAATAAATGAAATCGTAAAAAAGGTAAAAAGGCAATAAAACAATAATAAAACTTCTTAACTATACTACTACAAATTGGATTAGGATCACACTGTATCAAAAGTCCACCTAAATGTGAGCCGATGATTCGTAGATTTCTGCATTTGAGCTGCAAGTTAGGTACAGTGAAATTTAACAATAACGCCTTAATACGAATTTATAATAATCATTATCAAAGTATGAGTAGTTAGTTTATACGGTCATACTATAATAACAAGCGAAAACTTCAGACACCTAAATGTATCTAATTGTATTACTTTTCTTTTGTAAACTTATGCAACATGTACAATATTCAATAAATAACGTATAGACGATTAGTATGTGCATATACATTATAGTTGCTTCCGTTTACAAAGTGAGCCTACCTCAGTGTTTCCAAAGAAGGAAATGCGCACTTCAGAATTAAATGAACTTCATCTGCTTTATTGAACTGTAAATATACATTATAGTTGCTTCCGTTTACAAAGTGAGCATACCTCAGTGTTTACCAAAGAACGAAATGCGCACTTCAGAATTAAATGAACGTCCTCTTCCTTATTAACGCCTCATTTTAATTTACGTCACTAATTAAGTGTATTTCTTTCCACCTGGGCCCGTATTCACAAAGCTCCTTATTGAAAACTTAAGTAAATTCCTTAAATTCATAAAATTCCTTAGGTCTCTGGCTGTTTCGTGTATAGGTCTTTTAACATTAAAATGTTGTAGACTTGTAAATATTGCTTATATGTTTAGTATGGCAGCCTTCTTTGTGCAGACATCATTGAATTTCACATAAAAAATTTGATCTGAAATTTCCACTTAAGTACAACTTAAGTTAAGAGTTACCTAAGGAGCTTTGTGAATACCAGCCCTGTTCTCTGTGTATATGTAAAAATATCCTTGAAAAAAAGCTTGCTTATATACCAGGAACGGGAGACAAAATGACATGCAAAGTGATAATTACACACGCGGCGTCTTTGTCGGGCAAGGAAGGAAGGGTCTTCACTTGAATATGCAAGATAATTCTCATAAGGACGCAAATCATATATTTACGAAATGTCGCTTATCTGCTAATATGTGATAACAATTGCAAGCTCAATTCGTATACGCGTATGCGCAACGAAAGTAACGAATGGTTTCAATGGATATTACTCAAGGAAAAGACAAATTTTGTCTTGAGGATAACATAATATGTTAGTGAGAAAATAAATCTTTCAGAAAAAGATGTTGCATATTTCTTAAATTCTTGATTATTTGTCATAAAATGATGTTTTTACTAAATGTATTGTCATCTATTCCAGTCAATATATGTTCAGTAGTAAATCTATCATATATCGTAAGCTTTGTGTATGGATATTGTTCACATTTAATCGTCCGATAAGCTTTCATTCCAGTGGGTAAATGCATTCAGACCGATAACTTGACATGGTGTTTTTCTTTAAGTGCATATGACCGTAACACTTGATTCACAATCTACCCTTGCCACCATAATCACAATACAGTCTGGCATATATATATATATATATATATGATCTTCCATTAGCAACCCAACTGTGATCTGTATACCATAATCACAATACAGTCTGGCATATATATATGATCTTCCATTAGCAACCCAACTGTGATCTGTATACCATAATCACAATACAGTTTGGCATATATATATGATCTTCCATTAGCAACCCAACTGTGATCTGTATACCATAATCACAATACAGTCTGGCATATATATATGATCTTCCATTAGCAACCCAACTGTGATCTGTATACCATAATCACAATACAGTCTGGCATATATATATGATCTTCCATTAGCAACCCAACTGTGATCTGTATACCATAATCACAATACAGTTTGGCATAGATATATGATCTTCCATTAGCAACCCAACTGTGATCTGTATACCATAATCACAATACAGTTTGGCATATATATATGATCTTCCATTAGCAACCCAACTGTGATCTGTATATACAGTTTTATGAATACGTACATTACGTTATTGCTTAATGATCATACCATTATTAAGAAAAGGTATAGAGCGAAATACCAAAGTGGTGCACCCTGTTTCTTTTTGTTTCCCCTTTCTGCCCTAGCAGACTGCAGACTAGTTGTGGAGTATGTTACCTTCCAAACAGTGATGGAAAGATATAAAAACACACCATGTATTAGACTTTGAAGTCCATCTCTAAATTTCAATGCAGTATTTTTGCAACAATAACATCACAGCATAATAACCTAAGTATTGTTTGACAATAAGATAAACAATTGCCAAGAGGGCCACGATGGTCCTAGGTCGCTCACCTGAGTTAAAGGCATCATAATGGCTTATAATAAGAGGGCCAAATAGCACTAAAGCACTTACCTGAGTATAAAAATCTGGGCTTTGCAATTTCAAGAGAAGATTTGTGTAGTCTATATAAATAATGTGACCCACAGGGCATGGCCACTTTCTACCCCAGTGTATAATTTAAACAATATTTGTAGAGGACCACTATACAATATTATATATCAAATATGAAACCACTGGGCCTTGCGGTTTCAGAGGAGAAGATTTTTGAAGTCATTTTGCTATTTAAGTCTATATAAACATTGTGATCCCGGGGTGTGGCCAGTTTTGACCCCAGGGGCATCATTTGAACAATCTCTGTTGAGATTCACAATACAATTTTACATACCAAATCTGAAACCTCTGGGCCTTGCGGTTTCAGATGAGCTTTTTAAAGTCATTTTGCTTTTAAATCCATGTAAACCATGTGAGCCACTGGATGTGGCCAGTTTTGACCCCAGGGACATCATTTGAACAATCTTTGTAGAGGACCACTGTACAATATTACATACCAACTATGAAACCTCTGGGCCTTGCGGTTTCAGAGAAGAGGATGCTTAAAGTAATTTTGCTATTTAAGACTATATAAACCGTGTGACCCCCAGGGTGTAGCCAGTTTTGACCCCGGGGGCATCATTTGAACAATCTTTGTTCAGGACCACTAAACAATGTTACATATCAAATAAGAAACCTCTAGGCCTTGAAGTTTCAGAGGAGAAGATTTTTAAAGTCATTTTGCTATTTAAATCTATATAAACCATGTGAGTCCCAGGGTGTGGCCAGTTTTGACCCCAGGGGCATCATTGGAACAATCTTTGTAGAGGACCACTATACAATTTTACATACCAAATATGAAACCTCTGGGACTAGCGGTTTCAGAGGAGCAGATTTTTAAAGTCATTTCGCCATTCAAGCCTATATAAACCATGTGACACATTGGGTGTGGCCAGTTCTGACCCCATGGGCATCATTTGAACACTCTTTGTAGAGGACCACTATACAATATTACATACCATAGATGAAACCTCTAGGTCTTGCGGTTTCAGTGGAGGAGATTTTTAAAGTTAATTTGCTATTTAAGTCTATATAAACCAGGTGAGCTCCCGGGTGTGGCCAGTTTTGAACTCAGGGGCATCATTTGAACAATCTTTTGTAGAGGACCGCTATACAATGTTAGATACCAAATATGAAACCTCTAGGCCTTGCAATTTCAGAGAAGAAGATTTTTAAAGTCATTTTGCTATACAAGTCTATATAAACCATGTGAAGCCCGGGGCGATGCCAGTTTTGACCCCAGGGGCATCATTTGAACAATCTTTGTAGAGGACCACTAGAGGATGCCACATATCAAGTATGAAAGCTCTAAGCCTTGTGGTTTCAGAGAAGAAGATTTTTAAAGTTTTCAGTTTTTAAATCTATTTTTAGCTCTTTTGACCTACATATGCAGCGGACCGGAACGATTTGAACAATTTTGAAAGAGGATAACCCAACGATCATTCCTGTGAAGCTTTGTGAAAATATGCCCAGCAGTTTAGTAAGAGATGTTCTTTGAAAGAAAATGTTGACACACGACCCACAACGGACGATGGACGACGAACAAACGGCGATCCTAAAAGCTCACCAGATCACCATGAGCACGTTGTGCTCAGGTGAGCTAAAAAACATAATAACTTGTTTGCAGTTTTTAAATTAGATAATATATGACCGTGTTTGCTTAGGTGATTATTTTGAATGTAGGCAAACGTTTTCCCCCAGGTATGCATGATTGTGGTTGGAAGATAGTATGCGTAGAACGGAGTTGGAATCCAGTGAAAATCCTTATAACATGAGTCTCTATTTATCATCGATTTTAACAGAATGGATTGCCATTGATGGCTGTATTTGAATACAAACATAATTACTTCTCAGATGGTTGCTTATGGGTGGGTATTTGATGTGTGCTGAAATTGTGTACACTGCTTAATTACGTGGTTAATGTGTTCATAAAAGTGCCATTAACAATTAATTGAACATCGAAGTGTTATTACAAGTTCTATGCCTTAAGCCATATCATCGAAAATAGATTGTTTTCAATGTGTTTACATTATTGTTTGAAATCAAATGTTGGGATTTGGGGAGCGGCTAATGCTACTCTAACTGCTGTATTGAATCTGTGTTTCCATATGCTTGTTTAATTGGATACAATTACTATAGTATTTAAACTTGTGTGCAGTCTCTACATTATTGTAATAGCAGTTGTTCGTATCACGGTGTTGCAATCTGCTCTGTATGTAAGTTGTTCTGAAGTGGCATATGTCGTATATACGAATCCTGGCCAGCTGCGATGAGGCTTGGTACTGCCATATGTTTTACAGATAGGTTGAACGCCGCACAAAGCGCGTCGCTGCTAATAGACTGATCTTAAATAAAATGTAGCGACGCGCATACGTCACGTCAGTTTTATGATGCCTACGTGTTCCGGGTCGCAGTTGCTGCATGTGCTTACTTGATGTTATATTGATATTGTTATATGTTGGTCGATGCTGTTCTTTTGACATGGAAATATATCATACATAAATTTCGAAATGCCGCGCTTTGTACTTTTCTTCTATACACAAATTCCACGAATTGTTGACAGTTCACTCTAGAATTGTAATCTTTCAGTCCTTCATTAGATCGTATTTTAATTACTGCCCTATCGTTTGGCATTTTTGTAGCAAAACTAATACAGAAAAACTAGAGAAAATACAAGATAGAGCTCTAAAGATAGTGTTCAATAACTCTAACTCAAGTTATGAACAACTACTCAGTAGAGTAGGACTTACAACTCTCCATTTCAGTAAAGTCATATGCATTGCCATTGAGGCATTCACATGTTTACACGGCGATTCTCCAGAATATATTCAGGGTCTTGTATCTTTAAAAATTGCAAATTCTCTCTCAGATATGAAAACAATGTTGATGTAACCTCTGTAATAACAAGTATGGGAAAAATATATTCCGGTTTGAAGCTGCCCAGGTGTGGAATAGCCTTCGTACAGATATACTATGTTCTAAAAACTATTCCGACTTGAGAAGGCTTTTCCGCACTTGGACTGGTTCCAAATGTAAATTCTGTATGTGTAGATAATAAGTTTCTTTTTAAAGATTTATATTGTACCTAACAACTGTGATGTATCTTTCTCTAACAATAGTCAATAGATTCTTACTAATCTGAATCTTCATTTTACATTGTATATTTGCACGCATGCCTATCTGCCATTTTGCTTACTAGTAACTCTGATGTCAGTGTTGTCGCCTGTATCCTTCATAATAAGCCTATGATTTATCCTAAAACTCTTGATTATTAATACTTTAAAGTTTGAATAGTATATATTAGATGCTTTTGTTTATTCTTGTATACTGAGACCCTGTCGAGGTTATTATGTACATATATTTATGTCTTGGCATTGCATGATGTGTACTTACTGTAGATGTAGCTTGTACCATCGATAATATAACTGTGGATTTAATGTGCTTAGCAATACTAAAGAAACACACCGCAAGCAACTGTGGGAATGTGCTTACGAGTGCATCGGTCACATCCGTTTTAAGTCATTAACTGCAATGAACGTTTATGATCGAACTGTATTGTTGTTGAAACTAAGTTCGGAAAAAAGGATGGACGTTTTCTGCATTTTCATAGCATGTTGGCAGCTTTCAAACACTTAAAGAGATCATGCAATTTACATATCACTAAGACATTGGATATTAAATTTAGATTTCATCTTAAGAAACACTTAGTGAAAAGGCACGGTTATCGTAATGTCGCGCTGACAGCTGCTAAACGTAAAAGACAATGTACATGTATGTAGTGTACTTTTCAAGAGGACATTTGCTCTTAAATTTCGTTTTTGCCTTAAGAGACCCCTCGTGAATACCGGTAATTATGGTAATAAAAAGCTACGCTCATATGTTTTTATACTTCAAATGTTATTTGCAATATGTGCCATAATTATGCTACTTTTCTAAACATATTATCAAAATGTCTCAATGTATATGCATTATGTACCTAATCGATGCTACTATCTATATAACATATGAGCTATCTACGTTTATATGACTACTACACTGTGTAATATATTGTAAATATTTGTTATAATTTTCAATTTATTGATTGGATATATGTTACGCTCTCCTATGCTGGAGGAAAATAAAAGAATGAATGAAATAATTTACCTATTAATTCTGAGGTAGTAGTCGTTGTTATTGTTTTAATATAATCAAGAAAAAAAACATTTGACAGGCTTCGGAGGACATATGTAATGGAAACAATATGCAAACAAAACAAAAAAAAATTAATTGTGAATTGGAAAGAAAATCACCAAATGTGACAGACATTAGCTTAGCAAAATCAGGCATATGTTTATCGGTGTATGTTGTATATTTTATAATCCCATCGCGCATACAATGCTACATGGCGTGACAGTATGGTAGTTTCTTGAAAATTAATCATAACATTGCAGGTAAGTCACGAAAGTAGAGTGGGTGAGCCATTTAATATTCCGCTAGGGATGCCGAATTGTGGAATTAATTGGTTAATAATTAATTGGACAGCGCTAAATATGCATTCAATTCGTGTGGACTTGATTAAATGGAACAGTGAGGATAATAAGTATAATAATTACACTGTCTTTTCGCACAACATGAGTTCGGCTGGACAAAAATTACTGAGGAACTGAATTGTGTGCATGTGCCTTGAATTATTCGTCACAATTACGTAGTCCAATTTAGGCAATGTTCAAAAAACTAATATAAACTTGTACAATATTTCATTGAAATTATTGTGCTTATAAGTTATTTAGCTATAGTTGTTATGAATTAATACATTTTATATTTCCTAGTATAAAGTAATATTAACAATAGAAAAATGTAATGGGTGGAGTAGCATTCCTATATGTCATCACAATAAATTTTAACCATGGTTAAAGTTTATGTACGAGTATGCGATTAAACGCTACATGTTAAAGATCTACGGCATAATTCTACTAACAATCTCAATCAAGCAATGCATTTAAACGTTCAAACTAATCGCTTTCTGGACATTTCAAAGTTTCCCTAGCGGTTCCAGAATATGAAATCAAAAGACAAAGTTGCTAGATTAGTAAATTACGTGATTAGGTAAATAAGCCGTTTCATGATAATATGCTTATACAGATTGACATCTCGAGTAGTAAAACTGGGTGTGACGGGTTTCACGTGACGGCAAGTGTATGGAAGGTTATAAAATCTAGGTTTAACCGGACATAAGGACAACAGGTGTTGTTCTATGGAAGGCGATAATAGGTCATCACATGGGTTAACGGAGCAAACCTTGAGTAGAAAACTGGTTTTAAGGCGAGCCAATGACGTTCACCTAAGGAAAACAAAGTCCCACAACTCTAGCAGTTAGACAGGTCGTAACAGGTAATAAACGGCATAATTGTCTAAGATCACTTTTGACTTATATTTCTTGCGATAATTATGCAGCGGAGAAATTGAATGCCAATAGAATTGGGCAAATTTTATAATTTAACGGAATGCAAACTTCAAACAATGGTTTAACGTATACCAATAACTGTTGCATATTTTAGGGGAATAAAAATTTACATAAGTGTTTACATAAGCGGTTAAATTAAAGTTATAAACATATCTTCGACAAACACTCTAGAAATGAACATAATTATGAACAATTTGACTCATTGTATGTCATGATCAGAATGTTATATTCATTCACATAATGAAATAACGTATTGTTTAGCCTACATAATCGGCGCGCTCTATAAATAGCAATTACAATGCTACAATTCATGGGGAGGATAGTCGGTCACAACGTACAATGTTGCCTGTTGAGCTCGCAAGCACAAAATAAAAAGTGGTAAATTTCTGGTATTTTTCTGATGAATAAGCAAAACAAATATTAGCAAATTTGATTGAGCTTATATTTCCTATTATTTTATTATTGTGTACAAATATTATTGTACGCTGTAACCGACTGTCGTCCCCGTGAATTAATTCTAGAGAGTACAACTACAGCAGGAGAATCATTATAAAAATAGCGCGTGGTAAAGCTGTGTTAATACACACGCATCAATTAGGGTCTGGAGAATCCTAAACCCGAGAATTGCCATAAATAGGGAATTCATAAACTTACTGCTCATTCATTCCCACTATTATTTTCTAACAATGTAAATTTGTTAAATTTGCCTGACAAATTCATGTATCAATCATGTTTACGTAAATTACTAGTATTTAGCTTATTCATGTATCACTGGTGAAAACATGGGGCGGTATATTATCGGTTTATTCACGGTACAGATATTAATATTTATTGAGTTTATCTCAAATTAATTTTGGGGGCCGATATAGTGTTATAGTGTTAGTGCTTCTTATAGTGTCCGAAAAATCTACAGTCCGAGAAGTCTCCTTATTGAGACCGAAAAATCTGGGGTCCGAGAAGTCTCCTTAGTGGTTGGACCCACTTTTCTACTCGAGATATATGCCGTTTACTCATACGATGACGTTTTATCGTATTCCATCTAACAACACTTCTCGTCTTTATAACCGGTTGCAGCCTGTTTACTACCTGTGTTTCAACTTCATTTTACATAACTTTTTTCTTTTAATGTGAACGCCTTTAGTTGTCATCACTTTTTATTGACCAGCAAGATTATCGCTCCTAATAACGGGTTACCCCCCCATTTTACTACTCGAGTTATGGGCATGTTTTCCCCAATTGTTAACATCTTTAGCGTTCACCACCTGCTGCACACTAGCAGCATTGACAAGAAGTGTCTTTTAAAAAGATAATCGGCTAGAAATTAATATTGAGATGTCATTTTTCCTGCCTTAAATAAAATACAAGAGGACCAAGCTGTGACTTCACGGACCCCATATTTTTCGTTCCCTACTAAGGAGACTTCTCGGACCCCAGATTTTTCGGTCTCAATAAGGAGACTTCTCGGACTGTAGATTTTTCGGACACTATAAGAAGCACTAACACTATAACACTATATCAGCCCCCAAAATTAATTTGAGATAAACTCAATAAATATTAATATCTGTACCGTGAATAAACCGATAATATACCGCCCCATGTTTTCACCAGTGATACATGAATAAGCTAAATACTAGTAATTTACGTAAACATGATTGATACATGAATTTGTCAGGCAAATTTAACAAATTTACATTGTTAGAAAATAATAGTGGGAATGAATGAGCAGTAAGTTTATGAATTCCCTATTTATGGCAATTCTCGGGTTTAGGATTCTCCAGACCCTAATTGATGCGTGTGTATTAACACAGCTTTACCACGCGCTATTTTTATAATGATTCTCCTGCTGTAGTTGTACTCTCTAGAATTAATTCACGGGGACGACAGTCGGTTACAGCGTACAATAATATTTGTACACAATAATAAAATAATAGGAAATATAAGCTCAATCAAATTTGCTAATATTTGTTTTGCTTATTCATCAGAAAAATACCAGAAATTTACCACTTTTTATTTTGTGCTTGCGAGCTCAACAGGCAACATTGTACGTTGTGACCGACTATCCTCCCCATGAATTGTAGCATTGTAATTGCTATTTATAGAGCGCGCCGATTATGTAGGCTAAACAATACGTTATTTCATTATGTGAATGAATATAACATTCTGATCATGACATACAATGAGTCAAATTGTTCATAATTATGTTCATTTCTAGAGTGTTTGTCGAAGATATGTTTATAACTTTAATTTAACCGCTTATGTAAACACTTATGTAAATTTTTATTCCCCTAAAATATGCAACAGTTATTGGTATACGTTAAACCATTGTTTGAAGTTTGCATTCCGTTAAATTATAAAATTTGCCCAATTCTATTGGCATTCAATTTCTCCGCTGCATAATTATCGCAAGAAATATAAGTCAAAAGTGATCTTAGACAATTATGCCGTTTATTACCTGTTACGACCTGTCTAACTGCTAGAGTTGTGGGACTTTGTTTTCCTTAGGTGAACGTCATTGGCTCGCCTTAAAACCAGTTTTCTACTCAAGGTTTGCTCCGTTAACCCATGTGATGACCTATTATCGCCTTCCATAGAACAACACCTGTTGTCCTTATGTCCGGTTAAACCTAGATTTTATAACCTTCCATACACTTGCCGTCACGTGAAACCCGTCACACCCAGTTTTACTACTCGAGATGTCAATCTGTATAAGCATATTATCATGAAACGGCTTATTTACCTAATCACGTAATTTACTAATCTAGCAACTTTGTCTTTTGATTTCATATTCTGGAACCGCTAGGGAAACTTTGAAATGTCCAGAAAGCGATTAGTTTGAACGTTTAAATGCATTGCTTGATTGAGATTGTTAGTAGAATTATGCCGTAGATCTTTAACATGTAGCGTTTAATCGCATACTCGTACATAAACTTTAACCATGGTTAAAATTTATTGTGATGACATATAGGAATGCTACTCCACCCATTACATTTTTCTATTGTTAATATTACTTTATACTAGGAAATATAAAATGTATTAATTCATAACAACTATAGCTAAATAACTTATAAGCACAATAATTTCAATGAAATATTGTACAAGTTTGTATTAGTTTTTTGAACATTGCCTAAATTGGACTACGTAATTGTGACGAATAATTCAAGGCACATGCACACAATTCAGTTCCTCAGTAATTTTTGTCCAGCCGAACTCATGTTGTGCGAAAAGACAGTGTAATTATTATACTTATTATCCTCACTGTTCCATTTAATCAAGTCCACACGAATTGAATGCATATTTAGCGCTGTCCAATTAATTATTAACCAATTAATTCCACAATTCGGCATCCCTAGCGGAATATTAAATGGCTCACCCACTCTACTTTCGTGACTTACCTGCAATGTTATGATTAATTTTCAAGAAACTACCATACTGTCACGCCATGTAGCATTGTATGCGCGATGGGATTATAAAATATACAACATACACCGATAAACATATGCCTGATTTTGCTAAGCTAATGTCTGTCACATTTGGTGATTTTCTTTCCAATTCACAATTAATTTTTTTTTGTTTTGTTTGCATATTGTTTCCATTACATATGTCCTCCGAAGCCTGTCAAATGTTTTTTTTCTTGATTATATTAAAACAATAACAACATTACAATGTAGAAAAAAAATAATGAAATTGTTAATGCTTCACATAAGGGACAGGATAGAACGTTGATTCAACTGCCCATCATAATTTTCGTCATGTGTTTTACATATCAAAACACTGTGATGTACAATCCCGTAAGACAATCAGCTTTGTTATGGATGAACAAAAATTCAAATTCGGTGTGCAGAAGTCCTATCAATAGCTATTTAATAGAAAATAACATAATTTAGATGGTTATTGAACTTCTCTATTATGCATTTTGTTACATCGTATAGCGGAGACCAATTGTCTTCTCTTGACTAAACAAAATTTGATAGGTCAGTTCGAATAAGTCGGGGTTTTGTGCAGTGGTCAGTAAATTGTGGTCATTTTTACTTGAGACGCTGACAATTTTTGAAAGTATGGTATAATGCGAACGTTTTAATTTGTTGACAATATTACAATCTAAACACGAACACAATGCCATCACATGACACATTGCCTATTTCTGTTACATATTATTTGGCAACGGTGGCTCGTGTGGCTCATGTGGTCAGTGCTTAAGTGCCGGTGAACTGGTAATGAAAACAGGACATTCCGTGTACCACAAGAAATGTTTCACGTGCGTCACGTGCAGACACCAGCTGTTGGCTGGCAACAGGTACAGCATAGTGAATGGTGCCCTACTCTGTGAACAGGATTCCGTTAAGGGCTAAAGGGAACAATAAGCACCCTCCAAAGGTACACACAACTAGAAACTACAATGACAGCGCATACCTCCGCCAATATAAGTAACGCTACATAACATACTTAACAATTGATGATCCATGTCTACTTAGGTCAAAGTCCGATTAACACCGTTGAATTATACCAATGGCTTTACAAGATATCACCAACAAACAATTAGGTCCTAGCTTTCTGAGTTACTTTCACTCAAATCTCGTAGTAAGGTCAGTTTGATTTTCCATTGATATACAACTTGCCTTGTCATCTCCAATAACACGGAATCCTTTAAAAGATTCCTGTATTCAAATCGAAGCATGTTGTTCCTGACCCATATCTTACCTTCCACAAACATTCTTTTTTACGTGAAGTTGCTAACAAACCGTCAAAATGATAAACACACCAACGCAACCAAAAACATAGGCTCTTTGGCGGAGGATAATATGATATAACTGTAACTTAGAACGCACAAGTTTAGATTTATGACATAACTGTAAATAAGAAGGCACCATAAGCATAAATATATCATATTCTATCACAATAACTTTACTGATATGTCTTATTTAGTACACGTGAAAGTGTAAAAGTAGGTGTCTCGAATGCATTGCATATTGTTGTGTCTATCTCTGTAATATTTAATACATTTAATTATGTTTACCTCCTGCTACATGCTAAACAAAAACTAAAACTAAGTGTTTGCATACTTAAATGCTTACGAGGTAAGATTCATTAAACACTTTCACAAAACATTTACAAAAGATTGGCAATTAGAAGGCTGCATATTTATTGTAAATCTTATATGAAGGACACGAAATACACACTATAGTGTACATAGTTAATAACTTTTATAAAAGTAAATTTAAACAAACACTATATGTTTTAATGAAATATACACGTATTGTGATCATGTCGATAGATTATATGGCTGACACTATTTCGCAAACATGTACGTGCATTTTAAAACTGCATCAGTATGTGTTATGTGTATTATAATAATTGTTTTTATTATGTCAATGTGTTTGCTCATGTCTAACATGTTTTTTTAGAGCAAATTGTGGTACATAACCAGTTAATTGTTGATATGTAATTTAATTTCTTGTCAGAGTTACCAGGTTCATGTGAACAATGCTTACATCATAATAACACTCTGTGGCCTCGCGTTCGAGCAATGTTCTTAGAACGTTTATTCCTATAAAGAAATTGCCTCTGTCTGAACAATCATTTTGTCATTCTGTATAAGTTTATTCCTTACGCTCATTGTATTTTTTCTGTATTGATACACACTGTAAAAAGTATAACATATTGTGCAACATATTGCAAAAAAGTATTGGGCTTCGTGTGGCAATCTTATATCATGTTCTGTTCTTACAAACATTTTTTATTGCTCTGAATCGATACTATGATACTATGATACTGAGCTATACGAGACCATAAGTGCTGGTGAAGGGGTAATAAACACAGGACATTCCGTTTTCAAAACTCGTATAATCTCAAGCTCTGCTGGCAAACTTTACATCTCGAAAGTCTGGCTTACACATGGCATGCCGGTTATCTTTTAAAATACGTTTTAGACTTGAATACACATTTATTTTCGTGTGTACGAGGCTGAGCAAAAAGTTCGCGGAATTTGTTTATATGAGACAAGTTACAAAGCGTAGCATTTCGAAATTCATGTATGATATATTTCCATGTCATGTTTCATCGATCAACGTAGAACAATATCAATATAACATTAAATTAATGCCAAAACATATCGCAGATGGCCAGGTTTGTATATACGGCATATGACGCTTCAGCAACCCTAAAATGCAAAGTAGAATGCAACACCGTGCTATGAACAAGAACTGCTATTACTAGGCGGCCATTATATGTGTATTGTCGTGTAACAGAGCGAAACTACTTTATGCATTATCTACATAATGTATGTTAATAGGATAATATTAACATAATTAATGTTAAACTACAGCGGAAACAGCAGGATAGAAACCTTCTTTGACGCACATGGTCCTATATTTCAGGCAAGTGACCAATTGCCAATACAACACAGCTTAATATGAAAAACAGGTAACAAACACAGAACACAAATATGAATGAAACTGGAATCACCGTCTTCGAACAGTCGATATAATGCATTTGGGTTTAAACCGGTGTAAGGGCTTTTAGCTGATGCATTACAGAAGGTCGAAATCCAAACGAAATGAAAAACGTATACGTATTTCAAATAAATTTATATGTGTTTTTTAAATTATATAGATCGGTCGTTGGTACACACGTGTGCGATTGTCAGATAATTCATTGATATATTGTTGATATATGGTTATAATGGGATACGTTATCCTATATGTAAATGCACGATTTACCAAAGAAATATACATTACAATAATGCAGTGACTGCAATTCAGATTGCAATACTATGTATACAATTAACACGTATAATGTATACACAGATTAAATATTGCAGTTAGATCCATATTAACGTCAGCCGCGCCTCAGACACCGTCATTTTATTTCCAACAATAAGCTTAACAAAGTTAAATAAATCAATTTGCGATGATACGGCTAAGGGCATACAACTTGTAATAACTATGTGATGTTAAATTAACTCTTCATTGCACTTTTATGGACACTCACAGAACATGTAATTAAGTTGTGTACAGAAGTGTAGCACACATCAAATGCCAGCCCATAATCATTCTTCTGAGAAGTATAATGTTTCTACTCCAATACAGCCATCATTGGTATTCAATATTGTTAGTATCGATGATAAATAGAGACTCGTGACTCAGTGTATCAATGAATTACTGGACAATCACATACGTGTTTATACAGATTTTTACTGGATTCCAGATTCGTACCACAGACCGCACCATTCTCTAAATTAAAGACTGTAACGATGACGATTTTGAACTACTAAGTGCGATTGTTTACAAAAAAAACATGACCAGTATTCTCTTACAGTATTCTTTAACACAATTGTAAATCTGGTTATTTTAGACTGTACTGCGTCTAATTTATTTTTTAACACAATCTCTTCACTAGTTACACCGAGTATTTGCACAAATTATTAACTTTCAACATAGAATGTATATGCAATATTCCTGGTTCGATATTAATACAGAAATTGATGTTGAATAATCTACTTACCGTAAAAGCAACGAACACATATATTTATTTACACATATTTTGATCTGCAACTAAAGATACGCCGTGTGTTGCTCGAGATATTGGTTGTTGGCTACAACGTTAAGAAAGTGTCTATATTATAACCTAATACTAGTCTAGAAGCTTCTTACGATAACCAAAGGATATTTGTTAGAATTATGTTCTTTATTGAAGTTAATTAAGCACAAAAACAATACCTGATAAAGTGTTTGAATTCATGTGAAAGAACCGATGCTCTTATTTTTCTTAAACAATAACATAAACCGAATGACATTCATACAAAGAATACTGAACATGTTCTGAAACAAGTTGCCTTTGTTACGTTGCAAAATGCCTTGATCATATTATAAGTAAAATTGAGACAAACAGTCAGTACATATTAAACAACAATATATCAATCGTATACCCCTTACATCTGAATAGTTAG
Source organism: Congeria kusceri (assembly GCA_027627225.1). NCBI lineage: Eukaryota > Metazoa > Mollusca > Bivalvia > Myida > Dreissenidae > Congeria > Congeria kusceri. Next base: position 15,871,049 of record CM051037.1, on the reverse strand, counting down.
CTGATATTGCAAGTACGCATGTGAATGTTATCGAACAAATCAATTTTTCTACACAAGCGCATTTAAACTACTAGAACCTACACATTAAGAGTTGTTTAATTCATTGATTACACGGTTTTTGCATCTGCACAATTGCGAATGCTACGCTTTTATATTATTAGGACTTCCATTACCTATAATTACCATACAGTTGATGAATTGTTTCTTCGTCCTAGCATCGAATGAGTCTTCCACATCCTTGTCCCATGTTTACCAAAAAAACAAAAACAGATTTATTGCAAAATATAAACACTCAATTTTAATTTGAAAAACAAAAATTGATATAAGCATGTAATAAAGTCGGCGTATACTAGTACGAACGAAAATTGAGGGCATGGCAGCACGAAATAGATAAGTTATTTGACACCTTGATTCGTTCTTTGTTGAGTGTGTTCGTCATATCGTCTTTAACTGCGACGAAACGACAAAGCTGTTAACTACAATTCCAGCAGAACAAACTATGTGGATCACAAACAGCACGTTTGCATATCATGTTTCGTTTCACCATGTGCATCCTGTCTTTGCGCTATTTTATTGTGTCTGGTTTCGTATTTGTAAGGAGAGTACTGGGCAAATATCCACAAAGGTCCTTAGTGAAAACTTAAGTGAATTTCTTAAAATAATAAAATTCCTTAAGTCTGCGGCTGGTTTATAACAAGTTTATTTTATCTTAAAGGGTTTTAAACTGGTAAACGATCATCAGATGCTACTTATTTAACCAAGCCCCTGGCTTGTACCCCGGAATGACACATGAACGTATAGAACATAATAACGAGTATGTTTGTCGTTGTTGTGTGCAGTTTGGTTGCGAGAGACACGAGAACAGAATCGCAGTAACAACCCCGTAATATAAATATAATACAGCAGAAGATGTACATACACATTCTGCTAATGAAACCTTGATTTTGTAGACTTTAAGAAAGCCGCCTTAACGATTACATTAAAGGGCAATTAGCGTTATTAATGCGTTGTTGATGCAACGCTCTGTTTTCAATTAATTGTAATTTATATGTAACTTGGTATCTTTTAGAATTCTCGGTATGTCTTACACATTTACTATCTTAACATTACGTTTTATATATTAAGGTAGAGCTTGTTGTATGATAGAAAGCGAGAAAGTGTCGTTAATGTCGATTGCGACATATTAAACCAAATACAAATTTCCTCATACAAACGTTTGCTTAATAAACACTAGAACAAATAATGATTGTTACCTTCAGTTTCGTCACAGCTGTGTTCACAAAAAGTTTAAAATAATATGTTCAACAATTTGTTTAATAAACTTTATACATGTATATAAACAATAACGATATGCTACAAATGTCTTATTGTTCAGATTCTAAATATATGTTCTGATGTTTTAATTTGATGGTCTTCTAAAACGCTATGTCATGTACAAACAATTGTTTTGAACCGAAAACATGTCGGCATATGCTAAATAATGATTATCACCATGGAAGATCGACGCTGAATCCATATATTAAATGTATAGAGGTCATGCTGCATCACTATTAGAGAAATTCTTATTAACAAAACATAGGTCCTTAACACGTATTTCAGGGAAGTGATGATTGCTCAGAAAACGCTATACGTATAGTAATACTAAAATCGCAAAGAAAGCACAAAACACACACATGAACAAAACCGGCTAGAACGGCCTGTTTTCAGATGCTCAGATTTTCATATTTACCTAGAATAAATCAAAATGCATGCACATGTAGTCAAAACAAAGCTCATAGCATTGCACAATACAATAAAAGAACCGACACAACATTGGATAACATTACAATTGAATTACTAAATAGATGGACGCTAACCGGAGACACACTCTATTAACGCCTGATGCGCGATTAATTTGAACAAATATCTGCATCAATAACGCCATGCTCATGGTAACAAGGCATAATAACATCGTACAGCAATAAATCAAAATCCGAAATAATGTGGATACAATATATTTACTTTCATACATTCACATACTAATGAACATACGAAGTACTAAGATTTCGTATGGCTGTATTTTACACTCCGAATAGAGCCTACTGACAAAGCCTTACATGTATACGCTGTCACCACAAATTCTATGAGATTTACTCAAGACAATGGGACTGCATTATCCATTTTAACTTACTTAGCATCTAAATCCTTGGGCTTATTAACAAGACAGAAAGTGAAATGTTTATTGCGTGATCGTTTCTTGTTCACATTACAGAACATTGAATATTGAACATATAACTCTATAAATGAACAAACATTTTGAATACCTGATATAACATATTTAAGTGAACTGAAAGGTGACACTTAAAGTGGCCTAAATATTGCATTTATTTACGTTTTATTGTATGCGTGTAGTACATGTCAATGTTATGCCATCATACCTGTTAGGCTGGTTTATACAAAATTTCGTACATGTTAAATTACTTGCGTGGAATTCCTGGTTCTAAACTATCTCCATCTGCAATATTATCATACGATTGTGTTCAGAAGAACGTTATGCCAGCCTAATATGATCTGTGTGAGCAATTATTACATATATAATTACATATAATGATGCGTTTTACTAGAGAATTAATACGTTGCACTGACTGAACATTTGAACGAGCTGATTTATGTGACAAACACCTTTCACAGATTTTACTCTAAATATCCCAAAATACATGTATATTATGCACTGAAAGAAACATATTTCTCCAAACATTAAACCGCAATGTTTGTGAAAACGTATTAAATTGATTATATGTAATAGAAAGTAGTTACAGGAAACAAACTTTTATCGCTGTTAAAGTGATAAGCATTCTGAATGTATTTAAACTGTAATGCTATTTGGCATTATGTAAACAGAATGCACTTTTTATCAATTAATTATATAAACTGTTAACAAGGCACATGCACATGTATTTAATTAGTTCCATTTAACGAATTGTAATTGCTTCATTCGGGAAAACACAGGATTTTTAACGGCACTTTATCAATTAGGGATGCATAAGTAATGCAGTGACATACTGGCGACAAATTAGTTTATCAGACACTCAATGTCTTACATTGTCTATCTAATAAGACGACACACTTTCATTCAATTAGATGCTAAGCACTTTCAAACAAGGTCCTGAAACCCAACTCAAATTAAGTCGTGAGTGATTCCACGTGTATTCGTTGTGACATATATACACGCCAATGTGTTCAATTTAAATAATCTATTATCTGCATAATTAACTTCGTCACAAAGGATGTTGCCCGAATGACAATAGATTCTTGGAAATATTCAGTATTTGTATACTGTATGAAAAGCTGTTGTATCTTAATGTTGTGACGCAATTTTCAAGTTAAAGACATTCGTCCTTTTTTCTAGTTCTAAATATATGCGAAATAATATTTTCAGGAATGTACCTTCATGTCATCTAATTTTTACAGAGATCGGCGGTTCATTGTTCGGCAATTGTTAGTCATATATACACAGCAGTCTGTAATAACATAGTAGGCGTGCCTTCCTTGAGTACGTGATAAACGGATGTTAAATTAGACAATGTTTTTGTTTATAACAAATAATATGATTTAGTTCATATAAATATGAATATGAATATGATAGATAATATAATTAAAAAAAAAGAATATAAGGTATCATTTATTATTATTATTATTATTATTATTATTATTATTATTATTATTATTATTAGTAGTAGTAGTAGTAGTAGTAGTAGTAGTAGTAGTAGTAGTAGTAGTATTGTTATTATATTTATTTTATTTTTTAAAATAATTATTGGTATAATTTGTATTTTTATTTATAATTAACGGCCGTTAATTACACTTTGGGCCATGTAATAAAGCTCAATGGACAATTGACACACCCAACTTAATCAGATATCTGAGAAGTAATTATGCGTACTGGTTAGGTTAATGAAAATGTCCTCGCTAAAGTAACGCGCGACCTCCCGGTAAAAATGTCCGATAATGTTAACATTTCGATTTAGTGTATTCAATATTTCATTTACACATAAAACTGTATCGGGCTAAACTTTTACAATTGTATGTATTTTCTAATTTAAATCATTTACGCGTATTGGTGAAATATATGGCCTGTAGTAAGGGCAGTCGTTTGAAAAGATTTTATGCAAAAAACGGAGAAATATACAAATATTGAATACACACGTTCGAATTGTTTACATTATCGGCCATTTTTACCGGGAGGTCGCGCTTTACGTTAGCGAGAACCCTTTCGTTAAACTGGAGGTCGGTCGTTTTTCCTAACCACTGTGAATTATGTTTGGATATGAATACAGTCGTTACTGGCAATAAATATTATTAGAATCGATGGTCAAGAGTAAAATATTTTTATCTGACGATTGTACTCGGCTCCAGACAAACTGCATCTTTGCACCAAATTGCAGCATCCGTTCTAGGCAGTCAACCGTAAAACTGCGTTTGTTGTTTGGCCATAAGCTGTATTTTGTAGCTTCTTATTTGATTTCCTCAACAATATATAAGATACATTTTCGAAAATTTTGTTTTTACATAAAACGTCATCTCTTTGTGATTAATTTGATAACAATGCTGCGAAATACTCTTAAACACTTGAAAATGACATATTTATTACTCCGACATTTCTGGGAAGCTTTAGAAGTGTTTTTGTTATAATAATTGATTGAGCAGGGAAATTAAAAAGATCTAAATAACCTTACAAAAGATTTGTGTACTTATGTAATAAAATATATTGATGAAATGATGGACGGTGGTTAAAAACTATTTGGAGTATAAAACAAGTGAAGTAAACTAAAACTAAGATATGAGAAAAGCGTCAAAGTTTATGGTGAATACAAACCCCTTACTTTAAGGCGTCTACAAAACGTTGATATACTACACACATTTAATTATATTATAAAGTTGCGTCAATTATGTTAAATAAAACATTTAGTATATTATGTTTAAAAAATGTAATGGGGCCGAAATTGCACGGATTGATTTTTAGAAATTGAGTTTGGAAAATGAACAAAGCCGTGATCATTTCCTTAAAGCGTTTGCTTTCTTCAATACTAATGTGTATTCCCTAAAGTTATCTTATAATTGAATCTTAAATTCAAGTTTAATAGATAAACTGCGATGCTCTTCGCTGTTTTGCATCATTTTTTCGTGTAATAAACTAATACATATTTGACAAATTAGCCAAATATTGTATATGGTACATTCCAATTGCAAAGTAGTAATATGTTGACCTAAAGAAAAAGTGGTAACTGCTATACTGATCATATTTCAACCCTACCACACTAATACACATTTTACCTTATGGAATTGAGGAACGTTTTTTTGCCACAATTAAATTTCTTTCTCTCTGATAGCGTACTAAATTGAGTTTAGCTAATGGATGTAAGATACTTGAAAGAAACATTTATTGCTCATATAGCAATATGCATTGATGAGTTGAGATGCAGTTAGTATTCGGAGTGCATTTAAAATACATAATTGCAAAATGTTATTGAGATAGATCTGGATATAGTGGAAAATACCAGTTGACAATACTATTTTAACCATTAACTATAAAGGTGTATATTAACAGCTATAGGTGCTTTACAAATACTCGCAAACACACTCATAGTCTGGCCGCATGCCTCTTAACTCTTAATGAATAAATTAGTAATGTAGAAACACATTTGCGGACAATGAACTTAACCAAGCAGTCAATGTCCTTCTATGTCAGTATAATAAGGCTTTCATAATTTTAGATGCTGCTATGCAGTGCCAAAATAGGGTTTGAAACCCATCTCATTGTTAGTGTTAGGTAATTCCACGTATGCATGTTGTGACAAGCTATATATAAGCAAATGTGTTAAATTGAACTATCGTCTGCGTAATAAACTTCTTCTTAAATATCGAGGGTTGAAATCCAAAATATAGAACTTCTGCTGATTACAATGACAGTTGGTACCTTAGGGCTTTCAACGAGGGTTGAAAACCAAAATATAGTACCTCTGCTGATTAAAATGACAGTTGGTACCTCATAGCTTTCAACGAGGGTTGAAATCCAAAATATAGTACCTCTGCTGATTACAATGACAGTTGGTACCTCAGGGCTTTCAACGAGGGTTGAAATCCAAAATATAGTACCTCTTCTAATTACAATGACAGTCGGTACCTCATGGCTTTCAACGAGGGTTGAAATCCAAAATATAGTACCTATGCTGATTACAATGACAGTTGGTACCTCAGGGCTTTCAACGAGGGTTGAACTCCAAAATATAGTACCTCTTCTAATTACAATGACAGTTGGTACCTCATGGCTTTCAACGAGGGTTGAAATCCAAAATATAGTACCTCTGCTGATTACAATGACAGTTGGTACCTCAGGGCTTTCAACGAGGGTTAAACTCCAAAATATAGTACCTCTTCTAATTACAATGACAGTTGGTACCTCATGGCTTTCAACGAGGGTTGACATCCAAAATATAGTACCTCTGCTGATTACAATGACAGTTGGTACCTAATGGCTTTCAACCGTCGGTAGCATAGTCTTGGTGGTTATGTGTATTGCAAGAAATATTAGGCATGTAGTTAAAGTATGCAAAACCTAAAGTTTATAGTAATTTGGTAAACCAATGCCAAGTTATGTTTCAACTCCAACTACAGTTTTCACCTACTTTGATTTTAACATAATATGTTGTAATCAAACTTAATAGATCTATTGTTCTGTGTCCACTAATGCTATAAATGTTAATTAAATATGTATTTATTTGATATGTTCGGGTTACCACTTAACCAAATATTATACATCAATGTACAATTTCCAATAGCATATTTACATGTAATATGCAATCCCAACTATCATGATACGGGGATATTTTAATTTGACAACAACGATTCTTAAAACATCCAGTGATAGCAGCCGATACACGTACAATATTATGGTCAATTTTTTGGATTCAATAAAATTGACATTCATTTTTTGCTACAAACTGTTTAATTTTCTGCCTCAATATTTTGTTTCATTTGTGATTTCTACGCTGGTATGGCAAGGATAGATCCTGTTGTAGTTTTATGTTTTTGTGGTTGGTATTGAAGGTTTTAACAGAAAATTAGAAATACTGAGCGGAGAATTGACAGCTGAAATAAAGAAATGATGAATATGTCATTCAATGTGTTCAAAACATTGTATTAAAATCCAAGTACCTTTAAAACTTGTTCTCAAGTAGCATGGGTAAATTAAAATAACGACTACAGATGATAAACACGTTAAATGCAAAATAAAATTTCTTAAATGCATCAGTTTATAGCCACACTCAAAAGGTTTTTTTTTATCCAAAATAAGTAAATATTGCACCGTATTATTGATATATATTGACACTTAGCCATATTATTGACAGTCTCTCGATAAATAATTTTCGATTTCTGATTTTTCTCAATATATATCTTCAATCTTCAACATAGCCCACACACTTCAATACAGTTGTCAATTTCATGCATTGAACACATTATTGACCATTTTACTGAACGTGTATGGGCCCCTTTAATTTTCGTCAATAATATTGAGAACGATATTGTAATAAATTTGGGTTGATATAGCAAAATGCATACCAATTGTTGTAATTGCTCGCATGTTGACTAGTTGTTGATTACATTTTTGTATGGATAATCTGACCATTAATTAATTTTGGTACATAATTGTTGCACACATCCAATACGCACATTAAAGGGGCGTAACGACGGCTCATAAGGAATTATATTTTCAAAATTAAAATTCTATTTTACTTAGTATTTATATTAAATGATTGCTAAACACATAGGTCTCGTTTTTATAAACAAACAGTACAATATTTATAAAAAAATAAATAAAGTGTTCACCATGACACTTTTCGCGGGCAAGGGAAAATTAGTAGTAATAGTTAAATCGACATGAATGAAATTTACATGAAGTACCGCTATGCGCATGTGCAGTATTGATAACTGTATTGTAGCGAGGAAAAAAAATGCATTTAATGCGCGATTGTTTAGGCGTGAGTTCGAATCCTGCTGGAACCGTGTGTCTTTAAACAAATTTTTGGCAATATATATTTTTTTCGTAACGATTTCATCAACATATTATTGCTACTAGAAAACACATATTTTGAAAAATGGCAATATGCCTGGTTTTTATACATGTCTATTTACTGGAAATACCGTCGATACGCACCTTTAAGCATACGCCTGCGAAATGTTTTATGTTTATATCGAATAGAGCCGACTAAGGAAGAATGTTACATCAATGGAAAATAACAAGTATCAGGTTTTAATTTGACGCTGATGCCCGAGTCCACATTTACTGTATGTGTTTAGCCAACGACATCATTTGTACAAAGTAAGACAACCCCAAAAATGTTGTTGTTGTTTATCCGTTCTACTGTTGTTGTTTTTTTCTTCAAAAATATGCATCTAACTTTATCGCCATAACTTTGTTTTCCATTGTTGCGAAATACGTAGCCATTTGACAATGTCATAGGTATTTTTCCGTTGTTAATTAGAACGTTGAAAGTGTTTATATTATACAAGCAGGAAAATGCTATGTAAGAAGTAAATACCCAAATAAATTATATTCTCCTTCAGAAATCTAATAGCTTGATGAAATTTTTATAAGAAATAAATAATACACAAAAAACAACTGCAGAAAAATAAAAATACAATTGATTAAAACAACATAGTTTAGCCTACATAAACTGAGAATATACTACGTATACAGTTGATTATCTTTTGAAGATTTTATTGGTATTCAAAATTACTGCATATACATGTATTTGAAGTATAATAAATCACGTGTTTCATTTGTCTGCCTTCATTTGTTTTGTACATCAAATTCAAAATAAGGATGATAACGGCATACTTTAAAAGCCCGTTGTATTTCTGCACAAAATTATAGAAATTCAACCGTCAATATTTGTGTATTTTTTTAAGTGTTGTATGTATTCTGCAACACTATTTACATTTACCATTAAATCAACTTTTGTTTGTTTTATTTATTTAATTAAATCGTTGAACATCATATGTGTGGATATTTTATTTGAAAAAGAGATACGACTTCTATGAAATGGTACTTTACGGATAACAATAATCTAGTAAAAAATAGACAAAGAAATGACGACCGACACCTCAATTTATGAATTTATTTCTATTTATATATGCATATTCAGAACGAAATCGACGACTTTCTGTTACTCGAAACACGTGTGTGTCGTTAACAGGTAATACATTGATTGCTAAATTGTTCATTCAATACAGAGATAAATGTATTTAAAATAATTTAAAATGAAAACAACAACAATTTCTCAAGAAATATTTAAAGCATGCAATTTAATAAATCAGTAATATAGTGCTTACTTAGAGTACATATTATAGATATCTGAATACAAAAAGGAACAACTGTTGTCGTTTGTGTCGTTGGAAAAAAAAGATTATTTAAACTATTAATACTTGTGCGACATTAAAATTGTCACAAATAATGTTAGTATGTAGTTAAACTAACAGGTACAACATTCCATACCAGGTAAATGTTAAATAGCCAATTTCCTATTTAAGTTTTTATAGTTTTCATACAAATAAATACATCAACAGTTTACTATATTCATTATGCGAACAACATACAGTTTTATTGATTTGGCACGTTAATCGTGTTCTTGATTGAACCTTACGAAATAAAAGTAACATATTCTAAGCAGGTTCATCGTAGCACACGATTCCATTCAATATGTTGTAACGTTTTTGGAATTATCTCTGAAATAAAATTAATAATACTTGCTTGAAGTCTGATCGAACAAAAATGGTATTGATCGATAATAACATTAAACCCGATTTCTTCCAACAATTTCTTTTGGTCTAAAGCACATTAGCAAATCAGTAAATAAATAAGCTGGTCGCGTATCATTTTAACATTGCCTGTCGTGCAGACACAGATTATTTAATTGTGGTAAACAGAAAATCTGAAACCATAGAAGTCATAAGCTACCAATTTAATGAATGTAATGAATTGAGTTTAACAATTAAATGAAACCCATCAGGTGATTGTATTAACCCACGTAAACATTTGCAATAAATCTTAGAATATAACATTTAAGTAAATGACCATTTCTGTCATTTTCATCTTGCATAGGAAAGTTTGATTTTCAAAAACAACACAACTTGAATAAGGTCAATAACTCAGCGAAAAGTCATCAGAACGGAAACATCCGACAAAATACCATAAAACATTAACCGTGTTTATCTATACATATCTCAGTAATATACAAGTATGTGTGTTTAAAATATATTGACTTTTGTGCATTTAATGTTCAGACCCTATCCCCATCTACAATATACGGATGCAATGGATTACAGAAGACTTTTCTTTGTGAACAAATGTTTGGTATGGTACATTACACTGTAGAAAAAATATGTTACACTAAATGAAAAGTGGCAAAACATGCTTATTCATATACCAGTCATCTTTCAAATCGTTCCAGTCCAATAGTCCGCTTTATATTATGCAATGGAATATGGTACATTACTTTGTAGAAATAATAAGTTTTACTGAATGAAAAGTGGTAAAATATGCCTTTTTCAAAATTTCCACTTCAGTACTCCGCTTTATATTATGCAATAGTTGCAATGTTTCAATCACTTTGGAATCCGAATTGCCGTGTTCTAAAATGCACTAAATTGAATTTAAATAATGGACCCTACTTATATGAAAAAAAGTATTGCAGTTTGAGCGATATGCATTCTGATTGTAGTTAAAAATTGTAATGCGAAATAATTGAGAAATGCTCTTGTCATTATGAAATATTGTACCGGTCATCACTTATTAGAAATAATGTATGTTGACCTTGATAAGGCACACATATAATTATTTGCATTATACTTTAAGTATTTGCTTTACTCTGGAATTATATTACATGCTATTTGTTCGAACACTCCACTCTATGGTGAATGAATAAGTAATGCAGTGACATACTGACGACAAATTAATTCATCAGACTGTCAATGTCTTACATTGTCTGTCTAATAAGACGGCACACTACCATCAAACTAGATGATAAGTACCTCCAAAAGAGGTCTGTCTTGAAACCAAACTCAAAGTAAGTCGTGAGTGATTCTACGTGTATTCGTTGTGACATATATACACCCAAATGTGTTTAATTGGAACTATTGTCTTCTTTGCAGAATTAACTTCGACATATAGGTTGTGGCCTGGGGCGATATTTCAGAAATATCTTAAGTTAATCTTTAACTATTTTTACTTTAGTTCCAATTTTTGTAAGGTAATATATTAAACTACATATAAATTAGTGACTCAAAATACAGTTACATTCATAGTTAATAATAATACATTGATAGTAATAGTGAACACTTAACAGAATTTCATGTATACATGGAATAATATGATTAATTAAAAGGACGATTTTAATGCTAATGTTAAGATTTCACTTAAGATGTTTCTGGAATAAGGGCCCTGGACAACACTGGATACTTACAAATATTCACTATTTTGTATCATACTGTTGTGACGCAAAGGCCAAACTCAAGACATATGTTCTTATTTTATATGTGTAAATATACATATACGAAACATTGTTCTTCAAATGCAACATTCATGGCTTTTAATTTCAGCATATGTTGTTGATCATTGCCCAATTGAGTTCCAATTAAATTGCGTCAATAATGCATCTATTGTTAATACTGCTAGTGTTGAAAAATTAGTGTGCGACGATAGCTCAATTAAAAATGAAGAATTGCAAAACGTGTTGTATGATAATAAACAAGTGTTTGATGAATTGCTGAAAAGTTTTTCAGATGGTTTAACAGATATTGATACCTACTTGAATAGCTTGTCAAGTACTATTTTTGATCTGTCATTTAAGGTTTATGGTAAAACATTTCGCACTAAAGTCAATAACAATCGAAATAGTGGTAAGAAATCCCCTTGGTTTAATATTGACTGTAGAGATGCTAAGTCGACTTTTAATCAAAGTAAACGCATGTATAAAACTAATTCTAGTGATATAAATAGACTGAATTTTTTGAATGCAAGGAGTGCTTTTAAATGTATCAAACGTAAGGCTAAACAATCTTTTTACAGGAGTGAAAAACAGAAATTGTCTGTGTTAAGTAAAAGTGGTTCACGCAAATTTTGGAAACATGTTAATAAATTTAAAAGTAATAAAAAGTCTGGATCACCTGACATTTCTCTTGAAGAATTTCCCAGTCATTTTCGTAATTTGTCAAATAATCCAAATAATAGCACTTATAGAGATGATAATGCAAACAACTATGATGTGTATGAGAATATAAATATTGATAGTTTAGACTGCCAATTTAGTGTAGAAGAGGTTTGTAAAACTATTGGTAACATGTCCAGATATAAAAGTTGTGATATGTCTGGAAATGTTGCGGATTTCTTTATTGATGCAAAAGATTTCATTGCTCCGTATTTGACGACTATTTTTAATCATATATTTGATAGTGGTATTTATCCGGTCGAATGGACTAAAGGTGTAATTGTACCTATATATAAGAAAGGTTGTAAATCAAATCCCTCGAATTATAGAGGAATTACTTTAATAAATATAATCGCTAAAATATTCTCACTTGTGCTAAGAAATAGGATGAATAAGTGGTGCAAAAATGAGCAGAAGTTAAACGATGCTCAATTTGGTTTTCGCGATAATCGTAGTACTGTTGATAGTATATTCATCCTGCATACTATAATACATAAAGTTCTTGCTAATAAGTTAAAACTATACTGTGTATTTATTGATTATGAAAAGGCTTTTGACACCGTTATACATGATGCATTGTGGATAAAATTAGCTAATTCCCATGTAAGCTGTAAAATGTTAAAAATGCTTAAATCTCTATATTCAAACGTTAAAGCTTGTGTTAAACATTCTGAACACATGCCGTATTCTGAACCGCTATCTCCTTTACTGTTTATCTTATTTATTAATGATATCAAGGATTATATTGATGTGTCTAAAATGTCTTTATATATGTTACTATTTGCAGATGATATTGCTTTGTTTACGACTGATCCCAATAGTTGCAGGCCCAGCTAGATTGTGTAAACCAATATTCTTCTAAATGGGGCCTCAAGATAAATGTAGCTAAAACAAAAATATGTATATTTGAACGCAAAAAATCTAGAAATAATTTTACATGGAGTATAAACAATATTAATCTTGAGATTGTTGATAGTTTCTCCTACCTTGGTATGAAATTTTATTATACCGGAAGTCTTGCTAATGCTGTAAAAGCACTAAATGAACAGGCTCTGAAGGCATATAATGGCCTTATATCACTGTATACTAGAGTATCTTTAGATATTAAAACAAAATTGTTACTGTTTGATTCGACCGTTTCACCTATTATTTTGTATGGTAGTGAGATTTGGGGCATATATGACTTCAAGGAGGTAGACAAAATCCATATCAAATTTTGTAAGCATATTCTTGGCGTGCGTACTCAAACATCCACAGTTGCCGTCCTTGGTGAATTAGGTAGATTCCCACTTTCGGTCATTTGCAGGGAAAGAGCGTTAAAATACTGGTGTAAAATTATGAAAAATCCGGAATCACTTCCAGGCAAAATATTTATAGAACATATTTTAGATAACAGTTTTAATTCATTGAATTTCAAAAATAGCTGGGGAAAGGCGGTTAATAATGCATTAGATATGCTTGGATATGGCTACTTATGGTATATGTTTGATATTAACTGTTGCTATATACACATGTTAAAGCAAAGGTTGCGTGACCAATATATTCAGATCAGGGCCCATGACTACAAACATTTTAAGCTCAATTTTAGTCTTAATCTTAAATATTCAACCAATGGAAATCAAAGCTCAAATGTAACAAGCATTCTCATTGGTCAATACTTTAAGTTGAGACTAAGTCTGAGATTGAGAACTTTCGTAGTCATAGGGCATGGTCGGAAACTGTGAATTCTCAAAACAAATTAGAGTATTATAAAAAATTCAAAACTGTTTTTAGGTATGAAACATATTTAGATGCTATTGACCAGGATAAATATAGAATTGCATTGACTAGGTTACGATTATGTTCACATTCTCTTGATATTGAAACAGGAAGATACAATAATGTGGATAGAATTAATAGACTATGTAAACTATGCAATTACAATGTTGTTGAGTCAGAATTCCACTTTGTACTCTGCTGTCCCTTGTATCATGACTTAAGGCAAAAATATAAAATTTCAAATGCTTTTAGTACTATTAATAAATTTGTTAAACTCATGTCATCAGAAAAAATTGGTTTGTTAAGACGACTTTCAAAATTGACGTACTTTGCGATGTTACGACGTTCTCAAACCCTAGATAGTGTTGCTTCTTAATCTACTTATAAAATAAGTTAATCAATCCACTTTATAGATAGATATGTTTTTGTACAAATGTTTTTTTATAAAGCCTGCTTTGTATAATTGGAATTATGTATTTTGAACTTGTAATGTTGCTCATGGCCATCTTTCATGATGTGTTTTGTAAATGGCCAAAGGCATTGCTCATGCCGATTTGCCAAATAAACCAGTAAACCAGTTGATAAAAATAGCATTCATACTCCAGTAATTCATAGTTCTAAATTGTTAATGTACTAATACAAAACGATACTTTATTCGATATGCTAATGGTACTACTAAATAAATAATTTTACAGAAAAAAAACAATAACATAATTTATACACGTAGCAACACTGTTTAATGCCGGAGTACAGGATACATGTATATTACATTACACAATGGCAAACTTCATAACACCTGTGTTTATTTCCAACAATAATACATAAATATCAATATAATATAAAGTTATCGAAATTAATTGGAGATGAAATGGCCATGCGCAAACGCGAACAATAATCGTTCAATGTTATTATTATTAGTGTAATACATTATTAGGAACGAATGTTAATAACTCTTTTATGATCTCATTGCACATGCAGTTATGCTTATTCACACACATCAAATACCCACCTTATTCAAAATCCTAGAAGTAATTATGTTTGGCAAACATTGCATACTAATACAACTGTTATTGACAATGCATTAATTACTCTCTATGCAAAATAGAGCGCACTGAGTTACTTCTTACGCTCATGCCCGATCCCAGAATTACTGCATCGTTGCATCCGATGACACAATTCAAACAAAGAAAGAAAACGGGAAAAGTACTTGTGTTGCCCATTCATTAACTATGATTTTTATTAATTCTGTTGTCATTCTCTCAATAATATAATATACAAAGTTTTCTCACATTTTGACTCTACAAAAATAGCCATAACTGGGGGATTACTTTTATGAGAATGTTGCCAAATACGTGGGTAAACACATTTATAAACATTGCATATTTAATACCCCGATGTTGATTGGAACCGTTGGGAGTGTTTATGAAATTAATATTTAATTGTCAGAAAAACTTAATACAAACTAAATCCACTTCGGTTACAAAATCAACTGATGAAATGATGAAAGGTGAGTACAAACTATACGTAGAATAAACCAAGTGAAGTATATTAAAACTAAGAAAGTTGAAAACCAATACCATTTATGTAATGGCATCGGGTGTCCAATGTATATGCTTTTTTAAATTTAAAGGCAGTCCGCGTATACAATTTCTTTTATTGCTTTCAGAGAAATATTATTATGCGCTAAAGAAGAACAACGTCCCCTACCAATATACAAAGAAAAGCGTTAAATAACAGCATTGTTTTATTATATGAAGAAGCAAACTGAACAACCTTCGATCAGTTGCATTTACTCCATGTTAGTTTTGTTTACAACGAATATATAAAGCCGCTACTACGCATCACATAAAAAGTACGTTGTTTTTGTGCTATGAATATTTCCCTATGAACGATTTTGGCGCCGTAATGAGACGGACTGCCCTGCACATTACAGACTGAGCCAATTGATAAACCCGTAAAAGTATACGCTGTCACAACAAATACTGTGAGAATTACTCAAAACACTTGCACTTTGTTATCACATTTAAACTTACTTAGCTTCTAATTCAATACACGTACAGGGGCTTATTAACAAGACAGCAACTGAGACGTTTCCTGGCACATTCTCTCGTTCTTTCTTATTGCAGCAAATTAAGCATGAATATGTGTCAGCAAAATTAAACGCTAATACCTTTCTCAACGAACTATGTATTCAATTTATATATTTAATTTTGTAATTCAGAGTTATACAACCATTGTGTGGCTTAGGGTGAATCAAGACAATTGATGCGGGTGTATGTACGGGGGACATACACACCAATATTTGTTGTGGTCATAGAATGGCGAGGCAATTTATATTAAAACGGACATCACTACAAAGGTTAAAAAGAAATATATGTTTAACAATGAAACCCTTGTTCACTTATTCGTGTGTTCTTCAAACTTTGGTATACTGTGTGTTTAAACTGATAATTTGGCCTGCGCGTAAGTAGCCCATTTTACCTCTCGACAACTTCACGTATAGTGAATTATACGGAATAAATATTGAAAAAGCCACTAGCCTTTTAGATTCAAAGATATCAAAGCTAATAGCCAAAGCTAATATTCATCTTGGTGTTATGCAATGGTTTATGATATCTCGGAGAACATATTTTGTTTAATTAAATTTCCTTCTTTCTGATAACGTACTAAATTGAATTTGGCTAATGGAAGCAAGTTACTTGAAACAAACATTTATTGCTGATAGAGAGATATGCATTTAAGAGATGAGACGTTTTTAACATTCGGATTGTAACTAAGTAATTCATTGAGAACTATTATAGACAAATGTCTTTGACATTAAGGAAAATACTTTATCATATGCTATACCTTGTTTTCCGTTTAATACAGCCATTACGAATATTTTTATTTTAAACATGTGTAAGATAACACTTTGAGCTTTTTCATTGGTTACATATTCTTTGATTGACCAATCTTATGACGTTATTTGGTGAAATGGTACACAACTTTTAGGATTTATAAACATGTTTTGGTATAATTATAAGTTTTTTTTTCGTTTAAAAGCATGTGATAAACATGATAAAAAAATTTGACACTAGTTGTCATTTCATGCCATATTTTATTAAACTCGTCAAGAAAATTCGTTAGTAAACTCGGCAAATGCTCGCTTACTAATAAAATTCCTGAGCTCGTTTACTAAATTATGGTATAAAATGACAATTTGTGTCAGATCCTATATATCATTACTTATTATAAATAATTTATTTAAATCTGAAAGCATTAGGCCACACCTATATAATTGTTGACATTTATTTCACTGTATTTTGCTACACGCAGGAACAAGAGAACACAAGGTTTGCCTTTACGACTCTTTACTCAAGTGGGAAAGCTTAAGTAATGCACATATACTGGCGACTAAGGAGCTCATCAGACAAGCAATGCCTTACTTTTAGATGGATTCCTTTACTACATTAGATGCTAATTTCTCCAAAGAGGTTCGGAAACCAAGTTATTATAAGTCGTGAGTGATTCCACGTGTATTCGTTGTGACATATATACAAGCAAATGTGTTAAATTGAAACGATTGTCTTCTCTGCAGAATTGGCATACACCAAACAGATATTGCACTGGGGCTTATAGATGCTTCAATATATGCGGTGTCTAGTTACTGGATGTAAAGTTGGTTTTTCGTATTTTTAACAAATGCCAAGTTAATTACATATGTGCTTTACGTTAATGTTAAATGATATTGAGAATATCATGTTAATGTCTTAGTGTTTGTGCACGCCTACTAGTGTAAATTTTTCTTAAGGTCGCAACGGCGTAGTGGATATGGTGTCCGCTTTCCGACCTGGAGGTCCCGGGTTCGATCCCTACTCAGGGAGCGATCCCAAGATCTTTCCAAAGACACCAAGTACTGGTTCTTTCCGGGAAACGTTATCGAGAGTGTCTCATTAAGCCAAAGGCGTTCGATGCAGTCGAGCTAAAATAAATAGGTTTAAACTTAATCTTTCTTCAACTCGTCGGATAAATTCAATTACACAAATACACTAACCTAATAATCTGTTTATCCCTACCACCTTTTTATATTTTATGTTTTTATTAAATAAACACATACTATTGTATTTTTAAAACGTTATTTAAAATGCATTTAATTGACTGAATTTACCATTGCGTAGAAATATGGAATCTGTTAGTGACTGTTCCCGCCCCTAAATAGTCACGTACATTTCTACGCAAAACATGGCGTAACATGATACAATATCGCGATATGCGTCTATTTACATTTAATCGGCATACCAACTGCTATACACTATTCTCAAATACAATTCCGTTGTTCGACTACAATGGGTTGCAATGAAAGACCGAATACATCGCATATAAAATGGATCGCGGTTTTATATTGTACATTTAATTTGTATTCGCTGAAGAATAAACTATCTTATTCAACGTAAAAATTGTTTGTATTGTAAATGTCCATAGGAAGCCTTACCCTCCTTTTTCTGCGATGCAATAGCGGCACCCATTCTACCCACAGTCTACGCTTGGACTCGTCCGCTAGCATTTAAAGTTTTAAGCTAGTTTTTTAATGGTTAGAATCGTTCTTTCTCAACCCGGTTGCAATTCCGAGTAAGTAGCGGTTTTATGTTATTCTAAGATTTTCCACACTGCTACACCATAAAGATTAACGCGATACTTGCTAGATTTGTGTTGTGTTTCAGTTCTGTCGAGTTATACTGACTCTTTCAAAGCTCTAATTGGGCCGCTTTAACAGCAGGGTTGGTAATGGGTCTTCAAAGGCAGGTCGCCAGTGACGGGATTCTGTGTGTTTGACTGTACCGGAGGTTTGTGGCCCAACTGTGTGTAATGCGTTGTTTGTCGGCATAGTTTCTCTTAACACACGTTCCGTCGGTCACGGGGTACAGACATATTTCGTTTTAAAACTTTCCGCCGGCCTCTGGGGAATATGTGTCAAATACATTTGCTGGTATACGTCAATTTTGTTCCAGCCTTGACATTATACTGCCAAACATAGTATTAAATAAATGAGATAAATAATATTAAACGTTCTTGGTATTTGTCGTTGAATAAGCATAGTTATTATACCCCACGCACAAAGAAGTTGTAAGGGAATATACTGGAATCAGCTTGTCTGTCTGTCCGTCCGTCAGTCCGTCCGTCTGTGTGTCGGGGTTTCTTTTGTCCGGAGCATAACTTTCAAACCATGTATATCAGCTTCAACCTTAATACATGGATAGACGGTTGTAAGGCGCAGTTCAGTGCAAAAGATTTATAACTCTACCTGCATTTTTTCGGAGTTATTCTCCTTTGTAAATGTTCCTTGTCCGGTCATGTTCTCAAAACTATTGAAGAGATTCACATTAACGTTCATACATAGATAGATGACTGTTAAGTAGATAGCAGAGCACAATAATTATAACTCTAGCTGCACTATTTACGGAGTTTATTCCCATTTGTCAATTTGTCTTGTCCGGACATTTTCTCAAAAACTATCGAAGGGATTGAACTCAAACTTCATACATGGATAGATGGTTTTTAGGCGGAGTAAAGTTCACAAGAGTTATAACACTAGCTGCATTATGTACGAAGTAATTCCCATTTGTCAATTTCTTTACCCAGTTTATCTAATACATTTTTAAACAACGTGTTGCTTTTATCAATATTCTTGTGCGGGGGTATTTGCGCCATGACAGTTGCAGTTCTAGTTTGATCTAGATATTGACATAATAACAAAATAGAAAGCACACATCGTCGTTTGCGATCGATTATATTATTATGTGTTATCACTATGAGGAAGCTGTGATTTTTTTAAGCTGTCATTGTTACAACATTCGATTCAAAAATAAAATTACAATCTGAGCACTGAAAAGTCAACGCACTAGTCTAAAGGACTGAAGACCATGTGCTGCTGCTGGTCAATGTCTTTGAAGCTGAGGTTAATATATATACAACACAATTTTTAGACACTTCATACAAATAGCCACGATCATTTCAATCAAACGTGGAACAAACTGCTTGCATGTCTTCAGAAACTGCGCTGTTGAAACACATTTATTCCAATCTGTCGGCTTCAATAAGGACATGCATATTTCAAAAATGAATCAAACGCCAAGGAGTCTAGATCCTTTCATAAACATCCCATAAAAACATTGAAATTATAATGTTCCATATTGTTTTGTTTTTCAACATTCAGTTGCGTTTTAATTATTACAATGATATATATTTATATTTCCAAGATATGCAATGCCTTTGAATTTATTTTAATTTTGTAAATATACCTGTGCGTTTACATTGTTTATAAATATCATTGATTATCACATGCTATATTGGTTTTCAGTGTAATAAAGCCATTACGAATATGTTTATCTCACACATGTGTTTACAAGAAAACATTTTTGAGCGTTTTCATTGGCTACACATTCTTTCACTGACCAATTGCATGACGTTATTTTGGTGAAATGACGTCGTCAACATGAAATGACGTCACGTCAGTACAAAACTTTTAGGATTTATCAACATCTTAAACGTCCATTGAAAGCCAAAAGGGTCTATCAGCATATATGCAAAGAAGGCTGATAGGCCCGTTTGGCTTTCAATGGACGTAACAATATCAGTTTTTTTCGTCTAAAAGCATGTGAAAAAAATAGATCTTACACTCATTGTCAGTTCATACTATATTTTATTAAACCTGTCCAGGAAATTCGTTAGTAACAAAATTCCTGACTCGCTTAATAAAATATGTTATTAAATGGCAACTCGTGTCAGATCCTATTTATGTCAAGTGTCATATTTTCACGAATAGATTTACTGTAGGATAATAATTGCTTCTATAGATATTTCATTGCCAATTCCAAATACATACTAAATTAAGACTAGTAAATAACAATTAAACCATTCAAAGATCACCTCATTCCCGTGTCTAAAATAGCAATTGTTACGACTATACAGATAACAATGGTTCATTTTGTAACAGTGCATTCGTATAAATTACGTTAGGAATAGATAGATCCACCATGTTCAGTGCAAGTATGTTATGGTTCTACAAATATTCATGTTGTATGGTTACTTAAGATTAGTAAAGATACTACAGTTATTTACATTCTAACTTTGAAGTCCTCTTTGCTACACGTAAATAATTATTTTTAATGATAATGAAACTTCTGCTGCATTAGCAGGACAGAAACGATTATCAGCATCATTAAGGCCTTAATTAAAACTAAGAAATTTAAAACCGCACTACCCTTAAAACCAACCCTTGAGTAATTAAATAGTATTTAAATTGAATGAGTATTCTACTTCACTACTTCACTACTGTATAATTTACAGATGCTGTGAGGCTATTCTTCATTTACATGCACATGTATAATGAATAATTTTGGGACAAGTGTGATGTTCGGGCGCCCGTAATCTGGCCATCCCCCCCCCCCCCCACCCCTACCCCGATACTTTGAATTGACCGTTCCAACGCGGTGAAATCAGTTTTATTCATACTTGTGTTTTGTGTATTTTACGTGATTTTGTATTGTATTGTTTTTACAATTGGTCAATTGCCTGTATAAAGATCCATGTGTTGTTTTAAAGACTTCTCTCCTGCTGATGCAAACGGTCTATTGCACGATGATTGATTTACTGATGGTTTGCTAAAGCAAAAGCATACTAGCAAAACATGTTATAACTTAAAATGAAAAAAATAATATTTGTTTGAATTGAATATTACAACTTGCACTTATTGTGACGGATATAAATGACATGGCCAACCAATCTACAGAAATTGTCAATTTGACCTTGACCAAATGACCCAATAATAAATAGAGATCCTCTATGAGTCATGGAAAACCTATCTTTCAAGGACCTAGACATAATGGTTGCGTAATTATTGACTGGACATGCTTGTACATTAACGTTATAAACTCACAAAATATGCACAGGAACAAACGTCAGCAAAGACAAATCAAGGGCAAATTTAAAGCCAAAGGGGAACAACTCATAAAATATGAAATACACCATTAAAGGAAAAGTTTTATTACAATAATTATGTCAGGAATTATTACATTTCTTTGATTTTAGCTGAAAACTAACAAATTCTATATTTAGATGTGTTTTAATGTTGAAATACACTCTTGAGAAACTACATCTGAAGGCATGGGGTCATTTTGACCCAAGACGTATTTCTTATTTAAAATTTGTGTCGGGCGGAGTGGGGGGTGGGGTGGGGGTGGGGCAGTCCGGGACGCCGACATGCCTTCAATAATTCCTGCGGGAAACCCTGTTTAAAAATGAAATAAATTAAAACAAAACAGCTCAAAATGACATATATTCTTTAAAACAAGCGTACAAACAATGTCTAAAAAGGAAAATATCACATTCTAAGGGAAATAAACAATAATATAACTTTTCACGTCCTGGGGTCAAAATGACACCAAAGGAGCGGATGAGGGTTTTTATGTAACAATTATTATTGTCTCTTGAATTTATAAATGTCGCCTGTATATGTTTTCTAGTACGTTAAACCAAACATTTATTATCTGTGGTCTAAGTCGGATAGACCCTCTCGTAGCAGCTGTTTATGAAATAAATTCCATATACCGCCGCTACTCGGGGTCTATCCTATACGTCGCCAACATATCTTAGCTCAAAATGTCAGAAATGTGTTTTGAAGTGACATTAACCTTGATAATCAGTGACCTTAACTTTAATAATCAGGGGCTTTACCTTGATAATCAGTGACCTTAACCTTGATAATCAGTGACCTTAACCTTGATAATCAGTGACCTTTACCTTGATAATCAGTGACTTTAACCTTAATAATCAGTGACCTTAACCTTGATAATCAGTGACCTTAACCTTGACCTTAACCTTGATAATCAGTGACCTTTACCTTGATAATCAGTGACCTTTAACTTGATAGTGACCTTATACTGATAATCATAGTAAAGTAACGAAATATATGTCTACTAAGTAGCAAATATAGTTAAGTATTGTGCGATTGTCAATATCAAGTCAAAACAACACATTAACATATAACTATTGTGCGATTGTCAATATCAAGTCAATACAACACATTAACATATAACTATTGTGCGATTGTCAATATCAAGTCAAAACAACACATTAACATATAACTTTTCAACTTATAATTGATGAAAAGAAAACAACTGACTCTCATTTTACACAAAATTCAAACAAAACGTCAAATACACGTCAATTTTGAAATGTATGTTTACGTTTTACATTAGATTATGTACATGTTTAATGCAATTTGTTTTACTGTATCAAAGTCATATATTTGTATAATTATGTACTTACTCGTAATATTTGTACTATATTTGCACGCTTATTTCGGGATATGATAATGCTTTCGAAGAGATATGTCATTTAAACTATTTCCGTACAAGGCGGTTGCTCCAATTTGAATCACTTTGTGTGTTGCGACTATTTGGTTGTGTACGTTTTAGCTTTGATATGTTGCCCACTTGTCATCTGCCTTTGGTAAGGACGTTTGGTTAGTCAATACCATAGCCTGGGTTGCATGATAAGAATATTGTCACTGGTTGTGGTCATCAAAGATCAGCGCACACTAAGACAAACGTGAATGTTCAGATGTTAATGCCCTTTAAATCAGTTCCTTGTCCTTAAATAGGTAGACACAGTCACATTTTTACGTCAACATGGCAGACATTTCACAGAAGTATATGTGAATACATTATTTAACATTAACATGCGTCATACCTCCAGATTTCGATCAGTTGAAACAAGCGACCAAACCAGTTATCTTTCTTTTTTAACAGGTCAGTTATTGAGCAAAATATTATATAAATAACACACGGTCGAGAGAGTAATAGTATATAAATGTTGACTTGCTTGAGGGTGACAGTGCGTCTTGTCAACCCGAGGTAACACTGTCGACCAAGGCTTTAGCCAGTGTTTGTTGAGGGTTGAAGATATGCACTGTCACCCTCAAGGAAGTCGATAGTTATTTTACCGAACAAAATAGAAGTAAAGAAATCAATCACTTTAAATAAAAAAATATAAAAATCAATGTCGTCTGATACAGAAATATAAACAATCATACCCCTACCTGACACAGACTTTTAAAGCTAATTCCCTTATCATTAGCGTACCGGGCAACATTGCCGGGCGACATATCAAAATGTTGCCCGCTGCAGAGTATATAGACACACGAAGAAGTGAGGTATAATAATAAATTATATCGTAGTGTAGAACCCGCCCCCCCCCCCCCCAGACGCTTTACAGGAGCGGTTCCAGGATTTTGGGCAAGGGGGGGGGGCGTAACTTTTGATCGTGCAGTTACAACCCTTTATTTTGTCTGTGGGCCTGCAGTGATCGACTACAGATCCGTATCAAAGATATATGGTAAAACTCATCATCATCATCGACATCATCATCATCATCAAAATTAATGCACTTTGTTTCACTCAATAAATCATACTTTACCGTATTATTGTCTTAAGACATGTTGGTTCATCTGTACGTCATGCACTTGTTTTGGCAGTAAATTGCCCTTGTTTGATGTGCCTGTCCACATAATACGTATTTGACATTCAATGGTATATATATCAGAAACATCTTTAAACATGTATTAACATGATTTAATTCCAACACAGTTGCATCGAGAATTTTCGTATTATTCATGTATCGAAGTGTAATGGTGTCTTTTCGAAGTGACTGTCATTAAATAACTCACAAATTCAGTCATGCTCATCAATTGTCTTAAAATGTGATAAGCACTGTGTTTTTTTCATTGAACTGAACTAACGGACAGACAGACCAACGTGTTTTTGTACACGAAATAATGTGGTAGATACACGTATGACTGCGTTGTGAAGTGGTTTCAATTTCGCTGACATATGGTGCCGGAAAAAATATGAAATCACCAGGAATTGGAGCCAACGTTGTGGACACCCATTTACTTTATTACTTTATATCTTTTTTTATGAATGCATAAAAACACTATGCAATTTAGTGTGATTGCTAATTAATGGAACATTGAACAAAAAGTTTATTTAGAATTTTGGGGAACTAAACTATATTTTGAGACAAAACTGTTTCAACTCGAAGTAGTCATTGATTCGAATTGAATTTCGACTTTATATCGTATTTATTCAAAACGTATAAATGTCTTTTATGCGGATTTCTAGTCCCAACGGTGTATTGCATCTGACATCTTTATAAAATATATGAATTTTAAAAAAGAAAACAATATCGTCCACTCTCTAAAATATACCAAGGGGTTTATGTCCATGTGTGCATTTTTAGTCCAAGGGGCTTTTGGGCTACGGGCTTTTGTCCGGATACCGTTTACTAAGTTATCTCTTTGAAGCGGGGTCATAAAAATACCACAAGCCACAAACCGCGGGGATCTTATTAAAAATGCCTACAGTTTACTGTTAGAACAATACCGCCATCCGATGCAATTGCGTAATGCATTGAACGATAAAGATCTACATGCAGAGACAACTAACATGTCACACACACTTACTATGACGTACTATGAGGGTCGTTAATGTAAGACCCTGTATGATACAGCATCATACGTGTATGTTCAGTATGATACAGGGTCGTACAGGTATGTTTCTGGGACATACATATACATTCAGTATGATACAGGGTCTAACATACAAAATTGAGTATCATACAGGGTCGTACTTGTCTGTCCTAGCATCGTACATGTATGTTTAGTATGATACAGGGTTGTACACGTCTGTTCCAGCATCATACATGTATGTTCAGTATGATACAGGGTCGTACACGTCTGTTCCAGCATCATACATGTATGTTCAATATGATACAGGGTCGTACAGGTATGTTTCTGGGACATACATATACATTCAGTATGATACAGGGTCTAACATACAAAATTGAGTATCATACAGGGTCGTACTTGTCTGTCCTAGCATCGTACATGTATGTTTAGTATGATACAGGGTTGTACACGTCTGTTCCAGCATCATACATGTATGTTCAGTATGATACAGGGTCGTACACGTCTGTTCCAGCATCATACATGTATGTTCAATATGATACAGGGTCGTACAGGTATGTTTCTGGGACATACATATACATTCAGTATGATACAGGGTCTAACATACAAAATTGAGTATCAGACACGGTCGTACTTGTCTGTCCCAGCATCGTACATGTATGTTTAGTATGATACAGGGTTGTACACGTCTGTTCCAGCATCATACATGTATGTTCAGTATGATACAGGGTCGTACACGTCTGTTCCAGCATCATACATGTATGTTCAGTATGATACAGGGTCGTACACGTCTGTTCCAGCATCGTACATGTATGTTCAGTATGATACAGGGTCGTACACGTCTGTTCCAGCATCGTACATGTATGTTCAGTATGATACAGGGTCGTACACGTCTGATCCAGCATCATACATGTATGTTCAGTATGATACAGGGTCGTACACGTCTGTTCCAGCATCATACATGTATTTTTGGTATGATAAGGGTCGTACATAGTATCAAACAGGGTCGTACATGTTTGTTCCAGAATCATACATGTCTGTTCAGTATGATACAGGGTCGTACATAGTATCATACAGGGTCGTACATGTCTGTTCAAGCATCATACACGTATGTTCGGTATGATACAGGGTCGTACATAATATCATACAGGGTCCTACACGTCTGTTCCAGCATCATACATGTCTGTTCAGTATGATACAGGGTCGTACATAGTATGATACAGGGTCGTACACGTCTGTTCCAGCATCATACATGTCTGTTCAGTATGACACAGGGTCGTACATAGTATCATACAGGGTCGTACACGTCTGTTCCAGCATCATACATGTCTGTTCAGTATGATACAGGGTCGTACATAGTGTCAAACAGGGTCGTACACGTCTGTTCCAGCATCATACATGTCTGCTCAGTATGATACAGGGTCGTACATAGTATGATACAGGGTCGTACACGTCTGTTCCAGCATCATACATGTCTGTTCAGTATGATACAGGGTCGTACATAGTATGATACAGGGTCGTACACATTTGTTCCAGCATCATACGTGTATGTTCAGTATGATACAGGGTCGTACATAGTATCAAACAGGGTTGTACTCGTCTGTTCCATCATCATACATGTCTGTTCAGTATAATACAGGGCGTACATAGTATCATAAGCGTCGTACACGTCTGTTCCAGCATCATACATGTCTGTTCAGTATGATACAGGGTCGTACATAGTATCATACAGGGTCGTACACGTCTGTTTCAGCATCATACATGTCTGTTCAGTATGATACAGGGTCGTACATAGTATCATACAGGGTCGTACACGTCTGTTAAAGCGTCATACATGTATGTTCAGTATGATACAGGGTCGTACATAGTATCATACAGGGTCGTACACGTATGTTCCAGCATCATACATGTATGTTCAGCGTGATACAGGGTCGTACATAGTATCATAAGGGTCGTACACGTCTGTTCCAGCATCAAACATGTATGTTCAGTACGATACAGGGTCGTACATAGTTGTTGTTTTCATTTTTTGTTCTTTGCGTATCACCCTATGAAATTCCGCCACCTTATTTTATAATCTTAACGCATTTAAAACTTTTTCGAATTAAGATATTGGTTTAAATTAAAGAGTAAAATATTATAGCACATTTAATTAAATTTAATGGTCAAGCTCCGTAGAATATTAGCACACAACAGGAATATAATTAAAATATATAACATGAATGTGTTTGGAATTAATAACAGTTTGCACTAAACAAAATCGGAACTACGCTCAAACTTTCTGTGACGATAGCATATTTTCGTAATTTTGTTCACCAGAAGAATGTAAGCTTAGAGTTAGTTAGCAAAGTCAGTATACTAAAAGTAATAAAAACGGTGTGATCTATTTATTTTGTTTCATAGTACACAATACAGGATGAACGAATACGTTGTTAAGATATTGAAATTGCTTTTTTATCGTTTTTTATTGCATAATAACATACTGTGTAGTTTATCTGTCCATCTGCAAACAGTTGACAATTTAAAGCTGCTACGTCACAGATTGAGAAAATGACAAAAGTGTAACAAAATGTTTCAAATCTAGTAAAACACGATATTATTACGTAGAACTTACTAAAATAACATTGTTGGCACATTTACAAAAGTTACCTGGTTTAATCATTACAACGCATTCTTTCAACCTGATTTCAAAAGTGTCTTGAGACTCTTTTCAACTATTTATAACTCTTTGGTTGTTGTTGTGACATTACCAAGTGGTCCAAACAGCAAATCAATTTCACGTCCGGAGTCCCGCTGTTTACAAAACATATGCCCGAAATTTCAAGTAGCGCAAAGTGCAAATGACTTTAGAGGCGCGGTTAGAGCATCCGCCTCTTACGCCGAGGACCCGGGTTCAATCCCCCGCAAGTGCTCATTCTTTTTTTCATTTTAGCTGTGTTTGGAGAAATCTTTGTTTGCACGACATGTTTATAATACATTTCAGGTAATCAAGAAATCCGTAAATTAATAAAATCATTAAAAATACTATATAATCTCTCATTGAAAGATACGGGTAAGTCCCATGCATGATTCTTGCATGGAGAAATCCCGTTATTGTGGTCAGTGAAGTGTTTCAATTTTGAGGGTCGTCTATACTAGTATCAAAATTTGACTAAAGACAACCAATTTAGAAATCAGGTAATTATAAATAAAGCAACATGTTTTTTTTCCCTATGAAATTGTACGTATAGTGGTCAGAAACTTACCGAGTGATTTTAGTTGTTCGTAAATTGTTTAATGTATTATATATATCAAACTTCAATTGCTGTACAACATGTTTCATAGACGGCCTTCAAAATGACTTGTCCAGTTTATGACAACTGATATTACAGTTAGAAGAACAGTTATTCATAAAAGCATGGAACTTGTGAAAATCACAACTGTGTTTTTATTAATAGAGTGACATTGGTATTTAAAGGCCTAGTTTAAACAATATCTGGCCTCTCCGAGGGGTATTCCACTCTGTGTATTGGTAAACCATAAAATCTCTAATCATTATCTTCAATCTTTTCTCTCAGCTTACTGATCAAAGCTGCTTGCACTGTTTCAATTTATGTTCAATTTTAATTTACTTTAA
This sequence comes from Congeria kusceri, assembly GCA_027627225.1. NCBI lineage: Eukaryota > Metazoa > Mollusca > Bivalvia > Myida > Dreissenidae > Congeria > Congeria kusceri. The sequence goes on along the minus strand of CM051037.1, from coordinate 15,841,927 downwards.
GGCCTAGTTTAAGGAAGATCTGGCGTCTCCGTGGGGTATTCCACTCTGTGTATTGGTCCACCATAAAATCTCTTATCCTTATCTACAATCTTTTCTCTCGGCTGACTGAGCGATGGACCGATCCTGGTTTTGCCACGAATAGTTGAAACTTCCCCCAGCTATTGTAAAAGGATTAATTTCCTTTTATTGAAAATCACAAACATAACTAGGTGCTCATTTGAATATCACGAACATTATGCACGTGCTCTTTTGAATGAAATATTTGAACCGGTAAACACGTGATATCCAACACGTGATATCCAAGTGCGATGATTGGATAATATTGCAGATTAATTTGTCTATGGCTAAGTGCACAGTTTCCTCTGCAGCAGTGTATTGATATTAGCTGATAAGGCTAAGTGCACAGTTTCCTCTGCAGCAGTGTATTGATATTAGCTGATAAGGCTAAGTGCACAGTTTCCTCTGCAGCAGTGTATTGATATTAGCTGATAAGGCTAAGTGCACAGTTTCCTCTGCAGCAGTGTATTGATATTAGCTGATAAGGCTAAGTGCACAGTTTCCTCTGCAGCAGTGTATTGATATTAGCTGATAAGGTTCGTCAAACTGTGTCCACACTGTGACCACAGCAGGGTGCCAATACACAGGGGTATAATACCCCATATTTGGTTGAAGGGTGGGGGGAGGGGTCAAATTAAACTAGGCCTTTCAATGAGCTATTGGAATCACATCTGGCATGTCCATAAACAGACCGAAGTTACAATTACTCAATATCACACACCGAATAGTTCTAGTTCTAGTCTATTTTTGTATTGTTATTATACTTTTAAGTGATGCTTTATTGACTGCATTTGATTTAATGAAAATAGTATTATTTACATTACAAACAACAATTTTGGCCCAAGTTATATATGTCTAGTCTTCTGTTAAGTAGCAGTTTTAATGTTAAATATCTACAGACATAATTGAATTAAATTCAAAAATAAAGTACATTATGTATATTATGTACGTATATTGGTATTTTTTTTAAATCGTCTGTTACATTAACACGATGTAAAGATTGAAAATCAAATGTATTGTATGTTTGCCGGTATATATGAATACGCTATAATCCCGCTTAACAATCAATAAACGTCCCCGGAAGTAAACAGGGGACATCACTCGTGCTAATACCTCTATAATTATATAAACTAACGAATATTATATTTAAAATAATTGTTGATGTCATCTTCGATTTAAATTCTTCTTAAGGCGTAAAAAAAAGTATGTTTGTTTCAGGTTACATGACCAAAAAATAAGGGAAGGTAGGCAATTAAATAGTATTATTAGTTTTTTTTTGGTAAATGCTCAACTTTAAGATTCTAAATATAAATGAATATTAAAAACATATCTGTTATATCCTTATATATTGTTTTGAAGTGGATGCTATCAAAACAAAACACTTATTTATCCAAAAACATTTAATTATTGGAAAAAGGTAAATAAAACAAAAATTATATCTGACAAAATCAAATAAATGTTCTAGGGTCGGGGCATTTTTTTAGGGTAGATCGGATAACATGAAACAAGCATATTTTTTTCGCCTAATACGACCGTATTGATAACATGCCTTTTTCCACTTTGTACTGTGTAGGCTACATTTATAAGACGAACATAATTATTTCATTTTGATATATAACTGCTTTTTCTTACAGGTACATGATCATATAACATATTTCCGAGTTGGTTTGCTGTACAAGAGTGTGCTCATGTTTAGCTCGGACCTCAAATAATTAAGTGCAGTAATATAATTTAGCTCGGACCTCAAATAATTAAGTGCAGTAATATAATTTAGCTCGGACCTCAAATAATTAAGTGCAGTAATATAATTTAGCTCGGACCTCAAATAATTAAGTGCAGTAATATAATTTAGCTCGGACCTCAAATAATTAAGTGCAGTAATATAATTTAGCTCGGACCTCAAATAATTAAGTGCAGTAATATAATTTAGCTCGGACCTCAAATAATTAAATGCAGTAATATAATTTTTCGGAATCTTAGCAACATTATACACTTAAATTGCAATGGCTTTCTTATTATCATAGTACACAAACAGAGAAACAATTTCATTCGTTTTATTTTAATTTCACTACACCTTCCTCAAGAGAAATCATGAAAGCAATAAACTGCATCAAGAAAAAGTATTCTGAGATAAAAATTAATTAATTATAAAGGTCGTGTATGTTTGGCCCTTTGCATGTGTACATTTTGACGTCAGAATTGTGAGTATTCTGTATTAGCATACTTCCTACTAAGCAAGCTAGCGCAGTTGGTTAAAGCGCTGTATACTGTAATTTCTTCGTAGGGCTACTGAGTCGTGAGTTCCATACCCACTTGAGGTATTATTTTTTTTATTGTTTTGCTAATTAGTTGTTAATAAATAAGTAATTGTGTATCATATCATTTATTTAATGCAAATGTCTTAGTATAGCTCATTTATATCATATAATATCATTTATCCAATCTCATTAAAATCAAATCCTAACATCGTTAGGATCTGAAGACATCGTATAACAGGTCACGTTCCAATGACCTTCCGAACAATAAAATATCAGCCCTGCTGCGCCCAATTAAATTGCCTGTTGCACAGCAATGTTTGGCCACGGTTTCAGAAAAATGATGCATTTCCAGCTGATCCTCGGGAATAAATCATTACAGTTAATTTTCACGTGGATAACAATGGATATAGTGGTACCTTAGGCGAGTAAACGTCCAAAGTTCATGTTAATTTCGTGCATAGTACTTGTGGTTTTTACATGAAGTTATACCACGACATTTTCAAGGTAACAGTTCGATTGGCTCCTGAAATGGTCACCAGAACGTCATCTTATTTTCTCACTCACTGCATTCGTCCGAAAATAAATAAATTCTTTCCTTACTCAAAACAAGTACAGCACCTATACAACCATTAATGACAAACACATAGTTCTTTTGGAGGCGGTATGCTTTTCTTTTATTTGTCTGTAACACCGTTTTACTTTACGCATACATAATACATTAGTATACAATTATTCTGCATATCGTTCACGCAAATAAGCTAACTTGCTACGCACAAAAAGAGTAACAAAAACAAATCCCTAAAAGAACTACACACACTAACAAACGCATAAACATAGCATAGTAATTATATGTAATTCTTTAAATAATTAATGGAAAGAGCAACGTGACTCGCCCAGGAAAAACCAGAGATAAAACCCTTTGAACTGCATTCGGGAAAAATGTGCCCGTTTGTCAAATGTCACATCGCAGAGTGTCAGGCCTCACCCATACTAAGAATAACAATCATCACGGATACATCTTATATATCGAAACTAGTTACTTTGCAACATAACACATTTGTTTACATTATCAAACAGAATGAATAAATAACGTAAATTAATATACGAGAAATCTGACGTATAAAACACCGTTCTGAACATAAACAACAACAACTACTGAAATGAAAAAAAACAACAGACATACATATATTTGAATATAATAAATGTTATCTCCTCATTACCTTGTGCTGTTTAAGATGCTATTATAATTTTAAAATACACGTTTTAAGTGCTGTGTAAGCGAACCACGAATGACTCAGCAAATAGCAAAGATTTAGTAGCGTCAAACTGGAGATGATTTTAATGACATTGATAATTTATCCTGTAATATAAAGACTGTTTTTCCCTTTAATGTCGACTAATTGGCTTTCTTAAAAATGTAAAGCAGATCAATTATGGTCGTCTCGCTGCTGGTCTCGTATAAACATATGAATTGCCTTATAATTAGAGTTTAGTTAGCATAAGTCATGTATCTCTGTATAATTTGTCGAGAAATGATATATGATAATTTCACAGAGCATTACAATACTGATTTAAAGATAGTTTGGTATATACGTGTATGTTCTTAACCATTCAAGGCAATATTTGACAATCGTAAATAAATGAATTCGTAACACATATGCTGCACAGAATGTCAATATTTAAGACCGTCTTCGTTAGTATCATCAAGATATTATGCAATGGGTTTACGATATACCCCAAGAACATGTTTTTGTCGAAACAGAATTGCCTTCTTTCTGATAACGTACTTAATTTAATTTGACTAGTTTTATGAAACAACTATTTACTGCTGATAGAGAGATATTTGCGTTGGTAACGCAATATAACATACACAAGTCCGTTTTTGTCCGTTATAATGGCGTATTAATGAACAAAAAGCGGTGTATTATTCAGTAAAGTCACATGTTTTACATATGCTCGAACCGGGCTCCTTGTTACTATTGCCCATTATTTAACGCTTGCAAGCTTAAATAACAGTATCATGATATCATATTGTGTATATTATTTACTGTATATGTGGTGCACGCTGAAATCTAGGTAAAATCTAATTTTAAGATTTGAATCGAGGAAAAGACTGAAAGAAAATGGCGACATATTAGCGTGATTCCAATTCGGCTAAACGTGTCCCCGGTGCGCGAATTTGGGTTACTCTATACTATACAAATGCGATGTTATAGTAAATGACCCATTTGATTTAGTTCTATTACTCTAAATGTATGTCTTTTTGCTATACTGCTACGCGCTCGGATTTTAACACATTTTTCGAGCCTTTGCGGATGTCAGCGACCTCAAAAAGGTATATGATCAACTCAGTAACACACTAGCGACCAATGATTTCCTCGACGTGTCAATGCCTATCTCCGTCTATCTAATAAGACTGATCAGTTTATCAATTAAATGCTAAGTACTTCCAAAAGACGTTCTGTAACCCAATAGGTTATTATTTTATATTCATATAAATTGGGACGAAAAGTCCCGGAGAAAATGATTATGCTAGAAACGACTCGAAGTGAACTGACTAAGGACGGAAAGACATGATGCGAAACGCTTTATTGTTGCCGAATTCACATCTTAGTTTTATCACGTTTCAAGTCTTCAAGGCGCGATAGCTCGTTTGTTTAGAGCGCTGAAACGTATTTTGTGGGTTCGAAGTCAAGCAGAGTGCATACAACAGTTGACCTTCTTTTCTTTGTTTCAGTTAATTAAATACTCTAAATTGAATATGGTTAGATAATTTAATTACTAAGTTGCGTTTTGTATATATAGCTCAGTTGTTTAGACCACTGATCTTTTAGATTTCACGCCGTGGAAACAGGTGGTGGGTTCGAATCCCAGCTAAGTGCACATAACAGTTGACATTCTTTTTTTTCTTGTAGTTTATTGAATACGCCAAATTGAACATGATTAGATAATTTAATAATAAAGCAGCGTATTTGCATTTTCTTCAATTAATTTTGGATTTTTAAAAATGTTTTTTAATATATAAATTCAACGCGAATCATTCATTATGTAGTAATATTTTTGTTCATCTACTGATTTGAGTTGTTAGCACTTTAATATGATGTTTTTTTTTCACGATATCTAACACTGACTCACTGTTTTGAGTTTATTTTCCATGTTTAAATATTAAATTTCATCAAATCATCTTGCATTTCTGTGCAAATTGCAACGTTGTTAAAACAATCGCCGAAGAAATAATTATTTTTTGCAAAGAAACTGTTTTTACCAGGCATTGTAAACGAAATTTTAGATTTTCATACGGTTCATCAAATGATTTGTTTTTCACAATACACTCACAACAATTTGAATCCAAACGCTCACAGCGTTGAAACACTGTTGGCAAGAAAAGAAACTAAACGCATGTGAATTATGAATGCAGTTTGCTAAAAGGAAAACATTTGTTTGAATGAAGTTCAATTTCCCACCTTTAAACTTGATAATATGGCTTCGTATTCAATTGTATACGACATCATAATAAAAATGTATTCGTTAAGTAACGAACACATATTTTTCAAGCTAATAACCTAATGCAAACGGAATTATATACATGCCAGTTAACACGTCAATCTGCAACGAGCCATGCAGAATAACCGATAAAGCTTGGTAGTTAGGAGCATCGATTGTTAGTGATTCGTAGCCTACTGAATCAAAAGTAGGTCATACGATGCGTGCTGTCGAAATTCCATACTGCAGTTGAAAATTAATACATTGCAGTAATTTGTTGTCAAAATATTCCAAATCGGAATCAGTAAAGAGAAATAACACTTTCAGAACGAGTCAAAAATAACCGATGTAGCGCATCAATTTAGTGTTCTTATTCCAGGACATCCAGGTGACTATGTCGGTTACATTCAAGTCAGTAGCGAAAATAGGGGTGTCATTCAACTGAAGTAACATTTTAAATAAATTGACTTTTTTAGAAACTGTAACTGTAATAAATCACATGATATACATATGTTAATACACATGACATACATTATCTTAAATAATTGAATGGTAAGAAAACATTCGTGATCTTTTGCTGTTTTGCAAACGGACCCTTCCAGGTTTCGATTTACTGACTCGTAGCCTGCAAAGAAAAGAAGTAGTTTTCCGCGATACCTGTTTTAGGAAATTACCCTCTCAAAAGACAGTTGGCTTCCGCCAACAGTCTAAAAACGTGTTGCTTCTATTGTAGGCTAGACAATCAAAACACATTGATTCACATTGTAGTCACAATTACTTAACGGGTATAGCGAGTTCGAATAAGTTTTAATAATCGCTTTTCATTAGTTTTGAGTTGTTAGAGCTTTAATATGATGTTTCGTTCTTTACGATATATTAACTTGAATCACTCAAGATGAATATTGAGTAATTCCACGTGTATTTGTTGGGACATATATACAAGCAAATGAGTTAAATTTGAATTGTTGTCCTCTCTGCAGAAATGACATACATTATACAGGATATTACCCTAACAGTAAAAGATACTTAGACATGTGTGATATCTAGTTATTGGTATAGCTGATTTCTCGCATTTTAAGCCAATGACAAGTCAATTGGGTACTTCATTTACTTTAATATTTAAAGATAAATTGTTTCTAAAGATATTTCTTTCAAAATGCCACTTACATGGTCAAACTGAACTCATTTTCTAGTGATTAAGAAATAAGCCATTCACAGATCGTCGACTTTCCATATCTAACAAAGGAATGTCGTATGTCTGTAAAATAACAATGATACAATTTATGTCAGTGTATTGCATAGGAATAAAGCCTTTATTTACGCTGAAACCCCAGGTTAGTGGCCATAGTGCATTCAATTCAAATTGGCAAGAATGAGAAGAAAGTTCCATTGACCATGCAGTGTGTCAAATGTCATACTAGGCAGCTACGATTTAAATTTAAAAAAACTGTATAGACATTGTTCATTCCTATGGTTCTTGACATATTTCGTATAAACCTTGCTCATTTGTATGGTTCGTGACATATTTCTTTTGTATGATTACTAAAGCTCATAACATATTGTAAATTCCAACTTTATCTTTGCAAAACTTAAACAATTATTATGAACGATAATGAAACTTCTGCTGTGTTAGCAGTACAGAATCCTGTATCACCATCATTTTAGGACATTTATTTCAAGCTTAGGACAAAGTTGCAATTCAGCAACCCTGGTTTACATCCAACCATAAAGTTATTAACTGGTAATTAAATTGATTTAGAATCATTCATTATTGTTTAATTTGAATTGCATAAGGTTCGGGTGGCTGTCAACAGGTTTAAACCCTCAAATGCTTTGCATTGACCATTCCAAGGCGGTGACGCCAGCAGTTTTATTCATTTTCTCTTATGTTGTAGTGCATATAGAGAGCTAAAAATTTAATATAAAATTGCAGCTAGGTGACCGGCACAGGCCAAATTGAAGCTTATTATGTTAAATATGAATAAAAAGCATGTTTATAAACTGGCAAAACATGTCTTATTATTACAAAATTACCTGCTTTTTAATAGTGTATTTATAGTTAATAGTTAATTTATATTTATACATAATCTGGCATGAGTTGTCATTTAATACAAGATTTTATGAAACAAATTCATGCAATTTCTTAGTAAGCGGGCCTTTTCTTACCATAAATGCCCTGGAAGAGTTTAATAAAATATTGTATTAAACACAAGGATTGTCAGATCTGTTTTGTCACATGCTAAAACAATGTAAACATTTACTCACTTCGTTACAGTTTCTGACCCAAATATGTTGAATAACTATGTTAGGAATGTCATTGTTGCGCTTAAAAAAATAGTTCAAACAAAAATCGACAAAAATGTAAACATTTCCTCATATTTAATTTCGGAAATGCCCTTAACAGTATATAATGGATAAAAAATATTCAATCAAATATCAAACAACACAAATAACTAACAATTTCAACTAAAATACCAACTGCAGAAATGTTGATGGAAGAATATACAAGTCACTGTTGAGGACAGCACATCCATTGCCATCATCGCACAGAGCATTGTTCAAATATGGATGAAACCTACCGCGTCTCTCTAATAACAGTCCATGTGCCCCGCGTAACACATACTGTAGTCTAATCTTAACAGAGTTGTTTTCATTGATAGATTGCTGTCATTGTCACTATCTTCTAACGACAAGTCTCCTTGTAGTACATGCATTACGTTATTACATGCAATACGTCCCAATCACTCTCCAGGTAGCAGGTCAGACCGTCGGCCTTGCTAGCCGTAGTGATCAACATTAAACCATTACGCGCCCTTGAGTTCATCAGCCTGTCCCACTCCCTGTAGGTAGCTCTCCGTGCCTGCCTGATATGAGGCCCATTTCCGAGCCACGTCATTATGACACACGTCTCTGGTGATGCATTTTCAAACCAACCTAATAATAGTGTTGTAAACGCATTAACCTATTAAACGTACCGGAATGGTAAATTAATAAGCATGTACATATGCAGGAATAAATAAAATAATAAACACATAGTACATACTCCTGAAGCGATGTGTAAAAATAAACAATAATTACATTGCAAAAAAAATATACTAATCCAAACTCCTATCGGATCACATGTTTAATGCTCCTTTTGATACATAAGAAAACGCATAAAAAATAAGAGTGGTCACCATTTTGGACACTGTGACCACTTTGTTCTTTACATGCATCGGCGATGCACTGAAGTATTGAATGCAAGAGGAGGGGACATAACCGTTATTGACGTGTGTGATTTTTTTTATTATGTCCCCTGTGTGCGAAATTGAGCCATACCTCGTTGTGTATACTGTCACAATTTTACTATTGGAACATGTTTGCATATCACGATATCATGGTTTGATTACCTGTAACTGTATGCTACTATCTTTGTTATGTGTTAAAAGGAGCTTTGAATATGTGATGCATTCGGAGTTTTGATAAGTATACAATATATGGAACACGTGTGTCACGTGTTAATAAATATAACGTGTGTTCAACTTTTAACTTAAGTACCAACTTATACAATAATTAATATTGTATCAAGGCTTTCAGAAAGCAAACACATGATAGAGCAGTTAAAAGAATCAACGCAATTGTGTGAGTGTTATTATACTATGTACTGATGATGAAAGCTGTTGAAATAATATATATTATAGTAGCCATTTAAGGTTTATAACGATGACGATCCCGAGATGGATTTGTCATGTATTTGGGGGGCTTTCTCAATGTTACTTGAACGTTCTGGTTTAATTGTTGTACTGTTTAACTAAACATACAAACAGGAAAATACGCCAGCTCATTGTCCTTTTAAAGGCACTAACACGAAATGAATGAAATGTTTTAGAAATCATTAAAAATAATTGTATTCTTAGTTATCATTCAAGACTAAAAAATATATATGCGTTCGGTCTAAAATACTCAAAATATCAGGAGGCTGATTAGGACTTTTGAGTAGTATATTGTGTCATTAAATTGTGGTAAATTATCTGACAGTAAGATTGCTGAAATTTACCAATTTCGCAAAATCAACAAATATATATATATATAAGTTATTCAAGAAACCAAATTTAGTGATATATGTATCTGAAAAATACCTGGGTTTAACGTTGAATGCGGACACAATACAAACACTGGAAATGTGGCTGGCGGTTTAGCCATATATATCAAGCAAGGCATACAATATGAACTCATCAGACTAGACAGCCTGAAATATGATAACTGGGATATAAAATTGTACTTTTGGGAATTATTTTTGTCCATCTAAAGGTAAACCATTCATCTTGCTCAATTTGTACTTGATACAATGTGCTACTGAGCTATTATACAAACTTACAGATCAAATCAAGAAATACACACAGTAGTAGATATACACACAGTAGTAGAAATACACACAGTAGTAGATATATACACAGTAGTAGATATACACACAGTAGTAGATATACACACAAGTAGATATACACACAGTAGTAGATATACACACAAGTAGATATACACACAGTAGTAGATATACACACAAGTAGATATACACACAGTAGTAGATATACACACAGTAGTAGAAATACACACAGTAGTAGATCTATACACACAGTAGTAGATATACACACAGTAGTAGATATATACACACAGTAGTAGATATATACACACAGTAGTAGATATATACACACAGTAGTAGATATATACACACAGTAGTAGATATATACACACAGTAGTAGATATATACACACAGTAGTAGATATATACACACAGTAGTAGATATATACACACAGTAGTAGATCTATACACACACTAGTAGATATACACACAGTAGTAGATATACACACAGTAGTAGATATACACACAGTAGTAGATATACACACAGTAGTAGAAATACACACAGTAGTAGATATATACACAGTAGTAGATATATACACAGTAGTAGATATATACACACAGTAGTAGATATATACACACAGTAGTAGATATACACACATTAGTAGATATACACACAGTAGTAGATAGTAGATATACACACAGTAGTAGATATACACACAGTAGTAGAAATTACACACAGTAGTAGATATACACACAGTAGTAGATATACACACAGTAGTAGATATACACACAGTAGTAGATATACACACAGTAGTAGAAATACACACAGTAGTAGATATATACACACAGTAGTATATATACACACAGTAGCAGATTTTGCTATAACAGGTGATTTTAATGCGCACAACCCGGCTTGAGGTTCAGACACTTCAGATATACATACAAGGGTGATAACTATTAAATGGGATTAGTGATCACAATATAATTATTATAAATGATGGTTCTCCCACCAGAATGGCTCATAATGGAAATAAATAAATATTAAATTAAATGGTGAATTTTCTATTTATGACACATTTACTTGAGATCACTTTCCACAAATTATGCACCTACCAATATGGTGAGGAGCGGCGGAAAAAAAACAGGGGAATTTGACTACTTGTATTTTGGGGGGTCTAATTCCCCACCCTAGAGTGAAGCGATTGTGTCTAAATCCCCTCAATGGGGGATACTTAATTTGTGTACCAAATGACCCGAGGGCCAATATTACTGGGATCTGAAATCAGAACAGTATATTTCCCGGGACCCGGAAGCATTTGGTGTGTCTAATTCCCGCCTGTCAGGAATTGCTTTCAGCTTAATTCCTGTAAATGCCCTCCGCTACCTGCCCCCCCCCCCCCCCCGGGGTAATGCATTATTACTATACATTTTATTTCAATTCCAAAAATGAAACTGAACTTAAGGATCAGAAGACGTTTTATTTCCTTAAAGCTGATTGGGAAAAATGTAAAGATTTGTGCAAAAATGTATCAATCGGGGATGTCTATTCAGATGATTTACAAAAGTTCTGCACAAGTCTGATAAATAAAACAATGTCTGTTGTTCAGTAGAGCATTCCTGCCCCCCTCGGGCCAGTACACAGACAAACACAAAGCAGTCCCATGATGAAATGCAGCTGCTCAAAGTTGGTACAGGCAAGGAAACACCTTTCAAACAATTTAGGAAAAATCCAACTCCCTCTAATTTCCAACAAGAGGGCCATAATGGCCCAAAGTGGCCATCTGAGTACTAAAATAAATGAAGGCCATACTTTTGTGACAGATTTGAAAATTAAGGTATCTGAAGAAAACACATGTATGTGCAGAGGGGGTTTGGACCTGTTTGATTTTATGCTGTTTGTTTGTTTGTTTGTTTTTTTTAGCCGTTTTTAACAGTAGTTCAGTCATATAACGGTGGTCAGTTAACCTACTCACACCTTTCCTGGGCAAGCTTAGCCGACCTGGTTTACCAGTACTAAGTGCACATACCTATGCCAGTAACTGACAACTGCCCTACTTGAATCAGAGGTAGGGGGAGAATGGCCGTATAACAAAAAATGTAATGACCAATCCCCACACAAGTTTTGTGGCCGGGCTGGGGTTCGAACTCATGATCCCCGGTTTGACAGTTTAGCGCTCTACCAACTGAGCTAGCTGCGTCCGACCTGATTTTTTTGCACCAGACAGTGCAATGGGCTATATAGGTTGGGCAGTGGAGGTGTTTACGCTCATGGTTTTCAGATAATTTTCTTGATATTCTTTTCTGACCCCTTTTCATGACGACAGTGACATTTCTGGCAAAAACAAAAAAGATTTTAATGTACTTCGTAAGCAGTTTTGGAGAACTAGTTGTTAAGTGATAATTACGATGACTGTGATAAGGTCAAGTTTGGCCCTTTCTTTGGTAATTTTCTGCCCAGTGATGATCCACAATGTCAATGCAGGCTCTGAAGCCATCAACGTAGCAGATAATTGCATGTAAGGTTTGCAATTGTTGGAAATCCAATTTCAGTTTTTAAGCAAATAAGCAAATTTAAGTCTTTAATTGACTCTGACATGTAAATGCACAACTCTGTGGTAGTATCTGGTTTGTTATCAACATCAATAGTCACTCATTTTGCATGAACAAAATGGTAACGGTGCATGCATGCTCAACAGCTTGTTTTGGATGAAAAATTAAGTCTCTTATGATCCTGCATAAAGATCATTTTTGCATTTTCTTCCACAAACATGAAGCTATAACTCTGGTGTTTGTTGTCCAATCTGGTCAAGTCTCTATCCCGCTTTTGTATTTTTTGCATTTTTTTTGCTAATGATTTTAAAGGGGCAATAACTAGCATTTCTGGTGCAATCTGGTCCATTACCATTAAATCACAACTAGGATTTTATGGTCACAACTGTGCAAGTCTCTGTCGCACGCGCAAGCCAACCGTTAATGACCTATGTATGTTGTTGTTTTTTACAAACAAGGGCAACAACTCTGGTGTTTCTGGTTCAGTCTCGTTAATATTCAACGTTTAATATCTGAGATCTTATGGTCATAGACAATCTGCGCAAGATTGGTAAAGATTTGATGAAAAAAGAAGTCTCTATCCTGAATAAAGTCTTTTTGTTCACAAACAGGGCCAATATCTCCGGTGTTTTTATCCCGGTCTGGCCCATTCTTTGCTTTTGCTGAGATCTGATGGTAATTCACAAACTGAAAGTTTGGTTAAGATTAGATAGAAAATGTCTATATGATGGAAAAAGGCATTTGGCATTTTTTGCATGAAAAAGGGACAATAACTCTAGTGTTCCTGGCGCGATCTGGCCCAGTAACAATCTTGTCCGAGCTTTTATGGTCATACACAAACCGTTTGGTTAAGGTTGGATAACAGTGAAAAAAGTCTCTATCGTGAGAATGAACAAACACAGGAGAGGTTCCCTATACCAATCGCTCACCGAAAAAATTAAACAAAGGGAGTTATTTTGGCGGTAAAAAAACAAACAAAAAACAAGATTCTGTGTTTGATAAAAACACATGCCCCCGGTTGTGCTGGGTAGCCCATTTCTTAGTCCAAATTAGATCAAGGTCAAGGTCAAAGTGAGGTTGGGTGATATGAGTGGATTTGGAACGGTCATAAGTAACAACTGTGTAAATTATCAAAGTGTTGTAGTAAGCGGTGTTGGTTCTAGATGAAACGGTAAAATCTACTTTACCTTGTCACGGACGGAAAGTCGGAAGGATGGACAGGACGATCACTATATGCCACCTGCATAAAGATGCCGGGGGCATAAACACTGGATAAACTTCTATGAATCAGCAAAGGTTAACAACAGGAATAGTAAGGATTTTGGGCTCAAGATTCACAGAATGAAAGGAAATTCTTCCTGTTCTGCCTCTCAACTGTAGTGGCGAAATTGCCTCTAACCCCAGGGACAAGGCTAAATTTCTGTTTCTGAATTTCTGAATTACCGTTCAGTTCCAGTAACTCAAACCTAACATCAGAAAATTTGAACTACCAAAAGCATTTCGAATCATGGCACAAAAATATTTTGACAGAGCCTGGGGACACGGACAGCCCGTTACACATCAAATTCACACTAAGCAACTAAAACCAACAACTGACAGCAGGAAAAATTGCTCCACTGGTCTCAATCAGATGTTCAAGAACATGCCAGAGGAAACTCTGCTGATATGGCTCCTGTTATTCACGTCGGTGTTCGAGGCTGGGGTGGTTCCGACCGAAAGGAGGGAATGCTGTGTGGTGCCAATTCGTAAACCTGGAAACGACAAAAATGGCCCTAAGTGTTACAGGTCCAATTCTCTAATTTCACATACAGGCAAACTTTTAGAGCTAATGGTGAAAAATATACTAAAACATTTTCTTGAAAACACAATATTCTTCATACATATCATTCCGTTTTAGAAAAGGCTGGTCAACCATAGACCAACTTGTTAGACTGCAACAAGACATAATTGCAACCAAGAACATTGGGCATTCAGTATTAGCCATTTTTTAATATGCAGTCTGCCTTCAACCTGACCTGGCATTTTGGTGTCTTAAAGAAACTAAGGGACTATGGCATCGTAGGGCATTGCTTCAATTATGATTACCTCGGGGCCTTCCTGGAAGGGCATAAGCTCCAGGTAAAAGTGGAGGGTGAGGTATCTGACCCTGTATCCGCCTCCAGGGGCACACCCCAACGATCAATCCTTTAACCCTTACGATCAGTCCTCACCAATGGATTGCCTGAAACATATGGCCCAAAGCGCTCACCTAGAGTACTGGCAATGACAGAGACCAGCTCTGACATCTGAAGTCATCACCTTCAAAATGACCCAAATCAGACAACTTGATCTGGCAATCGACAGGTGTAATATAGTTGCCTGTCTGGCCTTCTTCTGTAGCTAACCTGGCAGTCTAAAGGCGCTATACAGTATCATGCATGTACGGCCTTCTTCTGTTATTTACCTGGCAATTAAAAGGCGCAATACAGATGCATTTACGGTCGAAACTGATTGGACCAAGATGAACCATAAGTAATCGGTGATAATAAAAATTATGTTTACCATGCACAATCACACTTACATTACACACAGGTTGACATCCAATCTTTGCAATGGCACATTTGTGGGCTCAAACGTACGTACATACGGTGTTTCGTTCTTATTTTAACAGAACAAATTAATCAAAACAGTGACAGCCATAAAAGACACATGTCAGCTTTACATATATCATCGATTATGACTATTCTATCAGACAGACCTTTGTACTTAATGTATTTCAATTTTAATAGTGTGTTAGGTCTTATAAGTGATATTTAGCACACCAATAACAGCTCAAATACCAAAACCAATTAACCGGTTACTGAAATACTATTTGTTGCCATTCCAAATGAAAAATGAAGTCTCTATCTTGAATATAGTCCATTTTGTGCTTCTTTTTTACAATCAAGGGCCAATAACTTTCTTCTTTAAACCCTAATCAGGGCAAATCCTTGGTTTATAATGATTGTACGTCCAAACACAAGCTGTGCAAGTTTTATAAAGATAAGATGAAAACAAGAAGTTTCCAACAAGAAATGAACAGTTAATTCTCTATGGAGACTGAAATCTAATTATTCACAAATTATGGAAAAAAAATTCACAAACAAGGGGCCATCATTCTGGTCTTTATTTTCTGATCTGCTCCATATTGGAAATTGACTCAAATACAAACGGTGCAAGTTTTGTCAAAATTAGGCAATAAAGGAGTCTCTATACTCCACATTTTCTTACAAACAAGGGACAATAACTCTGGTGTTTGAACCCAAATCTAGGTCATTTTATTGATTATTTTGCAATATTCAGTTCATACACACGCTGTGCAATTTTGGTCAAATTCAGATAAAAAAATGAAGTCTGTATGTTGCATAAAGTCCAATCTGCAGATTTTCTAATGAAAAAGGGGAAATAACTCTGGTGTTCCTGGTCAGGTCTGATTTGGCCCATTATCAAACCTATCGAAGATTATATTGTCATACACAAACTGTTCAAGTTTGGTAAAGAATGAATGAATAAAAGTGAGGTCTGTATCGTACCCACGTGCCCAATTGTTGACGCATTATGGACGACGGGCGATGCAGGACAGTCCCCTTATACCAATAGTTCAGGTGAGATGAAATGTAATGAAAGTGTTGCAACGGAAGTCACTTTTATTTTCTTGAACTATACAAATAACCCCAACACTACAAGTCCTTCCTTATATATAACAAACAATAATGGTGCACTCTAAATAGTGTAAAATTATGTCTCAATTAAGGAGAAACTAATTATAAAACAGTCTAAAAGTATTTCTCAATTAAGGAGAAATAATAAATAATAAAACAGCTTGTAAGATAACCGTTTGGCACTGGTCCCTGCGATAAGAATTCAAAAACAACCTTAATATTCAGGAGCAAATTTGAAACTTGTCACGTTTGTAGAGCCCATCTGGGCGACCCGTTCGGCACCGGTCTCGGCAATAAATTGTGTGAAATTTGAATGTTTAAAAGTTAATATAAACTAGACATTATGTTCTTTTGTCGAAATCGCGTCTGTATGCTGTGTTTCTTACGGTTGTCTACAATCAAGCGATATGCATTATCTTAGAAATTCCATAACATATCTTTTTTTTTTTTTTTTGTAAGTACAAAGAATCATATTTCCAAAGAGACCAGGCTCGGAACACGTGAATCAATGGAACGTGTCGAAAGACGCCAGGAGATTTTGCTACGTTACAATGGGACCCTATATGAATTGGCTTTAGTGGTTTCTAACTTTTTATGAAAACAACAGACACTGAACTAGTGTAACAAGTAATCTATAATCATATTTGTGTTGTTTTTGTTGTTGATTACTATTCGATTTTCTTATCTACTATGTGCATTATTTAAAAAATACTTGTGTTCAAATAAAACCTCTATGATGCCGAGAACTCCTGTTAAACTGTTATACTCTGGTAATATTTAATAATATGCATATTTTGTTTAGAACAGTTGTCTGACATTTACATTTAAGTAAATATCAGATGTCCACATTTTCATTTTTGCAGCAAAATATTCCGACCAATGTGTTTGGTAATTCCTGTGTTAGTGAGCACCGTAAGGAGCGTCACTTCCGTAACTGAACTGTACCGGTCGGAAGCCAAAATCACGACTCCTTTCGAACAACAGTTCTTCGCTCTCGCCTGCCATGATACTCGGTCTCGGAGGAGCGCTTGCAAAATGCTTTGCATTTTCATGTAGCGAATTCATGGTTATTCTTGATTCCGCGTGATGACACCCTGTCATCATCGAGCATTTTCGTAGAAACAAGATCGCGGAAAAAAATGGCCGACATAAAAAAGCACTGTACTTTCCGGACATTAATTTTTTTATTTAGAACAGAAACAATGCCACAGTTGAAATATATGATAAAATACAAATAATATCGTACCAAGCACATATAGCTTTTGGTTAAAAAGACATTTAGAAGGATTAACGTTGCCAGTTGCATATTAGGCCGGAGATTGGTAATCTTTAGTTTCTCGGATCCGCCGACCTGATTATTTTGAAAACACAAACAATAAAAATAAGCATGAAACCGAAATTTTAAACTTAATAAAGAAAAATTTGATCAATCAAATTTTATATAAAAACAAAGCTCACATCTGCAGCGACGAGAACTACGTAACTCATATGTTTGCTACTTACCTAAAATTAAATATAAATTTAATTTGTACTAAGTGTGTGTTGACTAGGGGTAACATACTCCACTATAACATATCTATGGCTTGTAACTTCAAATCAATTAAAATGTCATTCATGCATTTTAGATCCTCTTTCCGCCTTTAAATCTTATCATACTTTTGAGCTGTAATTTGTTGTTCGCGCTCCGGTGGAGGCACTAGTTTTATCTGTTTTCTTTATATAATATTAATATTTATGTTTCCAAATGATTAAGCTTATGCAGTTGAGACAGTTCATTTCAAGTCATTTCCTAAAATATGTAAATTTGTTAACAAGTCCCCTAAACAACAACGCAATAAAAATGAAAAAGGCAGGCAATTATAAGGACACAACAATCCACCGCAATCATAATTATTTGAAATTGGCACTATAATAAATTTAATAGGGTCTCATCTTTATCTCACAAACTACTTAAATGTAAGCGATTTGATAGGCAATTAGATATTTGTTTTCATAAGGTTTAGATTTCTTAGTTCGGGAATATTACTTTAATATCAGAAACACGTCATATAAGTAAGTTTCTCAGCGTATCGGTTGAAACAATATTTCAATGGACAGTCAAATATGGTTAATGATAATGACAACTTTTAGTATCGTTAGATTATTTATTGAGGAGTGTTAGTGGTTTTTAAACCGGTTTTAGTAGTCTAATCTAGGCTGACCAATGATACTGTATGCACATAAATCTCGTTTATTTTAACCACCATTGGTTTCGCCGCTTTTTGTAATGCTTAAAAAAGGTTGCAGCATTGTAGCACTGCTCTATGGTACAGTCTGATAAACGTGCTCGTTCACTTGGCACGAAGGTCTGATTTGTTCTTTTCTACGTTTAATTAAGACATGTCGCATATAATCCTTTTTTCTTCCAAAAAGCTATGTTGTTGGCGTATTGTGTGCAATTTGACTCCTTATTGATATCAAAATCGTACGCATATTATAGGATATTATAAACACTTTTAATTTCGAAACGCATTGATTGGCTGCATATAAAAGATCTTCAGAATGTGACCTTCTGTTTATCGTCTTCAGATCCTTATCCGCAGCGTTTTAAGTATAATTTATGATTTTAATCCGATTGTCATTTAGAACAAATGCCGTTTACTACATGATGGTATTTCTTTCTGCCTTCACCTTTAAAGTAGTTGCTGGTAGATTATGCTTAAACGGCTTGTCCTGAATTCGTAAACTACACCAGTTCAGAGATGCATTTAGCATATGTTTCCCTTTTAAAGGTCATTCAATAAAGTCTTTGCAATCTTGGCATAGACGAATGACCTTAGTTCAGTGTTCTTTAGTTAGAGCAAATGCAAGTTTAACATAAGAGGCGTGTCGTAGGAAAACCGGGCTTAATGCAAGTGCGTAAAGTGTCGTCCCGGATTTGCCTGTGCGGTCCGCACTGGCTAATCCGGGACGACACTTTCCGCTTTTATTGTATTTTCGGTTTAAAGGAAGTCTCTTTGAAACACAAATCAACTGTAAGCGGAAAGTGTCGTCCTGGATTACCCTGTGCGGACTGCACAGACTGATCCGGGACGGCACTTTACGCAGATGCATTAAGCCCGGTTTTCCCACGACGATCCTCAATTATTAAGTTTTGTTTGATCACCAATCCTCCATGTTGCGATGCGTTGTTACTAATGTGAGATCAAGCAAAATAAATCGTTCAACAAGTACGACCTTAAAGGGACCTGTTTACAGATTGACGAATTGACAATTTTCCAACATTTTGTCGCAGATTCAGAAAATAAAAGAATAGTGTATATAAAGGAACGAAATAACACTACGGACATAGAAATATACTGTAAATACCGTTTCGTTAATGAGTAATCATCAGTTGAAAGTGATAAAATTATAAAGCATTTGTAACATTAAACGATGGAATTAATATCTTGAAATGTTTCTGTTGGTTTCGTTAAAATTATTGACAACCCGCAGATCACTTACATAAAGAAAAACAAGCCGTTTCAAATATTTAAATCGAAATGGCCGAGTTTTTAAGGCGTTAAACTTCTGACCCGGAGATTTTAAGTTCGAACCCGGGTGGAGTCAACTTTTTTTCTTTTCTTTTTTTTATCCTTTTTGTGAACTATTATACTTCAGCTCTTAAGTTTGGATGCTTAAACCTGTCAAGTTAAGACATTTAATGCCATACTTCAAAAAATACAAAAAATTGTGAATAAGTCCCTTTAAAAATGAATTGAGAAGACAACGATTTGAAACATCGTTAGAATTACACACACAAAAATCGAAATAACTCATTTCACCATTCAATGAGATTGGTTCAAGATTACATTTGACCACTGGGTACAAACACAAATAAAGTGTGTGGCCACAGGTGGTGACTACGTCGAGAAAGCGAACAGCACTCTTCAATTTGACGTTTAGATGACGTTACATTGACGTCGGCGTGCTTCAAGTGCTACACAGTATTCTTGTTCAATGTTCATGGTAAAATGAACTGTTCCATGTATCACTATAATGTTTAGTCTGTAAGTCTAAGATGTATGTTTTCATAAATCACCTAAGGTTGAAGAAGCAGCGCGACTCCGCGAATTTATGGAACAGCCTTGGTATATCAACAAGTTTAATGTGAACTGTAAAGCGTCGCGTTTGTCTTCCTTGAAAAGTAGGTGACCCCTATGTTTCCACCATATTTGTCTGTGTGTCATTGTTGTGGTACACTGTTTTTAATACTCAATTGGTGTCTTGCCTTAATCGACCTTGTTGTAAATGGGAGTATACCGCTGTTGTTTTTTTTTTATTCTGCAGCAAAAGTTGCATGGTATTCTGAATGTTCGTACCTCTGCAACCTCTGTCGGGTTTCTTGACTTCTGAGCATTTTACGGTTTACATTAAAAATGCCTTAAAACCAGATGCAAAATACATTTCATTATAGCTCAAACTAACGTACAGTATGTTACGATTCTTGCATTGTATCGCATCAAAAAATGTGGCAGTGAACCCCTTCTTATGAACAGGTTTGACTGGATATAAACGGGCCGTTGTCGATATCGTTTAAACCGAAAGTAAGCATTCAGCTTCCAGTTCCAGATTGTATATTGGTCTAATTACCCAAAACGGAAGTCACATCCTCATGGTTACATAGATATCGGTTAGATAATATGCACATATGGTTCAGTGTATAATGCATATAATTTCTAAAATACAATTTAAATTATATGTTTTGGTATCAATTTAAATGTATATAATAAGAAAACGAAGCCTGTTTTTTGCACTACTTTGTCTAAGTGGTTCCCAGCTTCATAACTTTTGGCCTATGTATTTATGCACAAATTGACAGCCTCCATGCCTTTCAAAACCGGTGTGTTTATTCTAAGGTAAATATTTTGAGTTACAACGTATAGAATTTTTTTTAATGCTGTTTTTTCAAAAGGTTATGACCTTATCTTTCCAATGTATGGGGGTATATTGAAAAGTAGCTTGGTCATGGTGAAAATTGAGATCAAACATGGAATATTTTATATGTAACAATGAAGGAATTTAATGGCGCATGCGTGACCTATTGTGAGTAAGTTCCTGTTGTTCTGCCGTTATATCTACGTCCATCTGTCGTCGTCTAGTCTGTTTCCGATACCAGGCCCACGTTTATAACTGCACCTGGGGATTCTTCATCGCACAAGTACAACAAAAAATGCGGTCTTAATGCAGTTGCGTAAAGTGTCGTCCCGGATTAGCCTGTGCGGTCCGCACAGGTTAATCCGGGACGAGACTTTCCGCTTTTATGGTATTTTCTGTTTCAAGGAAGTCTCTTCTAATCATAAATCCACTGTAGGCCGAAAGTGCCGTCCTGGATTAGCCTGTGCGGGACTACACAGGCTAATCCAGGACGAAACTTTACGCACATGAATTAAGCCCGGTTTTCCTACGACACGCCTCAAATATAGAAATAACGTACAGTGGCAATGTAGTCATGTGAATAGGAGCTACCTATAGGCATTTATGTAAAGTAGAATATTAACAGTCTATGTAGCTGAATACAGAGCCCCATTCTGGTTCACGGTTGCTTGTCCTCGTTGCGATTCTTCATAACAGCCATAATAAATAACATGAGGAGTGTCGTGGGAAAACCGGGCTTAATGCATGTGCGTAAGTGTCGTCCCGGATTAGCCTGTGCAGTCCGCACAGGCTAATGCAGGAAGACACTTTCCGCTTTTATGGTATTTTCTCTTTCAAGGAAGTATCTTTTAAATATAAATCCACTGCAGGCGGAAAGTGCCGTCCTTGATTGGCCTGTGCCTGGATTGGCCTGTGCGGACTCCACAGGCTAATCGGGGACGACACTTTACGCACATGCATTTAGCCCCGTTTTCCCACGACACGCCTCAAATATGTTATATGCAAAACATAATTAATTTAATAATGAATGTTTGTTAATTAGACCATAAACAAAGTGAAAGTCAACTTTCCAAAACACGACTTGACTAAAAATAAATATATAAATACCGCAAAAACAAAATACATTTTATTTCATTATATAGAAAGACGAAGTGAAAGAAACGCAAACAAATCGACTTTGCAAAATATCGCTTGGCCGAATATAAATATACATATTGCATAAACATGTAAATTGTATTTTATAATATAACTGACGCAGTGACGTAAAATAAATATTTACGCATTGATCAGACATAAATTGTATAACAGTGCATTATATCAGATATCATATCAATGCCACAATTTGTTGACACACTATTATGTAAAATTTTACACGTGTCTGTAACTATTATAGTTAAAGTATGTAAAATTGGTCGAAAAATAGAAGAATCAAGAGTTTCTTTTTTTTTTTTATCACAGCATTGTGTACGAATGTGAACTTTAAAGGGACCTGTTCACATATTTGCAAATTGACAATTTTCAAAAACGTTGTCATAGATTCCCAAAAGAAATCATACATTATATACAAACAAGCGAAATAACACTCATGACTAAGAAATATATTGGAAATATCGTTTCGTTTATGGATAATCATTAATCAAAATGGATAAAATTATAAAGCGTTTGTAACGCTTTCCATTGGTATTTTGAAAAACACGTGTATCACTACTACATAGCGTTAAAATACGCAATTCAATGTATAACTCTGAATGGCCGAGTAGTTAGCGCATGAGATTGTTTATCTCAAAGGTTCCGGGTTCGAGTCCCGGCGAAGGCAAATTTTTAAATTGAACTTTTTTTTTTTAAATAATATTTGTTTTAGATTATTTCAGATGCTGTAGTTTTTGCAGTAAAGACATTTAATGACAATTTTCAAAAATATTAAAAATCTGTGAACAAGTCCCTTTTAAAGGGAAAACAATGTCAATTAAAGTATAGAAAATCCCTCAGTCAATTCTATAACTATTCTTACAATGGTTGTGTATCACGGCACTTATACATGCATATACATGTATTCCGTATAACCATGCTCTGGTCTCGGATAGATTTCAAAGGGTGATCATCCTGATGCGATTAAACAATCGCACAGGAACCGGAACTACTCTTTCCATGGTAGACCGGAACTGGAGGTAAGCGTGCCGGGTCTGGTTCCGAGTAAGTACTTGCAAAGTACACCCTAAAATAAGCATAGAACTGATTGTATGAAGAAATATCGTCTCTTGAAAGCCAAAAGGAGCTATCAGATTTTCTTTGTAGGAATGCTGAGGACAACATCAGGCCCCATGTTCACAAAGGATTAACTCTAGGATCAAGATCAATTGTACCTGATCTGTATCTTCTAGCTAAAATGAGCGGAATATCAAAGATACTTTATTTGTGAAATAACGTTTCTCCTTGATAAAATAACACGATTTTTTTGTAAGGTTTGGATTAAGATCTTTATATCAGATAGATAATGTATGCTAATTGGATCTCATAATTGTGTATATTATATATTTGCCAAAAATAGTTGATCCTGATTTTTAGTGAACGCCATATGTGAGCCTGATCCTAAAATATCTGGCTCAAGTTCATCTTGAACCAGAAAATCAGGCTCAGCTTCTTTTGTGAACATGGGGCCTGGCTTTTAATGGACGATATACGAATTGTAAGAACGCAGTGTCGGATCACATTTTTCACAAATCATATCTTTCACACACCAGTTAAGAATAAGATCTCATATGTCACATTTTTAAGTGTGAAGGATGTGATTGGCCGAAAACCGAGGTATTCGTGAGGATCACAGATGAATATGATTTCAATGCTTATAAGAAACTAGATGCGATCACAAACTGCACAGAAAATGTGAAGAATAAGACTGTGATGTGTGAAGAATAAGATCTCAATTTTCACACCTGTGAAGAATGAGATCCTATTTTTAACATATGTGACAAATATGATTTGTGAAAAATATGGTCCTACAACGCAGTTACGTATATACATGTATGTATCTTATGCCCGTCTTAAAACCATTTTAAATTAATAATTAATCATGTCATATTGCAATATCTTATAAGTTACGTTAAATAAAATAAAGGTACACTATTGCATGGCATAATAAATAAGAACATTTTGCTATTTATATACTTTCTTTTTAGTTTGAGATCTGTCATTTATCCACCAAAATCAGAAACATTTCTAAAACGACTAGGGGGGGGGGGGGAGTCTTCATTACGACTTATTCTTTAGATAGCACTGTAAGATCATATTTTTACAAATAATATTTTCACACACTAGTGAAGAATATGACCTCATTTGTCATATTTCTAAATGTGAAGAATGTGATTGGCCAAAAACGGGGTATGGGTGATCGTCACAGAATAATATGATTTCAATCCATATCAAAAGTCATCAGATCCACTGAAGAATAAAACTTGAAGTTTCACATCTGTGAAGTATTTCGATTCGATCATCCCATAATTGTGACTACTTCTTAATTTGCTCCGCTCAGAATCGGAACTTCAATTTTGCTCTTTGTCAATAGAAACATTAGCGAGTAGCATGTTAGAATATAAGATTTAGCGACTTTTAATCGATACAATGTGATATAGAGCAACAGATAAGATTTAGCCTGAAGTGAGTACTACCCCATGTTGTTGTTTTTAAATAATTGAGTACTAAGTGGTTTACTAGAAGTCTTGAAATTACGCTACGGCATTATATTACTGAGTGTTGGAAATGCTTTAATTGAGTAAAACAACAATAACACACAATTGACATGCTACATGAATGATGCTCTCAAAATACACAATGCTAAGTCGCATGACACAGTTAACTTGCGATTGACGCTAGCATTGCTCATTAAATGACTATCAGACATATAATGACAAATCTTAACGCAACAATCTATTTGATATTTTTCAGTTTTCAGTGAAGGAATTGAGTTTTGTCACTCACCAAATTATCAGTTATTGAGTAAATTGCGTTTCAAAATTTAGTATTGGCACAAATACGCGCCTCGTTTGTTGCTCATTCTACCGTGATAGTACCCGCGTACCTGATGGCGGCTAGCCACTGTTTCCCCTGCATGGCGCGCACAGTGTAGTCTCCGGACGCTACGTCCGCTCCCCGGGTGTTACTTGCGTTGAAGAGAAGTTTCACCGTCTCAACAGAGAGCACAGACGCTCCTGATGGTAATGAAGCAACACACACAAGATTACACACTACAGTAGCCATTGATTTCGTCAGCATATATATGTACACACAAATTCTTACTTGTTCAATATATCGTGCACATTTGGCAACACATCTAATCCATCCTGAGGCATTGTTTAAGCCTTTTTCCACTCATAGCTTAAGCCAATGTCACACAGGCATAAACAAAACCGAGGCCTAGTCTTCGTTAGTGCAAACTAAAACAATATTCGACACTAATGGTTGGCTAATGTACGCTGTGGATTAATGTTTATATGAGCAGCATTACGTCTGTTGAATCAAAAAGACCGGTTGACTAAATTAAACAGAAATGCGCTACAACCTGGTTTCTGTGTCTAATGCACAACTTGAATTCATGTGGAAGAACTTCTCATGCGCATGGAAAACATGTGTTAACGTCAACTTTATTTACATATTGTGGATACATGCAAGGGGACATTCATAACGGTGTTTTAACGACGCACTGTGGTAGTTCTAATTTGGTTTTAATTTGAACAAATACCACATTTAATTTAAAAGTCGTTCATTTTCGGCTAGATCTATTTGATTTTAATTAGTCGCATTATTAGGTTTGTAAACTGATTATGAAAAATGATATATCAAAAAGAAGAAAACTTTTCTGTAAAATAATGTTTATTTAGTGTTACCTGTAACTTTTAACCAAAAGTCAACACGTTCCATAGTTTGTGTCATTGTTTCAAAATCCTTTGGCCCCAACCGAGCGGGAAAAAATAAGCGTGATGTGACGCACTTTGGCGTTGATGACGTCATACTTCCAGATGACGTCACGAAAAATACCCGTAAAGTTTTGGCCAAGCGTCTATCAGAAAACGTTGACACGAATTCGTCAGTTGAATTTGCAGATACTTTGAGTTCATCTAAAAAAAATGACTTCGTATGAGTTTACAAGATTTACCAAAAACATGGCTCCAAATTCACATAGATAATATTATTAAATTATTAAACATCATAAATTTAAAGAACCCATAACATACTCATATAGGGGAAACCGGGGATAGTTGTTACACGGGGTAGGTTGTTACACAAATGATTTCTACTTGCTGACATCAGATAATACATCACATGTGACGTATATATATTGACACTAATTCCCACCATAATTAGTTGATGTCGCTCGTATTTATGCAAAACAGTACTGCATGTATTTCTAGATTGAAAAACGTGATTGTTGACCATGATTAGTAAAATTTTGAAATTTGTAATGTTTGGTTAAAAATTACTGTAAATGCGAATATTTAGTAAAGTATATATATAGCTTGATTTATTAGGTATAGACGTTTAAATTAAGGCGCGAAGCGATGATGAAAAATACTGTATAAGTTGTTATCCTCTGCTTTTGTCACGTGGGTTGTGTTGGGGCAAGTTGGTACAATGCACATGACGCACTTTGGTATAGTGTAACAACATGTTCCATTCGCTTGTTTTACAAGTATTTAACTGGAGTTTAATCTCTTTTCAAACTATTACAAACCCACAACTAACGGGATAAACTTCACGGGATCGTTGGACGTTGTTCAATTGGCGCAGTTGCCATGTACAAATTCACATGAATCCATTGACACTATGTCAATACATTAAGCAAGTCCAACTTATTCGTTGGCAATGACCAATGATGGCGGAATCTACAAATAGGGCATTGATCTTCGAAACAGATTTTTTTCCAACAGACCAGAAGAATAATTCGAAACGCTTTCTAATAACAGTGGTAAGATTCTATATTGTTCAATTCAGTGACAGAATTAGAAAAAATAAGGTGGACCTGTGTTAATCATACGTAAACAAAACATTCGGAAAACTGATCATTCAGGGTTTTGTGACGATTTAACGAATCAATTTTAATCAAAGTTAAGGATGTTTTTTTAAGAATTATGTTTCATTAAGTTGCATTAAGTTCAATATTCCTATACATCGGTATATATATATATATATATGCATTGTGACTGTTAATCGAAATAGTATCGTAATACAATGTAAGACTAGTTATACCATGTTTATTTTTCTTAATGTACTAACTGTAACAACTTACCCCGGCGTGTGTCACAACTGACCCCACAGTTAGGGTAAGTTGTTACACTTCACTAACCCCAAACACCAGCACTAATTCGAACATATTTATTACTTTATTTAAATGTTACAAAAGATCATTTTGAACAGCAACCATTGAGCTTTATAATGATATTTGAAATATTTATATAGGCCAATTTATTAAAAGAATATCAGAGAAAATGTGAAAAGTGTAACAGCTAACCTCCGGTGTCCCCTAGTACTTTTGATAAGACTAGACCTATATTAAATTGTATATGGATATCTCAATATGAAGACTAATTTTTATTATATTATGGATAGGCCTATTGCAGTTCGCACAGGCTAATCCGCGACGATACTTTCCGCCTTCAGTGGATTTAGGTTTAGAAGAGACTTCCTTGAAACCGAAAATACTATAAAAGCGGAGTGTCGTCCCGGATCAGCCTGCGGACTGCACAGGCTGAACCGGGACGACACGTTACGTACATGCATTAAGCCCGGTTTTTCCATGACACGCATCATATGTTTCTTAAACGAACAAAAAGTTGTTGTTGTTGTTTGTTTGTGTTATTGTTGTTGTTTATTTTTTCAGAATTGTTTTTTCTCATTGTATGATAAGCATACATTATGTTATGAAAAGCTTATGTGTGTAATACATAATATACTAACATGATACTCGCTAATTTTTATATATACAAAGAACAAAATTATCGTTGTTCAACTACCCAATAAACGGCGCAAAAAGTAGTCCAGATTCTGAGCGGAGCATAGTAAAAAGTAGTTTCAGTTACAATTGCAAAAATACATGTCAAATCATGTTAGAATTGAAATAATTTTTGCCATATCTTTGTTTTCGACCAATAAACAACTCTTTGTCGTTCTGATGCATTGCTATTAAACAACATAGTGTTAACGCCCTCGTATTTTTAATTCCTACACATCAGAACTCCAAATCGTTGTTTATTGGCCGATAAACAACGACAAATCGAAAATTATTTCTTAATCATACCAACGCGTCAAATAACCATGGTGTGTACGTCATATTACTTACTACTTATTACTTACTGAATGTCCTGCTGACTGTTGCGTCAAATTGCTGTATGTTCACCACCCGCGATCCCTAAAACAAGGGCAAATACTAGGTGAATAGCGTGTCATTCATTATATTTCGTTTAATTATAATATCGTAAAGCGCCACGCACTGCCTTCAAGAATAAATTACTGATAGTTTAAGTAAGCATTTATAGAAACATTCGTTTTTAAATACTTTAAATAACTCTACTAAATTATTAAGTCAATATCTTGTTAACGACACTTATGCTGATAAGTTGTATACCCTAGGTTGCAAACAATATAACACTAGCGGATCCAGGGGGGAGAGGGGCGCACCCCCCCCCCCCAAATAAAAACTTCCGGACCATATATATATATATATGACCATATATGGCCATATATAAAAGGGTCAAAAGTTGAAAAATATCCTAAAACAATTTCCGCTCGCTTCGCTCGCTCAGTTTTGTTAAAGATACCCAACCTAGCCCCCACCCCCTACGAATTCTTACATACATCGTAGTACCGGCGCCAAAGTTCTGTAATAACAATAAAATATAGACAGTGGGTATATATACCTTTATTTAAGGATGCTATTGTTTTCTTCTAGAAATGTATGTATTTTATAAAGATGTCAAATACACTACACCGTTGGCACAGGTACCACATAAAATACATATTTTTTTTTCGACAAAATATTATTTAAAGTCAAAATTCATGTCAAATCAATGCCTACTGTGAGTTACAGGTACCACATAAAATACATACTTTTCGACAAAATATTATTTAAAGTCAAAATTCATGTCAGATCAATCACTACTGTGAGTTTAAACACTTTTGTCTCAATACATAATTTAGTTCCCTTGCAATATTCTAAATCGACAAGTATTTGTGTTCAATCATCCGTTAGCAATCACACCAAATTTTATATTGTTATATGCATTCATACGAAAGATATAACGTTATAGAGTAGAGGGGTGTCCGCAACGTTGGCTTCAAATCCTGACGATTTCATATTTTTCTCGGCACCATATGTCAGCGAAATTGCCTTATTAGTTCATAACGCAATCATACGAGTATCTTTCACAATATTTTATGTAAAGAAACGTGTTTGCATGTCAGTCAGTTAGTTCATTTCGATGAACAAAAACACAGTGTATACCACATTTGCAGACAATTGATGAGCACGACTGTGTAAGTTATTTAATAACATTCATTTCAAAAAGTGGTAAATTTCGGTAAATAATTAATAAAACAAATATTTCTCGATGCGCGTGTGTTTGAATGTAGTCAACTACGGATTTTACATGTTTAAAGATGTTCCTGATATATATAACATTGATTGTCAAATACGTATTTAGTGGATATCATCAAACAAGGGCAATTAACCGCCAAAACAGATGCATGACATACTATTAAACCAACAAGTCTTTCGAACATAATACGGCGAAGTATTTATTTAGTGAAACAAAGTGCATTTGATGATGATGATGATGATGATGATGATGATGATGGTGATGATGATGATGATGATGGTGCTGATGATATGCAAATATGTATTATGTATCTTTGATACGGATCTGTAGCTGATCACTGCAGACCCAAAGACAACATAAATGGGTTATAACTTCACGATCAAAAGTTTACGCCCCCCCCCATGACCCGAAATCCTGGACCGCCCCTGAATGCCATTTCGGTCGACTGGCGTAGCCCTGCCGTACTCAATTTCGACCGTTACCATAATGCCAAGACGGCATTTTATAATGCACATGTTGCATAGAGTGAAACAAAACGACAAAGATAGTTTGAATAAAATAAATTCTCCGTTTTCATTCAGAAGTTCTGTCAATACAATTACTCCGATACTTTATAAACATTATTTCAGCGCAAACAATTTTGTGCAACGCCAGTATCGCGATAACAACTGGAGAAACAAAACTGCAAACCTGCTGTGAGATGACCCAGTTAGCCATTCTGTCCACCAGATTTTCAAACGGTTCAAATTTCCCGAGCTTCGAAACATCGGGCAGTTGCGTCACTTCCGGACAGAAGTCCTGTATCCCTAAACAATCAACAAGAACAGACTTGGTATCAATTTTAATTGATATTTTTAACAAGGAAAGACGGACGCAGCGAACAGACTGCCAGCGTACCGGTAGATAGACATACAGACATGCACACAGACAAAATAATAATAATAATAATAATAATAATAATAATGATGCATTTTAAAGTAAATCTACGTTCACCCTTGCCTTCTCTATAAGCATTATTAATCAACATAAATTAGTATATTTTGAAAGTACTATATCGATCCCCTATAAGACTCTACTGAAGCATACCAATCTGTTCTTGCGCAGAAGGACCTTTCACATAGAATATCCGGATGACCTGTGTGAGCCTCCTATGGTTGTCCTTGTTCTCCGACCAGCAAGTGCTCTCGGGGTCAAGGTCATTCTTAAAGCGCTCAAACGCCTTTACCGTGTCCGTCTCTATGGTCAACACGGTGCCTGGCAACGAACAAGACATTTGTTTACGCATATATTTACTCTCATAATTATGTTTACTGTTTCGCAAGACACTTCTTTGAAGACTATTTACTTTGTCGATGTTTATTAGGAAGAAGTTGTGAAAAGGAAATAGTTCCATCGTAAAATTACGCTAAATGAGTTCGGAGAACAATCATAATTCCCAAAACAGAATATATGGGTCCAATATGGGCTTCCATATGGGTCCTGTATGGACAACCCATATGGGACCAAGTGGGATTTTGACATTTGTTTTGCAAATGGGTTGTGATGTGGGACTCATTTGGGTACCCTATAGACTCAAGGTGGGTCCTATATGGGCTACCCATATGGGTCTAATATCGGTTTCGATATGGGTTTATACATTGATAAAACTATAATAGTTCGCATTTCACGCAGATGAGGTTGGTTATCCTCAAAAATATTTGTTCACTATGTACGTATATATGTATATCGGATATCTGGGTTTAATTCACCGGACTAGTCTTAGACTTAAATACACTGAAATCCTGGTTGGCAAAAAAAAATGTGCGTTTTTGTGTAGTTATGCCTAAACGGTAAAACATGGGTAAAACATCACTATTTGTATAGAACACGATCAAATACTGTCATAAAATGTATAATTCATTGAAAAATATAAGTTGAATAAGCTCGCACTTTCCTTGAACCCGGTATTCCCGATTTAAAGTACCGTGGCTTTCCCCAATACAAGCACCTGATTCCAGTGTGCGCATGCGCGACTCGACAAAACAAAACTGGCACGTGATTATCCTAATTATAAACGGCGCTATTTTTAAATAACTCGATGGGTAATAGCTAGCGTCTGCAGACGCTTTAGATTTTAGGACTATAAAAAGGAGGAAAACTACAAAAAGTCATTTTTTTTTTCAGGAAAATAAAAACACACGTGTCTAATGTGTTCTATACGATTATGTAAGAAAATCGTGTATTTTCGACAATTTTCTTTCGTTTTTACGATTAGACCATCTTGAGTTCAGTCCCTTTGAGGCTAAGAATAAAGAATATTCTCGAAACTGTCATGTTCTAAGATCGCTGTAAATTTGAATATTAGGTATTCAACCACTCTAATTGCAGCATTCTTTGTTTAGAATGACTTTATAATAACACAAGTAATATTGGTTCCCTGTATATTTGCGAACACAGAGGTATGTGGTCTTGATTATAAGCCCGTTTTTTATTCTCACGTCTAAGAAATGGTTGGTGAATACGGGCCCAGATATAAGAAATATCAACACATTTACATGTTCAATTTTGTTCACATGTTTAATATAAAAAAAAATTGCGCTGAGACAAATGTTATATGGCGACTCGTTGAAAAAGCACCTTAACTTTCATAAAGTCTTAAAGCCTTTGCATTGTAAGGCCGAATTAAGATTCACTGACAGTTTTCTTAAGCTAGTAAATATTTACCCTAAAACTAATAATTGAGATTCACACGGAAATGTAGTATTTATAGGTTAAAACACGGTAATGGTGCGCCTTTAGGCCGTGTCGGTAAACCTTCGGCAGTATAAGCTCGATACTGCCGAAGCTGCGCCGATACGGCCTAAAGGCGCACCATTACCGTGTTTTAATATTTCTATTACATACCTTCAACGCAAGTAAATTAAGCAACATTTTCATCAATTTATTAAACCAACATACTGCACTTATTACAGCAAATACGACAAAATACGTTCAGCACCTCAGCCGGAATTTCAAACAGTTTTCCCTCTGCCACCTTACTGTGAAGCCAGTTTTTTTACCCGATTAACGTCCGATTTCGCTTTTCTTTAAGTATTTTCATTTTTCATGGAATCAACAAACACATTGATATCTTTTCATTTTTTTCGCTCATTGTCTTGAATATGGACGTCTAATTTCAACAAATAAGTTGCTAAGACTCTTAGAGTACGCTGCGCGACAGCCATTTTGACGTTACTAACGACGTCAAGCGCAGTTAACGACGGCGCGAGATCGCGTGCCATGTCCCCGTCGGTATCAAGCACAACCGAAAGTAGAAAAGCCATATCGGCACACCTTCCATGTATGCCCGGATTTTAGAAATCCATATCAAAAAAAATCAACGTAATTTTGTTACCATTTATAGTAAGGTATGTAATAAGAATGTTAATCTGAATTTTAAGTAAAATTTTTCCTTAGTAGCCGTAATAATACGGGTTAAGCTCTTTTTTTCTCTCAACTTTTTAACTGCTGTTTGTTTTTCTTGTTGTTTTTCACAAAGACTGACTTTTTTTGCTTTTTTGTTCTTCTGTTTTTTTACCTGGGATCGGGTCTTCCCTCAGTTTCTCATTAATTTTCTTCACGGTCGCATCCAGACCTTCCAAAGTCTCGAAGGTGTTCCATAGTATGGGGGTCACCATGCCCTCTATCGTGATCTTACCCTGCCTGAAATGTCGCATTTGAACCAAAAAGTAGGGGGGGGGGGGGTTATTGCTCACCTGTATATATACACATATGTACATTGTTTTTGAGAAGCTTTCTATTTAAATGAAGTTGTAAATAAAGTTACTTCGATACTCAGTTTTGAAATTTGCTTTTGGAAAAGTTTAAAAGTAAATGTTTTTATCAATATATCACAACTATTTGATGCGATGGCATTGCATTATTAAAACAATAAAACTCAAACATTTGGTTTTAAAACAAAAATTTATTTATAAATATTCATAGGTATTCCAGATAAATACCGCCTGTGGCAGTATAAAGTAAGTCTGGTTGTTGCAAATGAAAACGGAACACTCGTACATAAGATCATCGTTTTTTTTTTCAATAAAAAAGAAAAGAAATAACGTACTAAAGTTACCGAAATGTTTTACTTGACAATGTATATATATTTTTGTATTATAAATAAATATTATGTCCGGCATGAGACTGACCTATTGTCTGTACCATAAACAACGGTACAAACATGTAGAGAAGTAGCTAAGTACAAGAAAACAATGCGCATCTATTTCAGGGATTTATGTTTTTAAATTGTATGCGACCATGCTCATATATGTGTACATACTGGTGTTCGTACCTGTAGCGAGTTGGCAGCTCCACCACCGCCTTAGCGGGGTTGATGTTCCTGAGTCCAAGTTGCTGGCGCGTCGACCCCTGGCGGGCACTGGTCAACCACAGTCTGAAATATTCGGTACAACGGTCAACCAGAGTCTGCAATACTCGTGATTATGGTCAAATAGAGTCTGAAATATCCGGGATTATGGTCAACTAGAGTCTGAAATATATGGGTTTATGGTCAGCCATAGTCTGAAATATCCGTGATTATGGTTAACCAGAGTCTGTAATATCCGGGATTATTGCCAGCCAGAGTCTGATATATCCGTGATTATGGTCAGCCAGAGTTTGAAATATCCGTGATTATGGTCAACCAGAGTCTGTAATAGCCGGAATAATTGTCAACCAGATTCTGGAATACCCGTGATTATGGTCAACTAGAGTCTGAAATATCCGCGATTATAGTCAACCAGAGTCTGAAATAGCCGGGATTGTAGTCTACCAGAGTCTGAAATTCCCGATATTATGATCAACCAGAGTCTGAAATATCCAGGATTATGGTCGATCAGAGTCTGCAATATCCGGGATTATGGTCAACCAGAGTCTGCATACCCGGGATTATGTTTAACCAGAGTCTGAAATATCCAGTATATATGGTCAGCCAGAGTCTAAATATCAAGAACAATGGTCAACCATAGTCTGAAATAGCGAGATTAAGGTCAATCAGAGTCTGAAATATCCGGGATAAAGGTCAACCAGAGTCTGCAATACCCAGGATTATGGTCAACCCGAGTCTGAAATATCCGGGATTATGGTCAGCCAGAGTCTAAAATATCCGGGACTATGGTCAACCAGAGTCTAAAATATCCGGGTTGATGGTCAAGAAGAGTCTGAAATATCCAGATTAAGGTCAACCGGAGTCTGAAATAGCCGGGATTATGGCCAACCAAATTCTGAAATATCCGAGATTATGGTCAACCGAACTCTGCAATACCCGGGATTATGGTCAATCGGAGTCTAAAATATCCAGGATTATGGTCAACCAGAGCTTGACATAGCCGGGATTAGTGCGTTGTATGGATTTAAAAAAAGTTGTTTTACCGCGCAACTAATAAAATAATCGAACATGGGTGATGTTGAGTGGGTAGAATTTTAGCAATTTATGTTTTAAATAAATAAGCAAAATATAATGCATTCTATAATTATGTCTTGTACTGACGTTTCAATTAATAAAATGCTACTAAATTAATTCATTTTAAACAATCGCATGCGAGCAAATGTATCATAATGTCCCAATTTAGAATTGATAGCAGATAAAAAATAACTTTCGAAGAAATAATAGGTTGGTAGTGTCACCTGCAAATAACAGTACTAAACGCCTGAATATGAATTTCTTTATACCAGCTGACTGGAAATAAATAATCTTTCAAACTAACCTTACGCCTTTAATATAGCAGCAGAACCCGTATGTGGAGTCATGGCGTATCATTCCCTTGAGGTCGTAGTGTAGTCCGCCGCCGGCGTCGGCGGACAGCGGGCACTCTATGGACTCGCACTTCCAGACAGCCACCTCCGGGTGGTCCAGCAGCCAACGGTTGGCGCCGTCCATAATGGCGCTGTTACGGAAACGGACAAATATTAATTCGCCTGTGTTATGCGTGAAAAGAAACAATTAGTTATCTTTAACTTTACAATTAGCAGTTTCAAGTTTGTATAGCTTATATGTATTTCTAAACGATTTGCCTTATTTCGATGTTATGTCTTACCTTATAATATCTTCATTGTTTGAATAGCATGATACAACAAACTGCTTGTTTTGCATTACCATTAATATTTAGTGACGTTCATATCAACGGTAGGATTGTGTGGCATTTACACACACTTAGCAATATTTCGTCGTCGCCTGAGTAATACCTGAAGTTATCAAATGTGGGTTGTATACGCCCCGCTATGTTGCCGGGACTGAGGCAGCGCGGCATGATGTCGATGTATGCCAGCTGGGGGAGGCTCTGTGGCGCCTGCTTCATCGAGGTCTGGTA
This sequence comes from Congeria kusceri, assembly GCA_027627225.1. Lineage (NCBI taxonomy): Eukaryota > Metazoa > Mollusca > Bivalvia > Myida > Dreissenidae > Congeria > Congeria kusceri. Next base: position 15,805,754 of record CM051037.1, on the reverse strand, counting down.
CACACCCATCACCTGCACATCATACATAATTTATTGGCATAATAAGATTTACTTTTTCCCATTGTAAAAGTATGTGTCATAAAGATAAACTAAACATGTTTAACACCGACCGCACACAATTGCTTCAAGGCACTTGGTTGTTAAGTCTACTCTTACTGAAACCCAATAAAAATGTGAGGAATCAAAACGTAGAACGTCTGACAGTGGCACGTGAAATACGTACCGCCTCATTACGTTTCATAAGACAGAGGAATCACGTCCTATACCCTCCTCCTCATAAGACAGAGGAATCACGTCCTATACCCTCCTCCTCATAAGACAGAGGAATCACGTCCTATAACCTCCTCCTCATAAGACAGAGGAATCACGTCCTATACCCTCCTCCTCATAAGACAGAGGAATCACGTACTATACCCTCCTCCTCATAAGACAGAGGAATCACGTCCTATACCCTCCTCCTCATAAGATGGTGGCGTCACGTGCTATACTTATCTCCGCATAAGATGGTGGCGTCACGTGCTATACTTATCTGCGCATAAGATGGTGACGTCACGTGCTATACTTATCTCCGCATAAGATGGTGGCGTCACGTGCTATACTTATCTGCGCATAAGATGGTGGCGTCACGTGCTATACTTATCTGCGCATAAGATGGTGGCGTCACGTGCTATACTTATCTGCGCATAAGATGGTGGCGTCACGTGCTATACTTATCTCCGCATAAGATGGTGACGTCACACGCTAAACCTACAACATTATATGATGGTGGCGTCACGTGCTATACCTATCTCCTAATAAGATGGTGGCGTCACGTGCAACCTACAGCCATATACGATGGTGGTATCACGCGCTTTACCTACGTCATCATGAAATGGTGGCGTCTCAAGCCATACCCTCCTTTAAATAAGATGGTGTCGTCACGCGCCAAACCTACCTCCCCATAAGATAGTGACGTCACGTGCTATACCTACTTCTTCATTAGATAGTGGCATCATGTGATATACCTACCCCCTCATTAGATGATGACGTCACGTGCTTTACCTACCTCCTCATAAGATGGCGGCGGCATGTGGAAGGCGGCGTCGTCTGCTGATATGACGTCAGGTGGTGGCGGGAGCTTATCAGCCATTTCTCGGAATAAACAAGTAGTAAATTAAGTAATAACGTCGCTGCTGTGTGATTCTGAAAAGCATGTTCGATTACTGTCATGTTGTCAAAAACTGAAACTTTTATAAGCAACCAAGTCTTATGTATCATCGTTGACCAATTATTTTTAAACTATTTTATGTTTCCTTTTTACTTTGTTATCTGATATTACTGATGTCGATTTAAATATGGACATCGGCCTTCAAAATTCATAGTACAATTTTGAAATCCATTGACAAGCAAATATAATTTTAATTTAAAGTATTATGGCTTGGTGTAATTAAAGTAAAACTAATATTATTACAGATATATGAATTATAAAGTAAAATAATTTCGGATTAATTGTATACAAATGATTAAAAGCGACCCTACTTTTAAAGTTTTTTTATATGTTGCCAAACTCATCACTGATACCCCATGCCACGCGATATTGGGTTATGGACAGTTTAAACTATATTGTTCTACTATCATACATTAATTTCTTATTTAAGTCTGGTTTTGAAGTTTTTAAACAAAAACCATATTCAGGGTAACCACGACACTTGACATATTTTAGACAACAGAATCCGTCATGGAGTAACTATCGTAGACAATCAGAAACCAATTGCGGATTTTAATCAGAGGTGCGAAACCAAAACTAATTCTGGGGAGAGAAAAATCCTGCCCCTTTCAGTATCAAACTCATCATTTTACCAGGTCCCATATCCACAAAGCTGCTTAGTGAAAATTTATGTAAATTTCTTCAAGTCCTAAAACTCCTTAAGTCTGTGGCCGGGTCATTTAAAGTTTATTTTGTCCAAAATGGTTTTTAATGTTGTAAAGAATGAAAAGATGCTTCTTATTTTACCATATTTCAAATATAAAATATTGATTTTCACACGGACATTTTTATTTGAAATTTTCACTTAAGTATGACTCAAGTTAAAATTGTCCTTAGGAGCTTTGTAGATATGCCTCCTGGGCTGGTATTTATAAAGAATCTTAGCAAAAAATTAAGAAAAATCTTAAAATTCTCAAATTTAATTAATGGATTTTCTGACAAAGTAATGCATTTCTGGAAGATTTTGACACATAATTTGCAATATAATTCAAAGTGTATTAATATCTAGCATAAGTCATGCAAATGTTCCAAAGCATAGTGTCTTAACCACAAATTCTAATTTTGACTTATGTTCAACTTAAGTAAAGAATGGCTTAAGAATCTTTATAAATATGGGCTCCGATCCAGAAAAATGTAAGCAGTGTTTGTTCATTAAAAGAGCTTAAGATGTTGTTTTTTTTTATATTATTAGTTTGTATTATTCAATAAGTTACATTACTGACACATATAATTTAAGGACCCAATTACTACCACTTTTGTTCCGAGTTAGATCCGTTTTCGTAATTTGTTGTGTGAGAATTTCATTTTACAAGCTGATATATCGAGTTTTAATGAAATGCATTTATTAATTTCGTATACACGTATTTGTTTGGCATCCGCTTGTTTATATGGCTATATAAATGTGATTTATGTATCTATGGATTATTGTTCTTCACATTAGAAATATTTGTAAATGGATTTGACTTACTATATCAGTAAATTTCATGATACTAAAAACTATACGTTTCTTTAACCTTTCAATATGTATTCAAGATCCACATGAAAAAAAAACGTCTCATTTAAAAGCTGTAGTGTATTCATCGTATAACCTGATGTCAGTATAGTGTCGATAGTGTTGTGTCTACTTTGTATGTAATACAACTCATAAAATACAATATCGGAAAACAACATACCTGCTCAGTTTTCTTAAACATCCAATTACACTTATTCACATTTATTCAAACAGCAAATATTTCGAAATAGTAAACATTTTTGCAAGGTCTATTCAACCCGTTGTTATTCCGATCAATTTACAGTAGAGTTCGGTATGCTGTCTTTAATGCATACACGAGTCTATTTTTAACTTTGTGAAAATCGATAATCAATAGCCTTAAAACGACGGACATTCTGATTTATATATGGGTTAACTGTCCCTCGGTTCGGAAAGAATCAATAGGTTAGTGTTCATTTATTTTGAAATGTGCATATGTTAAAGGGACCTGTTCACAGAAGATGCCAAAGAAACTGTATACAAACAAGCAAAATAACACTATGGCTAAGAAATATATTGGAAATATAGTTTCGTTTATGGATAACCATCAATCGAACTGGATAAAATTACAAAGCGTTTGTAACGCTTTTTATCGGTATTTTGGAAAACACGTGTATCACGTACATAGCGCTAAAAAATGAAGTCCGGATGGCCGAGAGGTTAGCGCATGAAATTTTTGTTCTCATAGGTCCCGGGCTCGAGTTCCGGCGAAGGCAAATTTTTAATTTTAACTTTGTTCTTAAAATATTATCTGTTTTAGATTATTCCTGATGCTGTAGTTTTTGCGGTCAAGACATTTAGTGACATTTTTCACAAAAAAACACGAACAATATGTGAACAAGCCCCTTACGCGCCCAAGGCGATTAAGTTGCATGCAGTGATTGCGGTGTTAAACGTCTGTGATTTCAATAATAGAAAAAAAATCAGCAACACATATTTAAAATATACAGATTCATGTATGACAAGATAATTCTCGTTTTATGATAACTGATTGATGCTGAACATAGTTTTAATACAATTAACATATATTTTACAAAAAAATTATAGTAAGAGATCTTTTTGATCGACACCGTCTTCATAAATACATGTATATGAAAAGTAAATTATCATTTGGTCCATTCCACGTTTACTTGTAACGTTGAAACTCGCTGGTTTAGTAGATATTGTCATTTTCCTCATAGTACATATTACATAACATGTGCAGGTAACTTAATAACAAAATGCTACTCAAGAGACAAGCGAAACAGCATTTTAACAAGTTAATATGGAATGGACCATTAGAAGGTAACATTGTATGAAATGTGCTTGTAACTACATTTACAGAGTGATTAGCCGATTTCAATGAAAAAGAAGAAACACTTTAAATTATTAAACTAATGTTCTTGTATTAAACCAACAAAATGTGCATTCAGTATCCCGGTATCCATATCACATTCGCTGTTGAATATCGTTTACACTCGATCACCTTAAAGAGACGATTCGACGGCTAATACGGTATAATATTTTCAACAATAAAGTTTTATTTTATAACGTATTCATTAAATTACTTCACTGATAGGTCTCGTTTTTATAATCAAACAGATAACTATTTGTTTTTATAATTATAAACAGTTACCGTGACACTTTTCGCGGGCGCGGGAAAATCAGTACTAGTAGTAAAATCGAAATGAATGAAAAGTACACGAAGTACCGCTACGCGCATGGGCACTATTGATGAAAGTAGTCTTGCGTAGAAAAGTTTCCACTGAAGTACCCGATTTTGTAGGCGTTAGGTCGAATCCTGCTGCAACCGTGTATCGGTAAAAAGAAAGTTTGCGTTGTATATAGTTTTCCTTAACGATTCCATCAATATGTTATTGTTAATAGAAGAATAACGTGTTTTCCAAGCTAAATGATACCTTAACTTTTTTTTCAGTTGGCTACTCGTTCATCGATATATATCGATTTCAGTACGGAGACTAATATATTCATCGTAACGGACGTGTTATATATCCCATACATAAACGTCGGTGTCAGGTTAAAGTGTCCGACCTACATGTATGTAGTTTTTTTCATTATTAATTTGATATAATCTCAGAGTTTCGACAAGCTAAAATGCCCTTTTAAGTTCGTATGTCGCACCTGATGATGTCAATAAGTGAAAACGGAATACAGGTTTGGATAAAGAACATTTGTTTTAGATTCGCAAGTTTTACTTTTCATCATCTGACAGAGACGCCAGTTACAATTCGCAGAATTGATGGGATTAATAAAACGTCCACTAATATCTATAACTTGTAACGATAACGTCTGCGTTAAAATTCTATATTTACGTAACAGCGATAATCTTTTCAGTTTTTCGGTCACCGTGGTTTATGAGAACGTGCAAAGTCCACGGTCCTCGTTCACGTAGTACATCATTGTTATTTCTGCATGACTATTTGACAACACGAATACACTCTTACATCGTTCGCCCCACTTTCCGTGTGTCTGTCTGCCTTAAATTCCATTTTCTCCGTCCGTCTTTCTGTTTGTATTTCCGGCCGTCCGTCTTTCCGAAATTCGTCCGACCGTCTGTCTTTTTGTTCGTTCGTCTTTTTGCTTAAAAGTCCGTCCGTCCGGTTTTTTTGCTTTCAAGAACGTCCGACCGTACGTCTTTTTGCTTATATGTACGACCATTCGTCTTTCCGCGTGTACGTCCGACCATCCATCTGTCCGTTTGTACGTCCGACAGTCCGCCTTTTTCTATATGTTATCCCAGATCGTCAGTCTTTCCGTATGTTTGTGATGTAGTGACGACACATAACTTTGTTTTCAACTAAATTTCCGCACAATCATACCACCCGATCTTTTAAAATAGTCTGTGTTATTCAATAATAATAATGTTTACATCGACATTTTATTTAGTTGAAAACTGCATACAAAAGATATTATCATCTTATTGTTGCAATCAGGAAAACCATCAAAACAATGATTTCTCAATGATTCAAACATTCAAACTGTTGTAAAGCAATCAATTAAAGCTTGTTGTCTTGTTCCATGGTGTTCATTTTTGTTCGTGTTCACAACACACGAAGTGTCTGAACTCCGTGAGGTGGCGTCTGTATTAAATACCGTGTCGAGATCTGCTGTAGTGATGACGGAATGCTCACATATAACTACACCGTTTTCGTGTCCGCAGTTATGTTCACTTAAATCGCAACAAATTCTGTTTCCATTTTCTTCACGGCTGTTTTGGTCCCGATTGCAACCATTGCGGAAAACCACCACGCTGTCTTGTCGCGAATTTATATGACTAATCGTTACAGTGGAACTACCATCTTCGGAACACTCGGTCGGCGGACTTTGCTGACTATCACAATCATGTCCGCTATCCTTTTGTTCTACTGATTCTGAATGGAATGGTGACTTGACTTTCGCAGTCCCGTCCTGTTTAGGCGTAGCGTCAGTCGGTGGGTGGGGATACAAGGGGTTCAGAAATTCCACATCCGGTGGAGGATCGGGATCGCTGAAAATGTATAACATCCATGATAAACGGAAGTAGATCAAGGAAGTTTTTTGAACAAGGAGAATAGCGTGCACATAGTCGATGGCAAAACAACACTCATAAAATGAGAGTGATCTCTCATAGATTATGTAAATACATAATATCTAGTACATTACTAATATCGGTAATCACCCTAAACTCCTTTTGCGGACGAGAATAAAATACATTTAGTGAAATAGTTTTTCAGTGTCGCATGTAGTCAATTGAAAACAACAACCGTAACCTTTTGCAAATACTTTTAAGTTGTGTTCAAGATTGATATTGCATGGTTCATTCAGTGAGTGTTTCTGCCTAGTTATTTACTTTTGCTTAACAATGTTTTTATCGCTTGTTATGATAATCAGGCTTGTATATTTATACAAATGATTTGTATGAATTTGATATGGTAATCAGGCTTGTATATTTATACAAATGATTTGTATGAATTTGATATGGTAATCAGGCTTGTATATTTATACAAACGATTTGTATGAATTTGATATGGTAATCAGGCTTGTATATTTATACAAACGATTTTTATGAATCTGATATGGTAATCAGGCTTGTATATTTATACAAATGATTTGTATGAATTTGATATGGTAATCAGGCTTGTATATTTATACAAATGATTTGTATGAATTTGATATGGTAATCAGGCTTGTATATTTATACAAATGATTTGTATGAATTTGATATTGTAATCAGGCTTGTATATTTATACAAATGATTTGTATGAATCTGATATGGTAATCAGGCTTGTATATTTATACAAATGATTTGTATGAATTTGATATGGTAATCAGGCTTGTATATTTATACAAATGATTTGTATGAATTTGATATGGTAATCAGGCTTGTATATTTCTACAAACGATTTGTATGAATCTGATATGGTAATCAGGCTTGTATATTTATACAAACGATTTGAATGAATTTGATATGGTAATCAGGCTTGTATATTTATACAAATGATTTGTATGAATTTGATATGGTAATCAGGCTTGTATATTAATACAAATGATTTGTATGAATCTGATATGGTAATCAGGCTTGTATATTTATACAAATGATTTGTATGAATTTGATATGGTAATCAGGCTTGTATATTTATACAAATGATTTGTATGAATTTGATATGGTAATCAGGCTTGTATATTTATACAAATGATTTGTATGAATCTGATATGGTAATCAGGCTTGTATATTTATACAAATGATTTGTATGAATTTGATATGGTAATCAGGCTTGTATATTTATACAAATGATTTGTATGAATTTGATATGGTAATCAGGCTTGTATATTTATACAAACGATTTGTATGAATCTGATATGGTAATCAGGCTTGTATATTTATACAAATGATTTGTATGAATTTGATATGGTAATCAGGCTTGTATATTTATACAAATGATTTGTATGAATTTGATATGGTAATCAGGCTTGTATATTTATACAAATGATTTGTATGAATCTGATATGGTAATCAGGCTTGTATATTTATACAAATGATTTGTATGAATCTGATATGGTAATCAGGCTTGTATATTTATACAAACGATTTGTATGAATCTGATAGGTTAAGACTATCCAAGAAATATACATACACATCATACCGGATTCAGGAGAGAAGTTTTTATAGCATATTTTCGACAACACATGACGGGTATATGACAAACAATGACCACCAAAAATATCCTTGCGCCCTACAAGATTTTGTTAATTAACTAGATGTGTCACAGACACGGATGCCCCCACGACACATGTTTGTGCACAAACAAAGGGCGTGTCGCCAACACTAATTTTACCTCTACAAATATATTTTCATATATATTCTAAAGTGGAGAAAATGACAAGTGGCCAGAATTCCGCTTAAATTAGTCACAGCCAGAATTCGTTCCTTTACGATCACATATACATTAAGGTTCTTCAGCAGTGAAAGTTTGAGCGAAATCCGCCACTCAGTTAAAGGGGAGTTGAGTCCACAAAAGTTCGGGACGTGCATACGCATGTACGTACGGACGGACGGACGGACGAAAGGAGACAAGTGCAATACTAAATACCTCCCACTTTGTGAGAGCATAAAACACAACAACGAGGATTAAATTTTAGTATTTTGGTCACCAAGGTAACGGCAAACGCGCGGCATCGTCAACATCGTCCTCGTCCTTGAACCTCGCAACGTTCTCGTCCTTGAATCTCGCTACGTTCTCGTCCCTGCAATAAACGACATCGTCGAGAGATTGCTAAGTTATTTAATGTTTCCAGTGTAGTATGCGGTAATATTTTGTTTCGTAGTTATTTAGTAATACTTGAAAAGTGTTAGATTATCAAAAGAATACGGGTTTTAATTTTATTTCTAGAGGATGTATAATACTATTGCATTAAAAAGCCTGTAGGAAAAATAAGGTAAACATCGACTTGTTTAAATGTTATCTTCTTTAGTCATCGTTAAGAAAATATTGACTATTTTTAAACGGCGTATATGTTACATATTCGACGATATTTGGATGGGTTTTTCTTCGTGCTGAATTAAAAAATGCTTTAAAAAAAACGTAACAAATAAATAAAACAATACATGTGAATACATGTACTTTCATTGTATGTATGTTACTCTAACCCGTGCGCTATTTTACAGAAAAAACAACACTTAACTTAGACAGCCTTTCGAAACAGCTGACAAACGTTTCTTTTTTTAACCGCATTCGAATTGCAGCGACATTACCTGTCCGGACATAGCGACATATTTTCTTCAGGGTTTTCCATGTTGGACCCATGACGACGCTTGGGTTGCCGTGACCTAAACAACAAACTTGGTTTATATGTAATAGTGTCTTAAATGTTAGATTCACCTTACATTTGTTTGTGTTTTACACGTATCTATTCAGATACATGTATCGTTTAATCGATGAAATTTAAACATTTTTTCGCAGATCACAAATACAAACAAACATACAAAACAGTGTACATCAAACAGCAAAAAGAAGTGTTTTTTACAATTGCGATGTATGTGTAATTAATGATTGCTTACTAGTAATCGTAAATTGAAATGTACAGTTTTGTCACCACAAATTGTTTAGAAAAACAAACAACAATCATTTTCTCAGTTATTGTCGATGATATTTTGAAAACCACGTGATTTACTTTCGTATCGTTAAATACGTAAAACGAACTCAAACGTACCTGTAGTGTCGACAAACGAGCAACAAAGCCAGGAGCATCGCTGTTACCATGCAAACTAGGGCTGCTATCACACCCAGTATGATGGCGCGAACGTCCGGTCCCTTCTTGTCTGTGTCCGTTACAACTTCCGGTTTAATACCCCGACCAATATCGTCACCTTCAACAAAGTTATAAACAATACATAACCAGAGGTCCGGACCATGATCTTGACCTTTATATTAACTGTCCTTTCAAACCTCTGATATGATAGGAGACCCCCGGCTAATCTTGACCATGGAAATACTATGTTGGTATCGACCTATTGACCCGTATTCTTTTGATAAACCTATTGACACTCATACTGAAAATCAATTTTGCAATAAACCAAAATGCTGAAATAAACGGCTTATCCGAATTGGACGATTTTCCGGACGTTTAATATTTTGTTCTAGGCGTTTCTATTACAAAAACTCTGCAATCTGACTAACTGATTCATTGCAATATAGTCTACACGCCGCCTATAAGGTAGACCTAATTTATGTACAAGTATACCCAAAACAAAAACTGTTTCGTTAATCAAATGCTATTATGTCTACATTTCTATCAAATTTATTTTAATTTCCAATTACCTGTGTTCCCCAGAAGGTCAAACGTGTCATTTTCAGCCGCACCATACGTAGAATCTGGTTCCATAAATATGGCGGTCAGTTTAATGACGTCATGTGTGTCGTCATTACTTTCGTCACCAACCATTGCAAGATGTACTGAGGTAGATATGGTGTCGTTGTCTAAATCATCAAGAGGTAGGGAGTTATTCGTAACATTGTTTGTTTCGGATAAAAACGTGGAAGAATTTGTAAATTTTGTTTCAGTAGAGGCACTTTGTGGTAATAGTCTCGTTGGTATTAATGAAGTAGTAGTTGTTGTTGTTGTTGTAGAAGTTGTTGTCGGGTATATGAATGTAAACGATGCATGGAATCCCTTTGCTTGCACTCTCGTATCCGACGTGAATACCAATGTCAGGTTATTTCCTTGCGAAGTAATGGAATTTTTTAAATGCTTATTTCCGCAAAGCGTTCGTACTAATGTTGATGTCGTATTATCACTGTCGTAAATGTCAACTTTGTCGTATGCCGTTCTACAGTTCGATGCCATGTGGTCTTCTAGTTCTATGGAGGTGAACTTAAGCCAGACGCGGGCGCTAGGTGGCGCCACCAGGGACCATTTACACGTGGTCTCTGGTGTGTAGTGCGCCGGCCATCTAGGGGACGCCAGTTGTCCGTTGTCACGTGTGTATGTGACATTACATGGCCAATCTAAAATAATCAGAATTGGCGATGGGACGATAACTGAATATACAGTTAAATAACATACAAAGCACATAGCATATTTTTGGTTATTGTGAATGACCGTGACACGTTATTCTGTCATCGATTTTGTAGACAATATCCGTCGCTTTTGTAGTGTCATTACGCATAAATGATGACTGATTTAACCTCACACGCTATAAAACACAACATGTGTTTCCAATTCGGACATTTCTATGTGGTTTAACAATTGAGATATATAAACAGACTCTGTGTTGATTAACATCTTACATAGTTGACTTTGATTAAAATGCTTTGAAATCTTTTGTGATATGTAGTAGCATTACAATGAGTAATTGTGTTTTATGGGTTTGTTGACTTTGCCCAAAGAACATTATCTTATGCCCAATGAGGGTTTGAAGTCTTTAACAGCATATATGCTGTATGCAGAATTAGCATTGGAAATAATAAATGGCACGTTGATACACATCTATCGGGGTTTTATTTAGAATAATGTCTAAAACAAAACAACAAATAACCGAGAAAAGCCGTACCAGAACCATAAAACAAATTAACAAGACACGATTATATTTTTTAATTAAATATTTTTTTTTACCTTTGGATAAATCAAGTTCAAAAGAACAAACCATACCTGCATAGTAGAATATTCTGAATCCTTGGGCGTCGTAATGGGCGTTTGTTGTAAACGTAAGACGTACCTCATTCGTCAAGGTAACTAACTCTGTCACAAAATTGTCAACGCACATGGATTGCGTCCCTTGGTTGGTTGTTTCTGTTACACGCAGCACGTCATTTCCCTGATCGCACGGATCGTGCGACTGTGTGCCAAGATCGATGTGATGGAACGACAAGCGTAAAACCTGGGGAAAAAACAACAATGAAAATGGTTTCAATAAAATTTGTTCACGGGTAGATATCGCTTTAAAACAAGTATTTACAGTTTTTGAAAGAAACAACAACAAAAAACAACATTTGATCAATAGTAAAAAGGTGATTCGTTTTATTTAGGCATTTCATACGAACTGTAACAAGTTGTTTTCAATTTATTCAAATAAAACAAATCAAGCGATACATTTATGGTGCGTTTTCTATGAACTATTTAAGAAATGTTTTTAGATTTATCGTTGCTTGTCGGCCAAAAAACAACGATTTGGAGTTCTGATGCGTAGGAATTGAACCACGAGGACGTTAGCCCGATTTGTTTAATAGCCACGCATCAGAATGATATTTTTGTTAGAATAGAATATGTATGTGTAGTAATAAAAATTAATTAGTAATATAAAATATACAACACCATCAGCAAAAGTAACTATTTTCTTCTCTACAAATGATTAGCTATATACGATATATAGCAACAACAATACACCTTAAAATCCTGCACCGTTATATTCCACGTGCAAGTCAAGTGATGAGGATAGGGGCGGGGCCAGTTCGGGGAGGCCAGGGTTCCCCAGTCCCCGCCAAGCAACCCTCCGCAGTCTGAAACACAATGTATATATAGCCCTAGGACCCGTTTTCACCAACCAATTCTTACACTTAAGACGTAATCACAGAATATAATTATAATACTATTGGAACTATTACATTCTAAGAACGCTGTTCATCTAAACATTCAATGCAAAAATGTTATGATTCTCTATTTACAATGATTTATTAATGACTTACGAAAATTGGAACTCGACATATTTGCGAACGCACCATTATTTTGTTTTTGAGTCTATTCTTTATTCTTAAGTCTAAGATTGGATGGTAAATACGGGCCCCAAGTTGAGCCTGATTTTCGCGTTCAAAATGAACTTGACCGGGGCTCATAATGATGACGATTCGTTTAGTTATTCTGATTCTTAAATTAAGTGGTATCTTAGTCAAGATCAGCAAAGGTTGGTTACAATCCTTCAGTGTTTTTTATTATAAATTGTAGACACAGCCCCTGATATATAATCTTGTTGTTTTTTTCTTACAAGAATTTGGCATTTAATTCCACAGATAGAACACAATTTCGCTTTCTTCTTAATTTGAAAAACAAAAGGTGATCGTATTTTAAGTTTGTGTGACGATTGGTGCATCATTTCACTCCTTATTGTAACTAGTATACAATTTACACTGCTTTTCAAATGTCAATCTTTCTATGCCGGAGACATAGCATACCATTTCTACATTTCCTACAATTGTACCCCCTGCCCAACTGCCTATCTTGACAAGTCTAACAAATGCTTTCTACATTATTCTCTGCAGGAGGCCAAATGGAGCAATTTCGATAAATTACCTTTAGGCTTCATTTGTAAAGAAATCACAATAAACGTTCACCGTTCCTTGCCAAAAAGTATTCCTTTACAATTCCGTCGGTGTAAGTTCGTATTGTTGCGAATAATGACTTCCACGTATCGATGAGCAATACGTTATCATGCATCGAACATCGCCAGGCTGTTTGCACAGAATTGTTGTTTCTTTTGTTCAGGAGAAGTCGTTAAAATATGTCATTTGGATGCGTTTGACAGGTATTTCCTCGACCGTAATAATTACTTAGTATCTATTCTAGACGTATACAATAAGCGTTTCAATTACTTTTATGACAGTTCCACGTTCCATATGATGCTGCCTTTTGATTGATATGTTTAGGCGTTATTATGTATGATTACATTCTAATGGGACACTTAATGCAAGTAAACCACTTTACAAAGAACTGCACGAAAACACCAGAATAACTAGAAAGCAAATGGACAGCGCAGAGCTCCGCCGGGGTAGCTCATTTTCCCATGTGTTACCTGTGTGATAAAGCATTTGTCGGAAAATAAAAATGTCGTTCATATAAAAACATGTATGTTGTCATTATATGCCACTTGCTGATTGATATAGTTTTTAGTATGATAAAAAGTGAATTTACACGGGTAAAGTACGAACAAATCAGAAAAGTAATATCATAATCAGTAGAAAACCTTCGAAATAGGTCACCTGACTTGTGTCGCGGTAACACATCACATATATGGAAAAGTTATGACTTTCGTGGCCATTGTTTTAAGGAATCAAAATAAGTTGTATGCTTTTTAGATAATCACCAACGGAACTCGGGGGAGATCAGGGGCCGTATTCCAGAAACATCTTAAGTGAAATCTTCTCCGTAGCCTTAAAATTGTCATTTTTCTTTAGCATTTTATTCCATGCATACACGCAATTCAATTCTTGTGTTGAATAGTGTTCGCTTATTACCAACTTATAATTAACTTCTTTTTTAATATAATGTAGATGTAATCACTTATTTATAAGTAGTTTTCTAAAAATATTGCTTCACAAAAATTGGAACTTTATTGAAAATATTTTTGGGTAAACTCAAGATGTTTCTGGAATATGGTTCCTGGTGAGTTTTAAATGAGAGACACAAGTTTATGAGGCCAGTGCATGTTTAGTGCCGTACCAAGCGATGGCTTCATTTCAAAATGATGTACTGCGACGCCTTCCGGTGTGTAGAGGCCCCCGGCGTCACTTCCGGTCACATGACTCAAAAGACATGTGCCCTCCTGGATCTGAAGAACAAATTGCTTGTATTTTTTAGGTTAGAAACCAGTTAATCAAATATACATACTCACCATAGGGTCCATAGTAAAGTTGCATAATATCATTGCCTTTTTCGTCCATTTCCTGTTTTCATAAATATCTGGTCTCTTTAGACAGATGATCTATTGTGTTTTCAAAAAACGATGTGTTATGTTAGTTCTAAAAGTATGCATATCACGAAATTCAATGTTACAGTAGTCAACTGTTATCAACACAGAAAATGTCTAGAAGACAAAAACACATGGCGTCCATAAATTAATATTCTGAGTATTTATCACTTCCTTTTCAGGCAACGACCGTTTTTAACAGAGCTCGTAGTACAACATAGAAAAAAGAAATGCTTGATATACATGCAGTTTACTGGTATCTGACCTTTAGTCACCGTCGAAACCCACGGTATACATTCAGTTACCACTGCATTATGTACCGTGGGAGAATTGGCTGTCAAAAGTTCGTTTTCAAGAATATTGATGAGCCACCTGCTGACCAATGAAATTACAACGAATACGTTGAATATTCCTCGAATGAAGTCTGGAAAACAATTATCAGTCGACCTTTTACTAAGTCATTGAGTACACACCCCTCAAAAACCGACCACGTGCTGGATAGGGTAAATATGATAAAAGCAAACACCGCCTACAGGCGACTGTTTTAATACAGAGTCGTTTCGATTGGTTGAATTTTCCTTGCAGACTTGGACATGGAACCAATGAGATGTCTCATGAATTATTCGTGAGTACTAAGTTGTGCCAGCCTAATTGCCTACGGTCGATCAAGAAGCATAGCGTATTTGAGCGAACGTGGGTTCCGACGATGACCTATAGTGGTCTGCTTAACTAACAAGCGAACGTTTCTCTATATTTAGTTCATAGAAGTTACTCTTATATCTGATATACGTAAGTAATAACAAATAATTGAATAGTTTCAGATATTATACCATTTTAGTATGTATAGGTGTTGCAGTGCTGTATGTCATATTTTTACATAATAGTTTCTTTAAAAAAGGAAACGAATCTAGACATAAACGAAAGGCAAGGCAGTGAAAATATACATAGAGCGAGAACAACTAAGACACCAAACTGTCACATAAATAACATGAACCGTATAGAGTTTAGCAAATAGTTGTTAAGGCCATGACGATGTTCTTCCGTTTTCATTAATGACCGTATTTCAGACAGTGACTATAATTTCGGACAGTGGCTCTATTGCGGAAATAACAACACTTAAATCAGGTCCGGTTTCCTGGATTTGACAGTCGGACATGGCTACTCCTTGTCACGTTCAAAATAGTCGTAAAGCAAATATGTTTTGTTTATAACATTGTTATAATCTTGTGGTCCAAATGATGTCTGGTGTACAATAGACATTTGTATTTCTCAGATATACACAGTACTGATAGAATAGAATTAGAATACGACTCAATACGGTTTTAAATCAAACATTTTGCTTTATTAAGCACCATAAACCCCATTGTTGTTAATCAAACTTTAGCCAACCCGATATATTATACATATACGTATGGATAAAATTGTCATTAACATTAAATTAAAAAAAATCTACTTCAAAACACAAAATACTTTTATTTAAGCACAGAATAATTTATCACCAAATACAATCAGATCCCAAGGGAAGTAACGGATTGTTTCTGTCAAAAACTAAGAAAAAATGGCTTCGGTTTAGGTTATGTTATTCATGAGAAATGGCTAATAGGTGATAAATGAGATTTTCGTATTGACAGTTTCAGGATGGATTCTAACCGACGTTAGGCTGTAGGGACATGAATTACTAGTATTAGACTGTCGGAACATTAATCATAAGGATTAGGGAATTCCGTACTACGGCGGCATAGAGGGGACATGAGAAATATTTTATTTAACACGTGCGCACGTGATGCTTTCACGTGCGCACGTGTTAGCTAACACGTGCCCACGTGTTAATAATCACGTGCGCACGTGAAAGCATCACGTGCGCACGTGATGATTAACACGCGCGCACGTGATAGTAATTGGTGTGAACAATCGACAGGCACCATAACCTGGTTCTTGATGGGATGTAGGTTAGTAATCAAGGTTAATAGAACTATGTGAATAATTGATCCCAATTTTTAACCGTGATACTGTAACAAACAAATGTATTGCCGTATTGAATTGTATTTGTTTAATGTTTAATTAATAACAGCAACAAATTGAACGTGTTAGTGGTACGTCACTGACTGAATATGTTGACCTTATAATAAAGCCAAATAGAAACACAATCTTTTCACCTGATAATCGAAGGATCTGCACACGAATTCCTTTTCCTCGAGACACTTGCGCGCGCATGTCTCCGGTGTTACCTTCCGGAGTGATCGATCGTTTCGTCCGGGCACGGAAGCGTAAGGGGTGGGGTAGAAGTAGTTTAAAAATTCACCTAGAAATATATAAAAAAATCGTATATCTTTCACTGCGATTCAACATAATTTCAGAAAAGGATATTAAATAAAATAATTTCTAGTAAATATTATATGAATAACTAGATATATCTATGTTTTATTACGTAAAGCTACAATTATTGCCAAAAAGTATAGTTATTTCCTCTTCACGATTCATACATAGATGTACCAATAGTTCAATTTTTTTTTTTTTTAAATACATCGTCTCATATACTTCTTTTATTTGTTTTATCTTGGAATGGACAAGATGTCTATCCCAAAATTTAACAACATATTCTAGATAGTAAGTTCCATTGCCCGAGCGTATAATTCACTTATCGTGCAGATATATTGAAATAAACACCAAGTGAATAGTGCCTTATTTTTATTCACCAAGACTCAATTTCCATTCGGTGTTAACAATATATCTTGTTTTATTACACGTATTTCCTTGCCTTATACTGATAGTAAAATTCATCATATCTGACGGCTGTATTGCCTTCTTTACAGGGTCGTTTCATTGCAAAGCACTCGACCACAAAAGACGACGCTACTGAAAATTAGTTTTATTGACAAAAAATCCCTGCCCAACTATTCCATCGTAGTAGAAAAAGTGATTAATACTGGGAATTTTCTCTCTTCCTTTTAATACCACGCTATAAATGTTAACAATGCGATAGTAGTCTAGACACCGTTGTTTGCGAATATCACGACTGATTAATATTTTGATGGACGTACAGCTCGCGAAAACGTGTGATGATATTTGTGCTCGGTATATATTGGTATTAATTAATATCAGGCCTGTCCGTGTTAATTGGGGATGGGAATTTCTAGCTTTTATTAAATGTCAGGATATAATTTATGAATCTTTGTTCAAATAAAAACTAGGGATAAACACGTTTGACAGGCATTGCATTCAGGTGCAAACCAACTGTGAAAGATTAAAAAGTGGTTAAGCGTGTGTGCCTTTATGTACTTTGAGGGGAGTTGGTTTTTAAATATATTATACATAATATTATCGATACTATTTTCAACTAAATGTAATCCTTATTTTTAAAACTTTCCAAGTTTTACGTTAAATTGAATTTATTAAACATTTTTCCTGTATTATTTTCAAAGAAATTTCACGGTCAATCCTTACCTACATGAAGATACCGTTAGGCGTAAAAAAAAAATGTTTGTTTCAGGAAACATGCCCAAAAAATTAGGGTAGGTAGGTCGGGTTTTTTTTTTTTTTTTTTGGTAAATGGTAAATTGAAGATTCTAAAACAGAATAAATATTCAAAACGTATCAGTAATATCCTTAAACATTGTTTATAAGTGGATACTATCAAACCAAAACACTTATTTATCCAAAAACACATTTAATTATTGAAAAGGGTAAATAAAGCAAAAATCAATCTGACAAACCCAATAAAATGTTGTAGGGTCGGGGCATTTTTTTAGGGTAGGTCGGATTAGCTGAAACAAACAAATTTTTTTTTACGCCTTAGATGTACCTTTACGTCCGTTAAATTATCTTAAGTTAAACTTTTTGTTTTGGGACATAATTTACATATGCAGTTCCGAGCATTGCACCGTACGTATTTCAGTGTTATTGGTCATGATAATGTGATGTGCACACGTTTAGTACAGCCATTCTCCCAGAAGTTACTTCTCTCCCGTCAACTTTACAATTGTTAATAACTATCTACTTCATAGTACATACCTATTAATTCATAATGCATTACTTGATATCCGGGCTCGAAATCCGTCCGGATTCCGTACACGTTCGCAGCAATGTACTGACTCAGCTGACAAGAAGACTCGCCGAATACATAATCAAAGCTTGCGCACGGAAATGACGTTTCCGCAAGACACAGCTGTGCGCATGCGTCGAGATTGACTCCCAGCATTATCTTGCCATAGGTCTGGAACCCTTCGAGTGTTTGCAAGGAACCATGCCCGTAGTTAATGAACCGTGACAGTGCGCCGTCTGAAAGAAACCCGCAAATGTTATTTCTTAACGACCAAAAGATTCGGCGATCGGAAACCATTACGACCACGTTGTTAGTATTTAAGTAGTACGTCACAATGGTATTTTCGTTACGACGTCAATTAAAAAAGACTGGAATTGGTATTCTAAAGCCTACTTCTTACATGCATGTTCGTATTAAATATTTCTCATGCAAAGGTATTCCAGTAGCAATATTGAAGATCAACATTCTCATTGCTGTTCATGTTGTATTTGCAATAGTGATGCTATGAGTAAATTACACATAGTTGCAATCTCAATTACATGAGTTTTCATGCCTTTTCATGTATTTTGTGTTAATTTGATTATTGCATATGATATTTCATACATTTTGGTAAGAGCTAATGCTTTGTCCGCATGTAACTTCCACTTTGGCCTTGAATATAACTCATTATATATAAGGCGTGTCGTGGGAAAACTGGACTTATTGCATGTGCGTACAGTGTCGTCCTGGACTGCCCAGGCCAATCCAGGACGGCACTTTTTCCGCTTTTATTGTATTTTCTGTTTCAATGAAGTTTCTTATAAACACAAATCCACTGTAGTCCGAATGTACCGTCCTGGATTAGCCTGTGCGGACTGCACAGGCTAATCCGGGACGACACTTTACGCACATGCATAAAGCCCGGGTTTCCTACAGCACGGCTCATATGTAATATATATCGAAAATAACAATAACAAACGAAAACTTTTTTTTATCAAAATCACTTGTAGTGCAAAATAACCGACCAGATGAGTGTCACCTACTAGATTTTCGCTCATAGAAATCAGCGTTCGGTCGACGCTTGAGGCCGCTGACGTCATTGACGCGTTTTTCCGTCAACCAGCAGCTGCGACGCTGTTCCTCGAAATCAAAGCCTGTGAAATACGATAAAACGTCACTGAATTATTGTACTGAGAGTGTAAAACATGCATCATTATTATGCCTGTCGTGACCACTCTACACTACTCAAAAGTCCTGTATCGTCACCGCAGTAATGAATATAACTTTAAAACTGTTTATTATATCAATTTGTAATTATGCATGTGTTTCCAGTGTTTGTGTATTACGATATGAATAAAATTCATTACAAATTATGAAACATATTAGTATTCTTATATAGTTTTCATTTTAAACTAAACAAAATGAATAATGCGCTCGGTTTAAAATACTTCAAATATCAGGTGGCTGCTTAGAATTTTTGAGTAGTATTATGTCTTTGTGCCATTGAGGTGAGTAAATTGCCAGGTTTAATAATTTTGTATTAACATTACGGCCCTTTTTTATGTAAAGAGTACATATGTTGTAATATGGCACAAACATGTGTATCATCGATAATGGAGCAGATAGGACAATTATTAAAATTTCAATGCTAATTAATGTTTACGGTGAAATATGGTGAAACTGTGATGTTATCAAACTTGCATGCTTATATGAATCGTTGTTTTAAATTAATGTAATACATAATTATGTCGCTTTACTTCTGTTTCGTATTGTCACAGTTAATGATTTTTGCTACAGCAATATTGACAGCTAATATGTTTAATACATTTTATAACATAATTGAGGCGTGTCGTGGGAAAACCGGGCTTAATGCATGTGCGTAAAGTGCCGTCCCGGATTAACCTGTGCAGTCCGCACAGGCTAATCCGGGACGACACTTTCTGCTTTAATGGTATTTTCTGTTTCAAAAAAATCTCTTCTAGACATAAATCCACTGTAGGCGGAAAGTGCCGTCCCGGATTAGCCTGTTCGGACTGCACAGGATAATCCGGGACGACACTTTACGCACATGCATTTAGCCCGGTTATGCATTTAGTCCACGACACTCCTCAATTACATGTAGAGAAATGAACATACTTTAAACAAAGAACATCATACCTTGGCAACGAAATGTCATTTCCAGTATACATCTGCGCGCGCATTCTTCAACGCTGAATCCACGAATGTGGCGATTGTGCTGTAGTGTGATCACGTGATGTGCAATGCGATTGAAGAGACGTTCATAGGCAGCTGTGGAAAAATGTATAAGCAAATACATGAATCTATTAAATATTTATAGAGACTATATTTAAAAAACGAGAGTAATGTGTTATTGCTGTCGTACTTTTTAAAATATTTTAAAGTACTTTTTATTTTTTAAGTTTTATTGTACGCAAATAGATGATCAGGGTAATGTCCATTCATCATTGTATCTCGTATAAAAATACTACAACTGCCTGGTGAAGATTTTGAAAAAAATAATTGAAAGTATATGTACTGCGCCCATTCATGTACAATGTATGTATAAGAATTACTCTACTAACGTATATATTATTTTTTCTTTACGTCTTTTAATTATTATTTTCTTCTCGTGGCAACGTATGCACATACGACATGTTTATCAAAATAAAAAACGGGAATTGAAACGTCTACATCAACCGTTTCAATCGGTTCTCGGTAAAACCAAGTACATGCTTATGGTGTTCACTACGGTATAATGACTTTCAACAAGTGTCATTTACTAGAACGTCATTGGCATCGTTATAACACTTCCTCCAGTTACCATTTCGATTAAAATACCGCATTGAACAGATGTGCCCGCTGGAAGTTTATGTGTTGAATCATACGTGTTCTTCAAGTTCTTTTGACCACTGATTTGCAACCTTTTTCATGTCTGCGATTATTTATTGATTAGAGAAATTTTAGGCACACATGCTTTTACCCTTAAATATGATTTTTAATTCTTGAATAAATGACTATTGATTTGCCATTATGTTACTGTTTAAGACATATCATTAATATCATTTTTTACTATCATGAAATCAACGAATGAAAAAAGTCTATAATATTTCTGAATATTTTTTTTAATGTATGAAGTCAAGTATGTTATTTTCGAATCCAGTAAAACAATGAAGTCTTAAATAATATGTAAAGATATAAAATATAAAACACAACATAATATATTACTTCTGTAATGGTCGAACCCAAGCGCATGTTTCAAGCCGACGGTTGGGTCCCGGTGGGTGTGGTTATGCAAATGGCACTCCCTGTTCTGGTTATCAATATCAAATGATTGACACTCAAACTCCACCTCCATTGCGCAAAAACGTGCGCACGCATCTACACTGGTGTTTTCTAAGACTTTCTGAGGGATGGCTTGGAGATAAGAGTCAGGCATACGTGTGTAGATATTGCGGTAGTCCACGTCTTTGGCAAACACTGAAAGCAATGTGTTGTGTGTAATGATGGATCCACAAAGGTTGATCTTATCCAAATACGTGTTTTATCTAATAATTGTTTTATCCAATCATCGCGCTTAGATATAACAGGTTTGACTCTTAACGTGCTTTACACAAAAAAGCACGTATAGAAGCATGAAGAGCTTTTGCCAAAGCTATTAAATCAGAACAACCATTTAACAATTGCTATGGTGGAGAAGATATTGGGGCAACAATGTAAAGGTCTATACTAAATATTGTATCCATTAGGGCTCGGACATAACGCAATTTTGACCAGACATGGATACGGGTAGCAGAGGGAGTAAAAACTAACAACGTGCAAACTGCTATTTTGCTCTGAGTCTTTTCTAACCATGGTAAACACTGACAGACAGACAGACAGACAGACAGACAATTTATTCAGACTTATACAACAGTACATCGTCTTCATACATAAATATAAACATTATTTCTGTCACGTAAATAGGTATACAAAATAACATTATATACATAAAATATTCATTTCAGAATACAAATAAACACAATCGATGGCAACAACACTTAAGTTCTATCGAGGCGGTAATGAAAATTATCTAAACAGTATTATTTAGGATCCCACTTCTTATAACAAAAGCTTCTTTGATATATTTACATATATTAAAAATTACTGATTTGTCACATGAAATTAATAACTTGTGGTAATTATATACGGATGGTTTAAAATAAAATATACGGTTAATATATTTTTTTCTTAAATCAGTGTAACAGCGGCATATACATATAAAATGGTATTCATCTTCTAAATCAAAGTCATTACAACATAAACAATAACGTTCATTTCGTGTTATGTTATTCTGAGCATATCTGCCGGTTTGGATTCTCAACGGGTGTGCAGAGACTCTTAGTCTTACAAAAAATAAGCGCAGACGTCTAGGGAGTAAGTCTAAATATGCTTCATATTCCAAAGAGGTTTTAAAAACTTTATACATATCTAATACAGAACTGTTATTCATTTTACCATACCACTCTTGTTTAAAATTGTCAACAAGTCTACATTTGAACTCATTAATAAAACTATTTACTTGCACAACGCTTGGATTTTCAAATACATAACCAAATCCATACTTATTTAACATTTTTTTGACATTCGAGACCCAATTTGTATAACATTTATTACAATCATTTAAAGCTTGTTTATAAACAATTTGCATTATGATATTTTTATTATTTATAATTTTAAACCAATATTTTAGAATTTTAACAAACCTGTTTACATACAAAGGATATCTACCTAATTCTCCATAAACAGCAACATTACATGTATTTATTTTAACCTGTAGCAATCGTTTGCAAAATTTCAGATGTATGCGTTCAGTATCATCTGACTTTTCGAAACCCCATACTTCTGAAGCATAATTTAATATAGAACCCACGAAAGAGTCAAACAACTGACAGAATATTTTTGGTTTTATGTCAAATTCATTGCATTTAAACTATAATATATTCATGGCCTTAAGGGCTTTACCAACCAAATGTTCCTGGTTTAGTTTAAAACTTCCAGTATAATTCAACACTGTGCCTAAATAGTTAAAGTTATCAACCACTTCAATTTCATTGCCATTGTATGCCCATTTTTCATTTTCCTTTAATCCACCCCTTTTCCGAAATACCATTATTTTCGTTTTTGCCGTGTTAACATTTAGCCCCCAAGAATTGCAATATAAATATAAGTTATCTAAATGGGATTGTACTTCAGCAGGAGACTTGCCTAAAATAGCCATGTCATCGGCAAATAATAGTACAATCAACACAATATCATCTATATTCAAACCAGAGTTAATGTTATCTTGTAGGTAAAGTTCTAGATCTTCAACAAATAAAGAAAACAGAATCGGCGACATAACCTCCCCTTGCCTCAGTCCAACCGCATAACTAAAATAATCTGAATAAGATGTACATGATTTAACACGTGACTTAACATTCGCATACATATCCTTCACTAATCTAAGCAATTTGCCTTGTATACCAGACTTAAACATTTTTAAACATAATGCATTGCGGTATATACTATCAAAACATTTTAACATATCGACGAATATAACATACAAACGTTTATTTGCATTTAAATAATTTTGTACAATTGACATCAATATATAAGT
Source organism: Congeria kusceri (assembly GCA_027627225.1). Classification (NCBI taxonomy): domain Eukaryota; kingdom Metazoa; phylum Mollusca; class Bivalvia; order Myida; family Dreissenidae; genus Congeria; species Congeria kusceri. The sequence goes on along the minus strand of CM051037.1, from coordinate 15,781,665 downwards.
AGCATCAACAGTTGAATAACCTTTCCTAAATCCGAACTGCGCGTCCGAAATAATATTGTTTTCATTGTAGAAAGTTTCAATGCGCTTATTTAAAATCGTGGTAAATAATTTTGAAAAGCAACTTACTAAAGTAATCCCTCTATAGTTATTAACATCATTAACATCACCTTGTTTATGCAAAGGGATTATAACCCCTTCTGTCCATTTATCGGGAAAGAAGCTCGATACAAAAATACCGTTAAACATATCGCACAAATGATTAGATAAAATATCACTGCATTCAAGGAAATATTCGTTCAATATACAATCACTACCCGATGATTTATTTCGTTTTAAATGTTTTATTGCATACTTAACTTCTTCGACAGATATAGGTTTGTCAAGTTCAGGAAATACAGAATTTTCTAAGTTAAAATCATTATTTAAACAAAAATCTTCTGCTTCAGTATTACAAAAATCTGACATATTGCTACTAAGGTTTTCAAAAAACTTTGTAAATTCTTCTATAGATATTTTATTTTTTGTGACGCTATTTTTTGATTTGAAAAACCGCCAAAAGTCCCTTTGTTTGTGTTTTCTTAGGTTTTCAATCTCCAACATTTTTTGCCTATAACAACAGGCTTTCTTCTTGCGTATTAAGTCCTTATAATACCTCTTACTTGTACATAAATGTTCTCTGTTTATATCTGTTTTACTCGAGTTAAAAATACGCAAAGCGTCATGGTACAAATTTCGTGCAGTATCGCACTCGTTATCGCACAAGTAACTTTGTTTTATTGTATACCTCTACAGAATCCCTGAAATTATTACCCTGTGGTTTTGGGTAAAACAAATAATATTAATATTAATATAACGAAGATAAATTTTCCATGCTTTTCATAGAAATTTCAAGAATATTTCAGACCCCTTTTCCTACATTTGTTCTTTGTCTTGAGCAAACTGTGTGTCAATACGGTTGAACTCAAATGACGGTCTTAAACAACCTAAGATGAAGCTGAAAACTGGACATCGCAAGAGAGAGGCAACTCGTAATTACGAAATTTCGGTCCTCTTGGCACTATATAAATGGTATTCCCAACTTTTTGGCTGTCCCAACATAGCAATTAAAGCGTGATTTTATTGGAACGCGGGATCTTAAATCATGACGATGACCCTTTGTTCTCTTTATATGTCACTCGCTTTGCCTGTATTTGCTTTTAGTGCATCACAGATGACCGAATTAGGCTCCGATATAAAACCAGTCAAAGTTTTAGTTAACAATCTTGTCACGTTTGCTAAATGTCTTCAGGAAGGCGAATAATTCAAGTCTTCAACTATAAAATGTCTGTTTGATATTAATGCATTTGAGTGGAACTACGTTAAATGTTTTTTTAACCGGCCTAATGTTGTAAACGAATAAAATTATTTTGCCAATATATAAATTTCCGGATATCTGTCCGTCATGAAAGAAGCTTTTTCTCTTTTTTCTTCCCACCTCAACAAGGTGTTGAAATAGAGATTACAGTCCATGCAAAGATTAAAAGGACCACATGCCGAATGTAATGTAAGTTTGTAGTTAAAACATATTCTGCTATGACAAGTCTCAAACAATAAATACACATATCGATTTTTACGGACACATCGACGCATAGTTTCGCACAATTTCTTCAGAGCTATATATTAACGACGTTGACAGCTTAATTCTAAAGAAAACATTGCAATTTAATTTTTCACACATGCAAACATACGTGCTGACGACATTCTTTTGGTCTGGAAACTCTGTTTATTACCACGAAGAATTCTCAGAGGTATTGGAACGTCCTGTAAAATCGGCTCAAATAAACCGGAGTATTAACAGATAATGTTGAGGTTAGCAAGAATTGTACTAGACGAACCTGTTGATCAAAACTTTAGTGTGGCACACCATTAAATTATTAATAATAATTTACATCAATGTGCTTTGCATTAATTTATGGTGTCTATATATAACAATGGCCTGCAGTCATTGTTTCGTTTCATAATAACATAATGTGTACATAAATATAAAGTGCACACCTATCGCTTTAAAATAAGAACACTTTACTGGATACGTGCTGCTAATTAATTTCGCACATTGAGGGTGGATGCAATTATGGTATGAAAAAAGCTCCACGTGGCATATAGAAAGATACAGAATTATATGAAGACATACAAGCTAAATTATTTAGACACAAGTTAACGCGCTTTAGTATCTTTTCATAAACATGTGACAGATTTTTGTCTGTTTAAATGATTGCAAATTTCACCAACCTATTTCGTTATGATTTTTAACTTAATTACACGGCACCTACTGTTCTACACAGTTCTTCGTTCTTCGTTTTTTTACCTGCATAGTTTGCATGTAAGCTATGTAAACACGCGCTGTAATATGGTGTTACAAAATGATACGGAATAATACATGTTAACTACATCATGTCACTCATTTTAGACGACGACTTTACGATTCCTTTGGCACCAAGTTTGTTAACGTCTCTGACCTCTTTTTTATATTTTGTTTATGTTTGACGTTGAATCAGTTTCGTTTGAAATTCGCATAAGCGTTGACGCCTTTGTAGATCAGGAAGAATATATGTCGGTAATAACATTTTTTCTTCATGCTTGTTTTGTCATATTGTGTGTATTTACATAGCATGATCGCTTCTGTTTGAAATGTTTTGAACATTAGAAATATTTGATATGCATGGTTTTAACGTGTATGTATGATTGTGTGGATCTTATATTTACCATGCTTATTGTTTTCGAGAATCGTCTGGAATTAAATTAGAAGAAAAGACGCATATCTCGTTCTTCATTCATGGTTACACGGTGGAGACTCTTGCAATACATATCGTCGTGCTTTATCGTCACACGATTTGGTACATTGGTGATGTAAATAAAATTGAGAATACGTAATATACATGCATACTTTTTACGGAACCATCGATGCATATTTTTGCATAGTTTCTTCAGAGATTGATATTAACATAATGACAGCTTGATTCTAAAAAGAACACACATGCTCGTTAATTTTTCACGCTGGCAAACATTTGGGCTGACGACATTCATTCGATCTGGAACTATGTTTATTACTACGGAGAATTCCCTGCGGCATAGTAGCGGCTCAAATAAACTGAGTATTAATAGTTTAGCACTTAATTTATTTTGAGGTTCACAGTAATTGTATTAAAAAGAACATGTTTATAAAAACGTTAATGTGGCAAATCTTTAAATAATTAATTTGAATTTAAATTTGTAATATGCTGTTTCATTCATTAATAGTACGTATGAAATACAGTATAGACCAAATGCGAGCGGTTATTACTTTGTTTATAATAATATAAATGTACGCAAATATATAGTGCACACCTATTTCCTTAAAATGAGACACTGTTACAGGATACGGTGGGTGCAAATGTAGTATACAAAAACCCCTCCGCTCGGCATAACAGCTAAATGAAATAGCGTTACGTTAACGAAACTTTGACCTTGTTATCCGTATTCGTACATAACTTTTCCAACATAATATTCGACACGTTTCAATTAATAAATATAATGAAAATATGATAATAACACGATTTGTTGGAGGTTTCATTTATTTATACCATAGAGCGTCAAACATCCTCTCCACCGACTCCCAGAGGCATGGTCGCGTTTTCATATGCCAGGTTTACAAGGTACATGAGAACTGTTAGTCATTTCAACAACATTAGCTGTAGGTGATTCTAGTGGAACTTTGCAGCTTAAGTCACCAAAGGAGTACAAATGGACGAAACCTTTTATTCATTAATTACTGGCGAAAACGTCACCAGGGAATCTTTCCACTGTTAATTTTGTGCTTGCCAAAACCAAGGGAAAGAGGTTCGTCGGTTACAATAATTGTGCAATCCATCATACCAATTTCAATAAGATTGTTTACCTACACACCTATTCTGAATATTTAGTGTTGTACAAAGTTCGTCGTTTTTTAACAGGCAGAATTTGTATTACTAGTGAGAATGTCAACCAGTAATCGCAAGCAATTTAATATCACAAAATAATACGCTGGAGTAAAGAAGTTTAACATAATATTAATCGTCACAGATGCTGTACATTTGGAAAGAAAATAACTTTGAGTATACTGAATATATTGTTTTTTATCATGTTCATTGTTTAACTAGCTCTTTACAAATCAGTATACCGAAAACTGGATCATGATTGGTTTGTTGGCATGTTCTTCAAAGCTTCTACACACTGGAAATCTAATAAACATTCTGGCCGCCATTAAGGATCATCTTGAGCCTAATATCTACAACCGTATGCAGATTTGATTTTCCCTTCCAGACCTCTTCACAGCCGTTTAGTCATTTGCTTCGTGAACTAATGTTGCCGTAATTTGTAAGTTTGTAACTGAAAGAAGTCAATGAAGCAACAAATTTGCTTCTGTTGCTTATGCAAATGCATGTTGGCAACTACTTTTGTAGATTTACTTGATAATGAATTCAACTCAAAGACGCGAATACGGAGGAATGCCGCTCTTATAAGTATGAATTTCTAACTTGACAAAATATCAGCCATATTAATGTAACACATTCAAAATGAAAAACATTTTGACAAACAGACACTGTAGTCGTGAATACCTTTATGTGCAGAACTATCTGTAATAAAATAAATATTAAACAAACTTAGGTGCGTCTGAAACTTTTTAGTTAATTTTATTTAGAAACTGTTTTATGCTCATTGAGACTGTACTGTGTGGCATGTCTTAAATCCAATTATTTCACATTGATTCATTTGAAAATTCAATATTGCTTCTGCCCCTATGTAAACGGTCGAGAGTCTTACATCTTATATCACTGACATGGTATCTAAGAATCAATATACCTCTGATAATATTCAGCACTTCCTATGCAATTGGTCCTACATTATTTACAAAGTGGTGCTTAAGTACTACACGAGTTTACGTGTTATAAATATTTCCTCGCACGGTTTTTTGAATATGTGTATCGAGTAGAAGTTTTGCTGATTGCGTCTGTTCCGTGTTAATTCTTCAAAAATTGTTGCATGCTATCTTTGTTTGGCCTGTAAACTGAACTATCGGAGTAAATATTTTTTCTTTGTGTAATAAAACATATTTATATGTTTAAAGTGAAATAACGAGAATGGCAATAGGCATCGCATTGCGCTGTATCGTGACACTTACGATAGAAATACTTTTTCTACAGTTTCTGATTTATTTTCTCAATTTCTTGTTGACTAAATACAAAACAAAGGAATACAATATCTTCTCTGAAAACTTAAGTAATTATAGCCTAGGAACTGTAAACAAGGCGATGTTATTTAAAATTTAGTCTTAGAAATTTCATCGTATCGGTATATGTATGTGAGGAATATGAAACCTAATTGTGTTTATTAAAACACACTAAGACCACTGAATGAAACAATTTTATTCAGCATAACAGCTTAATTGACCGATTCTCGTTAACTCATACCTGTATGAAATATTATGCCAAACATGATAGCTGTTAATACCTCCATGACAAGCAAGTTACATTAAATCAACTTTTACAATATGCCTACAATTTCGTAGAAAACAACAGATAAAGTACCGAATATCCACGTACATAATGATAAACGTGTAAACAACACACTTTTATGCCCTCAAGACCAATCAAATCCAAGATACACGTCCATCCAGTGATCTTAGACTGATTGACAGAGACTGATCTCAGATATGTGCATGTGCATTATAGAAGTAGCCCTTCTGCATACGACCACATGTATGAAGTCAATGAGTTCCATTAAAAAGCTCCTTTACTGAATTACTTTTATTTAATGAAAGCGCGAAGTAAGAATGCTAAGAACAAAGTTTTAAGCATCGGTACAACATTTGAATTTGATTTAAATATGTGTCTTTGTCTTTAGCAGCATGATTATTTCAAATATCGGAAAAAGGTAATGGATATTGATTTCAAGGTATTGCTCCCACATACATATTTATGTTGTTTTGGTAAAGGTGAAATAATTTCCCCATGGTTGTAATTGTGTTTATTGTATTTTTATTAATAGTATTTCATATTATTGCTCTCGGGTAAATTAGGCCATTATAAAATCTATCACAAACTGTTTATTATTGATCAACCTAATCGTGTTGCATTAGTATGACAAATATTGTTTGACCAATGCTTTTAAGTGGTCATTGCTTAAATAGCTGTAACCTGTGATTTTGCAAGCCTCGGGCAAACCACCCTTCCGAACGAGTACCACAAAACGAAACGAACACAGCCGAACATGTTAAAACTAAACGAACACAATCTAACACGTATACTCTAAACGAACAAAACCTTACATGTTAACATTAAGCGAACACAACCTAATAAGTTAGCACTAAACGAACACAACCTAATACTAGTACGTTAATACTAAAGAAACACAACCGAATACGTTGTACTAAACGACAAAACCTACATGTTATATGTTAACTAAACTAACATAATTTAACAAGTTAACAATAAACAAACACAAAACAACAAGTAGGAACACCACCTAATACGTTAATACTTAACGAAAAAAACCAATTGCAATGTTCTAAACGTACACAACCTAATACGTTAAATCTAAACGAACACAACCTAATACGTTAAATCTAAACGTACACAACCTAATACGTTAAATCTAAACGAACACAACCTAATACGTTAAATCTAAACGAACACAACCTAATACGTTAAATCTAAACGTACACAACCTAATACGTTAAATCTAAACGAACACAACCTAATACGTTAAATCTAAACGTACACAACCTAATACGTTAAATCTAAACGTACACAACCTAATACGTTAAATCTAAACGAACACAACCTAATACGTTAAATCTAAACGTACACAACCTAATACGTTAAATCTAAACGTACACAACCTAATACGTTAAATCTAAACGTACACAACCTAATACGTTAAATCTAAACGTACACAACCTAATACGTTAAATCTAAACGTACACAACCTAATACGTTAAATCTAAACGTACACAACCTAATACGTTAAATCTAAACGTACACAACGAAACAATTTAGCACTAAATGAACAAAACTCGTGAACACAAAACAAACGCAATCTGCAAACGAAAAAATACCAGTTTTGTTGCTGAAACGGTCTTTAATATTAAACAGTTGATAAATATAACAGAAACCGAAGTCTTTGAATTAAATATGAACATTAAGTATAATAGTATAATCAATAGACCAATAACTTATATTCGTTTCTGTAAGTAAATTTCACATTTAAATTGTTATTGTTCTAATATATTGTACTTGCAATATTGTATTATATATCGTCATGTCATAAATTAACAGATTATTGGAGTCTTAACCCTTCAATGACTCATCATCAACGAAAATCAATTAACATGTGTGAAATATGCACCAACCTTCTTTCACATTTGTATTGGACGTTGGTCATCCGGAGATACAAATATTATTTTATTGATTAACAGCATAATATTAAAACTGCTATACAAATTGGCAATACACTTCAGATCTAAATACTTGCCCATTTTCTAGACACTGCATGATCATTAACTATCGGCAAAGGCATGGAATTAGTCATCTCCGAAACGAATGGAATTTGGCATCGGCGCCTGGACCTGACTGCTTGACCATTATTATTTTAAGTATGTCGGGACTGGAGCGATAACATTACTATGCAGATTGGTATCAAGGTTTAAAGCAAATACGAAGCCAACTTCTTTGCATATTTGAGGGAGTATTTGTATACTATATTTAACCAGTTATTGGCACAAGTTATTTGCACTTCTCCCAACCAATACATTGCTCAAAAACTTTCATTGAATGATCTAAAAAGATCATCATACGCATCTCAAAGTGCGCGCCCTTTTGTGAAACTTGATAAATATTAATCGGGTGATTTCGATGTATAATGATTGGATAAGACACTAAGTTGCATAGCGAAACGCGACCAGATTGAAATTACTCAAAAGCCTAAAATAATCTTTTATGACAAAGCATCCATCTGCTATAATATCAAAAAGTAATATGCTAACACATTTTGCAAGTTGAACAGTTGCATGCATGTATTAATCTGTATAAAGTATTGCATATTACTCTTTAAATCCTTGATTCAAATAAGCCTTATTCCAATATAATTATCTTTTATGACAAAGTATCCATCTGCTATAATATCAAAAAGTAATATGCTAACCAACATTGCAAGTTGAACAGTTGCATGCATGTATTAATCTGTATAAAGTATTGCATATTACTCTTTAAATCCTCGGTTCAAATAAGACTTATTCCAATATAATTATCGACGGTACATTTTGTCCATTAAGACGCGCGACTCGTTTATTCTAAGACGAAATAAAACAGAAATCAATTTTCCACAACTGACTACCATTACATAATCAATTTCTACTGGGGTTAATTATTGCACCACATTCATATTGATATTCAGATCATTGATAATCAAGACATGTGCAGGTGTACTGATGTCAAGAAAACAACGCTCAATGATATTCAGATCATTGATAATCAAGACATGTGCAGGTGTACTGATGTCAAGAAAACAACGCTCAATGATATTCAGATCATTGATAATCAAGACATGTGCAGGTGTACTGATGTCAAGAAAACAACGCTCAATGATATTCAGATCATTGATAATCAAGACATGTGCAGGTGTACTGATGTCAAGAAAACAACGCTCAATGATTCCAAAAAAGACACTAAATAAATAAAGGGAATAAGTACTAAGTAAACTGTTAATTCCAATTTTACTTTTAAATTGCACGTACCGTTTCTGTTAGGCAATTACTGATAAGTAAATATGACCATTCGGTTTAATTTTCTTTCAGGGATATTTGGAGCTTGTTTAGTCTAGGTCCATATCCACAAAACTCTTTAGTGAAAACTGAAGTAAATTTCTTAAAAGCATAACATTCCTTAAGTATGTGGCCGGTTCATTTTAAATATTGTTTTGTCTTAAATGGTTTTAATCTTGTAAAGAATCAATGAGGCGCGTCGTGGGAAAACCGGTTAAATGCATGTGCGTAATGTGTCGTCCCGGATCAGACTGTGCAGTCCGCACAGGCTAATCCGGGACGGCACTTTCCGCCTGCAGTGGATTTATGTTTAGTAGAGACTTCCTTGAAACAGAAAATACCATGAACGCGTAAAGTGCCGTCCCGCATTAGCCTGTACGGACTGCACAGGCTAATCCGGGACGACACTTTACGCACATGCATTAAGTCCGGTTTCCCCACGACGCGCCTCATATGTGTTTCTTATTTGACCATATAACAGATGCAAAATATTGATTTCTACAAGGGAAATTGTGTATAAATTTTTAAATATGATTTAAGTTAAGAATTTCCGTAGGAGCTTTGTGGATATGGCCCCTGATCTTAATACTATATTTGAAGCTGCGCATGCGCATAACAGTACAAAACTTTATATTATATTTTTTATCAGTAAGGATTTTGCACGGCATTTGAAACAATAACGTACTAAGCATATAACAATTGGGCAGTGTGAGAAACAATTAAAAATACTTATGTCAATAAAATATTGAAAAATATTACAATTAGGCAATAATAAGGCTAGATGGGATGAGCAAAAGTCACAATTATAAAATTTGGGGGCATGAAAATCTATTATTGCTACTGGAATTTTATTAATCATCTGTGCAATTGGCAGAACATCAGACCGAAGCTGGACCTCATCTATGGACCTCATCTATGCAATGTCTTGATTGATGTTTATCGCAGAACACGATTTTAAAGCATCGGCACGATAATACATGTTTGTATGACATTTGCGGTACGTAAGATACGTAAGGCTCATACTGTTCAACTCTTCTGTTTCCGTTTAATTTCTCACGAACATTATTATATCAGACAATATATTTATTTAAGGTAAAGTATAAGATAAGGTATCGGCATCTGCCATCCAAAGAAAACGTCTTCGACTGACAAATATTAAATGAAAAATGGAATTAATTAAATCAGCGGGTCTGAAATGGCGATATGCTGAATAAATATGGTACAATTAAAGACGGGTTTTAATTTAATTGTTTACATGTCTATGAATTTGTTGGAAAATGCTTTTAACACATTTATTCATATAATTCGATAACCTTATAAAAATTAATTTGCAACAGTCTTGTCAGCAGAAACCTGTGTCATCATTTTCTTTACATTGCAATACATCAAAGATGGAATATTGCAAGGTTAAGCATATCCCAAAGTCCGGTTCACCCATGACTAATTGTGTGTTAATTGTTCAAATCAATTTAAAACACGTGTGTTTTTATTTTTATTTTCTCCGTGTTTTTGTTCTTTTTGAATTATTTAAAGTCCAAGCATTATGCATCAGATACAAAAGTAAATACGTATAGTACACAGTTTGTTTTAGTTAAATACTGACCAAATATGCCAACTGCAATTGTCTTTGAAACAGTAATTTATATTATAATAGTTGCTTGGAGTTTACATTCATAGTGGACAAGTCACCACTTTATTCAGTATGCTTTTTAATATGTTCTCTCGATATTTGTAGACAATTATAACATTATAGAACTCAGAATCGATATCATTCAGTTATCAACTGGCTTTGGAATGAATGAATAGCATGTATTCTAATTATGCCAGTAATCAATTGGCATCTTGAATATTCCGATAATCTAGCGGTCGATATTTACTCGGGTAATTAATTCCTTGGTGGTTACCTGCTGTTATTATATGTGTACTCTGTAAAACTAGTAAAGTAAACTCTCTCTCTCTTTCTCTCTCTCTCTATTTACAGGCACAACTGCCCAATCAGATACATATTATCACAAGTAATCTCAAAAAGTAAAACGTGTTAATGTATGACAATGCAATATGTATTACAGCATTTTAATGGTGCCCTTATAATACATTATATTTAACAATTTGTAATTAAAAAAACAACAACATCCATTACTCTGTCGTAGTGTAAAGTGATTCGATTACACATAACTGTATTATGAATTTCTGAAATACGGTTAAATACTTAAAACAAGTACCATGCAACGTGAACAATTTAATTCCTTTCCGCTTGCGCATTTTCTTCACACACTTTGATTTCAGGCAGTGATATGCGCTTAGTATCACTCCTGAACACCACAATAAATAAAACGTGCGTTCAATTTTATATGGCAATTATATGTATAAGCGGACGTGCTAAAAATTACTTATAACAAGGCAAATGCAAGCTACATGTATACAAGATAATAATTTAAGATTTATTTAAGTATACGTGTTAGATATATTAAAAACGTACAAAAAATACATTATGGGTGAGCTATTGACTTACCCAATGAAGAAAACATTATTCCATATCCAAATTGTGAAACAACTGTTACCGTTATTAATATAACATTCATGTTGGTCCGAAATTTATTTGGTATTTTGTATTTCCAGCGTCAGTATCGCTAATAGTTGCACAGAGTTATATAACAGTGCGATTACAATTATTTCAATTAAAATTATATTGAACACTGTTCAAACACTCAGCTGCAGCGTATCGGGAAATTGTTGCTTTGACTCTCATATCAACACACGTTGACTCTAGGCTGGGGCCTTTGGTTTTAAGTATTGTCAACTGACGGCTACTTCGCACTAACAGCCGTGCGGCATGACCGTAGAAAGTCGTATGCGATCAACATGTGGACATATAAAATATTGTTCGATTGGTTTGTCGCAGTTGTTTGTTATACGAGTATTGGAAATGGTAGAATGGTAACGATACTTACAAAATTACAAATATCCCTCAATATTATATTAACAAATTGAGATGCTTTACAGTTTTCGTTATGAATGCTTGTATGTTCTTCGAAATATTACGAACACATATAGTAAAAATAATTAATGTTAATAATACAAAACTAATAACGCCTAATAACATGTTTAGAGCTAACATCTAGTCTTGCAATCCTCAACTGTAAGTAACATTTTAAAACTCCGTTTTGAATAACCGTTTTTCTAAAGAGTCTTTATATACATTATCACGCCGATAATCTTTTTCATGTTATTATAATAGCAGTTCAAAAATACAATCCATATAAACGTGTTCACATAATATTTAACATGTCACTGTATTTTTTCAAATTGGTGTTTAACTCAACGCGCTGAATTTATTCATTTTTAATAAATAATGTCAATAAGACAACATATTAACCTCAATTTCCTGAAAGCAACACTGCATTGACAGCAATCAAACGGAGTGATGCAGATAAATGTATGTGACGTTCAATTAAATTGGCCAAAAATTTGATTAAATTTTAATTCTAAAAATATCGTGCACTTAAATAAGATACATGTAGCACAGACAGTATGTGTCCAAACGTTGACTGTTTAGCTTTTAATTCAAACAGCAGTACTGAACGCGTAGGATACCATAGACAGAATAGTAATAAAACAAAGGTATAGAAGATCAATTTTTATATAATTATAATATAATTCGTTCAAACAACACATGAATGGCAGTTGTTTCACATTATCTCACATTCACATTTTAAGTGTTATTTGTTCTTGTTTTTTTCGCATTCACATTTTGTTTGGATCGTTTTTCAGACATTTTGTACATAGCCACACCATACAGGTATGTTTTCTTGTTGAATTTTCCAGAATATTTTAATTTGGTCCCAGCGATTGTTACTTTCCATTTACCACTTTGTCAAGTTCTTTACTTGCTTAATACATGCTATTTTGTATCTACTAGATTAATAACTGCGCATGCGCAGTTATTATAATCAGTGTGCACCAGTGGATAAACAAATAATTTTTATACAACTAATATACTGTATATTCAAACGGCCGAATAGATTTGTCGCAAATCTTATTATTATCTCGTGGCGTGTAACCTCTGTCGCCAATGACAGATAATGATTGTATAATGACCATTTGTCTGCGAAAGACATCGTTGAATTTAGTTTTCGATGACTGCAGACAGAAGCAGAGCCTACTGGAAATTGCCTTAATTAAATATTCTCGAGCGATCTGTTTGCGACACCAGTTGATTCAACGCGTTAACAACGAGGCCTGCACGCTTCTGGTTGGGAGTTGTAATTCGTTGTTTCGTTGCTGCGCCTGCAGACAATCGTTTGATGGAGAATAACACGAATGTTTTAGTAATCTGACAAGCAGACTGCGCATATCAGACGTACGTGTGTACATGGTCACTATTTGCTGAGCTCAAAACAGATAACCGTATTATGTTCTAATATAAACCGCAACCGTTACCGCAATGAGATACTCTTCAATTGTACTTTCAAGGCTGACCTTCACTAATAAAAACCAACTCACATTCTTTTATTTTTTTCGAAATTTTGTCTAAAAATTCGGTTATTATCGCCATATTTGAGTGTTTTTTTACAATGCATCTACAAAGATGTGGACTCAGGGTTTAGAAGCTGTGTAATATAAGCTCAAAGGAATAAAAAATATATTCATTTAGATGCGACTCATTCAACAAATATATTGTTTTACAGAAGCATCGGCGCATAGATTCGCACACTTTCGTCAAAGCTATATATTTAACGAGGTTGACATGTTTATTCGAAAGAGAACAATTGCATTTTAATTGTTCACACAGGCAAATATATATATACATGTGTGGATGGAACCGTGCTGACGACATTCCTTTGGTCTGGAAACTATATTTATTACCGCGGGGAATTCTCAGAGGTATAGAAGCGTCAGAGAAAAACGGTTCAAATTAACCGAAGTATTAATATTTTAGCACTGAATATTGATGTTCAGAAAACGGTACAGGACAAAACTGTGATCAAAACGTTGTTTAGTGGGACACCATTAAATTTTAAACTATAATATAAATTATTGATCTGTTGTTTCATTTATTCATACCATACATTGTCAAACATACTTTCCCTTGAATCCCTTAAGCATTTTCACATTTTCGTTTCCACGTACTTGTTTTGTCATCTTTTGAAGTGCATGAGAATTAAGTTCTATCACCAACTTTCTCTTGAACATGTTCTAGTGGGATTTTACAGCTTAAGCCACTAGAAAAGAATTTATAGACGAGACTTTTTATTCATTCATTACTATGGCAAAAACGCCACAAGAAATATTTTCATTATAAGCTTTCCTTGTCATGAACGATTGAAGTAAGTTCATCGGTTACAATGATTGTGCAACCAAACACACCATTTTCAATACGATAATTTACACATGAACTAATTCCGAAGTTTCTCGTTCATTTGCAGGTAGAGTTTGTATAAGTAATGTGAACATATAATCGCCAGCCCAGTAACACTATTACTGTGCTGGCGAATATATGTACACATTATATTATATTATAATATCACAAAATGAAACGCTTGAATGAAGACCATGTTCTTCTTTTTTTATTAAGATTGTGTACACTGGAAGGGTAAAATGTTTGAAATGTTGAACATAATGTTTTAGTTTATTATTTGACGTGCACTTGCAAATTCATAATTTACATACAAAACTTTCAATCAACGAAGCATGATTGGTATTGTCATGTTCTGCGAAATATTTAGACTCTTATTAACTTTCAGCGCGCCTTTAAAGGTGATCTTGAGCCTAACAACTACAATCTTATTCAAATTGGATTTCCCCTACCAGACGCATCCACAACCGGTTAGTCATTGGCTTATTGAAGTTAAGTTTCCACAATTTGTAACTTACAGCAAATGAAATTGGCTTCTGTTGCTTATACAAATGATTTTAGGCACCAACTCATATAGATTTGCTAGATGATGATTTCATCAATTTTTGAATACGGAGGAATTAGATTCTTATAGGTATTTATTTTTAACGTGACAGAATGACATCCATATACATGTAACACCTCCAAACTGGAACAAAGCCTCTTGACAAATAGACACGGCTGTCGTGAGTAAGATACCGTTATATGTGGAACTGTTCCTGTAAAAGGTCGAGAGTTAAACTTTCTTATATCACAAATATGGTAATTCTGAATATGTTAGCAGCACCGAAGCAGTGTGTTATACATTATTCAAAATCGGTTGCGTAAGTACAAACAAACAAAGTTTACGTGCAAGGAATATTTTCCCGCAATTTTTGTGAATTCGTATATCGAGAGGAGCCAGATCATTGTATTTACTGAACTGTCGGAGTACGATGTTGTGTCTTTGCACAATATCGTAAAATAAAACATGCCTATCAGATAAAAGTTTAATAACCAGAATGGCAAATTGTGATCGAATTAACCTGTATCGGAATACTTTGTACTGAAATAACATAACTACGTTTTCTGCTTTTTCTGGTTTGTCATTGGCTAGATGGTAAGGGCAAAACAAAGGAGTAGAATGCCTTCGCTTCAACAATTAGTATTGTCTACTAACTGTAAACAAGCCGAAGTCATGTGTACACTTAGCTTTAAACATATTTGAAGTTTAGTCATATCGAAAGGGGTCACTGTCAACTTAACTGTTACGTGTCATTAATCATACCACTATGATAATATCGGTCTAATACAAAGGTGTCTGATATATATTTTTATATCAGGTCAGTAGCGTTTATATCAGTCAATGTTTGGAGGTACGTCATATTATTCGGAAACAACTATAAAGTCGACCGTTTCAGTAAAAATATATCAGATTCAACACAACAAACAATTTGATACCAAGAACGAATATAGTGTATTATTTTTAATCCTCATAAATAAAAAAAAATACGTTATTTTTTAAAATATTCACGTAAACCCGAACTTTGGTAGTGATATGACGTAATCTATGGAACACAATAAATCATCCATACAAATTTATTTCAATACTTTCATAATAAATACACTAAAAGTCACTACACAGCATCAGTTTATATTGAAGCAAAAACATTATTACCAAAAATTGAACACACTATAGTTAAATACTGTCAATATTGACACGATCTTGGAAATGTCAATCTCAATTCACAACTCCAAAATGGCGTCTCCAAACAATTCGGCGTTGTGTATTCTCCGATAAAATTGATCGTTGCAATCCATTTCAGTTCGCATTTTCAGTATTTTATGAATGAGCATGCGTGTAATCTATGTATTCGTAGTAAAAACAGTTCACTTATCATTACGAAATGTTAATAATAAGGTATTATTCAGTCAACTTTTAGAAATCCATAACTACATGTACGTGAACGTGTAAAAGTCGGCTCAGCAAAATCAGCGCCGTCCTTAGTTTTTAAATATATAAAAATCAGCTCGTTTGGTGATATTTTACGAAAAATGTGGTATGATAAATAGAAAAGCAGGTTACTGCCTGATCTTGTGTAATATATCAGGTTCGGCACGAAACAAATAACGGCTCGGAAAGCCTCGCCGTTATATTATTCTAATCCTCAACTGATATATTACACAAGACCAAACAGTAATCTGTAATTCTCTATGTGTGTAAAGAATGGAGCGCACTGTCGTATACGAATTTGAAATATGATTAAGAAAATCAGATTAAGCCACTGTATGGTTAAATTGTATTACTAATGACAGCTTCATTGTTTATACATCTGTATAATAGATAAACTCTCGTCAAAACATAAGTGTATGAAAATGTAAAGTACCGAATATTCACTTTAAAATTATCATATACATGTAAACAACATACTTCTCACTATTAATTGCAACTATGACACACACCTATACAGATCTCAGACTGATTAGACAAACCTGATCCCAGATATCTGAATCTGCATCATTGAAATCACCATTCTAGATTACATCGTCAGTATGAAAACCATATAATTAGCTCGTTTTACTTAATTACGGAGGGAATGGAAGTTTAATGTATTGGTACCAAATTTAAGTTCCTGTTGTAACTATTGATTTGTTAATTGAATATCATCGGGAAATGAAAGGATTTGCAAATGTTTTCAAAGAATTGCCCCCAATGACATTATCCATTTGATATTGGTTAAAGTACTTCCCCATAATTCCAATTGTGTATATTGATCTGTTTTAATTTGTATTTGTTATTATTGTTCTGTTGTAAAATTAGTTCTTTATTTTACTTATGTCAGAGTCGAAACATTATTGGTCAACAAAATAATGTTTAATTGGTAGGAAAAATAATATTTTACTAATATTTTCCATTTATTAAAGTTTTAAATGCATGTTTCGAGTGTTTTGCAATTCTTGGATAAATACCAATTTCAACGTATAAGTACCGCAATAAAAGTTGCCTACACTATAGTGCGTTTAATGCTTTAAAGGTCGTTAGTTTTAAACAATAGATAACTAATAACAGTTTATCAATGCTTGTTGATTAAATCTAAATAGTCACATTATCTCATTGCATAACATTTATTATTTATAGTCGTATGAATAATATTAGAATTTAGAGTTTGCCATTTTCTACTTGCGCTAATACAGGTATATCACAATGGGTCATTAATGAAAACATTCTTATATTATTAACCATGCAATGACTCGCTTTGGCAATTAACGAAAATCAATTAAAATGTGAGCGACACTTATAAATCACCTTCATTCTCAAACACTCGTGTTGGTCATCCGAAGAAACAAATATTTAGTGATTAACAGCATATCATCAAAGTGGAGTGTCAAATATGTGTCTAAAAAGAAATTTCACAAATAACAGTTGCCCATTTACTGGACACTGCTTGATAATTATCTATTGGCAAATGTATAGAATTACTCTTCTAGGAACCGTTAGGCACATGACATTGGCGCCTGGAACTGACTTCTTAACCATAGTTATTTAAAGTCGACCAAGAAAGGAGCGATACAATTAATATGCAAACGAACTGCTTTGAGGTGGAAATGTGTTGTTAATCGTTTGATCATCACCACGAGTTTCGTGGTTTAAAACAAATAAGATGCCTACTGCATGCACTATTTGAGACGTGTGTTGTATAATAAGTATAGTATTTTTTGGCCAATAATAATTTTTGCGCTACACCCAAACTATTGTTTGAGCATATATTTCATTCAATGTTGTGGCAAGTACATCACAAGCACCGCCATGTGCCTTTTGTCTTGTAGAATAACAAATATTCTGGTGATTCCCTGTTAATGATACGTTTATACGTTAAAACGAAAATGATTGGTATTTGTGGGCATGTCCATTTAATGTCTTCTTTAAACGTCTTATTCTCTAACGAAAACATCAACACTGAAATAAATACAATTATAAAAATGCTATTTTCATACTATGTATAGATCGGCAGAATTGTTTCTTAAACTACGAATATAACAAAGATAGATTTAAGTAATTGTTTTATGTTTAAAATCATTTGTTTCTGGTTTCAGCAGATTACTCTAAAAACGTTTTTTACTCAAATCACAATTGTATGTTTGCAACAGTTTCGTTATATCAGTCTTTAATGCTTATGAAATAGTTTACTTACAACCTTTCCCTTAATTAAAAGACTGATTCCCACATTATGTAAGTTACATTATGTCCATTAGGAAATGTGATTCGTTTAACACTAAGAAGAAAGGAAACAGAAATCAATTTTCTACAAATGACTACCATTACATAATCAATTTCAACTGAGGTTAATTGTTGCACCACATTCATATCGATATTCGGATCAATGACAATCAAGACACGTGCAAGTATACTGGATTGTATAAAAATAGCTCAATTATACCAATAAGTGCCACTCTGTTTTCGAACCAGAAAAGGGGATTCCAAATAATAATAATAATAATAATAATAATAATACTGTAGTAAGTCAGTACAAGTAAATTGTTAATTTCCATTTTGCAATGCAAATAACACGTATATTGTTAAGGAAATAGAGATAACGCAAATATGAACAAAAGGTTTAATTGTATTTCGTGGATATTTCGAGCTTTTAAGTCTAAGACCTGACTTTAATACTAGATAAGCGAGTACGTATGCCAATCACAGTACACATCTTCATAGTATAGGTTGTTTTTTTTTCTCAACGATTTACCTTGCAGTTTAAAAACAATACGAGATGTCAGTAAAATATTGAACAAAGTTCCACGCAGGTTATAAGTCAAATGCGACGGACAAAGGAAACAAGATTTTCAATTTTGAAATGCCACATTTCTCATTGCTACTTTGCTGCATTAGTCATTCTTGCAATAGGCGAAATGTCAGGGAAATGTCTGGACATGACCTCTGGACATGACCTCTGGACCTCATCTCTGCTATGTCTTGATTGAGCTTTATCACCCAATGAATATGCAAACATGATTTATCGGCATCTGCGCAATAAATTATGTTTATATGACATTTGCTGTACGTGTAACTGTACTGTAGTATGAACTTCACATAGATATTGCTGATATATGTAATAATACTTGTACAAAAAGGGCATATTTATTAAGCATTAAGTCATGACAGTAATATGATTTCATTGTATTTCATAAAATAACACGAACAACAATTGCGTGTAAAATAGAGTAACAGAAATTATAGACACGTATAGCTTTTCAATTACAATTATGTAGCATGCTCAGTATAAACAAACGCTAAAATGTATATGCGTGCATACTTAATTTTTACAGTCTGAGTTTTAAAATTGCATACAATTTATATATAATGCAATAAGTATGTGTCGATTATATAAATTTGAATATACCAGCAAAGCCTCTTCATAGAAACACTTCTTGTTATAAAGGCAGTAAATTAGATTCCAGATAGAATTGTGTATGTGTTTTCGTATGATCGAGACAAACCACAAACGAAACCGAAATGATAAGACGTGAAGAAATTATGTCTGGAAAATTTCAGGCAAATTATAAATGGAAAAAAAAAGAAATGCAAAAACTTTTAGTCTCCAATGATAACATTAGGTTTCTTACGAATATCAGACTATATTAGTTTCCAAACGATTGGATAGCGGCATCGGCCATCAAATTAATGCGTCTTCAACTGACAACTGGAAAAATAAAAAATAGAATGAACCAATCGTAAATTTGCTTGACTAAAATGGTAACTTGAGACAATGTGAACCATGTTTATGATAAAGTTGCAAACTAGAAGAGACCCCTCGAACTTTTAACTTGATAACATTGTATTCATGTGAGAGATTCATGTTGAAGAGTATTGTGTCATCGTTCTGTTAACAGCGAATTATCAAAGACGTAGGATTGTCAATTCCATTTGTAAATCGTTCAAATAGTAATAAAACGCTAGAAGTTTTCTCTGTGGGTTTTTTCGTTGTTACAACGTGTATCTTTTTGCTTCGAATTTACCATTTAACCATTTAATCATCAGTTACAGTTATGCATTAGCAATATGCATTCAGCCTATTTAAAGACAGGATTTAGTGTGCAGTTACTTGCGTCATTCGACGAACAATGAAGAACACCTACTTTACACATGAGTGCATGCTCAACAAACGATACTATGGAATTCAAAGACCAAATTCAAAAAACGCCCACGGAAAAACTTACCCCATTAATGCCCAAATTTTTATTTCTATACTTAGATTTAAAAAGTTATCACTTTTAGCATAAACAAAGGAATTAAGATGACTTTTTAGGAAACAACAAACAATAAGAGATTTTGATCGTTTATTGTCCTATCCCAAAAATGGGATGCTAGGCGTGAGTGGGTGGTGCTATAGAAAATATATTTAAATGTGTAATGTTACTGAAGCTTATTATATATACTGTTTAATAACAAATACCAATAGTTTACATATATTTCACTATGATTTTGTTGTCATTCTATTATTTAATAATGTTTAATGTGTGTACTACAAATTACATACACCTATATTTCGGCACCCTGTTTGCCTGAAATATCAAATTATTCCCTTACACATCAGCTCAAGTGAAATGCTGTAGAGCACTTTTAATTTAGTCCTACTTGACACTTTGCACAACACTACTGATTTCCCGCCCCTATGCAATGCTCACAAACTCATTGCATGGGCCCTGACACAGTAAAATGGTCTGACCGCGTCTGGCATTCTCCGCTGCAGTGCCGTTGGTATTCCCATGGGCCTTCTAGCAGTAACAGTGAATACCCTACAAGGTATATTATGCATATGCTGTGCCATAATTGCAACAGAAATGGTTCATTACAGTATCTGGAACCTACCTTATACCTACCTTATACGCATTTCAAGAGTTTTGTTTGACCATATTTCGTATGAAAGCAAATATGTCCTCTACCCTGCTATTCTGTATGTGCTGATGTTTTCGTCCATTTTCTTGACAACACACAAGCAGCGATTATAACCCACAATCATGTAAGAACTATCAATGTGTATATCTCCTTTCTTACATTGCGAGTTGGCTCAGTGAAAAAAAGTTTGCTCAATGTACACAGTGTTATAAGTATTCCATTCTAGAATAAAGATTGTCATAGTTGTAGACACACGTTTTGTGTGGTTGTTCAGGTTTTATAAGGGGCTTCTTTCAGTCCTTTTTGCTCACACTATTCCTGTACCCCCTATTCCCGTATTTCGTGTAGAGTGTATTCTGTTATTGTTATTCCAGTCAGATATAGTGCATATTTATTACAATTATTATACAATTATATAATGTACAAATATTTATTAGAACATTTACGTGTGTGCGTACACCAGTATTTCAGTGAACTGTTAATTATACATTCAATTCATGGATGAATCAGGGCCCGTATTCACCAGCCTATTCTTAGACTTAAGACTAAGAATAAAGAATATTCTTGAAACTGCAATGTTCATAGAGCGCTTTAATGTTGAAGCTAAATTGGTATTCGCCATCTCTAATGACATCATTCTTCATTTAGAATTATTTGTTAATGACATAAGCAACATTAGTACCCAGTATATATGCAAACGCATTTGTATTATTTCTTGATTCTAAGTCTATTCTTTATTCTTACGTCTAAGAATGGTTTGGTGAATACGGGCCCAGGTCTTATAAACATAATTTGTTAAAGGCAATGCACCCACTTCTCGAGCCTAGCTTCCCAAATTCGGGATGTACCTCGTACGATGCTTTTAATAAGGAAAAATATGAAATATTAACAATGTATAAATATTTAAGTATAAAACAGTAATAAAATATTCCCAAAATGACTTTTGATTTGAAATATTCAAACATGACTATAAAATTAATCAATTGAAACTAACATTCTTTTTTATATTTTCCCAAATTCACTTTTCCCACCTGTTTCAGTGACACTTCTGTATAGAATGCCGAGAAAAGTTCACATTACAGACAGTTAGCTGGTTTGAGGTTGATAACAAATGTTTTTAGTACTTGTTTGTGAATTTTTGTTGACAAAACAGACCATCTAGTATAGATATCGGCCAAAAATAATCAAATTGGGATGCTAGCCATTAATGTGATTAAAATTTCTCTCAGGAGATTTGTGAATACCGCCCAGTCCGTAATTTTTTTAAAGTCTGCATTTATTTTATCTTAACTGTACATGGTTAAATAACATATACGTACAGTAACGTTGAAACAATATATCGTGTAAAAGTCTTAAATATTTGTTATTGACTGTAAATGCTTTTGCAGTTGTGTCAATAAATTGAGAGTGCAGTATACTAGTTGTACAGCGTTCGTAAATAGTAACCACCAAGGAATAAAATACCTGAGTAATAATCGACCTTGTCTAGATTATCGGAAATAGTTTCGTAGTGCCAGTTGATTACTGGCATAATTAGATAAATGCAACGAACACATTCGGGCGCAGGTTGATCAATGAATATTAGCACGAGTCAGACATTGCAGGATGATGAAATAATGTTTGAAACATACATTTTACAATCGATGCATCGAATGAAAAGCATTTCACAATTTTTAACAAAATGTATAGCGACAAAACCATTTACTAAATAAATCAATTTAATGATTATGTGACGGTCACCGTTAATAATATTATATATAAAATTATTATATACATAGTTATATTATAACCATTAACCATGAATACGTTTTTATATAATATTCATCTTGTCGCCGTATTAATTCCAATAGAAAACATACTGCTTAAGTTAACGTGCTGAATTTATATAGTTAAAACGGTTAGATATGAGCTATGTAGGACCATATTTTTCACAAATCATATTTTTAACACGAGTGAAAAATAGGATCTGATTTTTCACAGGTGTGAAAAATAGGATCTCATTCTTCACCCATCGCAATCTCATTCTTCACATTTTCTGTGAAATTTGTGATCGAGTCCAGTGTTTGATAAGCACTCAAATCATATTCTTCACACAGGAAAAAAAGTGTTCAAAATTAAAAAAAAAAGTGAATTTGTTACAACACAATCCTATTTTTCACACTGTATATGCCCGAAAAATAAGGGTATGATTTACGGTACTGTACGGTACGGTATGCATGGTATGGTACGATGTGGTGCGGCATGGCATGGCATTGTAATGCTATGGTATGGAAAGGTACGGTACGGTTAGGTACGGTACTGTAAGATACTGTGCGGTACGGTACGGTTAGTACGGTACGGTTAGGTTAGGTTCGGTTAGGTATGGTTAGGTACGGCACGGTACGATACTGTACTGTCCAAACGTACGTACCAACATGTGCGGAGGGTTCTAATAAGGTCAATATATTACCGTCCGGATGACTTTTTTTGTACGTACTTTCTGATGTGTGCATTTGTTAATATCCCAATAAAATGGTGTACATTCGTATGGACTATGGTGTACATTCGTATGGACGTACGCGAGTATGCATTTTTATATCATAATTAGACCGTACAAACGTATTGACTAACGATTAAGCACATGCATACATTAGCATATAGCTCCTAAATAGCGCTAAGTTTCTCATAGTGATCACAATACTGATGATGACGTTAACTATAATGATAATAATGGTGATGACGAGAATAATTGATGACGATGATGACAATAATGATGATGATGATGATGATGATGACGATGATGATGATGATGATGATGATAATAATGATGATGAGTACTGTATAATTATGCTCCAAATAATAATTTCATCGATTGTCGCGATACAATTTCACCATAAAATATGTGAAAAATATGAACCGTACGCATACCCCGTTTTGGGCCAATCACATTCTTCACACTTATAAATGTGACAAATGAGATCCTATTTTTCACATGCGTGTGAAAAATATGATTTGTGAAAAATATGATCCTACAGAGCTATATTGAAGTACATTTACTTAAATCAATAATGCATCGAAAGTAATCAAAAACGGTGTGACGCAGGTGTGTGTCAGTTAGTTACAATATTCGACCCAGACATTCAATCTTGTTGCTAGAATCAAATTCTAAAGAATACTTTTAGCATTAGTAAGATCGTACACTTTAGACAGATATCACAGACAGTATGTGTCAAAACCTTGACCTTTCTGTTTAAATTAGACACAAATTCGGATGCCGTAGTATATCAGACAAAATTAAAATAGCACAGAGGTAAAAAAGATAGTTCGATCGATTTGCAAATTTACTTCAAACGACATATGAAGGGCATTTGTGGGAAAACCCGGGCTTAATGCACAGGCTAATCCAGAACGACACCTTCCGCTTTTATGGTATTTTCTGAACCGATGTAGTCTCTTCTAAACATAACAGAGGAGGAGCGTGTCTTCGAATTAGCCAGGCTGATCCGGGCGCACAGGCTAATCCGGGATGACATTTTACGCACATGCATAAAGCCCGGGTTTCCCACGACACGCCTCAGATAAAGGACATTTTTCTCCATAATTTTGCTAGCGATCCCAAATTCACATTTTGCAGCTTGTGTGTCGTTAACATTTTGTTTTTGTCGTCTTTTGCGCAAAATTGCTATGGAACTAAGCAGTAAGGATATCAATTTCCAGTGTTCGCCCCTATTATTTTAATCTGCTTCTCGGCTATTGGTAAAAGACTAATACATATGCTTTACTTTGGCAAGTCCTTCACATGTTAGGATAAAACAGTAAATAAACTTGTATACGATATTAAAAAGTATAAATGGTAGCCCCAGTGTTTAGGATGTCCCAACATTGCAATTACGTGAGTTTATTGGAACGAGCGTTCGGTTATCATGGCAATGAGCGCTTTGTTCTGTTTATATTTTTACTAGCGCTTTTAACTTTTGCTGAGTTCACACAATATAACCTTATTACGTTCTAATACAAACCGCAATCGCAACAACATATACAGGGTATTCTTAATTTGTATTTTCAAATGTATGCTCACGCATAAAAAAATCACTTTCTTCAGTTTAACTTATTGGTGTCAAAACCTTTGGTTATTATATCGCCATCTTCGAATCTTTGCCGTTTTAAACAACCTTGAACAACGACGTGGACTCGTAGTTTAGTGGCTGTGATTGAAACGAATGCAGTATAAAAACCGCAGGTAACGTAATCTCCTCGGAGTTTTAAACATTTAAACACTCCGTCAATAAATGCGTCCGGAAAAAAAACGGTTGTAAACTATAGGGATAGCATTGTTACAAATGATAACACTGAATTGCGAGGTTAACAGAAACATCACAAGACAAACCTGTTGAACTAAACTATTATGTGACAGACGCAACGTTATAAGTACTGAATTATTATACAAATGCAATACTGTGCTTTTTAAAAATAATATATAGTAGCAATTACATAAGTTTTTGAACACTGACTGTAAATCATTTGTTTCAAAGTAATATACCCATGCACTAATAGTGGAGAAAAACATGAACCTGAATGGTGAATGAAAACCTAGTACGAACAATGCAGATCTGATGAAGATTACAGAAACATAGTCTATTGAGTGAATGTAAACGGTGTTTTAAGGATGTGTTAAACAGAGCAACAGAGCAACAGACTGCTCTCACCAAGTACACATAATGCTAACAAGCATGATTGCTTGGAGGTTATCCCATCTCCGACTACAAACATTGTCATATAAAATTAAACAAAATTTGAGACATGTTGACAAGTTATTTAGCAACTGTCTTGTTGAATCTTTTTGAATATTACAGTTCTTTCCAACAAACATAATTCGATGGGTAAACATATGGCGAAATCATCACATGGGACGATTTCAGTCTCATTTAAGCTGAACAAGGAAAGATGGGTAGTTCATCACACCATTTTCATTATGATTTTTACTTATGCCTAGGTTAAAAATGAAATGGGCGATGTCCGATATTAACGAATACTAAAGCATCGGTTATTTCTAGAATCTGACAGGCGCTGCGCGATGTAAGCAGTTTGGGGACCGGGCGGTGACAAACCGATGACCGGACGGCGCCCTTGCGGTGGATATATGAATCCGACGGTCGCCGCGCAGGATCGTAGAATATTGCAACTGAAATTTATTGAAAATAAAATGATTTGGGTAAAAACAGACGTCGTCCGGCGGCAGTTCCTTATTTGTGACTGGGGCATTACAGTCAAAACACAATGTTTCGACGTTTACTATTGCACAAAGTACCTCGTTCTTTTACAAAAAGTGTTTGTATCAAGTTTGGTATGCCCAGTAATATATTACAGCATAAAGTGATACTTTAGTGATTAGTCCGAGTAACATCCATTAAGGGATCGCCGGTCTAATAAAAACAACATTATGCAACCCTTATTCCCACCACATGACTCCTCAACAACAATTACGTGTAGTCATTTTCCGCGTGAAATAAAGTTGCCGTAATTGAAACTAAATTAAAAATTAAAGAATTGATATCACATTTGATTTCTAGTTGTGTCTATTGATATCAAGGCTATTTATTAAGCAACATTTTTTATAATGCAATCTGAAAAATATAAGAACTGAAAAAAGTTATCGCCGTCAAAGAAATGTTGCAGTTTCAATTGGTTAAAAGTAATTCCCCGTGGTTTCAATTGTGTGTATTGATCTTGTATACCAACTGTTGTTAGTGTTTGCTCATGTAAATTAGTATTTGATACTAATATTTATCAGTCAAACATTATTGATCGATATCATCATGGTCGGACAAATAATATTTGGTCGATACTTTGGTGTGGTCAATGTTTAAATGAGTGTTGCCACTGAACCCAACAAGAGATCGACATTCTAACATTCGCTATACCTACTTATAGCGTGTTCAAACTACATCTTACATGACCATCAGAATTACTATCTACAAGCGAATAATATAGTAGGTTTACCTAAGAAGTCAATAATTCTAAACAATATATGCATAAGAATAAACAACAGCACGTCATTGAGAAGGAGCAATCATTTGTTTAGACATAAGCATTAAAATTAATGGATCTAATTACAGACTAGTAAACTAAATATGCGATAAAATAGAATTCTGTATGCAACAATGGTTCTTAATTCAATTAATAACAAAATATTATCATATAGAGCATTTTGATATTATTGTACACACTATTAGATTCTTAAACAAACAATGCCTCATTAATGCTAACGATGATTATCTACCAAAATATTAGGTACGTATGAATATACGAATAATGAAGCTCCAAAGAAAACCTGCATTCTCTAACATTTCTATTGGACGTCTGTCATTAGACTAAACAAATATTAATTGATTAACAGCATATAATAAAAACTTATTCACAAAATCGGAGCAATAAGGTCATTTCACAAATAACACTTTCCCATTTATGGAATAGTGCATATTTAATTAACTATCGGCAAATGCAAGGCATTACTCATCTTGGAAACGTTTCGAATATGACGTTCATGTGGATACGTTATCGAAATGTTGCTAAGCGTTTGATCTCCGTTAAATGGACTATGTCATTGAAAAAAAAAGGCAGCAAAAAGGTTGGAAAAAAATTAAAACCCCAAGTGGATATCGAACTCAAGACTTATGAGCCATACGATGAAATGACAGTAGACAGCGCTTTTACCAACTGCTCTTTACTGCTTGTTAAGGAATCATGTGTAAACTATATAGGTTACACAAAATACTCACAATTCTGAATTCAACTATAAACTTAAAAAGGGCCAAACAAACACAACCCATATTAGAAATTGATTTTTATCTCAAAGTGCGTACATTATATTTCCATTAGGTATACCCTGTTTTAACCGTTATTATCTGCAAGTATTACTGTCTTAATTTCAGATTTATGTTAAACAAATTGCCGCCTTGAGACCATTGTCGATGACATGGCCCCTATAAGGTTCACGATTGAAAGAAAAGACGATGCCAACTGTGTGTCGTATTTGAGCAGTATGTTTTATAATAAGCCTGTGTGTTTTTGTCAAAAGATATCTGAGCACTAAGTTGGCAACTGCATTAAACGCATCGCATACCCATTTGTGGAAACTAGATCAGCAGTTAATCAGGTGATTGCCAGGAACAAGTATAAGATAAGTCACTGGTATGATTAGGATAGGCATTTGTTTATATGCATTGAATATGTTGTGTTTTTATGTTTGGATTCACTAACCCAACGTGTCTAAATATATACCAGATACGATTAAGTTATACAAATAACGTTTGTACACAATGTATCCATCGTTTCTCATACAATGTGCAAACAATAAGACAACATATTGTTGCAGTTTTAAAACAGTTCCATACATGTTTCGATCTTTAACGCTTTTGGCAGATTCTTCTGAATTTGTTTTGGATACAAATACTATCTCTACTATGATCTGCTTTACATCGTGTCCATTAAGAGATGTGACTCGTTTATTTATAAGATGAAATGAAAAATAAATCACCGTTTCACAATTGACTACCATTACATAACCAATTTCCATTAGGATTAATAATTGCACTATATCATATAAATATTTGAAACAATGAAAATCAAGCTACGTGCAGGTATACAGGGTCACGTAAAAACAAATCCTCAATGCTGCCAATTCAAACTGTGATTGTAAATGATGTTAAGTTTTTCGATTGTAAAACATAGTCTTCAACAAATAATACGTATTGTATCATTTTAACAGACTAATTTAGACTGATGACATATTTCTTTATGTGTGGATGGTGGTGTAAATTGTTAACTTTACTTTTTTGTTTATTTATGCTACATGTATATTGCATATAAAACTAAAGTGCATTGAGTATTTCGTCGATAGTCTAATACAGTTTTTATAAAATATGTGTTCAATACTAGATCGCGAGCACAGTATGAACCTAACCGTGCCATATTTCCCTTAAAAGGGCATATCGACAGTAGTTCACATAAATATCGACACGTTTCAAAACAACGCCTATGCCCATTTATCACGAATATGTTTTTCTGCTGAAATAATATATTGATAAAATAGTTAAGAAAAAAAAAAAATATATATATATATATGTACAACGCCAAATAGGTTTTTTTTCGATACAAGGTTACAACATTATTCGAAATTACGCCTACAAAATCGCGCACTTCAACGAAAACTTTCATACGCTATACTACATTTATCAAAAGTGCGCATGCGCATAGAGATAGTTCATGTAAATTTCATTCATATATCGAGTGAACTACTACAACTTACGCGAAGCGTCAGGGTGACAACTTTATTATAATTATTAAAAAAAATAGTTTACTGTTTGTTTATTAAAAAATACCTTTGTGTGAAGTAATCATTTAATAAATACTTCATAAAATAAAATTTTAAAATATTACACCTTATTAGCAGTTGATACGCCCCTTTTTTTTTACATGGGTATGTTTGCTAATCTGTTGTTGTTTTTTGTAAAGGTAGTATTTATAAAGCACATCAGGAAAATGCAAATGGCATTTTAGTATAAATTAAACATAAACAAGTGACTCAAGATTTTAGTGGTAAGTGCACTTAAAAGGAGAGGTGTAATAAAACAGACGTAATTAGCATTGTTCATTATACACAAATCACAGCAAAATTCTAAAATTTTGCTATAAAATAATAATAACAAGTTTAAACCCAACCATACTTTTGTCAACGATACAACGGAAACAATGTTCAAAGGTAAATGCTTTTATAAATATTCACGAAGTATAAAAGGAGAGAAAATTCCATTACAATTTAAAAGCAAACGCTACAGACATAAAATAATGATATGCGACCGGCATGATTGTTTAATTCTCGAAACAGGCATTTGTGTTAATGTGGCTGACATTAGTCATCTGTGGAATGAACAGTGTGGCTGACCAAATTCTGGACCTAACCCCTGGACTTCATCTCTGCTGTGTCTTGATTGAGTTTATCACTCAAGATGAATATGCTAACAATGTTGTCGTGGTAAGGGCACGATAAAATATGAGAGTCGATGTACGTGTAATTGTATGATATACATATTGCTGAATAATGTGAAAATAAAACACGGGAATGTTATATACATGTATGTATATAGTCAAAAATGTAAAATAACTTCATTTTGTTTACATTAATAGCGAAGAGCAATGGAGTTACAGAAGTAATAAATGCTTTAAATTATGACTAAATTAAGATTAAGAAATAATATATGACATCTTCAACTGCTTCTCTCCCAAGATTTCAATCTTTACATGAGATTAAGTTTAAACCCTTTGTACACAAATTATAACCTTTCGTGCTTAACAAAGTAATGTATAAGATCAAGTACAATTACCTATTTAAAGATGTACTTATATGTGCGAATGCACATAATATATACAAAAAACAACAACATTTGCTAAGAATGCATTTAATATTGAGTAGCATATTGCACTTACCCAGTGATGTTAGCAATATTCCAAATCCAAGATTGGTAACCATGGTTATTAGTGTAAAATTCATTTCCGCTATAAGTCTTTATATTTGTATAGAATGTCTGAGTCGGTTGGAAACGGTACAATTAATCATAGAGCGATATAGTAATAGTTACTTCAATGAAAATTATATTGAACGCTGAACAAACACTCAACTGCAGCGTATCGGGAAATTGTTGGTTTGGCTCTCTTATATCAACACACGTTGACTCGAGGCTGGGGCCTTTGGTAAAAGTATTGGAAACCGTTCTAACGGCGTCTGCGCACTAGCGAACGTATGGAATAAAGGTAGAAAGTCGTATGAGGTCTTTGAGAATATTTATTTTTTCGACCGGCTTGTCGTAGGTTTGATTGAATTGCTTGGACTGAAATAGCAATGATATTTACACAACTTTTCAAGGGCCAAAGTGTAACATTAACAAATCGTGATGCATTACAGTTTTCGTGGTTAATGGTTGTATGTTTTTCAAAGTATTGTCAACATATATAGCAACAAGAATTAATGCGAATAATACACAAAGAATAACGCCTTCAAACATATATAATATCTAGTCTCGCAATTCTCAAACGTTAGTAATATTTGTTTGCTTAGGATAACCGTATTTTTAAAGCGTCTTTATAAATATACATTTATCACGTCGATATTCATTTTCAAGGAGCCATTATAGCGAGTCTAAAATAACATAAATGAATACGTGTTTACATAAAATTTAAGCTTTTCATTGTATGTTATTCAATTAATACATTTGCTGCTAAACTCAAAGAGCTGAATTGATTCATTTATAATTAATACGGTCAAGAAGGAAATATAGTGAACTCAATTTCTTGAAATCAACATTGCAATTTGAAAAATTTAAAACCATAGAAGTACAGGAGATAGTTGGATCGATCTGACATATAATACTTTCAAACAACATATGAATAACGGTTTATCAACTCGGATGCACATGAGCGCACATCAAAGCAGCAGTCAAGAAATATGTTAATAAAAATACAAAAAATCGCGACAGCTGGTGACGCCTCTGGAGTAAATCAGCATGTACATTAGTGTATATTCCGTTCTTACCAAGCGTTTTCGAACATAGACATTATGAAATGCATGTCGTAAATAAGAAACAGTTTTCAGTCGAATAAACTTCATTAACGTTCATTGGAACTAATGCCAATTTAAGATGTATTGAATTATATTCTATTGACTGCGGTTTTAACTTTGTTACCTATAGTCAAGTTGTTTTGGGCGTTTTGCACATTTTGTATGCAGTAGGAATCGTCTTTTGGAGCATCAACGAATACTTTTAACACCTAACCAGGAATTTGTATAGCCTAAGGATTAATTTCGTCATTGCTTTGGCAACTGCTTCACACTTGCTTTGCCACATGTTACTTTGTGATAAATAGGTTTGAAAATGCACATGTGATATCAGATTTCGACGATTGGTTAACATACCTAATTATTATCTTCTATATGATTGTCATTTGAGGAAACGGTCATTGTAATACAAAGCCTAGTGTTATAAACTAGCTGTACGGCTATTGCGATATCACCAGTACCTTATCGTTTGTTTTCTTAGAGTGTCGATCATGAAAAGTGAATAAAGCGTATATGTAATTATGTAAGGGATTATGTATTATCAGCCATATGCATAGCTTTATAACCCCAATGAAGAACATGTACTAATAAAATAATATATAAAAAATATCTAACACTTCACTTTTGCAGTATGTTGTGCAAACCCCATTTTAGTTCATAAAAAATACTCATATGCAGTGAAACATAACTTTTTGGAATTTAAGCCAAAATTGCGATGTTGAAGGTCCCTATTGACTTCAATCGATTCGTCTGTATCTTTGATGTTTATCGTCTGTCGTCTTTAGACACGTGGTATTTCCCAGGAAAATTACGACTTCCGTTTTGTGGAGCTTTTGTCAGGTCCTGTCTGAATAAATCAGTTGCTTTCTGTCAGAAAATCTACTTGTATGTAAGAGTAGCCAGTAAATAAATGAGTGTCCGCTTCCACTTAAAAGAGTATAATGCAGATTGTGTTGAAACATAAGAAAACATACTAAATGCCATAGCTAGCGAGTAAGTGAATTAAGGACATTTAATGAATTTTATGCAAAACATTTAAAAACAAAAACGAATAGAAATAATTCTCAATTTCACCGTTAATTTCTGAAACAAAATAGATATTTAGACTTACTGTAGTAGTTATTGCACGGTTCTATCATTCTCAATATATGTTATATTAATGTGTGCTGTATACATAAATACAAGTAAGTGTATCATTTTAATTATCATGAATGGCATGAGGTTGGCTACTTGTTCATTTTATGTCTAGAATATTTCGGTTAAATCATTGAGTACTAACATATAAACTAAAACATACCTTTGCTTCGGGCTGACGTTATACATAAATATGTATGTAAAACTGATGTACGTGTACGACAATCAAGTACTTCCAGTCTTAATGACATCCTGTTCCAGAAATTGGTATTATAAACAACATGGCCAATATAATGTATATTCAACTGGCCCAATGGATTTGTCGCAAATCTTATTATAGTCTCGTGGCGTGTAACCTCTGTCGGCAATGACAGATAATGATTGGATAATGACCATTTGTCTGCGAAAGACGACGTTTAATTGAGTTTTCGGTGACTGCAGACCGAAGCAGTGCTCACGGGAAATTGCCTTAATTAAATAGTCTCCAGTGATCTGTCCGCGACACCACATGATTCGCAGCGTTGACGACATGGATTGCAAGCTTCTGATTGAGAGTGGTAATACGTTTTCGCGACTGCAGACAAGCGTTTGATGGAGAATTAGTAAACCAGTTTTTTGTAATATGACAAGCAGACTTCGCTTGTCTGGATTTTAGTATGTCTTTTTCTACCTAAAACAGGCTTGATGAATACTCAAGATGTAAATATTAACCTCAAATTCACTGTATTCAATAATGTAATTAAATATTTCCAGATTGAATGAGTAGTGATATTCCATATAACTAGCGTTTAATCATTCAACAAGGTATCTGCAACAAAATGTTTGTATGGAAAATGTGATGTGATCAATATAAGCGTATTTGCCGTTGACGTAACGTTCACTTTACGTTAACGTCGGCGGTGAAAAAAGAGAATGAAGCGACGCAATTGTGGTCGACATGGACTGGATGAAGTTTCCAGTTTTAATACGACAGGGGAACAAACAATACATTTTTTACAAAATAAAGTTTTTTTTCAAAAGTGTGCATACGCTTAACACCAGATTTCATGTAGCAAACACACAGAAGAACCATTTGCTTTCAAATGTATGATGTATCAAAACATATAAATGAATTTAACCTAAGCAAAATAACCAACTTTTTCCAATTTAATATTTAATCAACCAACATATGCACGCCCAAAATATATACATTCATAATGAAAATCTCAGTTTTGTCAATTGTATCACTTCATCAACATATACACATACTTCCAAAACTAGATTTCATATAACACACGTACAAAAATAATTTTTGATCATATTCAACCAGCACATAACATTAACTTTTATAGAACAGCTTTTACAAATAAAATTTGCAAATCTTAAACAAATATGTTGTCACAATCAGCGCACAAATGCGGTTAAGTCAAAACCTTGGACGGAACAATAATTATATTGCTCTTACACCTAGCACACTTATAAAAAATACATTATTTAACTAAAAATAACTGATATTGATATACATTATATGAAATATTATTTCAATAATTATAAATAAAAATAAATATATTTACAAGATATTTTCAGGATAAGATATGGTTTCTAAAAAACAGTAAAAAAAAAGAGTTGTTAAACAGTACATTCCCCTTCTAGGTTAAAAACTAATCTTTAAGATATCAAGTTTGGTGAAGATTCGATGAAAACAGTTGGAATAAGAGAGCGAAAACGGCTAAAAAAGCCAATTTTATATAATTTAGGGGCCACAACTCCGCAGTTCCTCCGCAGCCGGCTGATCACCGAACCTGGCCCATAAATTAGGCCCACAAATATTTGCATGAAGGTTGGTGATGATCGGATGAACACTGTTGGACATAGAGATCGAAAACGAAAGTCGTCTACCGACCGACCGACCGACAGACCGTCCGACATTAGCAAATCAATATACCCTGTCATTTACAGTGGTGGGCACAACAAACAAGCGTTCAATTCAAGCATAGCCAAATAACCGTTAATATGCCTCATACAATCTCAATAAGTGTGTCGTCACAAGACGAACTCGTAATTCTGGCGGTGAGTTCTATTAAAGTGTCGTCTGGATCCTGGACTATTCCTGTAACGTCATCAGCGGTATGAGATCCTGGCCTTACTGGTTCCCTACTGGAACTGCGCTTTGCGTCGCTCTCATGTGCGAACTGGACGAAAACCTGAAATATGGTATGCACATTTCCTGATATGTATTTTAACGGTGTTTAATACAAAATTATCTAAACGCTGTTCACAACAACATTTTATTTGACATGGCTTTTCGTGCATAATGTACTTCTTTATGTATCACATGGAAGTCACACTTAACATGGGAAAACAATGGGAAAATTAGAAAAAAACAACACAACAACATGAGAATGCGAATTTTGCACATGCATTTCATGATAAAAGAAATGCAATTTTTATGTGAAAAGCATAAATTATTGATCACAATTAAACACTTTAATTAATACTTTTTTGTAAAATAATATATATGAAAAGAAAAGGGTACTTAAGTTTACGAAATTTCGGTTTCGCAGTTTTTCTACTGGCAGTACGTACAAAAACTGGGGCAACTGCTGATCAGATAATATTTAATCAATAATTTATTTGCGCAGATGTGATTTTCGTCAGTGAAAACGCTCATTGGTCGGACATGTACTATACCAGTGCTGTAGCATCTTGTGTTAGCAGAACAGATGTTGAAAAGGGATTGGGTACGACGTTATGGCGCTTGTTTTAATCCACATATATATTGCACATAATGACATGATATCATATGTTTAATTGCCTAAAATAAAGTTTAAACCAATAGAATATATGTATCTCTTTAAATTTAACAATACATATACAACCAATAAACAGATCCTTTACTTGCACCGTATACTGGTTTGTAAATGGAAGTAAAATTATGTTAAAGGGGCTATGTCTGCAAAACAGTGATCAATTTTAATGTTATTATGTTATAGAAATGAGCAATACAAAGGCGTATGAATCCACTAAATGAAGTATGAATAATTTACAAAATTATAAGAATTTAATAAAACAATAAACAAAAATACTTGAAAAAAGAATACCTAGTAAGGGTATCGGACTCATAATGACGGAATCGTTAGAATAATTGACAAATCACAGAGCTCTAACCGCGTGCGCTATTCTGACTTGTGGAAATATACGTGCATAACATGGTTATAAAAAATACCCACAAATCTGACGTCAAGTGTAAACAATGAAAGGTCCAAACAATACGACCTAAATTATATAATCATCCGGGTTTTTTTTCCAGAATGCATCACCTCTTTTTTTCACAATATGTTCACGTTTTTAACCTGCATTATATTATAATGTTAATGTTCAAATGTCCTGTTTCTTATTGCATTTGCCCATGTGGGGCCTATTTCGTTGACATATCCCGTTTATTACAAAATTTCCTGTAGTGTACCTTATCAAGAGTGTTCTGGTTCACGCTGTAGTCACTAACGCCCAGGTATTCTGGAATCCCTTGCAGCGTATCAAAGACCTCTGGCAAGTCGCTGCCCCCCGCGGGGACATCGAACACGAGGGTTTTAATACCCTGATACTTCAACACAGCGTCTCTCAAATGTGACTCAATGTAGGCCCGGGTCTGGTCTGATGACGTCGACGATTTCAGAGTGATGGTGACGGTGTAGCCGCTGCCGTATTTGTCCTTGAGATGCTGCAGGGTTCCTATACATCGCAGGCGGCCCTGGGACATGATGGCAAGTCGGGAGCAAAGGGATTCACATTCTTCCATGCTGGAATGCGGAATGTATTCAACATTCAGACACAGTGCGTATACAGTCGGTTGGTCATGTGTTGAGTTACGTTCTTACAGACTGACACGTTACGAAAAACAGAACAAGATACAAGATACGATTTTCTTGAGTAATAAAAATGTTCTCTGCGAAATATATACTCCTTCGAACCATCATATATTTTGTTTTATTATTTTTTAATTTGGTTTTATTATTTATGTATTAGTATTTATTTATATGTCATTTAGTCATTTTTATATGAGTATTATGGAAGTAAACATAATTGCGACATAAGAACATGTATACTAAATGCATTTGCATAGCTATCGTTATTTATATTGCAACCTCTAAAAGAATGACACGTTACGAAAGACGGAAGATAATACAATATTCGGTCCACTGTAGACAGTTTATGGAGGAACATGACATCTGTCGGCCGCTTTTCTTTAAGAAAATAGATTAATGTTCTATTCTCCATCACAAAAATCCTCAAAATGCTGTTTTGTAACTTACTAATTGAAAGTGCAGCAAACAGCGCCGTCCAGAATATTACAAACATTTGAGGTATTTCGTGGTTCTTTTATTAAAATACATAACAAATGCAACGTCGTCGAGAATGTCATAAATATACATTAACATCGTGTTGCATGGCATATCCGTTTCAAATCAGGTAATATCGTCATCGATACGAACTAAAACTCTTACCTATGTGAGGAGAACACTACGGCAGTACCACGACTAGTCAATGTGTCGATGACGTCCCAAAGATGGCGGCGCGCGCAGGGGTCCATCCCGGAAGTGGGCTCATCCTACAAACATAATGAAGTATGCGTTTTTCTACAGTTTACGATATTTTGTTCAGAATTACCATTATAAATATATGCTTCTCCCTAACGTTCTTAGATGTTAGATTCTATTTTTGTGTATCATAGCCATTACCGTGTGCTATTTTGTGTAATCTGGATTTATATATACATGCACATGTATGTCATTATCTTAAATTAAATGTACATCGACTGGGTGATCACTTAAATTGTTAAGATTGAAATGTGCTGATGTATTGATGTTACAATTTATATAAATAAGTAGTTGACCTCAACGCTGCAGTATTATTATTTTTAATCAATGTACGCAGTTTGATATTGTCAAAATACACATTTAATTTATGTCGTTTTGTAATATTTAATTGTCATTAAAAGACAAATCGTTTATTTATTACTCTGTGTTTTTGTTATGAACACTTGAATACAAATCTGATTTTAAGAACATTTGACTGGCAGTGAAATCTCTGATAACACCATTGAACAAGATCAGTTTCGACGACATACCAGGAGGACCACGGCTGGATTGCCAATGAGAGCAATGGTGGCCGACAACTTCCGCTTGTTGCCTCCACTAAGAGTTGCCGCCCTTTGGTCAGCGTACTTCTGCAAATCTAGCGTCATCAGGCAATGTCGGATGGCCTGGCGAGGAATACGTATGGAATATACCGTAAGAAACTAAACTCCAGATTGGCAATAAAATGTGCGTTTTTTTTGTAGTTATGCCTAAGCGGTCAAACATGCGTAAAACCATCACTATTTGTATAGAACACGATCAAAAACTGACATAAATTGTATATTTCATTGAAAAACAGAAGTTGAATAAGCTCGCACTTTCCTTGAACCCGGTATTCCCGATTTAAAAATACGGACGAAAACTATATAAAATCATTGTGATTTAGGTAAAAAAGCGTGTCTATTTTCGTAATGTGTTCTACACGATTATGTAAGAAAACCGTGTATTTTTTACAATTTTCTTTTGATTTTACAATTGGACCATCTTGAGTTCAGTCCCTTATACATTTGAATAAAACACCTGTACTGCCAGCGTAAATGGGGAATCTTACGCACACACTCTTGTATGAGGATTAAACGATTTACGCCTAAAATTACATTAATATCCCAGTAAGCTTTGTACTTATAATATTGTTTTGCCCCAAACAAAGCATATACAGATAGTGTTTATACGTGTATATTTATATAGATATACATTTGTTATAAATACACATAATCGGTAGCGTTATTTCTGTGTAAATCTGTATACAAATTTATATTATTATTGTAAAAGGACAGAACAGAATCTCAGAACTACGATATGTTCATATTTGAATTTGTCAACCTCCGCGCAGAGATTTGACTGGTTAAGAGCATAGCTCAAATCACTGCTAACCGATAGGGGAAGTAACCGCTGCGAGGAGTTTGTGAATTTGTCTGTACATGGTGCCAGACTACTTACCGTATGTTGGTACTGGGCAGGTACACCTCGTAGTCTGGCGTACAGCTGGAGGTGTTGTGTCGGCGTCAGCTCATCAAATATGGCGTCGAACTGAGGGCAATAGCCCACGTGACGTTGTACTGACCGGCCGCTGCTTAAGACGCTAAAATAAAACAATAAGACCAACATTAAAATTAACTTTGTTTGCCATTGCCCATCTACCCAACAAAAAAGTCCCGAATCAAGTTTTTTTTTCTTTATTAAATCAAACCTTTTTTTTTTTATTCCGAATATTCTAATTTTTGGGGGGTTAAATAAAAGCTCGCTCTTCTTTCATTTCGGTCGTTTTCCATTGGGTTAATAAATTAACTGTATCTGCTAGAGGTTAGATACCAGTAAATCATTGCGTATCCGTTCGTGGTCCATTCAAAAGTAGTGCCTATTACTAAAGAGTTCCTCTTCTCTTCGGGCATAAAAGCCATTTAGGTATCTCAGACATGCCTTTTGTGGGTATTTCTATTATCCTGTGCGTGTCTGCAACATTTTGGTGCATTTCATTGGAGGCTAACTTGAAAGGTGAACTTTTGGGGTGTGTTTACTGTGGTACGGGGCTTTTGTCGAAATATGACTGCCGAAGCCCTGTTTTCTACCAGTGCCTGCATTCAAGTGAGATGCATTTTCTTAGAAGTAACATGACATATCTTTTTTATTGCAAATTTTGGAAGAGGACAGATTGATCTTTACATTGATACCAGGCTTGCACAATCTGAAATAAAGGACATGCTAGAATAATGCTTGGAAAGTTTGCCGTTTTATAATGGGACCCTATGGGAATTGGATTTACTGGTTTCTAACCTAGAACCTTGCTTATAATAGGCCATATCAAAATGCAATTCTAATCACGTTTAATCAAACTTGTGAAAACAACGGGCTATTTGTCAGCATTAATTGTCTAGTTACTGATTGCCATAAAGCTCTGGTTATATCAACAGACACTTGATTCATCAATTTGCATTTTTTTTCCAAAAACAAATATATTGCCTACCCACCTTAAATACCAGCAACCTTGGGTAGGCAATGGCAAACAAACAATGTTTTCAAGGTTGGCCTAAACAAGGTGCATACGGTGCGTCCTGTAAACAACCCTTGAAGATAACTAAATAATTATGTCGCGAACTAGAAAAATATGGAAGATTGTCAACAAGAATAACAGACATGTATTTAATACTTATACAATTTGTTCATCATCCATAAACAATTACCAGCCCCGTTCCAAAGGCGAACCTGGTTCTTTATGCGCAAAATACGAAGTACCTAGTACACTGCACATCAGTCTGACATATCATGCCAAATACGAGTTAGTTGGTTAAAGTGTAGTGGCGGCTCGAACATGTAGCCGCTCGATTGTGATGCCAGTGCATTACTAGGTTCTAGATGCGGATCTAGACTACAAAAATGCAGCGACCGCTATTTGTGGAATTTCAACAGTTTCTCACCTTTTAGAGAGAATCTTCACGTCCCCAGAAGTTGGCCGGAGGTCGCCCGTAAGCATGCGGAATGTGGACGTCTTTCCAGCTCCGTTCACACCCAGCAAACCCAGGCACTGCGGGAAGAAACACGTGGCTTACAATAGGTGCGTAATATGTACTTTGTGTAATGGATGTATACATTAGTTTTTTTCGGTCTTGTATTTTTAAATACGCTTCAGTTAATGACAGTATTGCTTTAAAACCGACAATTGATATTGAAACAATTATTTTTCATACACCACATGCATATTAACGGTAGAAGATTCCCCGAAATATTGCACTGTCACTTGAATGAATCATTAACCATGACAATAACTTTTTTTAATTTCCGATAATGTGTAATAATTTTTTAATCATATAGTCATACCCATTGAACATGTACTTAAATTCAAGAAGTCGACTGTAAAGATATAAGCATCGACTTCATTGTTCATGTGGTGGACATTATGCTCAAAATCCCGAATCTGACATAACATGTGGAAACCCCATGTAATTCAATTATGTAATCAAAGTAAACTAAAGAAAACTAACCTCTCCCTTCGATACTGAGAAAGTCAGATCATCGACCGCTCGAATCTTTGTTTTCCGTCCCTTCCTGTAGACCTGTGGTAATACGGATTGATTCGGGGTTTAGTGGTTGGTGCATGCAAAATGATATTTTCCTTTTTGTTCCACTCAAGCTTATGTTTACATAAACTAATACTGACAAGTCTTTGCTGCATTTATTATTAATTGCTAATCTCTGTGCACAATTGATCTGATTAATAAAATCGTTTAAATTAGCCCATTTTGAATGATTTAAAATGTAACTTTATATGTGAAAATTATCATAAACAATACGTAAATAAATATCAACATATATTCTGCATAGTGTTTTAATAGACACGACAAAGGGAGGGAACAGTGGAAAAGCTATTTTGATATTGCACAAAAATAAATGATAAATAGTATGTATATCAAATATGATACCTTTGTTAATTAAATTGAAAAAAAATATGCCCATTGGCAGAAAATAGGCAGAGCCACCAAGAACGTTGAAGGTTGGACAAAAACAGATATTTACTCGTGCATTCTACTGTATCCGAAATGTACGATTTTATAGATTTATTTCATGTCTCTTTCGTTACCCACTAACAAAAAACCGTTTTATATAACATAAATAAACGTCAACATCGACAAACAAAACGCTGATAGCGTAGAAAGACTGTTGGCGACTAAAGAAACTAAAAGCATGTGAATCATGAGTGCATTTTTGCTAAAAAGGAAACATTTGTTTGAATGAAGTTCAATTTCCCACTATTAAACTTTATAATGTGGCTTCTTATGCAATAGTATACGACATCATAATAATAACTAATTTGTAAGTAACTACCAATATTTTTTCGAGCTAAATATCTTATGCCAGCTAACAAGTTAATCTGCAACGGGCTAGAATAACCGACGAAGCGTAGTAGTTAGGCGCACCGATTGTTAGTGCTTCGTAGCCAAAGATCTATAAATAAGCATGTTTATTAATAGATATTTGTTCGAAGCAAACTTAGTCAAAAGTAGGTCATACAATGCAAGCTCTCGATTTTCCACAGTACTGTTTAAAATTAATAAATTGCGATAATTTGTTGTCAAAATATTCAGAATGAGAATTAGTAACAAGAAAAAAAAAACGTTTGCAACGAGTAAAAATTAAGTGATGTAGCGCATTAATTTGATGGTCTTAATCCAGGACACTCAGGTGAATTTTTCGGTTACATTTTTTATAAATTGACCTTTTTTACAAAGTGTAATTGTAATAAATCACATGATATACATATTATAATACATAATACATACATTATCATTAAATTTTTAAAATGTAAGAAAACGGGTGTAAAATCTTGATGTTTTGAAGAGGACCCTTTCTGGTTTCGATTTACTGGCTAATAGCCTGCAAAAAAAGAAGTAATTTTCCGCGATACCGGTTTTGGAAATTACCCTCTCAAAAGAACGTTGGCTTCCGCCAACAGTCTAAAAACTATTTCTCTTTTCGAAAAATGAAAATATATCGTTTCTGTTTCTTCCCTACCCGTTTATCCAACAGCAACTGTTACATTTAGTTTTGAATAAGAAAATAAGAAATGCGCATGCGTAATCAATCGATCTTACCCGTCTAGACGATGAAACATGTATATATAAGTTCGCTGCGTAGCGAAGTATTATTTTAGTTTTAAATTTCTCTCTTATTATGCATTTCCGGGATTTTACATCAATGTTAAATTTAAGAGGTGCCCAGGAATCCTATGGTTTGTATTTAGGGGTCCTGTCAAGAAAAGTGGGAGTCCCTATCCGTGTCTAACAAACTCAGCTGGCACGCAAATATAAAATAAAAAGCAGACATCATTTTTGTCTGCATTGAATCAATGTTTTGAAAAGTATGTTTTTTTAATAATTCTACATAATAAGTAATTTCGGCAATTAATAGTATCGACACATCAGAAAAATTGTGCATCCAATGGGATGCAAATTAAAACATAGGACGGGTCCTGACTCACAATTTATGCGTATTTGATTCAGACAATTTCGTCCGGTAAATCCCTGCATTTCTGACCATCGGTTATTCTCAACATTTATTACAATATTATTTAAAAATTTACTGACATCATTAGAATCAATGGATGGTTTTACAGTATAATTTTCGTACAAAATTGTACAGTCCCTATTTAACATGATAACATGAACATAGTTGCGTACCTTTGACACGTTTTCTACGCGTAACACTTTGTCGACGTCTCTCGACGTCAGTGTACGTTGACGTTCCGTCACCACATCGGCGTCGTCATATTCGAGTTCTGTTTGTGCACATGGACTGTCTTTACTCCTTAAAAATTA
Organism: Congeria kusceri; assembly: GCA_027627225.1. Taxonomy (NCBI): domain Eukaryota; kingdom Metazoa; phylum Mollusca; class Bivalvia; order Myida; family Dreissenidae; genus Congeria; species Congeria kusceri. Next base: position 15,738,427 of record CM051037.1, on the reverse strand, counting down.
AATGTTTGCGTACTATATATTCGCGTTCGTACAGTATTTACGCATGTATAAAATGTATTCTAACATGATACTCGCTAATTTTTCTTAAGACAAACAACAAAAATATCTTTGTTAAACTAACCAATAAACAACGCAAAAAGTAGTCCCGATTTTTAGCGCAGATGAGTAAAATGTAGTTCTCATTAAATTTGCAAAAATATTTGTCAGATAATGTAAGAATCGAAATAATTTACGCATTATCGTTGTTTATCGGACAATAAACAACTCTTTGTCGTTCTGATGCGTGGCTTTTAACCACTCGGGCTAACGTTAATTCCTACGCATCCGAACTCAAAATTGTTGTTAAGTGGCCCATAAACAACAATAAATCGAACAGTATTTCTTAATTTAATCACAATTCAAGATATAATACATATAATTCATAAAATGGTGCAACATGTTATGTAAAATAATAATTTTAAATGTATCGGTTGTGTTGATGCATGAACGATATTAAACCAAAAAACATTTATTTAATACAATGTAACATTTCACCTTTTCGAACAACAGAAGCCGTACTCGCATAATAATGTAAAGGCCAAGGAGACGACCCCTACAGTTGCCATGGCAACCAGCTTCTTTCCTGTCACGTTCCATGCCATTGCTGACGTCACCTTGTCATAGTAACCTGAAAACAAACATATTCCAGATGTTTCACAATTTGTATTGCGTTTGGAATTGAACGCTATTGTCCAAAACAACAAAACACTATGAAACAAAGAAGTGCACGGCAATTATTGTCGTTTTGAATTGCCCTTTAATCTAGTTCATTCGTAAAACACTATAATTTATAATAATTATGCCCCCCTTCGAAGAACTGGGGGTATCTTTGTTTGCACCTGTCCGTCGGTCGGTATGTCGGTCGGTCGGATGGTCGGTCTGTCCGTAGACCATTTCGTTTCCGCACGATATCTAGAGAACGCTTTGACCTACGATCATGAAAGTTGGTATGCTGGTTACATGGGAGGAAAGGACGACGCCTATACATTTTCAGGTCTACAGGTCAAAGGTCAAGGTCACCGTTGCTAAAAATAGAAAAACGGATTCTGCTCAATAACTTTAGAAAGCATCAAGATATTTTACTGAAACTTTATACATAGATACCTTATATCGAGGCCTCGCTTGGAATTGCATATGGGATGGGTGGGGTCAAGGTCAAGGTCACCGTTACTAAAAATAGAAAAAAGTTTTCCGCTCAATAACTTGAGAACGCATAGAGATATTTTAATGAAACTTCCTACATAGATACCTTATATTGAGACCTCGATTGGGATTGCATATGGGGTGGGTGTGGTCAAGGTCAAGGTAACCTTGGCTAAAAATAGAAAAACGGTCTCTGCTCAATAACTTGAGAACGTATCGAGATATTTTAATGAAACTTCATACATAGATACCTTATATTGAGACCTCGCTTGGGATTGCATATAGGGTGGGTTGGGTCAAGGTCAAGGTCACCGTTACTAAAAATAGAAAAAACGGTTTCTGCTCAATAACTTGAGAACACATCGAGATATTTTAATGAAACTTCATACATATATACCTTATATCGAGACCTCGCTTGGGATTGCATATGGGTTGGGTGGGTCAAGGCCACCGTTACTAAAAATAGAAAAACGGTTTCCGCTCAATAACTTCAGAATCCATAAAGATATCTTAATGAAACTTCATACGTAGATACCATATATCGAGACCTCGCTTGGGATTGCATATGGGGTGGATGGAGTAAAGATCAAGGTCACCATAACTAAAAATAGAAAAACGGTTTCTGCTCAATAACTTGAGAACGCATCGAGATATTTTAATGAAACTTCATACATATATACCTTATATGAAAACCTTGGGGTGGGTTGGTCAAGGTCAATGTGACAGTTACTAAAAATAGAAAATGGTTTCCGCTTAATAACTTGAGAACGCATCAAGATATTTTAATAAAACTTCATACATTGATATCTTATATTAAGACCTCTCTTGGGATTGCATATGTGGTGGGTTGGGTCAAGGTCAAAGTCACCGTTACTAAAAATAGAAAACGCTTTTCGCTCAATAACTTGACAAGCATTGAGATATTTTAATGAAACTTCATACATAGATACCTTATATCGAGACCTCGCTTGGAATTGCATATGGGTTGGGTGGGGTAAATGTCACCGTTGCTAAAAATAGAAAACCGGTTTCCGCTCAATAACTTGAGAACACATTGAGATATTTTAATGAAACTTCATACATAGATACCTTATATTGAGACCTCTCTTGGGATTTCATATGGGGTGGGTGGGGTCAATGTCACCATTACTAAAAATAAAAAAACGGTTTCCGCTCAATAACTTGAGAACGCATCGAGATATTTTAATAAAACTTCATACATAGATACCATATATCGAGACCTCGCTTGGGATTGCATAATTAAAAAAGATTCTTAACAATTGCACATATTCACAGCTTGGCTGCAAGTCGTGGGGGGCATACATGTTTTACAAACATCTCTTGTTATATTTATTATCATTATTGTATACCCATATGTGTGTAGTACTGGTTGCTATAGTGATTCAAAGCAACTGTCATCATCCCGTGGCCAAGGCAATAGTTTGGAAATATCAGGAACAGGTTACCAAGGAAACCATTCCATCCCGAGATGCTCTGAAACAATGTTAATAATGCCATAATTTTACTAACGACGTTCGGAAAACTTCGCAAAGAAACACACTGTTGACACCATCATTTACGATTGGCGTGCTTTGATATGATTTCAAAACGTGGTCATTATGTCATGTATGTCACGTGGTCACCCACCTGATCGAAGTCGAAGAGGCGCAGCATGAAGCTGACTTGAACGCATGTGATGCCCGTGAACAGGTTGACAACAATCATACAAATGTAAGCAACACTCGGTTCCTTGAAGAGAAAACTCACTGGGTACATCAGTGGAGTCATGGACCATCTGTGGATATATAACGAAGTAGTGTGAGACCTGCGGAGGAAACTGACAGAGTACTTAAGAATCATGGACTATCATACAGATGTAACCGACACTCGGTTCCTTGAAGAGAAAACTCACTGGGTACATCAGTGGAGTCATGGACCATCTGTGGATATATAACGAAGTAGTGTGAGACCTGCAGAGGAAACTGACAGAGTACTTAAGAATCATGGACTATCATACAGATGTAACCGACACTCGGCTCCTTGAAGAGAAAACTGACTGATTGTCTTTAAATCCACAAAGTGATTCCCTTCAAAACATGTTAACAACCACTTAAACGCCGTAAATTCATAAGTACACATTGTTCACTTTCACTTTGGCAGCCATGACAGTTTTAACTATATTTAACCGCACCAAAGAATTGCTGAATTCTGATTGGCTGAAAAGTGAAAAGCCAAAATGATGCTGCATTTACATTTCAAGTGAAATGGCTGCCAAAGTGAAAGTTAAGCAAAGCTAAATAGTGAATTTATGGAATTTAAGTGGTTGTTTACGTGTTTTGAAGGAAATCACTTTGTGGATTTAAAGACAATGGTGGAGTCTAATGAATACACAAGGAGTTTACCGGATCTACTCAATATATATGCTAAAATCGACCAGAAACTATGATTTGTGCATTCAACTGTGTGGACGGCCAAATCGACATGGTCGAAAAATACGTTGATTTTGGTGAAACTTTTTATCATTTCCGAGCCAGTTGACCGATTGTTACGAAATAAAATGTGTTTTCGCCAAGATGGCCTGCAACGATCAGCGAGAGGAAATCGGGTTAATCGGCGGCTTAAGTCACCTGTACCAAGACGTTGTGAGGTGACTGCATATACGTATGGAACATTAAAGAGTCTTTGTTACAAGTACCTGTGGTCAGAACATCGTGGCCAAAATATTTAGGTTTTAGTAATTTATAAATGTAGAGCTAGATCTAGTCTTTGTTCAGTTTTTAAACACTTTTCAATTAAAATTTATATAACGGGTTATTAATTTGATGAATAAACTGTATCTTTGTTTTGATCGAAGAAAGTCTATTAAAAAAGAATAGCCCGCTTACATCAAGTGTTTTGAAATGGAATGGAAGGAGGTGTTGTTTAGATGTTGTTTACACCTTTATCGATTATGCCATATATGTGCGGATTAACAACTCATTATGGAAGCTATGATCTCTGTAAAACTAGACAACAAGACGTTTTTATTTTTACAGGTGTACTTCATTTTTATGCCATGTCATTCTTGACAATGTTGTTATTCGGCGCGTATGAATACACTACTAACTGGATAAATCTTGCCACTGCCTGTTGACTGGAGATTTATATATATATAAAATCCGTCGCCCCTTTATTAGGTCACAGTTGCAGGTAGAAACAGGATAAAACAACACCTTATTTAAAATACATGAATGAATAATACACATTTACAAAGGCACACGATATATTAAATGACACTAACAACAAAATAATCACGTAATATTTGATGTTTTACGTGTTCAATATTTATGAAAATGAAACATATAAATTGTCCATGTTCGATTTTGTTCATGTTCAAATTAGTGCCTCCCGCATTTGTCATTTAGTTTACTTATACGAACAGGACGACTGATCGTGTATTGTTCTTAAGACATATCTCAAAACAAACGCAAACGTCACAAGCGTCTTGTATGGTCGTTTTTATGTACACTATACACACAACTGGCAAGATAAGGTCACATACCCGTAAACCAGAAAGAGCAGAACGACCGCTAGGAAGTTGTCGCCTTCTGTATAGGCGGCAATGTGGAACGCTCGGAGGACGATGATGATACACGCTGCCGGAAGTAGATAGTTCACCTGCAACGAGAACATCCGCCAAATGTCAATCTCTTTGCAGCGATCTTCATTGCTTGGTTACAAAAGCAGCAAAGCCGCAGGGGAGACCACTGTGAGGAGTCTGGCCGAATGTAACAACAGTTACCAATTTAACCGCACCGAGTATCTAGGTTTGGAATTTAGCTAAGAAATATTTTATTTTAAAGACATTTCCGTACAAATAAACTAACCAACTTTAACGGTGTCTTGCAAAATGCAACCGCAATATCTATACACAAAAGCGTCCACCAGTATACAAACGTTTAAAAAATGTGTTTGGCCATTGTAATTACGAATTTGCAATCCGCGGTATGTACTCGTCGTATAAAACTGTTTAAATAACGAAATCATAGCTCTGTTCACTAAATGTAGTTTTTTAAGAAGTTAAAAAAAAAACGCCATAACACCGCTCGGTTTGCAGTGGTGTCTACAAACAGAGCGTCAACAATGAGGAGTCTGTCATGCGATAGGGAGGTCCATACCCACCGAGCGTTCCAGTTGTCTCCACAAAACGACACCAAGTACCGTAAAAGCTCTATATTTTCGGACACTGTAAATTTTCGGACACCCTCTTTTTTAGCCAAATTAATTATTTTTTGTCACTATATATTTTCGGACATCCTGATTTCAACCCATAATTAATGAATCTTAATTTTAGGACATTTTATATTTTAGCAGAATTCTAACATTAAAGACAATCGTTTTAGATTTTTGGTTCAAGAACAAACAACAAAATCATAATTGGCAACTTGTATTGCATTAATTTCAGGTAAATAGTATATGAGATGATAATCTTTGAACTCGGTCGACAAAAATGCAGTCTTGGCGTAATTTTCTGTAAAACAATATCATTCATATGAAATGATTTAAAATTCAATGCAAACATCAATCAAAATTACTTATACTATACGGCGTGGTATTTAACAAGCACGCACAATCATTAATCAATACTATCCGTGTATATTCGGCAAAAAACGTTATGCAACGGACAAATCCGAACGTTATTGCAATAATTGCCATAGTGTCTATAAATTTTCGGACACCTGTAATTTGGGAATATTTTTATGTATCCAAATTTTCGGACACGAAAATTTTCAGTTATTTTTAAATGTCCGAAAACATAGAGATTTTACGGTACTAGTTTGACCCTAAAAAGGACTAGAAATGGCCATCCTAGGTTTCCGCTTGATCCCAAAATCGTCAACAAATCAACGGCCCTGTTGAATGGAGACCGTCAACATAAAGGTGCTCATACATGTATCCAGGTGTGCATGCCTACCGTATCCCATATAAAGTTCGATGCCCAGTACACGATCGGATGTAGACCACTGGACATTTGCAGGTGTTTGGCCTTCACCGCCCTTTCGTGTACGAGGGTGACGACGAAACTTGCGGGTACGAACGCCATGGCCACGATGATGAATATCGCCATGAGGACGTCGGTGCCGCCATTGCTAAAACATTAAAATTCACTTGAATCGAGGTCTAGATAATACACAAACACTACAACCAGCTATTAACCAGTGTTTAGAAAGGATTAACACTATGAAGATTTTTTTTTTATCTAGCTCAACTGCGCATACTGTTAAATGTATTTTATTTTAAACGATATAACACGGAATCTTCGTATCATACATTTAATGTGTGTAAAGACAAAATTATGTAAACTAAGCATTAGTTCAAATGTTTAAATTGGACCAGTTTTTTTAGGACGCCATTTATGAGCCTAATTTTGAAATGACAAGACTGTCTTAAGTTCCATCAGGTCAAACTTATTCTGTGGACAAAGGATCTTGTGTTCACTTTGTTACATACATACGTTCAGTTTTGGGGACACGTGTAACCTGGTGTTAACTTGAAAACATGATAAGGCAAAATAGTTCTTTACACAACACGAGCTGTCTCAGGACAGCGCGCTGGACTATTCATACCTCTTTGTCAGAGTTATGAGCCTTGGTCAGTGACCTGACATATGACCCCGAAGACATGTGTAAAGTTTCAATTGAATATCTGTAGAAGTAACAGAGATATGAACTTGTTACAAGCAAACTTTTACCTGAGCATTACGACGACGCTGACGAACGGGTGAGTAGAATAGCCCAGACTATTCGGTGAATAGTCGAGCTAATGCTTTAAATTAAGGCAATGGTATTAAATTGCATGCCAATATTGTTAGGACCCTACGTAACTACTGATGTTAAAGTGTGTATGCACGATCTTTCATATCGATTATTTTTATAATAAGCAGATAAAAGTGACCAAATAAAAATGACCACATACACAAAAATATAAAAATGACAAAGGAATTATTTGACAATATAGAATAAATCAACCAATACGAGTGTCGACTTTCGCATCGTTTAATAGTGTTGTGTAACCTAAAGAACTATTGAATCAACCTATATACATGTATTGGAGTTTCCGGCTGTACAGCCGAAAACTATATTTTGATTAAAAACTAGCTAATTATGCGTTTAAAAGCAAGGTTTGTTCTTAACTTTTATTTCGATTTAAATATAAATATATGTTAATTTACTTGACTTGGTTATTTGTATTTATGCCACTATTGAAAGATGGTACATACACACTTTAATCACTCACATGTATTCTGAGTTCAGGTAGTCGTTTGCCGTCTGCTTCATCGGGTGGTTGACCAGCGTGATTCCTGAAATCAGCAATACGGTACGTAAAAATGTTTGTGATTCTAAAACATGAAAAAGGCGTGTCGTGGGAAATCCGGGCTTAATGCATATGCGTAAAGTGTCGTCCTGGTTTAGCCTGTGCAGTCCGCACAGGCTTATCCAGGACGACGCTTTCCGCTTTTATTGTATTTTCTGTTTCGACGTAGTCTCTTCTAAACATAAATCCACTGTAGGCAGTCTGCACAGGCTAATTCGGGACGACACTTCAAGCAGATGCATTAAGCCCGGTTTTTCCACGACATGCCTCATTAAACTAGTTTTTGTTTGAATCCGATAGCGTATTCAAAAGATCACAAATGATCCATTATTCGGCATGCCCACACACCCCTCAAAAGTATTTTCTCGTCAAAGTAGGTTAAAATAAAGGCATCAGGTTGTTTTCGTCCCATCACAATATGGTCTCGTTTTTTCTATTGATGCATATGTTTCCTGTTAAACAATATGTAATATGATAACATCCTATATTCGGATAATTTTATTTATGAACGTGTCGCTTTGACGCTATAGATTAAAAAAAAAAAAAAAAAAAAACACGACAACAAATTCCTTTGCCATCGATAAAAAGGCGATTTTATAATAAAACTTGTACAAATAAACGCAAAAATTATCTTTGCAAATCGTTATGATTGTTAATGCTTAGTAGTCAAGAACACGAGCATACCATACGCCGCCGGGTCTCCTCTGTGGGGCGGCAGGGACGCCCGCAAGATGGCGTTGTTCATTGTGTTGAGGTACACTGGCATCGAGTGGAATCCTTTCTGGTTATACCAAACCTAATGATAAGGGTACATATGTAAATAAGAACATATATATTATAATAAGAACATTACTTCTACTTCAGTTCAATGAAGAAAACATTGCATGGCTTAAATTATATAAAATTAGCGTTAATGTAAATCAAATAATAACCGACAATTAAAATGTAATACAACACTCTGCTGTTATTTACAATCATAAAATGGGGCGGCATAGCCTAAACTCGGTTGTGTATATGAAATATTATTAGTTACACTGTTAGTAACTGGGGTTGTATGGGATATACACCATCGGTGGTTTCATTTCATACGAGAGCGTAGCTCGAGTATGGTATGAGGCCACTGAGGGTGTATATCCCATACACCCTCAGTTACTAACAGTGTAAAGAATATTTATCACCGAGTACCTTTCATTGGGTTCTTTTAGTTGATATCACTTGTAAATTAACGAAAGACGTCATAATATTGCGTAATTGGACTTCTATAGGTTGTTGAAATGTGCCCATGGTGTATGGAAAATACCCCTTAGTAGTGTGACCGCTCTTAGCCAATCGGATCGCGTCATTTATGTAGGAGGTGAGAGATATAATAAATACAGACCTGGGAGAACTCTTTCACAGCCAGCATGTCGATAACGCGGCGAGCTACGCCACTGATTGTTGGTCTTGCATCGACAGTTTGGGGGAAATACGGTAGCTCCCCACCGAACGTCAATCCACCGTATCTAGAATAAATGTTTTATTTAAAATTTCAAACTATAGCTCCCCCAAAGGAAATTACTTTTGTTAGTTTTTTTCCAAGAGAGATAACGTATTTATTTGAAAAGCCTCATCAAGAGTTTGTTGATTGTTTGTTCCTCGGATCCGCCGACCCAAATGCTTTTGAAAATATAAAAATTACAACAAAACCAATATTGTAAAAATAATAAACCAAATTTGGATAAAAATCATTAATTTCCACTGATGCCGACCTCCGTATGGATATTAAGTGTTCAACTCAAAGGTATACTGTGAAACACAGAGAAACATATACTAAATAAGAAATAATTTTCCACTTATCGTTGTTTATCGGCCAATAAACAACGATTTGAGGTTCTGATGCGTAGGAATTCAACCACAAGGACATTACCCCGAGTTGTTTAATAGCCACGCATCAGAACGACAAAGAGTTGTTTATTGTTTATAAACAACGATAATGCGAAAGTTATTTCGATTCTAACATGATCTGACATATATTTTTGCAACTGTAATTGGAACTATTTTTTACTATTCTCCGTTCAGAACCGGAACTTCTTTATCGTTATTTATGGGTAGTTTAACAAAAATAATTGTGTTCTTTGCCAATAGAAAAATTAGCGAGTATCATGTTAGATTTAAACGTAAATCATGTTGATGATACATGCATATTTACATCACTAGCGTTGCATTGAATAATGAATAATAAGTGTTATGTGTATTGTGAAACAAATGTGTTTATAAGAGATGTTTTTTTATTTATCTCCTCCGTCTGGCCAGTTTCCTAAAAATGTCCGAGAAACCATAAATACAAATATTCGTGAGCGTTGTTTTGGACACCACTAAGAACAGTTGTTGACAATTATATTTTTAAGAAGTTATTCAAGATGGCCAGGATACTTGTAAAGACTGACGCACTCATTCTCATAATGTCACCAGTGTCGATTCTCGAACAGGTTGCAGTGGTGTATCGGATATGGTGTCCGCCTTGCGATCGGGAGGTCGTGAGTTCGATCCCTACTCGGGGAGCCTTCGAATGATCTTTCTCAAAAGACACCGAGTACTGATTCTACCCAGGAAACGGACTCAAAAGTGTCTCAATAAGCCTCTGGTTTCGACACAATCGAGCATAAAAACATAGGTTTAAACTAATTCTCGAAAAGGAAGTTAAGAATATAATATATGTTGTTTGTTCTACTTTTAAATACTAGTAAGTGTTTACCTGTGTCGTCTGTAGACATCTGTAGTATACAGATAGTAGTCATCGTCGCTCTGCTCGGATGACGTAATATTCTGTATGACGTCACCAGTAATCAAACGCAGTTCCGGTGGGCGGGTATACGAATCACACGAGAAACCCGAGTTGTCTTTCTTGCAGGAACACTTCGGAACACCGCGAGCATGACTACTTAAAACTGACTTTACACGGTCAGCACTAAAGTCTTGAGATCTGAACACGCCGTTTGTAGACAAAAACCGAAAGCAGTTTTCGTCAAAAGACTGAACACTTAAATTACTGTAACTGAACACATCATTGTTTTCCGTACGCGATATATTTACGGTATGACTATTAGTTATATGATTATCAAACTGCAATACGCATGATGCTCCTAAACCTGACGGCATAAGTAAAGTATCTACCAACTTGTCTATTAAGGCGTTATAACGATCTACATCTGAATTATAATTATAATTCCCTATTAAAGTGTCCTCTAACGGACTCTCATTTCTTTTCGAGTGTTTCACAGAAAACGGTACAAAGTTTCCCTTCGGTTGAGTTTCATCGAAGAACTGTGTAGTTGCCATGGTCACCGGGTCAGGGTCATTGACCTGAGGAGCGGTCAGCGCTATGGTCATCGAGATGGACACGAAAACCGCCGGAAGCACTATCTGGGAGAACAGCGCCTTCCGGTTACGGACGGTGAGCCACAGGCGTTTGCGGAGCAACGCTATCAGGTGGTTCCACGCCTGGCAACGCGTGTCGTCTGCTTCCGCCGTGTAATGGTCGTTCAACAGGGGATCGTCCTGGTCGACATCTGAGAAGCATGTGGAAACACATGTTTAAATTATTTGAATAATTACTACGGGTATTACCATGTTAAACATTAATTAAATAACGAAATAAAGGTATATGAATAAGCAAATATAATTTAAAATAGTACACGTATGTCAAGTCAAAATGTTACATACATACAATTTAGATATAGATGAAAATCTAGCCGCAATACTTGTATACACATACAAACAAACGTTACAAAAGCAAACCTACTTTTTTCTTAAGATTTGCAAATTGTTAATAAAAGTGTTTTAAAGCAACCATACTTGGATCAAATCGCAGTCGAGAGTCTAATGGTGGTTCTTGCCCAGGCGAGTCTAAATCCTCCTCAATGGAACTTCCGGGTACTCGACTATGAGAGTCCAGACTTCCGGTACCTACAACTGACAGAACACCCACCTTTGTACCAGATGTTTGGGCCCGTATTCACCAACCCATTCTTAGACTTAAAAATATAAAAAAGAGACTCAGACTCAAGAAATAATACGTGAGCATTTGCAAATAAACCGGGTACTAATGTTGTTTATATATGTCATTTATAAATAATTATAAGCAAAGAAAGCTAAAATTTGCGTTGGTGAATACCAATTCTTACATGATACTTGCTAATTTTTCTATACACAAAAAACACAATTATTGTTCTTGAACTACCCAATAAAGAACGCAAAAAGAAATTCCGATTCTGAGCGGAGCATACTTAAAAGTAGTTCCAATTACAATTGCAAAAATAAATGTCAAATCATGTTAGAATCGAAATAATTTTCGCATTATCGTTGTTTATCGGCCAATAAACAACTCTTTATCGTTCTGATGCATGGCAATTAAACAACTCTGGCTAACGCCCTCCTGGTGTAATTCCTATGCATTAGAACTCCAAATCGTTGTTTATTGGCCGATAAACAACTATAAACCGAAAATAATTTCTTAAATAAAATTCAACTTAACAGCATTTTTATAGAAAATAGCAGTTTTAAGAATATTATTTATTCTTAAGTCTTAAGTCTAAGAATGGGTTATCAAGATCTTCATTTCTTTTTAATTTCTTTCAACAATGACCAAGAGAGCTTGATTATCGTTAATGGGATATTCTAACATTACACGCGCACAGTTTTCTAAAGACAAAGAACAACATTTGCCGTTGTAAACTAACAATAAACAACCCGAAAAAACATTCCAAACTGTAAAATATAGTTCGCATTGTAATTGTAGACAATGTTGTCGGGTCATGTTAGAATCGAAATAATTTCCCCATTATCGTTGTTTATCGGCTAATAAACACCGATTTGTCGATGGTTATTAGCCGATCAACAACTCTAAATCGAAAATTATTCCTTTAGTGAACTATTCCTTACCTTAAAATGCTCACACACGCAAAGTATAAAAAGGGGGGTTCAAAACACGTTCGGCAGTAATGAAAGAAATATGTTAAAGGCAACAGGCAACGTTTTCCAAAAATACCGTTCTTCGTTCAAATTAATGCTCTATGATATATTCAAAAACAAACCATCAGTTGAACTAAATATTCTAAGCAAGATTGAATCCTTACCATTGGACGTCACTTTCACGAACACATCCTCCAAACCCGTGTCCGAAACCCCAAAACCGCTGACGCCGAGCTCCTCTTTCTTCGCCACCAGTGAGCGGAAGAGATCCGCGAGCAGCCGCCGTTCCCGTCCGTGTACCGGAAGTACGATACGGATTTCGTTTCCGGATTCAGACCTTATGAAAGCACGAGGCACCACCCTTTGGACATCGTTTAAAATTTGAGAACTGGACGTGGCAGGGCTGTCTGTAATAAATATCATTGTAACTCATTTTTAGAAACCTGCGCGGTCAGATACATTGTACATGTATGTGATTCATGACATAATTAAAACAGCACAAAATTACCGTGTGCCATACTATACACCATGCATCGAACTGATCGAATTCATGTAGAACAAGTACGTTGAACATATACGCTCGCCAACATAAACCGTCAGTCATTGACAATAATGTGGACACTAACAATACACAATTTTTGTTCCCAACTGGGTTGCATATATCAACCAGTAAATTGTCACGATTACCTTTTTCAATGGTCAGTACATGCCCGTCTCCGAAGTTAGACTTGAGGAACACCGGGGTTCCTCCGCAGCGGAGGCGGCCATCGGCGAGGATCAATATCCGGTCCCCGACAGCTTCGGCCTCGTCGAGGTGGTGGGTAGATACCAGCACCGTCCGGCCTGGGGGGGGGGGTCGACAAGAACGGACTTTTTATCAACTGGATGTCATATTCAAATATATAGATTATACATAAAGGTCATGGTCTTTGAAAAAGAAAATACAGTGTATAGTGTATACATACTGGTTGGCGAGTAGTATCCGTGATTTTTTAGTAGTTTTTCTTTATTTTCAATCGCATAAGTAATACTTTTCAAGAAAAGCTTGCTGCAGTACAAAGTTCGGCTCCTTCTGTTTATGAGGATGTAAATATCTTGACATGACGTCATATGCTTTTTTCCATATAAGGGGCTCCAAAGGGGTAATCAATAAGCATTACTTGAAGCAATAAAACTAGTAGTATCCGTGATCTTTACTTTTAGTTGAAAATGCGAATTGTGTGGTTCACACCTCAAGATTTTATTTGCTCTATACTGTTCTACATTATATTACCTACATCATAATGATGTAATATTAAATTCTATGCCAGATTAGCGGTGATAATGCGATGCCGGAAAATGGGCTTTCGATGACCCCATTGGCGCCCCTTAAAAATTTGCTGATGGTAAACGGGAGATAACCATGTTATTATCGAAGTAGACATCCCTCCTGCATTGAAATTTTGTCAAAATCGTCCCGAAACAAGCCGTATAATTGAGTAAACATTTTAAAAATGCAATTCCTTGTAAATATTTGCTTTTAGTCAACTGTTTTCAATTGCAATTCATCTTTTTTTTTAGAAAATCTATTTCACGAAAAATGCGCGTTGAATATATGGATGGTAGTGTTTGAATACTAAAATTTTGTTGCTTTATGTGAATAACCAAGCTATCACCCTTCGTAAAACGAATACAGGGAAGTGCAAGATAAAAAAATAGGGGTTCAATTATATATTTATGCGCATACACAAAGACGTGCGCCTGAATGCCCCGCGAGGAGTTAAGTTGTTTTGAGATTATTTTTAACAGAAATGTAAATAGCTTGAAAAATATGCAGTTTTGCAGACTTCAACTTATTCTGCGTTTGGAACAGATGATAGGTGATGTGTGTAAACACAACATGCAATGATGGAGAGCTTTAACACCTTTTAATATACAAATCACGGATACTGCTAGTTCACGGATACTACTCACCAGCCAGTACAGATATTTTAAAGGAAAACGTGTACATGGCTTGGTATATAATAAGGATTGTTGATACTTAAATATTAACAGTAATATTCTTTACACGGCGATTGACGGTATACGCTATTTTAGACCGTAATGAATAACATACCAGTCTTGTAATTAGTCAGCAAATTCCATATTGCCCGTCTAGAATACGGATCAACGCCCGCGGTGGGCTCGTCCAGGAACACGGTTGTAGCCCCGCCTACGAACGCCATGGCAACCGACAACTTCCTCTGCATGCCACCGGAAAGAGCGTCCGGGAGGTCGTCGTGTTTGTCTTCGATTGACAGGTCATTTAAGAAGCTGGAAAGATTCGTCAAAAATAGCCAATTTTCATATTAAACATCAGTCATCCTGGCCCCGCGACTATACAAAAGTCTTCAATCTTTAGCTTAGTCTTAACTGAAATATATAAGCTAATGGAACTAGCAATGCTTTCCCCCAGGGGATCGGCGGGCATATAGGGGACTTTAGATTGCAAGCGATTCCCGACAGGCAGGAATTTGACATGCCGAATGATTCTGGGTCCCGGGGAAATAGACTTTGGTCGGAATTTAGATCCCGGTAATATATGCTCCGGGCCCTTTGATAGATATATAGCATCCCCCACTGAGGGGATTTAAACAAATATGCTTGGCTCTAAGTGGGGAATTAGACCCCGCCGAAACCTTAAAAATTGTTACCTCACCAGCACTAGTCTAACTTCTGAATTATTCTATCAACAGCTACTCTTCTATGGTTTCACGTAAATAATTAATAACAACGTCATTTCTGCTGCTCCATGAAGCATGTATATAAATTAAATAGTTATGTTACCGTTTGATTTCTGCGCGTGTGTCCTTCTCAGAGACTCCTTTTAAACGTGAGTAAAACCAGATATGTTCTGCAACCGTCATGCTGTAACACACCATATGAGGTAACAGGCGTAAGGTGTAAAAAAAAGTTGCAAGTTGCTGGTTTCCGCTTAGCCGACCCCCCAGCCCCCTCCCCCAACTTTTTCGCCGACCGTAATTTTTGTTTGCCTATCGATCAATTACTTTTTCTGACTTTCGGTAAAAATAGCAGTTTTCGCTAATATGCCTTTTTCGGTAATTAGCAAACATAAAGAATTAGTATGTTTGAGACAGGCGCTTATGGTAATTACATACCGTACGGTACAGTTTCTTTGATTGGAGGCGTTTAAACATTTTACATGCAGTCCAATATACCAATAAGCAAAAAAAGTTACAGAAAAAAAAAGAGTTATTATTTAACTCCCCCCCCTAAATATTTTTGGAGACGTAATCTGAAACCAACACTTACTTTGTTTTGGCCTAGTTACAACATACATGTATCTACTCGTATATAATAGCTAATGATGTCTACTGGTATAAACACTCGTTGTATAAAACTTTTACAAAAACTTGAAATCAATTCGCGAACCATTTTGGACGTTTTCGTGAAAATGTTATATCTTTATCGAGACAAAAAGCCAAATTAATATTAGCCCACTATTGCATAGGAAATATCGTTACTTACCGCGAAATATGAGGTTTTCAATTAAGATTCAACATTATGGAAAGATAGTTACTAAGTATTTTTTTTTCATGAAAATGGTAGTATCAAGGAAATATTAAGAATGAAGCAAACATATTATCATCCTTAAAGTGTTATTGTATTCAGTTCAAAGAGCCATCGTAAAAAAATTCCATTTAATTAAAATTTGCTAACTGTAAGTGAAGCGGACATTAGAAAACAATGTTATCATGAAAACTGTTGACAACTTTTCTGGAAAATAAGTCAAAAGAAATGTGCACGAAAAGTATCCGGTTATCGTTTGTAGAAGTATGCCACCATACAGAATTACCTCTGAAAGAGCACATTGTGTTGCGGACACACTCCTATGTTCTGTCTGATCTCAGCCATGTCCGTCCGTATGTCCCTCCCGAACACGGTGGCAGTACCGGAAGTAGGCGGAAACAGGCCCGTCAGAATGTGCCTTTTAACAAAATGTTCCATGTTTTATTTGCACATAATTCAGCAATAAAGAGTATCCGCTTCGAATGTTAAAAACTGAAGTGTATTTTGGTAAATAATTTTATTTCTTCAAACTATGTTATATACATAAGAACATCAAATACAATGGCGTTTACAATGAGGACACAGATTGTCAAGAATGGAATTATTAGGACGTCTACAGTGTAAACATTGATGGTACGTTTGTAAACAACCTGTTGTCTCAGAGGCTGTCAATTTTGTTTGTGAAATCGATACGATAGGAACTTACATCGTAGTCGTCTTGCCAGCGCCATTCTGTCCTAGGAATGCTGTCACGTGACCCTCGAAGAGAGTGAACGAGAGGCCGTCTACGGCAGGACGGTTTGACCCGCTGTACGTCTGCAACAGTCCAGTTCTCATATAGCCTTCCATACATTGGTATGCCCGAGGCTAAATAAGATAGGCTCGAGTCCGTTGCCTCGGAAGAACCAGTACTTGGTGTATTTGAGAAATGCATTATCTTGTAAATAACGCAAATGGTTTACAACTATTTTATAGTTTGTTGAGATATATATTTTACTTTCAATTAATTGTACATACAACTATTTATCTAACAGAAACGTTCAAGCAAATAACTCTAAGCCACTTAACTGTACACACATGTCTGATGTCTGACAAAATACATGTACACACACATGTATTTTCATATAAAAAGTTTGTTAGCTTTATTGCATCGCAGAGATGTCGCATAACAATGCCCACTGTATTGCGAAACAAATTTGCACTACAGTAACGGTAAACATTACTTCACTATAACTGAATTTCTTTTTCGGCGAAAATAAACACAGGTGACACCACTATTAATACATTGCCTGTATTTTTTACTTTATATAAGTGATTTACAAATGTTCAACAAGTTCATCGACAATAACAGAAGTACCGCAAAATATGCAATCGTTTCGCGGTACAAATGCTACATTATTTTATCAATTTCAATGGATGATTACTCATCAACGAAACGTTTTCTCCAATATAGTTCTATATCAGTAGTGCTAGTTCGCTCCATTATATACGGTTTTCTTTTCTTTTTTGGAATCGCTAACATAAATTTTGGAAACTGTCGATTCGTTAATGTAAATCATGCACCTTTAACATTGAACACACCTTTCGCAGGTTATTCACGACGACGGCGGGTGTCAGTTCCTGGTCGTCGGCTTCCGTCGGACAGTCACACTGACTGTGACAGCCGCACCAAAACACGCCTGAAAAATATACGTTCAGATGAACAATAAACATATATTAAAGTATAAAATATTTCATTTGTATGGATTTGGTTTCTCGCCATTTAGAGTCATGAACAATCGTGAACACGTTTCTTGTTACAATTGATTTAGCTTGCGGTAACGCGTTTGTTAATTTAAGTGTATGTAAAAGAACGTTCCTGGTTTAATAATAATAACTAATAAACATGCAATACTTTACCTTAGTTACTGATCTGGGAGCGATTTCAAAAACTTGCTTAATTTCGTGGAATGTATGTATTTAAACGTTTACGTTAACCAAAGTCTGCTCTTATTGTATGATAAAAGGAGCAACATACATGTATAGTAAGACGAGTAGATACATCGTTACATCGTTTTAATAAATGTTTCATCCAATAGCATATTGACAAAAACATTTTAAGTAAGAAAAAGAAGAAATAGAAATCCAAAATGAAAATATACCCGAGTGTCTTCTACTGGTGACGTCACAAGTGTCGTCAATGACGTCATACTTTTTATAAATCCCAAATAAGCGTTTGACGTTGCATGACGTTAGGTCCATGTTGACGTCACACCAGTATTTCGGACTAAACGGGAAGTACCATGGTTTTGGAATTCCGTAGGTACCTTGAAATTAAGTCACGAGAAACAGCAATTGAGTATAAAGAGCCCGGCAAAATATTGCAAAAAGGGGTGATTTGAACAAATAAATGTAGTATTTAACATATTTGCGAGAAATTGATGGAAACAAGCCAATGTTTTGTAGGGATGGTAAATTAAATCAGTTGATTCAATTAAACCAGAAATCCGTCCAACATAGAATTCTCACTTTAAAACCACATAAAAGTGAATTAAGTGGAGAAGACGTTCCGTTTATCGGCCCTGCCGACGTAGTAGAAAAGTGCGCCGCAAAAACTTCATAGTAATCGAATAAGGGCACAACAAATGGTCCAGTTTCGATGGCGATGGAATACAATACTAGTACATGTGTATCAAACGTGTCTATGTTATAATGCGGGGATTAATCATTGTGACACTTCTAATATATATTTTCGTTAAAATTTATATTCATATTGTGTTCAAGTTGAACAGAATTAGACCAGTTTCGGTGGCGATGGAATACAATACTAGTACATGTATATTAATAGTGTTTATATTATAATGCCATACTTAATTATTGTGACACTTCTTCTAATATATGTTTTCCTTAAAATTTATATTCATATTGTTCTCAAGTGGAACAGACTTAGACACATGACAATATATATCTGCATTTGCAAATATTCTGGTTATGTCATTTGCAAATCGTTCTAAATACAAAATTATGTTATTAAAGTGGGTCAATACCAAGTAAGATTCAAGTTTACAGTTCTCTTAGAATAAGTTTGTTTATTTGTTTGGATTTTTCGCCGTTTTTAACAGTATTTCAGTCATATCACGGCGGTCACTTAACCTACTCACACTTTTCCTGGGCAAGCTTAGCCGATCTAAGCGGTTTACCAGTTCTAAGTGCACATACTTATGTCAGTAACTGATAACTGCCCTACTTGAATCAGATGTAGGGGAAGAATGGCCGTAGAAATAATTTCATGACTTATCCCCACAAGTTATGTGGCCGGGCTGGGGTTCAAACTTACGATCCCCGGATTGTCAGTCCAGCGCTCAACCAACTGAGCTAGCCGGTCCCGACTCTCTTAGAATATAACAGTTTCAAGAATATTCTTTATGCTTAGTATTTTGTCTAAAAATTTGTTACAAATGCGGTCCCAGAACCTAAAACATATTTTCTGTTCTTGAATAAGACATAAACGTACCCGGATGTACATTCTCAATGTACCAGGCTAGCACGAGGTACAGCACGGTATCCAGTGACGTCATGAAAAGCACGTTCAGCAGACTGAAGGCGTCGTTCTCCAGCGGGGAGGCGCCCAGGTTGGTCCACAGCACGCCCGTGCCCTCCAGCTCGTACAACAGGAAGTACTTGCCGCCCAGACCCAGGGCCGTGGTAGACAGCAGCGACTGCATATGGTTGATAAGGTAATGGTACTACACTCATTCACAACGAACGAGCGACTGAATTACGTGGAGTTTATAAGGTAATAGTACTATCTTGTACAAAGTGATTAACACTGTAAAATTACATTTTTCACTATCAGCACAATATGAAACATGCATGTATAACCATCCCCAATACAACAAAAATTAAGAGTGTTAAAATCAACAAATATTTTTGGTTCATATGACTTTGATTTGTAGTGCTAAGTATTTAGCATATACCAAATAATGCTCAAAATAACCCCGTTATTGCGACCAGTGTCATTTGGTCGTTGATAATTAACATCACCAATTAACAACATATCTGCCGAACTTCGATAATACGACCACCCCGCTATAAGACCCCCAAGTGGTATTTATGTTGGACGGAAGCTAAGCTTAAGGACGCACGGCAAGCATTTTCGCGGTGTAGGAAATAAGAACTGTAGCTCATGTTGAACGGAAGCTATGATAAAGTACGTACGGCAAACATTTTCGCGGTGTATGAAATTCGGAGCCCTCTCACACTCTCGCTGATAGCGATATAGATGTAGGGCACATAGGTCACGAAGTAGAAAATCCCGGCACAGGCGGCCGCTAGCTTCGCCTTCGAGTAGAGGCTTCCTATCAAGAACCTGTGCATAAAGAAATAATTGTATTATTTTGTATTTTTAAGGGAGCGTGTAAAAAATAAAATTAAAATAAAATATCATCTTTTTTTTCGATTTAAAACGGAAGTAAATATCTGAAAAAAACGTTTAAATGAATATACCTATTTTCACAAGTTTTTTAAAATTCCAAACTAATGTTCCACTTCGAAATTCCAAAAATTTATATACTTTAAGTACGAAGGTTATTTGTTAATTTAAGAGCAAGATCGTGTTTTATATTTACATGAGTGGTCATAGTTAAATATTTTTATGAGTGCCGCGATTTGCCATTTACTGGTATTTTCCTCTCTGTCACCGCATAGCATGAAATGAAAATATTGCATGTAAGCACAACCATTGGTAAAAAAGAAAAATAACAGTTTATTTCGGCTATTTTGGTAAACTAAAGATAATTGGCATCCTTACGAGAAAGCTATAGAAGACATGGCAAACGTCTCCAGAAACAGGAAGACGATCCAGGGGTCGCTCCGTGGGAGCACATTCCCATAATGCAACATCAGGGTGAGCAGCGCCGCCGTCACGGTGAACTGCACACCGGAAGTGAGCATCCAGCCGCTCCAGTGGACGCCGTCGCCGAGTCCCATCATTTTCATCACCTAAACGCATGTAATTGATTGCCTGATTTGAATACGTATTTATGTTTCATACATACGACAATAAGGCGTAAAGTCGACCGTCGTTGGCGTCATTGTTGTTCATTTATTACGGCATTAAAATATTAATCCGTTCAGTGTCCGAATAATTACATTGGCAAATCATATATACACTTTATGCTCTTTAATAAGACGGCCGTACCTCTTTCAACCTGTGTTCCTTCTCATAGACGATCCTCATCACCAGCACGGCCACCGAGTACACCCAGGATAGCATCAGACACAGGGGCACTATGTGCTGGATCAGCCACACGAACCTAGGAACACATGAAATAAAGTAGCAGGGAACTATGTGCTGTATCAGCCACACGAACCTAGGAACACATGAAATAAAGTAGCAAGGAACTATGTGCTGTATCAGCTACACGAACCAATGAACTAATGAAATAAAGTAGCAGGGAACTATGTGTTGGATCAGCCACACGAACCTAGGGACACACGAAATAAGGTATTATCAGGCAGAGGGTACTATGTGTTGGATCAGCCTTACGAACCTAGGGACACACGAAATAAGGTATTATCAGGCAGAGGGTACTATCTGTTGGATTAGCCACACGAACCTAGGGACACACGAAATAAGGGATTATCAGACACAGGGTACTATGAGTTGGATCAGCCACACGAACCTAGGGACACACGAAATATGGTATTATCAGGCACAGGGTACTATGTGTTGCCTAATCGTTAATTATTGAGGCCATTATAAATTCACATTGAGTCATAATGCCTGTAATTTAATATCCACTTGTTCATTATATCTACAGAGAAAAACAAATTACACCAACTGCATGATTGAGAAGGCCTATTCAGTTACTTCTGATATTCGCAAAGGGTCAGTGTCCTACTTACTGGTCCCAGTTCCAGCAGGGGTAAGGCATTCTGTGCAGTAGAACCCCGTGGGAAGGGGACTGACCCCCGGTCTGTAGGTGGATGAGGGCGCGGTCGATAGCGTCCTGGGTAATAAAGAGAAGTGTTCAGTCGCCGATGACTATGGATGCTTTTGAAATAAAGCTTTATAGTCTAAATGTCAAACATTACATTACAATATTCAAAGCTAATTAAGATCGGGGGGGGGGGGGGGGGGAGCGTTTTCGGCACCGCGTATTTTTTAAGTGAGAAATTTGAACCGAGTAATCAATATGGCCATCTACAAGCACATGTTATTGGACATTATAAGATTTATTAACCTGGTAAGTGAGTTTTAATATTATTTTCGAAAATTTAAACGTGCCTTTTGTGTGGTCCTGTGATTAAACTACACTCGGTTTTTTATTTCAGCTCCGTAGCTGCTAGAAGTAAAAAAGTTATTGAAGTCATTATGAACCACGGTGGTTGTTTACGTTTTTGAAAAGGGTTTATTTTCAGTTTCTGTCGTTTAAGAGACGCTATTAGAGGTTGTTGTATATAAGTGGCCGATAAACAACGACAACTCGAAAATTGTTTCTTAATTATCGGCAACAGCACGTAACACATTAAAAAAACAAGAAACCCCGAAATTCCACGAAAACCAAATTTTTCGAACGAAATGCATTAGTCAGCACAAAAATAAAATTTTTAGTAATGGTGACCTTGACCTTGATCCCACAAACCATATATGCAATCCCAAGCGAGGTCTAGATATAAGGTATCTGCATATGAAGTTTCATTTACATATCTTAATGTGTTCTCAAGCTATTGAGCGGAAACAGTTTGTCTAGTTTTAGTAACGGTGACCTTGACCTT
The DNA here is from genome assembly GCA_027627225.1 of Congeria kusceri. Classification (NCBI taxonomy): domain Eukaryota; kingdom Metazoa; phylum Mollusca; class Bivalvia; order Myida; family Dreissenidae; genus Congeria; species Congeria kusceri. Next base: position 15,715,633 of record CM051037.1, on the reverse strand, counting down.
GACACCACCCACCCAATATGCAATCCCAAGCGAGATCTTGATATAAGATATCTATGTATGAAGTTTCATTAAAATATCTCAATGTGTTCTCAAGTTATTGAGCTGAAACCATTTGTCTATGTTTAGTAACGGTGACCTTGACCCCACCCACTCCATATGCAATCACAAGCGAGGACTAAATATAAGATATCTATGTATTAAGTTTCAGTACAATATCTCAATGATTTCTCAAGTTAATGGGCGGAAACCATTTTAAGAAACAGTGACCTTGACCCCACCCACCCCATATGCAATCCCAAGGGAGGTTTCGATATAAGGTATCTATGTATTAAATTTCCTTAAAATATCTCAATGCGTTCTCAAGTTATTGAGCGGAGACCATTTTTCTATTTTTAGTAACAGTGATCTAGACCTTTAACCCACCCACCCCATATGCAATCCCAAGCGAGGTCTCAACATAAGGTATCTATGTATTGAGTTTCATAAAATATCTCAATGAGTTCTGCAATTATTGAGCGGAAATCTTTTTGCTATTTTTTGTAACGGTGACCTTGACCATGACTCCCCCCAATCCATACGTAATCCCAAGGAAGGTCTCGATATATGGTATCTATGTTTCAAGTTTCATTAAAATATCTCTATGCGTTTTAAAGTTATTGAGCGGAAACCGTTTTTCTATTTTTAGCAACGGTGACATTGACCTTGATCCCACCCATGCCATATGCAATTCCAAGCGAGGTCTTTATATAAGGTATCCATGTATGCAGTTTCTTTGAAATATCTCGAAGCATTCTCACGTTATTGAGCGAATACCGTTTTTCTATTTTTACTAACGGTGACCTTGACCTTGACCCCACACACCCCATTTGCAATCCCAAGCAAGGTCTTGATATAAGGTATCTATGTACGAAGTTTCATTAACATATCTCGAGGCATTATCAAGTTATTAAGCGGAATCCGTTTTTCCATATTTAGTAACGGTGACCTTGACCTTGACCCCACCTATCCCATATGCAATCCTAAGCGAGGACTCGATATAAGGTATCCATGTATGAAGTTTCATTAAAATATATCAATGCGTTCTCAAGTTATTGAGCGGAAACCGTTCTTCTATTTTTAGTAATGGTGACCTTGAACTTCACCCCACCCACCCCATATGCAATCCCAAGCGAGGTCTCGATATAAAGTAGCTACGTAGGAAGTTTCATTTAAATATATCAATGCATTCTCGAGTTAGACAGCGGAAACGAAAAGTTGACGCCGCCACCCCGCCCGCCCGCCCCAATCTAATATCGGATATTTTTCTTCGAAAAATTTGGTTAAAAACTGAGACTTTGGCAAAACTATTTGGTGAATGTATACTATAATACATATCTAACTAACAGTGTTTCGGTGATATTTCAATTTACTGTTCAAACCTACTACCTGTATCCATACAAATCCGAAGTTGTAGTAGTCGAGGTTGTTGGACCCAGGGCTCGGGTACCAGAAGGGCATGCGAACTTGATTCGTACGGGGGTTCAACGTCGCGTTCTGACGTATCTTGTACCGCACGTGGGCAGGAAGTGACGTATCAAGATTCTCAAAAACGACGCCTGGAAATTTTATTTATCAAATGAATGATGAAGGGATACTAAGATCATTCATTTATTGGGCGCTTTAAAAAACATCATCTATGAAAACAATTACTGTTATTGACTTCCAAATTTGATTATATTAAGGATAACAAAATACATGAACCAACTTTTAAATAGACTGAAAGGCTTCAATAAATTTGCATGCCTTCCTATTTCATATCTTTGTTATGGTTTCAGAGTCAGTAAATTAGCATGTGAACCATAGTCTATGCATACGTATTTTTTCTACGTATTGAGATTGACTGTCCAGTAATGCAATTGACTATTTACTAATGGAAATATTACTAAACAAGTAAAACCTACATACGCACCGGCTATAACAGTCACGTGATCACGGAACTGTTTATGCAGAAAGTAGTCCTCTAGTTCCCCCTCCGTGCTGAATCCGCGAAACACGTTCATGCTGACGTCACTAAAGAACGCCAGCCACGTGCATGAAACGTGGTCGAACTGTGACACCGCGTTGATGATTTTATTCAGCAACGTTTGGCTCAAGGTCGAGAATGTATCCGACTATAAAGTATAGTTAAAGGGACTATAAATTATGAACGACAATTTGGTTTACTATTGCACTAAAAATGGTATTAGATTATTGAAATGCGATATACTAGGACATGTGCATTAAACAAAGAATACATAATATAATAGACAGTAAGATATTAAATAAAAATAGATCAGAAAAATAAATTGTTTGAAAAAAATATCCCCAAGCGGGTATCGAACTCACGACTGAGTAGCCATTCTAACAAATGACCATCTACGCTATTATGCTTGGTAACGAATCAAGTGTAAACTATGGTCATACAAAATACTCACAATTCTGACGTCAACCTGTCAACATGAACAGGACCATACAAACCCTTATTATAAATGGACTTTAATCTCAGAATGCGGACATTCTGTTCCCATTATATATACACTGTTTTAACCGTAATTATATGCCAGTATTAAATTCTTAATTTGAGACGTGTCGTGGGAAAACCGGGCTTAATGCACGTGCGTAAAGTGTCGTCCTGGATCAGCCTGTGCAGTCCACACAGGCTAATCCAGGACGACACTTTCCGCTTTCTGGTATAAATCCACCGTAGTCGGAAAGTGCCGTCCTGGATTAGCATGCGCGGACTGCACAGGTTAATCCGTGACGACACTTTGCGTACATGTATTAAGCCCGGTTTTCCCACGACACGCCTCATTTCATGTTTTTTTTAAGAAATTGTCCCCTTGAGGCCCTTTTCGATGGCATAGTCCATTTAAACACTTTAGGCAAATACGGTTAATTTACGTCATCTTGATCAAATGTATAATGCGAGGAAATGTTAAATATCTATTTGCACATGTACAACAAGGATATGTTATTCTTTAGAATTATTATCTTTGTTGCCACGGCCATTTCCAATTAAGTGCTAGAGGAGCATAAATAACTGCAAAGATAATCGATTAAATTAACTTGCGGTCGTTATCGTTTCATAAAAGGTAACCTTACTATTATAAATAATTATAAATATATAAAGAAATATTGTTGTTGTTTTTTTAAACAATAATGTAACGACTGTCCAAATAAAATCGCTTATTTTACCATACTATGAATTTAATTTGATTGAAAAACATAAATATACAAAAATGGTATTACATGTAAATTTAAAGGTCCATAAAACAAGAAAAAAGTAAGACTCATAGCTGCCATACACCCAGTTCTAGAATCATTTCATAAAAGAATAGAGGTTTAACAATTATTTAAAAAAATAAAACATTGTTTCTTTTCCTACCGAGTTCATGAGCAGACGTCCTCTGAACTCTGTCACGTGACCGGACAGTCGTCTGAATCCGCGCGTGATCTTGTCAAGAAACGCCAGGGACTCGTTCGCCTAAATTGGTCACCAACAATGAATATCTGTATCATCATACATAGGTTTAGTAGATACCCCGTGGGAAAAGTACCTCGGTGATCATAACGTAACTATAATGTTATTTAAAAACATTTATGTAATGCTTTGTCACCGACAAATCTCCACGAGAAATCAGAATGCCTGTATATGAAGTGTCATTTCCTATACTGTAAAATATCTCAAATGACTTGATAAGTAAATATTCCACACTAGTTACCGGTAGTTGTGTAACTGTCGCACGCAAATATATCGTCATCGTCTGCCATTTCTACTTTTGACATTTTAAATTACCAGAGAATCTTGTATCTTTAATTTGATCTGTACTGTCCAGTTACTAGTAATTACCGGTCCACAAAAGTCGGCTACTGGCATATCGCAGACATCTGCCATTTCAAGCAATTAAAAAAAATACAATATCACAACAATAGTGGTATCATCACAAACACAAGCCTCTAAACTAGAGGATCACTAGCAAACGCTTGCCTTCCCTCTACATACGCGACGTTATATTGGTGAAATATAGTCCAAGCTTTTCATGCAGCGAGCTTGACCTGGTGTTAAAGTATTATTGCATTTGGCAGTTTATTTTCTTTTTTGTATTCGCTGTCTTTAAATTTACCGTTATCTCTTACGGTGGCAGGGAAACGATTTGAAGTCTTATGTCGGTATGGATCCAAATCAATAGTAGTTGATTTACATAGAATACATTGCGCACAAGGAAAAAAGGTCCTCACATTTCTAACAATAGACATGACCATGGAGTTGTTTGGAGCAAACAATATGGCGGGCGCTTGTTCCTGTAGCTTGGACAGAACACCCAGTAACGTCTTCATGTCCGAGTCGTAAGGGTACGCTGAAAATAAATAGAGCGGTCCATATCTGGTTGCGTTGACGTCCTGAGATGAGCAATTTAAGACTGTACATGCCTCGGATATGTGAAAACACTGTCATAAATAACACATATTCTACGAAATGTTAGCATTAAACAATTTATGAATTAGTATTACATTCGGATAACTCAGCTATGGACGTTTTAACCAATACCAACCATATGCAAATTACTGTAGTATTTTATCCAATCATTGCATTTGGTTAACGCATGATTTACGGTAAAACACGTGAAGTGGTGTTCAAAAACAACGGGAAAGGTCTATATCAAACGATCTGCAAGTACTAAAATTGCCGAGTATTGCCGAGTATTTCCGAAGTCAGTAACTTTGAACTTTGAATTATGGGCTGCGAACATTCAGGGGAGGTAAATGTACCGTTTTGCGGCGTCTCGTGCGACGCGCTACACAGCACGGGTCCCACGTGGTTCCAGAAGGTTTCCCAGTGAGCCTGCCTCTGCTCCGCCGAACCCATGTGCTAAAAGGGTAATAACACCTTCCTTATATAGATTAAAACCAGTAAATGAAATCCAATAGGGTCCCATTGTAAAATAGCAATATCTCCTGGCGTCGTTCCCCACTTTCCTGAATTTCAGATGTTGAGTCTTTTTTTTTATTTGGAAAGGTGATTCTCTCTTCTTAACTTGAAGTTAGTCCCCCGTATAGAATGAATTCGCGATTTCGACAAAAACACATGCTGTCTATACATGAGATGTTGAAACATTCAATTTTCAAGTGATTTGGTGTCCCTATACATCACAATGCCCGTCACGTCATTTTTTATGAAATAACCATTTAAACCAGTGTCCGTTATGCAAAATGCCTTTTTTAAGAGAAGAAAAAAAGAAGTATTTAAAAAACTGATTAATTTCGACTGGACCACCGGGCATTTCCCGCTTCATGATTTGCTTATTTCTATGGTATCTAATATGTACACATATTTATCAAAATACCGATATGTCTCAAATTCTTGTGCAAAATCTAGTTATAATTACGAAGTACGCGTTTAATAGAGTTCATCTGAAGTACAGTAAAAGTCAGCTAAAGTACAGTAAAATGATCGATAAACATGTAAACAAGACGCTGTGTTCGACAAACACACATGCCCCCGGTTGGTACAGCCCATTTGATTTATTCTAAGTCCAAATTAGGTCAAGGTCAAAGTGAGGTTGGGTGATATGGGGGATTAGGACTGGTCATAAGCAACAGCTGTGTAAGTATCCACGTGTTTGTAGTAAGCGTTGTTGGAAGTAGACAAAACCCAAAGTCCAATTAGGTCAAGGTCAAGGTCAAAATCAGGTTAGGAGATATGGGTGGATTGGAAATGGTCATAAGCAACAGCTGTGTAAGTATCCACGTGTTTGTAGTAAGCGTTGTTGGAAGTAGACAAAACCCAAAGTCCAATTAGGTCAAGGTCAAGGTCAAAATCAGGTTAGGAGATATGGGTGGATTGGAAATGGTCATAAGCAACAGCTGTGTAAGTATCCAAGTGTTTGTAGTAAGCGTTGTTGGAAGTAGACAAAACCCAAAGTCCAATTAGGTCAAGGTCAAGGTCAAAATCAGGTTAGGAGATATGGGTGGATTGGAAATGGTCATAAGCAACAACTGTGTAAGTATCCAAGTGTTGTAGTAAGAGGTGTTGGTGCTAGACGACACGGTAAAATTTAGTTAACCAAGAAATAGCCCATTTGAATCATTAAAAGTCCAACTTAGGTCAAGGTCAAGGTCAAAGCGAGGTTTGGTGATATGGGTGGATTGGGAATGGTCATAAGCAACAACTGTGTATATATTTAAGTGTTGTAGTAAGCGGTGTTGGTGCTAGACAAAACGGAAAAATCTAGTTAACCTCGTACGGACGGAATCACCCAAGGAATCACGTACGAAAACACGCACGGACAGGACGGACAATAACTATATGCCTCCAGCATCAAGATGCCGCGGGGCATAAAAAGTGAATGTTTCAATCGTTTTACATATATCAAAGTCTTAAAATTATTTACTGCAAAAACTGATATTTTATCGTAGCCAATTTATCACGAATTAATAATTTAATACGATGGAATTCAATCAAGATTACCCTTTCCAATATATTTTATAGATTTTTAGGGAATCTGACTATGTAATTAGTCTATATGACCTTATGGGGTGATTTGGTTTAACATATTATTTCAATCTGAAGTGGTTTTGTCCAGTTAAAAATGCGTTACCTTAGAGACGTGTTCGTGTATTTCCGAGCATCCACCGATGTCAGGCAGAAATGACGTCACGTTTTTCAACAGGTTACCTGCGTTAAGGAAATGCAGTACATCCTGAAAAAGAAGCGTTTCAAACAGTCGAGTGATATGCTTCTGCTTTATGTAATGCGCTAACGGCTAACACTATTCAATACATACACAGGACATTAGATCTTATAATATAAATAATGAGATACTGTATGGTGTATATTACCTTCACTTTAGATGTTTCAACGACATCATCTGGTAATCCGGTCTAAAAAGGAAAAAAAAAAGCTTTTCACTTTTGAATACTTTCTATAAATAAATTCCCATATTTAGCTGTACTAAACATTGCAATTGGGTTAAATAAAAAAAGCTGCAGTTCATGAATAATTGTACATACTGTACCCTTGTTTTAAGTACCGAGGTTTCTCTGCTTAATAAAGTACTTGATTTAGGGTGACATCAAACTTTTTTTACTTCGGAACTTGATGGACATGTGTCTTGGTGATATCCACACTCTTGATATTCAGTTTTTATTTTATGCTAAGTTGTGAAATATAGAAAACTATCAGTTAGATAAATCCTTGTAACTGTGCCGGACCACTTTTGTTAAATGTAAAAATACTCCATAGCATAAAATAAAAAGAATTTTGTTTAATTTTCGGTGTGATAAACGTTACATCATCACTGAAAAGGGATACAATATACATATTTTCACTCGCGCAAGCGCTCTTTAAAATATTAATTGTCTCCCTTTCCAGTTATGATGTAACGCGTTATCACAGCGAAAACAAACAAATATCCTCTATTTATTACACCCACCAGTTTAAGCACTTGTTTCCAATCCAGGTTCGAAACCAGGAGCGCCATTACATCCTCCAGCTGATCCTCGGGCAAGAAACACACTTCTGGCAACCAGGCATCCTGCAATGCACGCGCATCCATACCGGATGTTGACGAAAAGACGCTTTCACAAGGTCAGTAAGATGCAAATGTATTCAGTGATTCATAAAATCATGGCACATGGATACTTTTCGATTTATCGTTGCTTATCCGCTAATAAACAACGATTTAGAGTTCTGATGCGTATGAATTAAACCACGAGGGCGCTAGCATCCGAACGACAAATTGGTGTTTATTATCCCATAAACACCGATAATGCAAAATTATATCGATTCTAACACGATCGGACAATATTTTCTGCAATTACAATACAAACTATATATGTTACAGTTTCGGAACTATTTTTTCGGTTTGTTTATTGGTACTTTCTGCGCATGTCACGTAAGAATACACGTATCACAGTTAATCTACCGTAGTCACATAGTACTTAAAAAAAGCAAATGAAGTGACGTTCGAAACAGTTGCCAACGAGACGAACGGACATTAAATTACTTAAATCATTAACAATAGTTGAAGAGACATCATTGTAAGTGGCAAAAGCTGGACAGGTCTTGTCAAAGCTTATGTGATATACTTCGTAATTAATACGGTTTATCGGTTAGAAAAATGACATTTAAGACATGCAGGACTAACTGTTTACTGGACAAAAACGTTGCAATACTTTCATTAGACAAATCTGACACGTGCTTAACTACATGTATAAGAGTGATCGAGCTTGCTGCTATGTAATTTGGGGAAGAATATACAAGGTGTCCAATAATATCTGTCACCATTATAAAATGCGTTTCTTTTTGGGATTAAATGTTCTATAGATATAAATTTAAAACACCTTTTCACATATAATAACGTTTCATTTAACATGCATATTACGTCAATGTTTTGCATGTACTTAAATATTTAAGTAGGTTTATTACAAAACATATTTCATATGACGTCCCTTTTAGAAAATGACGCCGTCACACTGTTGTTGTTTTTTCTAAAGGCGGAGCCTCGATGTGATAAGAAATAACGCAAGCCACGAGACTAATATATAGTGTTGGAACAATTGACTAGCGTAATATTCCTTTTATTTCATACCACGATAAACTTCAAATGTGCATTTACCTTATTTTATTTGTTTAAAAACTACAATAATGACTAATCATTGTAGGTCTGGATTATATTTGTTTACATAACTCTATGATGACGTCATTCAAACAGTAGTTCAGCTAGTGTGGCGTTACGGGATCGGAAAAATAGCGACTAGCATAATACGGGATTTTGTTTCTGTCGACATGTATTTCACAAACTGATAAAGCATGTATTTTGTTAAGATTTTAAACAGGTATATGATAATATTAGTTATCCAGCAAGATAAGTGATACCAAGGTGTTCAACATTAAAGGTACATATACAAGATTGAGTTGTCACTTTGTTTTGCATAGAACTCTTCATATGTGTTCAAAACGTCATTTTAAGAGTTTTCTCAGAATTCAGTGACCGGGAAAGTAATAGAAAAGTAAACATTTCGACGATTAGGGCACCGATAAATTATTAACGACCAGGGTCCCATGACTAAGAACGTTTTTATACTTAATCGTAGTCTTAATTTTAAATAATAACCAAAGGACAGCTCAAAACATAAAATCATTTTAATCGGTCCATATTTTACGTTGAAAATATGTTTAGGATTAAGAACGTTCGTAGTAATGGGACCTGACATAGTATACACGAACGGCAACGCATTGCTCTGCTTTCTTCAACGTTCTGTTTACAGACCTACAGACCCTCAATAACATATATTTACCTCACTTCCGTCCCCTGCCTCCCGGAACAGGATGCTTGAACCAGCTTCCGGTGACGGACACACCCAGCTCCGGATCACCTTGGACATCACCGCGATCTGAGGAGAAGAATAAACCTTTACATTGAAACAGTAATGGCGTTTATCATTGCTTACTGAAGGAGCTCATAAATCGTGACTTGTATCTAATGCGTCACTATAACCAAAGGACAAGTGTGCTGTAACAATATGTTCATGCAATCGGTTTGCACACTTCAATTCAACTTATTTTCGACCAGCACGATTCAACTTAAATAAACAAAGTGTTGCAACGGTAATATTACTTTGTACATGTACGTTTATTGGTTTACAAGATTGACTGTACCGAAGAGTATGGTCATATTGGCACTTTCGGATTCTCTTGAATTTTAACGTCTAGAGCAGTGAAATCTTAGCGGTTCCCCCATCTAATATTCTGTGTATCATTACCTTCTTTTTTCCTGCATTCGAACAGTGTATGAACAATGGAGATATGTCGCTAAGTGAGTACCGAAGAGTAATGTCATATTTGCACTTTCGGATTCTCTTGAATTATAACGTCTAGAGCAGTGAATTTGTTCGGTTCCCCATCTAATTTTCTGTGTTTTCTTACCGTCTTTTCAGCATCCGTACCGGGTATGAACAATGGAGATATTTCGCTTAGTGAGTCTAGCGCGTAAGTCATCACCTAGGTAAGAAAAGAAATTGTTCAATTATCGGTGCATTTACAGCAGAGCTACCTTAAATTGCAAACGTCACTGCATAGACGGGTAACTAGTGAAAGCTGTACCTCCAAACTACGCATACTGTCGGGAAATGTAATATCTTTATACGAATTTACTCGTTTCTGTATACTAACACAATACCAAAATATGTTCAGACATCACCTTTGCAAGGTATTCATTATTAAGTAGAATGTCATTGATTTTTAAGAATACAGATACAAATAGTATTTGGTATTTGTTAATTTTCTTTATATTTTATAACGCTATAATACTATATCGCATTCTAGGTTACCGACATCACCATTTTTGCGGAGATATTTTTTGAGATCATGTTGAAACGGAAGCCTCATACCTTGTCTATGCTAACGTGAGTCTGGAGAAGTGACGTTATCGATGACGTGGACATTTTGAATGTCGTCTGCAGAGAATCTCTGACGTCAGGAGTCCTTGACATCAACGTGTCCAAGACTACGTCTAAATAGACAGAAATGCAAATATCGACATCAAGATCCATGTACTTTCCTTCAGAGTCGCATTCAGTAATAAGTTTAAAACATCGAGAAGTGCATACGCAAAGGTAACTACAATATAACACCGAGAAAATGTTAACATATATTCGTGCATCTGGTTTTTTTCCATCTTATTTTGTATATAGAATCTATATTTGACAACATGGTGCATACATGTAAATTTATTTTGGGTTAAATTATATATTACACTCGTCAAAACTGGAAATTTAAACCTGCACCACATGATATTCAACTACTTTATAAATACACATGACAAGTTAAATTGCAGGTTTAGTGCAGTGTAGCCTACTGACCGTTTCTGTGGGTCCCGAACACGTTTGCAAAGCGCTGCAACCAATCGAAAGTGGAGTTCATTTGTTCACCATTGTCGTCTGCTAGTTGGTCTAAAAGTGGTCCCATGACGTGGAGTGTATCCTCGAGCTCTCGAATGACCTTCTCCAGCCTGTGAAGAACAGGGCAATTATTTACAACGATTCACATGTTATTCTAACCGTAACGGGACTATGTCAACGAAAAGCGATCTCCTTCTGCAATTTTATTGTTATTATTTTTAAGAAATCAGCCATACAAAGGCGTTTACAATAAGTAACGTATGAATAATTTATTACATGATGAGAACTTTGATGAACACCAAAAATGAAAAATACTTGAAAAAAGATAACTCCTAAAGCGTTCCGAACTCACGACGTCATAGTCGTAAGACAAGTAACAGTAGACAGCGCTGTAACCAACTGCGCTATTCGGACTTGTGAAAATATCTATGCATACTATGGTTATATAATACAGAATCTGACGTCAAAGTGTAAACAAGGAAAGGGCCAAACAAACACGAACTAAATTATATACTGATTTTTTTCTCAGAATGTATCAACTCTTTTTCCATTATATGTATATTAGTTTAACCTTTATTATATAATTATATTAATATTAAATTTTCAGATTTTTTTTACTGCAGTTGCCCCTTTGGGGCCCTTTTCGTTGACATAGTCCCTTTAAGTTGAAAATAAGCCCAAATTCAAATTTGTGTTTGTTCAATACACTTTTGTCTTTAAGGTGTGTGGCAAATTCTAAATATTAATGTAGGTCCATACTTAGGTTTATATTCCAACCGTTCTGTGTCGAAATATTGAAACAAGGCCAACGTTTGCCATTGCCTACCCAAGGTTGCTGGTAACGGGTAGATAGGTAGAGATTTTTGTTGTTGAAAAAAATGATAATTTATTAATGATCCATAACACATATACTGCTTTTAATAATATAATCAAGTGTCTGTTGATATAACGAGAGCTTGCTAGCAATCATCTGTAATTAGACAATGAATGCTGACAAAATGCCTGTTGTTTTCAGAAGTTTGATACAACATGATTAGAATTGCATTTTGATATGACCAATTTAATACAAGCAAGGGTTTAGCTGATAAAGTTAATTTATTAACCCAATGGAAAACAACCGAAATGAAAGAAGTGTGAGCTTTTATTTAACCCAAAGAAAAAATAGAATATTCGGAATTATAAAAACTGGTTTGATTTAACAAAGAACAAAACTTTTGAGTAGGGACCTTTTCGTCGGGTAGGTAGGCAATGGCAAACATTGATACAAGAAAAACGTCTGTTAAATCCCAACCTCTCGTTCCGGTGGTTGAACACGGATTCTGACGTGGCGTAGTCATGGATACAGAACGTCTGCAGCACGGGGATCACACCTGACGTCAGCAGGGGCTGGGGTCTGTAGTACCCTGCAGACGAGAAAATACGGGGCTGCAGCACTTCCGCTTTCAGTGGCTTTTCCGGATTACACACTTTTGGCAAAACGTTAGAAGACAGAATAAAGATTATTGGTATATTAATTTCATGTTGAAATTCAACGAACGAAGGCAATTTTATGGAAATGCCTCGGATATTTGTTTGCATTTTAAATGAGAAATATACGGACACCTGTTTTCGCCTGTAAAATTTCGCGCTATACCAAACCGCGATGATGCAACGTCGCATAATTTATTTCGCCTCTTCGCGCTTTTAAAGTTCTTACAAACACGAAATCTGGGCGATAATTTTCACAATAACGTTTTATAAATGTCAGTTTGTCCACGTGTAACCAAAGTTCAAAAACTGCAGAAAATAAAATCGAGAAGGCCACATCTTCGCATCTTCGAATTGTCGGATATGCATGTACATGTACTTGAATGTGCGCAAAAAAAATCGAAATATTAATTGCGTTTAAGGGTTACAATAAGATTGTTTTACATAACCAGGCATCAAATGGAACGCCTGTGCCATTTATGTATCCATGGAGATTATACATTATGAAATTTAAACATTAAAATACAGTATATACATTTTCTCTAAACAATGACTCACAAATAACGCGTTACGTGTCAGAGGATTGTCTTATATAATCTAATGTAATTTGAACCATCTTGCATGAATATAGAAATAATGAAACTCCTGAGGCATCACCAGGAGAGAAACCCTTATTAAGATTCGCTGGTCCCTTATTTCAGGCAAGAGACCAGTTGTCTATACAGTACAGGACAAGACATACAACACAACACAAAACAAAAAAATGATTAAAACTGGGGTCACCACCTTTGAACGGACAATGCAAAGCATTGGGCGTTTAAACCGGTTTAAAGGCATGCCGAGCCTCACAATTGGCCCGGAATTAATCACAATACACGCACTTGTAAATAAACATAAGACCTAATTCATGAAATACATAATTGAAATATGAATACTCTTCTTAACAAAAATCGCGTTTGCCTTCTGTTTCTAACTAAGCTTACTGATGGGTTGCGGGTACGCGACCTGCGTCCGTCGGATACATAAGATGACCACGAACAAAGTGAGCGGGATAACCAGCTCCAAAACCGATATCACCTGGAAAAACGACATTTGCATAGATACACCACAATGAATTCAAGAACTCGTTGAAGTCTTTCCATTAAGTGAGTAAAAACAAGACTTCTCAAAATATTTGTAAAATAAGTTTGATATTTTTGGCAATTGTTCAAATGTTATTCGATTGAACCAATAAATGCTCTATGGAAATGCTCTATGGAAATAATCGATATAAATCAGTATTTCTGACATCTGAGTGCCGTGATAAAAATGCATTAAGTACGGTGCCCCATAATTTCGGACGCGTTTGTTTTTGTTTTATTTCGTAATGAAGAAATGTATTTCGTAAAAAACGCAATAATATTTCGAAAAAATGTAATTACATTTCGTAAAAACGTAATACTGATTCGTAATTTTGAAATGTTATTGCGTATTAACGTTAAAGTATTTCGTTTAAACGTAATAATATTTCGTAATTACCAAATGTATTTCGTAAAAACGCAATATGAATTCGTTATTACGAAATAATATTATGTTTTACGAATTGAAATGAGCACTTAACGTTTATTGCAATTTAATACAATTCGTTATTACGGAATAGTATTACGTTTCTACGAAATAGAATTCGTAGTAACGAAATAACATTACGTTCAAACGTAAAAATGTTAAATTTTAACGAAATGATATACCGTTTTTACGAAATAGTATTACGTTTACCGAAATAGCATAACGTTTAAACGAAATTATATTACGTATTTTACGAAATGGTATTACGTGTTTTCGAAATACATGTCGTTTTAACGAAACAATGTTGCGTTTTTTTCAAAATGCATTTGGTAATAACGAAATAAACAAAAAGTATTTGTTTTCGAAATAAAAGTGTATATATAATGTCACTATAGGGGCACCGTAAGTAAGCACATAATTATACCGCGGAAAAGAAACTATTGTTCCTCCTATGTGAAATAATGCATACGCTCTTAGAGGTAATGCGGTGTTAAAATGTAGGCAAAACAAAAACTTGCTTCGACTTTGTCGGTCCCGGCTAGCTCAGTTGGTAGAGCTGTGGACTGTCAATCCGGGGCTCGTGAGTTCATAATAACTTAACTTGTGCGGGGATAGGTCATAAACTTATTCATACGGCCATTCTCCCCCTACCTCTGATTCAAGTAGGGCAGTTGTCAGTTACTGGCATAGGTATGTGCACTTAGTACGGGCAAACCGCTTAGATCGGCTAAGCTTGCGCAGGAAAAGTGTGAGTAGGTTAACTGACCCTCGTGATATGACTGAAATACTGCTAAAAACGGCGATAAATCCAAACAAACAAACAAACAAACATATAATTCAAACGGAAATATCCGCCATCGCCTTTATAGACAGCCATGAGGTTGATATCTACCATTGACCTTTGACCTTAGTCTAGGGGATTTATAACAACGCTTCTTAGGTCATACGCCGACAATCCCCGTCGACAGTATACGTAATGTTTTTACAAGACATCTCCGTCAAATAATTTAGTCCTAGCTTTCTTTACATTGTCAATCAAATCTCGTCGCAAGGTAAATTCCTGACCGTCAGTTTGTTTTTCGTAATAAAAAACAGAGGTTTAAGCACTTCCATTATTTTATTGTAACATATTATGACCTCATCATATGTGACCCTACCGGATGACGTATCTTGGTTATCCAGTTCTTCCAGAGAAGCAGACGCAGCTGCAGACAGAACCCCGCGGGTCGCCTCGTCGCCTGCAAAATAAGTAATGTTTGAATAACGGCGCACCCAGTTAGCACACAACGTAACTATATTACTGTTATATTAAGGTTGTAGTGCAACGTTATTCCTAATTTTTGAGACGTCAATCAAACCATACATTTTAACGTTAGCAGAAAGTCGTGCAACGTTCACGCAAGCGGCAACTAGCGTTCAGAGAACGTTATTTGAACGTTTTTGTGCAAGCTGGGTACAAAGAAGCCCAGCAATTATTTAAACTCCTAAAATCCGCATTGGGCATACACTATATATCAATTAACATTATTTAACAATTTAGTAAAACAATGCTACTCATTGTTACATAGTTTACTTTAACAGATTTAACAACGTCAGTGTTTTTAGGGCCAAAATTCGGCCCCATTCCCCTGCTTAAAAAGCATATATTTTCCACCTATATTTACTTTAAAATTCCCTCAGAATATAAGCTTTATTTTTTTAAATGGCCAAAATCGGACAAAAATTGACTAAGATAGAGGAATTTTCGTAAACAATCCCAGCAATTTTTCCTACATCAAGTTAGTGCATAATCTTAGTTATCATTTGTAGCAAAACAATTAATTTTTGTTTTGTAACAAAGTAGAATATAACCATGTAACAATGCTTTAAAAAAAATCCCCTTTCGGCGTAAAATTCCCCCATCTGAAAGGCCCCGTCACCTTTCACGCAAAGGTGGAAAAAAGCACTGAGCGACTATTTAAAGCATCCTTATTCGCATTCCACTGAAAATCTTTTTCCTTGTATAAAGTTAACGATTGAAAACAGTGTTACTCGTTGTAACGTTTTTACCTACAACAATATATTAAATAACGTCTATTTAAAGCATCCTTATCCTCATTTCGCTGAAAATATTTTTCCTTGTACAAAGTTAACAATTCAAAACAGTGTTACTCTTGCAACCTTTTTACACACAACGATATATTAAATAAACTAGGAAAATAGTGTCAACCATGAAAACTGTTTATCAACATTAAATCTGTTAAACCATGTTGAACTGTCCGAATCGGAAAACACGTGTTTTACATGTCGTGGATTATAGCATGTAGCATTAAACAAGCCAAAATAATGCGTACTGACAATACAAAATGAACATATTCGGATACGTTCCACGAAATCGAGGCTTGAATTCCGTGTTAAGGTCGTTCACAATATTAACCAATATACATTTTTAGAAAATGTAACATACGTATAAAATTGTTTTACAATATTGTAAGGCATTGACTACTATGTTTTCGTAAACATTCTTTCATTCTGGATAGATCTACAATACAAACTTAACTATCTGCAAAATACTAGAAGTGTTAATTCAAAGCGGCCCCAGTGCCTTTATTTTTATCAAATAAAAAAGCTCTGTAGGACCATATTTTTCACAAATCACATTTTTCACACATGTGAAAAATAGGATCTCATTTTTCACAGGTGTGCAAAATAGGATCTCATTCTTCACAGATCGCAATAACACTATTCGATTTTTCTGTGAAATTTGCGATCGAGTCCAGTTTTTGATATGCACTCAAATCATATTCTTAACACATGAAAAAAAAAAAATCAAATTTAAAAAAATGAATTTTTTAAATTACAATCCTATTTTTCACACTGTATGTGCCCGAAAAACAAACGGTGCGATTTACGGTACGGTACAGTTTGCATGGTATGGTACGAGACGGTTAAGTATGGTACGGCTTGGTATGGCGTGGCATGGCATGGCATGGCATAGCATGTACGGTATGGTTTGTAATGCTATGGTATGGAAATGTACTGTACGGTACAGTACGGTACGGTGCGGTACGGTACTGTACGGTTAGGTACGGTATGATACGGTAAGGAACGGTATGGTACCGTACGATACGATACGGGTGGTACGGTACGCTACGCTACTTTACTGTCCAAACGTACGTACTAACATGTGCGGAGGTTCTAATAAGATCATTATATTACAGTCTGTGTATACGTATATTCTAGTTCGGGCGGACATACGCATGGTTATTTTGGTTTTAATAATCCAAAATAGGACGGGTCTTTGTACTTACGTTCGGATGCGTGCATTGGTTAATATCCCAATAAAAAAGTGTACGTTCGTATGAACGTATGCGAGTACATATACATATCTATCTCCTAATTAAACCGCAAAACGTATTGACAAACGATCAACCGCATGCCAGATAAGTAGCTCCTCCATAGGGCTTAGTTTCTCATCGTGATGACAATACTGATGATGATGTTAAGTATAATGATAATAATGGTGATGCATAAAATAATTATGATGACGATGGTGACGATGATGGTGATGATGATGATGATGATTACTGTGTAATTATGCTCCAAATAATGATTCCATCCCTTGTCGTGATACAGTTTCACCATAAAATATGTGAAAAATGTGATCCGTACGCATACCCACTTTTTGGCCAATCACATTTTCACACTTGTAAATATGACAAATGAGATCATATTCTTCACAGGCGTGTGAAAAATATGATTTGTGAAAAATATGATCCTACAAAGCTCAACTGAAGTCGATTTTTGTCTGTCGCTCTATTTTATCCACTTGTTCGGAAAAATCTGTGTCGGAAATATTTGTTGCACTATTCGTATTTATCTCAACGTGTCTAAGTGTCATCAAGTAAAATCGAAATATAAATTACTGGTAAAATGGTACAGTGTAATTAGAAAGAAGATGATATTGGAGTACAGAAGGAGGGTATGAAGGAGTGGAGAACAAGAGAGAAGAAACGAAGGGGTGGAGAGGTAGGAAATGGAAGAGGTGAGAGGATGGGAGGGATGGGAAGGAAAGGGTGGAGAGGAAAGAGGAGGGGTAAAGGAATTTGAGGTGAGATGCGGAGAGTGATATGGGGAGGGGAAGAGGGGGAGGAGTGAGAACAGGTGGAAGAGGAAATGGAAATGTAATTTAAGAAGTGGAGGGGAGGTGAGGATAGATTGGTTAAGGGACGGGGAGAGTGGAGGGTTGAGAAGGGGAGGGTAGAGAAGGAGGAGAGTGGGATGGGGAGATTGGAGAAGGGGGAGAGTGGACGAGAGGTCAGGGGAGGGGTAGGGGAAAGAGAGGAGAGGTGAGCGAATCAGGGGGAGAGTGGTGATGGTAGGAATGGGGGCAATGGGAGAAGAAGGAAGAGAGAAGTTGATGGGGATGGAGAGTAAAGGGGAGGGGGGAGAAAGGGAAAAATAAGTGTAAAGGTGGTGTAGGAAGTTAATACGCACGAATTAGTAAAACACATCGGGCTATACCGACAAAAACCCGATGGGGGTGGGCTCTTTGAGCCCGGGAAACCCCGTCAACAGGACAGAGTAAGAAACATCCGCATATGCGGCCTGCGCTGCATATAGCGCATATGTCTCAACTCTACGTTGTTTTCTGTCGCCTTTATAGGGATTCAGTATATCATGCGTGGGTTAAGGGAAGGGAAACGTTTAAAAAACGGATGTGGCTTCCGTTACTATTAATAATGACCATTCAGACTTTAAGGTCAACGGACAAAGGCTTTATTGTTAAGCGTCAAAAGATGCGAAGTGCCCGTAAACCGTTGCAACGTGTACCGTGTTTATAAATTAAATAAACCATACCATATTGCCGGCGGTCAGTTTCATTGTGTTTTGCCATAAAGCACATGTTATGATAGATGAAAATGTTATTATTACAATACAGATCCTTATGACAGTAAACGTTTTTCCCCATAACCGCGTCTTGACATGGTTGTCTTGCTTGACATGGTTGTCTTGACAAGCAACTTAAGTTTCCAGATTCGAACCTCGACCGCCACCATGGTAGCGATCCGCCCTCGACCGTCACCATGGTAGCGATCCGCCCTCGACCGCCACCATGGTAGCGATCCGCCCTCGACCGTCACCATGGTAGCGATCCGCCCTCGACCGTCACCATGGTAGCGACCCGCCCTCGACCGCCACCATGGTAGCGATCCGCTTAAACAACTTAGCTTATCCTGTAAGTGTCGGTATAAATTTCAATAGGTTAACGTTAATGGCAAATACAATAAAACTGCTTTAGGCCTAGATCTGTAGCCCCTATTTTTGAAAATCTAATAAAATTATTATTTCGGAAAAATAAACATTTTGCATTTTCGTTTATAAACATATGTAAAATCGACAAAGACAATGGTTCTACTTTACTATACAACACACAAAAAACACAGCCAATAACAAGCTGCTTGATGTTCGACAAGGAGATTGCCGTGGTTATTTAAAATGTTCAAATATTAAGATACAGAATATCTAGAGGCAGTATAAATGTTTTCAAAGTCAACATTGCATATTTTTCCAATATAGATCACGGTCTTATTCTAAACAAGGCTTTGATAGTATTGCAAGCAAAACAGGAGTCCCCTACCGGTGAAAATCCCTACTAATTAAACATTGTGCAATACCGTCAAAAAGCCCTTTATCTGTAGATGTACAAAGTTTCATATTCAAATCCCATTTGTTACTGCAGTATTAAGTTGTTGTTTTTTTTCTATTTTAGTAACATTGACCAGACATTCGAGTTACTTTTTGAGTTATTGCAGTACTAAACTGACAGAGGGCAATCATATAGTCCATTCTGTGTACCAAGTTTCGTGATCATGTGTTATGTTCTTTTCGAATTATTACAGTTTTAAGTTTATTTCTATATTAAGTAACAGTCACGTGACATTTGACCTCTGGTGAAAATAAAGGGTCGTGTACAATCCTCACCTTGCTCTTTCTATGTATACAAAGTTTAATCAAAGTATCTTCAGTACTTTATCGCAGGATCCAGGTTTTGGGGACGTGACAGACAGACAGAGTGAGACCGACGGATGAACAGACAGACAGACGCACACAGACGGATGGCAAACCCATAGTCCAATCTGTGTACCAAGTTTCATGAAGTTTCATGATCATATCTTATGCACTTTTCAAAATATTACAGCATTAAGTTTATTTCTATTTTTAGGAACAGTCACGTGACCTTTGACCTCTGGTGAAAAATAAAAGGTCGTGCATAATTCTCACATTGCTGTTGTTATATATACAAAGGTTCATCAAAGTGTCTTCAGTACTTTCCGAGTTGTCAGAGGATCCAGGTTTTAGGGACGGACGGACAGACAGACATACGGACGAACAAACAGAACGACATACAGACAAATGGCAAACCTATAGTTCAATCTCTGTACCAAGTTTCATGGTCATATCTTATGTCCATTTTCAATTATTACAGTATTTAGTTTATTTCTATTTTTAGTAACAGTCACGTGACCTTTGACCTCTAGTGAAAAAAAAGATCGTGCATAATCCTCACATTGCCACATTGACGTTTATATGTATACCCAGTATCACCGAAATAAGTTCAGTACTTTTTTAGTTATTGCAGGAACCAGGTTTTGGGCACGGAAAGACAGACGGACGGACAAACATACGGACGAACAGATAGACAAACAAACGGATGGCAAACCTATAGTTCAATCTTCGTGCCAAGTTTCATGGTCATATCTTATGTACTTTTCGAATTATAACAGTATTTATTTTATTTCTATTTTTAGTAACAGTCATGTGACCTTTGACCTCTGGTTAAAAATAAAAGCTCCTGCATAATATTCACATTGCCGTTTATATGTATACCAAGTTTCATCGAAATATCTTCAGTACTTTTTGAGTTATCGCAGGATCCAGTTTGTTTTAGTTTATTTCAATTTTTGGTAACAGTCACGTGACCTTTGGCCTCTGGTGAAAAATAAAAGGTCGCGCATAAAAGGTACTTTTTGATTTATCGCAGGAACAATATTTACGGACGGATTGACGGACGGAGGGCAAACCTATAGTCCCCTCCGGTGAAACACCGGTAGGGGACTAATTAGGCTACATTCCTCACATTGACGTATATTTAGCTTAATGTACCGATACGGCGCCATTTTTACCAATACCTTTTTCTCTCTCGGGCTATTTTTTAATACTAGCTGACCATAATTTTTTTAAAACTATAACGATGTCAATATTAAAATAGATATACATTATAGTAAACTGTATATTTAAAACAACTTACCTCTATTTTAAAAGCCACCATTATCCTAAGAAAGCAATAGATCTTCTCGCGAAACACAAATGTTACATTTAAACTTCGCTGAAATGTACTCAGTTAACTCGCAAACGACGACGTCACAATAAGTTGGATTTTCTCACGTTATTACTGATGTCACTAATACAGGTTTTGTCGCAACCTCCGCGCAGAGATTTGACTGGTATCGAGCATAGCTCTAATCAAATCCCTGCCGTCATACCAAACCACGTGATGATGATCGATTTAAATCTTCAAGATATTATTTATGGTTTTAATTAGTTATTTTCTTTTTCAGTTTTCATTATTGACTGCAAACAATATATAAAAAGTCCACTTATGTAGAAAATTGCACTGAGTTGCATTAAATAAGTAAAAGTTACAAATACGTAATCCTTCCAGATTTGGAAGGATTTTACTCGTGATTGCAGTGGTTACCGTTAACGATAGGGGAGGTAACCGCTGCGAGGAGTTTGGTTTTGTCGTGGAACGGCTCACAGGCGCGTACACGAGTGTTATTCGTTATGGGTGTATTTCCGTGTGGGTGTATTACACGGAAAACAAGGTATAGAATGTGTTAAAACCATATTGTTAGTAAAAGCGCTGTCTACAGTCATTTCTCCGAATGGCTCCTAAGTCGTGAGTTCGATACTCTCTTGGGTTGTTTTAAAACTTTTTTGCTGATGTGATTTGATCAAATATTTATTTGCGTATTATTTATTATTTATTTAATCCAAATATCTTTAGTATAAGTCATTCTATCGTAAAATATCATTTATAGTGCAATGGGAAGGCATTTGTTTTGTTGACATAGTCCCATCAACTTCCACAAACACAGTATGCCTTAATTATTTACACACGTATAGAGTTAACTTCCATATTTCACCGGTGTTAGGTATAAAGTTTTCATCCATAAGAAACAGTCAATAAACTTATAAAGGTATAAACTTATGGAAGTACGGGTATTAAACTATTCACAACCATGAAAAATACTTACGCTCGTCCCGTTGACATCCATATTAAACCGCGGTTTCTATCTGTCCATTGCAAGAAAACCCTAAAACAACATAAACATGTAGTATCGTCTTATTCGTAACAAGAAATGTCTTTAAAAAAGACAATCGGCGTTGAAATTAATATTGAGATGTCATTTAAAAATTACATAAACAGACGGCCAAGATGATCGGTTACGTGACTTCTCAGAATCCAGATTGTTTGGTCCCCACCAATATTAGGACCCCCAGATTGTTCGGAAACTATAAGAAAACTTCTTAGACCCAAAAGTTAATTTGAGATAAATTTATTAATTTAACAATTAAATAAAATTATCATTAATATCTATGCTGTCAATAAACCAATCATACAGCTCCATGTTTCCACCAGTGATATATGAATAACCAAAATAATTTAGGTTAACATAATTGTTATCTGAATTTGTCAAGCCAATTTAACAAATTAACAATATAAGAAAATAATTTCGGGGATGAATTAAAATTATTATGTATCAGACGAGTCTATATAGTTATTTATAGTACCGGTAATACACCATTCATGTTAGTTATATAATATTATAACGATTTGAAGTCAAATAAGCATTTATACTGTGTATTCCAATAAAAAGCAATTTTCAGGGAACATTCAGCGATTTTTAAAATGTTAAGACTTTGTTTTTGATAAAATAAAAATTAATTAGACTATGACGATTTTTAATTCGACGTATTCCGAATCGTCTTTCATAGCATTTTATCTATAGAAAATGTTGCATCTTTTTATAGATTAAATAGCATCTACTGGAGAAGTTGATAGAAAGATGCAATTATTCAATTATAAATAATCGTTCATAAATCGTAACCACATTTTTAATTCAAATGAACAGTAAGTTTATAAATATAAATTCCCCATTTTTTAAATTTTTAGGTTTATGATTCTCTGAAAGCTATTATTGATGCATGTACGAGTATATTAACACAGCTATACAACGGTTGCTAGCTACGCGCGCTATTTTTAGAAAGACACTACTGTTTCTGGAATGTGATGAATCAGTAGAATCAATGGGCTACATTGAACACTGTGACTGAGCGAACCGCTTACATAAATGTAGGCTAAACAAAATAGTTATTTCGTTACGTGAATGAATATAGCATTCTGTTTATGGCATACAATGAGAAATACGTTCATAATTAGCCTCAGTTCTAGAGTATATGTTGAGGATACGTTTATAGCTTCATTTTAACCGCTTATGTAAACAATTATGTAAATTTTTAATCCCCAAAAGTATGCAGCAGCTATTGGTATACGTTAAACCATTGTTTGAAGTTTGCATTCCCTAGAATTAGAAAATTTGCCCAATTCTATTGGCATTCAATTTTCCCGCTGCATAATTATTGCAAGAAAATCTGGGTCAAAAGTGATCTTAGACAGCTACGCCGAAAAAACACAATCACTTAATCAATAACAGAGCGCATGCGCAAATGACATTTGAATAATTTAAATACCGGGTACATTTATGATACAGTTTCTTCGCTAAAAAAAATTCATATTCCTACAAACTCTATTCCAGTTGTTGTTTGAAATAACACAGTCATACAGTTTTAAACTTGTTTTGGAAATAACAAAAACACATAAAATTTCGCTAAGCAAGGTATATATGTTAGCAATAACCCAACTATCATGTCCATGCAATACAATCCACGTTCAGTCAACCGTGTAGGGACTGACTGATTTTTTAAAGATTTATTTCAGATCTCTTTCGTTTCCCAGATAATCAAGATAACATCTAACAGTATATAAGACTACCCCTTCCCCACAATGTACGTTAATTAGTGCATTGATAGCCTGTGCAATCAAGAACGACACTTTCCGCTTTTATGGTATTTTCTGCTTCAAGGAAGTCTCTTCTAAACATAAATCCACTGCACAGGCGGGACGACACTTTACACACATGCATTAAGCCCGGTTTTCCCACGACACGCCTCAAAATTTTTACATCATTTTCGTAAGGATTTTGTTTTGGAAAACGTCTAATACCATTATTAATTTACAAAAGTTTGGTGTTTCACCTTCTGACTCCTGTTTCACGTGGTGAAATTTGCCCCACATGAAAACATAATTTTGATTGATGAAACAAGAGGCAACTGAAGCCTGTTAATTTAACAAAAATCGAAAAAATGTAGATTTAACCTGGTTTCGAAAATTGATAATCAAGAATCTATATTCATGTAGATGTCATTTGTGTAAGGATGTTCATGGTTCATACGGATCCTTCAAAGTGCTTGAATTTCAAGCTGCTCCTTAAACAGTGGTGAGACTTGACTGAGAGTGCTTAAAAATGCATTACACTTCAAGAACATAAAAATGCTTGAAAAATGCTTATTTTGACATCAGCGTAGTGTTTTTATATGACTGCAAATCCATTTTCCAAGGATGTGTTCCGCAAAGAGTACAAAGCTGTTTAAAATAATCTTTAAAATGTGTCGTGAATCTTGAAATATTTTCAATAATTACAGCCCAACCTTTTGAAAATGTAAATTGGCAAACTAAAAATGTCTTATTATGGATCTGCTGTTCTTGAAAAGTGCTTCAAAACGTGCTTTAATTTTGTTTGAGAATATATGTATCAATTCTGAGTTTGCAACGATTACGCGTTATACCATTATTAATTTACAAAAGCTTGGTGTTTCTAGGTTCTGATTCTTTCTTTGTCACTTGGAGTAATTTTTTTAATACAATGGAAGTTCCGCAACATGAGCTTTACTAACTCTTTATTTTGGGCACTCTGAGTCAATTTACTTTGAGTTTGATCATTCCGAGCCTAAACGAGGTTACAGACAAATCAAAAGTAGTTTCAGTTCATTGAAATGACGCTTCATGTAGCTGTAAAGGGACTTGTTCACAAACTTTAACATATTTTTTTAAGTATTCCATCAAATGTCTGAACTTGAGATATTTAAGAATTGGGACAAAGGGCTCGACTATAAGAAAAAAGAAAAGAAACACAGTTGATCCCACCTGGAGTAGAAGCGACTCCGGATCAAAAAGCCATCGCCTAAATCACTCGGCCATTCCGATGTATACATACTTTATGTAAGTGCTACACGTATTGTCAACGATTTTAACGAAAACAACACAAATACTCCTTATTATTTCATCATTTAGCGTTACAAACGCGTTATAATTTTATCAATTTCAACTGATGATTGCTCATTCACGAAACGGTATCTACAGTATATTTCTAAGTATGTAGTGTTATTTCGCTCCTTTATATACACATTTCTTTTATTTTTGGAATATGTAACAAAATTTTTGAAAATTGTCAAATCGTCAATCTGTAAACTGGTCTCTTTAAGTGATAGATACATTTTTGGCGAGAAGACAGGAAGAGATCTCTTACACAAGTCCTGGTGTGCACATATTTAATTTCAAACGACATTTTTAATCGATTGTAGTTGTATTATGTATTGTGTTTTAAAGGGACATATTCGCAGATTCGCGAATTGACTATGTCCCAATTTTGTGTCGCAGATATCAAAACGAAAAGTATGTTATATAATATAAAGATGAGTGATAATGCTGCTGACAGAGAAATGTATTGGAAGTTATGGATTGTTTATAAATAAACATCATTTGAAATGATTAAAAATCAAAAGCATGTGTATAGCTTTACGCCTGTATCTTCTTTAAACCACGTGTATCGATTATTATTATTTAAATGCACACAATAAGTCCGATTATAGCCTAGCCGTTCACGTGACAGACTTTTTTTTATCAATTGTTGCCCGGCTAGCTCAGTTCGTAGAGCGCTTGACTCTCAATCTCAATGCGGGGTTCGTGAGTTCGAGCCCCAGCCCGGCCACATAACTGTGTGGGGATTGGTCATGGAATAATTTATACGGCCATCCCCCCCCCCCCCCCCGTACCTCTAATGCCCACTTAGGGCAGTTGTCAGTTACTGGCATAAGTGTGTGGTAAGCTTGCCCAGGACAAGTGTAAGTAGGTTGCCTGATCGCCGTAATATGACTGAAACACTGTTAAATACGGCGATAAATGCAAGCAACAAAAAAAAAAAAAATCTTTGATCAATTTGCTGTAGGTTCGACCTCTGGCATAGGTTTACTTGTTGTATGCCGTTCTTGCACCCTCTATTTAATGGGTGGTTAGTACTGATGTTTTAGGTTCGCAGATATATGTAGAGCTGCAGCTATTCTTCCGATGCATCGATTACTCAATTGTAAATGACCCGATTCGATTTTTGATACAGAACCAACCAATTTCAGATCGACTATCTTTAATAAATGTATAGCTGATTTGTCATAAAACTGTTACACTGTTTGTTTAGATTAATCATGTAAATTGATCATGACATCATGGTTGTCGTTATATTGAGCAAGTTGTGTAGCGTGTTCACCAATTTTTACCATAGTTCTTATTTAAGGCGCATACGTTGAAATGTAAGTGAACAGATTGTACAATAAACTTCAGATGTTCCTGGAAAACGGCCCCTGATTGACGAAGTGTTTTAAGGTCTATTTGGGGCCGAAATAGGACCTCACTCCCCCAACTCTGGAGCCTTTCCCATAAAATATTTTTTAAAAATCCCCCATGATGTCTGAAGTGGTTACAAGGTAAGGAATTCAACAGAACTGTCCGTATTTTCAAGGTAAAACTTAATGACAAAACTGTGTAGACTCTTTGTATAATGGGAGATAACAGTGATATGAAATACATGTGTTTTTTTCTCTAATTTATTAATTCTCATTATTTCCGGTGCGACATCGTTTTTCCCCAACCAATCGGCCATGTCAACATTCCCCCAAATGACAGAAAAGTGATTGATTTTGATAATGGACAGTGGTATACTGAAGTTGTCTGAATAGTACACGAATATCTTCCCAATGAATTTTTAATTGAAATGACTGAGTATTGATTTCCTACCGCAATTCATTCACCCGTTTAGCCTGTTGACATGAGAGTTGTTAAGAAATTGTCAGAGGCTTTTCTTATAGCTGACGAATAAACGCACGCGCGTTCGATTTGTTGAAAATCAAGAGAATTAAGAAATTTCAAAAAAGTTTTTAATTAAATATTCTAACATGGTACTCGCTTATTTTTCTATAGACAAAGAACAGAATTATCGTTGTTAAACTACCCATAAACAACGCAAAAAGAAGCGCCGATTCTGAGCGGAGCACAGTAAAAGGTAGTTCCAATTAAACTGCAAAAACTATATATCAAATCATGTTAGAATCGAAATAATTTTCGCATTATCGTTGTTTATCGGCCAATAAACAACTCTTTGTCGTTCTGATACGTGGCTATTAAACAATTCGGGCTAGCGCCCTCGTTGTTTAAGTCCTATGCATCAGAACTCCCAATCGTTGTTTATTTGCTGATAAACATCGATTTATCGTTGCTTATCGGCCAATAAACAACGATAAATCGATAATTATTTCTTAAAACACCCAACACTGTGTCCTTTAACAGTCAACGTTTTTATCAACAGCAATACACTGTCTAACCCAAGGCAGCCACAAACGGTAAAATGTAATTGGAAGTTAAAAGTAGTGATTTAACAAATCCTTCAACACAAATGTTATGTCCATGAATAGCGTTATAGATAGGCGGTAACCTGGTAGTTCAAATGAATATTAAATTTACTCAGTAAAATAAGGTTAGCAACAACTAAACTGTTAGCAAATATACAATGCATCTTGAAATGAAAACACTGCATTGTTTATTGGTCGTATTTTATTATAACATTGTGGCATTCACACCAAGAATGTCGGTGATAGTCACTAGTTCAATGTTTTTAAAGAAACAGACCAGTACTATAAGAAGAAATGAAATGCTATTTATTTAATGGAGTAAATGATGACTCGTGGATCGCAACGTAAACTCTGGTTACCTTGAAGTGCGGGGGCCAAAACGGTTCACTTTACGATAACGCCCCCCGCCCCCGATAAGACCATTAGTGACATTAAGAACAATAATTTACCCAACTTAATCAAACTCGTATTTTGTATATTTATAAACACACAGAATGAGAATATGACTTATTACTGCATGATCAAAACAGAAGTATTGATCGAATAAAGCCGTTCATACAAGTACTATGTATAGCAGTATAGATTAGCGATTGTTTTGCACGAACGTGGAATGAAATTAGAAGTTATAAATAGTTAAATGTCACAGTACCTGAGCTTGATAGTTGACCATGTATCCGAGTGTATAATAATACTAGTATCTTGTCCCACTTGCTTTTACATGATTGTAACACAGTCGGGCAATGTAAACAACGAAACTTGAAGTGTTTGTACAAGAGACGTTTGCGAGTTATTAAAAATAGACCCCAGTGAACCGCGAAGGGTAAACATGAACGGGCAACGCGGCAGGTTAGTGCCTGTCAGATCGATACAAGAGCGCTTGTTGTAGACTATGGCAAAGTATCATACTGGTAAATAAGCATACATTTTCAACACGTTAACGCTTGCATTCAGAAATTCATTTCATGTTTACTTATAGCGTGAACATCATAAAGTGTGTGCAATCAGTATTCTATTTGAAATAAAGCCCGTTTTTGACACCGAAATTGCGATAGCCCGCGCACTTCGGGTTGTTCTTGCGATATTTGGTTGATTGAGAACTGAGATCGAATGGAAGTTTAAGTACTACAAAAGCGTCGTAAGAGTAACCGCATATTGTTCATTGATTATTTTGAAATAAATCAGTACACTGGTATAAACACGACCACGGTAGAGGTGTATAATCGGCATTTACTTGTACAACGTCGGTTTGGTGAAATAATAATGTAACTGTTATTTATACTTTATTAGTTTCTACTAAATATTAGTCGTATTTAAAGGGGGCAAAAGCGGAGTACGCCCCCCCCCCCCCCCCGTAAAATTGTCCAAAATTCGATGTTTAAACCTTTTTTTAAACTTACAATGACTGTAATTCTCCCGTAAAATTGTCCAAAATTCGATGTTTAAACCTTTTTAAAAACTTACAATGACTGTAATTCTCCTCAGCAATAAATAGACATATTACATTTTGTGAAACCACTTGCACCTAAGCTTTTGGGAAAATACTTTTCGAACAGGGAAGCAAAACGTTCAGAAATTTGGTATAAAAACAAACCCAAAAATCACGATTTTCAGTAGAAATATATAATAAATTAAGATGGTTACCTATTTCAAACTTAAAAAGGACTAAACGTTTTTTACTTACAAATATTTAAAAAATATACCAAATGAATATATTAAAGATTGAATTTTATCGAGCCATTTGCACCTAAGGTTTCATTAAACGATAATAAAGTTATGACGAGTTAAATATTGTTTCCCGATATATTTCTATATACCGCTGTAGGCTGGGTATCGATTACCGGCATTTCGTGGCGGTTATTCTTCCATATGGATACAAGTTTATTAGCTGTCTTATCCTGTTAAAGGGACTGAAATCCAGATGGTCCAATCGTAGAAACGAAAGAAAATTGTCACACATACACGATTTTCTTAGATAATCGTACAGAACACATTAAAAAATTTGACACATGTTTTTTATTACCTAAAAAACAAGGATTTTATATAGTTTTCGTCCTTTATCGTTCTTAATTCTATAGCGTCTGTAGACGCTATTAACCATAGAGTAATATTAAAATTGCACCGTTTATACTAGGATAATCACGTGACCGTTTAGTTCAATCGTGATACATCGACTATCTCCGGAATGCTCCGTAAGATAGATCTCGTGTCTATCATGAAGCCATCTTGGCTTGATACACCCAACGGTGATCCGCCTGTGTTATAGGGCTATACACGACGCGCGTTAAAATAGCACCACATTTTACGTCGCAACGATGATAAATGAGGAAAGGTAGATGTATATTTTCCAGTCATCTTGACCTATTATCCAAAAGGCTAACTATGCAAATATAAGTTCAAGAAATTAAAATCCGGTATCGAAACTGATTCTAGTGTTTACAAACTATCCAAACTTAAAGCGAAACTAGACTTAATAGTGAAACAGATGTTAAGTTAAATTACACTGATAAAAACAAGGTTTTGAGGAAGAATCAAATACAGATAATGAAAATGTCTACACAATACCCGCTGCCATTGCGTTTTACTACTGGCTTTGAAAAAGGCTATTTGTTAGGTAAAATTACATGTTTTAATAATATATTTAATATATTTTTGTAATTTAATTTATTTATTTTATAAATTTTATGTTGTTAATGTTATTATCATAAAGTATTATAATATTCTTCAGTATATCCAGTTCGTTCATTTGTATACAATAATTAAATATATGCAATTCAATAGTATTTCTGTTATTCTTCTTCTTCATTTCTTCTTCTTATTATTATTATTATATCATTTGTTTCATTTTATTCATTAACTTTTATCTAATATCCATGGTTTCTTATTCGTAATTTACCATAAGTTATTCGGATTATAGTGTTTGTGCAGCATTAATATTATTACATAAGCTATGAATAGTTGGCATAATTCTAGTTAACTAGTGAAACTAATTTAAGTCTAAATAGTCTTTTACTTTTTGTTTATGTTTACCTTTGCATCGCGTGCTTAATTACGAAACGTTCCTTAAAATTTAGTCGCATGTCTCTTTTTTACAGGTGAACTAAATTTTTCAAGTCTGTGATTAATATGGTAATCTCCCGAAGAATATCAAACCTGGCTGTGACTGGTATCCCTATAAGAGCTCAATGACAACTTTCAGTTAGAAACTCGACTAGAGTGTAAATAATCTGGCAGACCAACCAAATATTATCCAAGGATATAATGAAAGAATGCCAGTTTTATATAAATATGACTATGATACTATGACAATTTGTTAATTGAAATAAAAGGAACACGGGTTGAATTCACCATCATGTACTGTGACAATTTTAAGCTGTTTGCAGCTTCTGTGTCCGAACATGCAATACCTTAATGTATTTGAAGCACATATATTTTATAACTGGTTATACATTTATATAGCTTTGAATAATGCTTTGATATATTTCCCATATAAAATGTATATAATAATATTAAAAATATTTATTTTTATATATTAATATAATTATAATGTTGATGTAACCGTCATTATAACAAATGCGATAGAGGGAAATTAGAATATTTTCAAAACACATAATCACTTACAAACTTGAGAGGTGATATGAAAGAAATAAAGACATTTTTATGTGCCTGATTTGTGACAATATGACAATTTTGAAATGTATGGACATATCCAGCAGCTACATTTTGGAATTAATAATATCAATAACATAGCGTTATTGCTACAAGCAAGTAAACAAACCAGACAGTTCATTTTTCATGCTAGTACTAAGTTATATATAGCCAGTAGAAACACTTGAAATATGCTTTTATTAACAAGATTACCAACTGAACTGTATTTAGTGATGTATCTGCAATGATGAACTTTGAAGGAAACAGTATGCATCTATATAGTGTGATGAATTTAATGGCGATACAGTAAATCACCTTATTTGTTGTAAAGTTCTGTTTTTAACAAATTATAACCATTTAATATCAATTTTCTCCTGAAATCAAACATGAAAGTGACATTTACACAAAATATGAAATATAACAATCTGTACTCATCTGGTTTATTTAACTATATTTTTGTATGCATTTATATGTGCAATGCTTATAAACAAATTGAAGTACTGTGATTATTTTGTTTTGTGGTACGCTGTTTAAATGAATTACCAAACTGAATTGACATAATTACTGTCAGTTGAATACATGGTCAGTGGGGATAAATGATTTTATTGATCTTATGGTAGATATTTTTCAGTATTTTCTTGTGTTCCAAAGTGGTTTTGTGATTATTTTTTCAATTAAAACAAAATACGAGTGTTATAAAAATATTATTTATTAGTGCTTTTGAAGTTGGCTTATTGAAAACAAGTGGATCAAAATGATGCAGGGCACATTATTTGCTTGAGTCAGAAATGAGAAAATAGCAATTTGCTTGCATCAAAAAGCAGGATTTGGCATCAATTGAAATCCCTATCCGAGACTGGGTGTCCATAATAGTATCAAAGTGAGTTGCTTTCATATAATACATTTGATTAATATTATCCGGTGCATGTTGTTAATATCATTAAGCAAATCCAACTTTAATATTACAGATTCATCAATCAGTATAATTGACAAAAGCAAAATATGGTAGAAAAAGAAAGCAAAATAACAGTTACACATTCTGCATAAACTTTAAACATCTTTACCTGTGGACAAGTTACATTACGATTAAGGTGTTGAGTGAATTATTTCAAAAGCACCATGACTATGAAACATTAGTACTTATGTTTCAGTGTTCCACATAAATGATGCTGCAGATAACTCAGCATATTTCCAAACTCCAGTTGGCTTCAAACTGAGCTGAATTTATCATTATTTCTTAGCTGAATGGCATCTCATATTATTTACCGTACTGTTATTTGGGTAATTATTAACTCCGACCACTCCGACTTTACTTTACAAATTCCCAATAATTTTCAACATTTCCGTGTGCATTTGTTGATCGGAATTTCAATACTGTAGCTTATGGGCGCAGCCATTTTTGATGATCATGTGATTAAAAGTAGTCCAAAATGTCGCATGATGTACCAGAGGCGATTTATTTTTAGAATCGCCTGTGTACCCAGAGTGAGTTTAATTGTGTGGAGTCGCTCATGCGCACACTAATGAATCAGGTGCGTGTATTCGGGGGAAAGCCGCGGTATTTATAAATCGGGAATACCGGGCTCAAGAAAAGTCCGAGCTAAGTTAACTTCTATTTTTCAATGAAATATACAGTTTGTGACCGTCTTTGATCGTTTTCTATACAAATAGTGATGGTTTTACGCATGTTTTTACCGTTAAGGCATAACTACAAAACAAATGCACATTGTTATGCCCATCTGGAGTTCAGTATCTTGTTAAAGGAACTGAACACCAGATGGTACAATCGTAACAAGAGGGCCATGAGGGCCATAGGACGCTCACCTGAGACCTTGTAACACAATTGAAATTTGAATCCCAGAGGCATGGCTTATTTTTATCCCAGGGGCATAAGTTGAACAACCTTGAACAAACCTCTGGGCGTTGCGGTTTCAGGTAAAGATTTTTTAAGTCATTTCGCTATTTAAGTCTATATAAACCATGTGACCCCTCGGGGGGTGGCCAGATTTGACCCCAGGGGCATAATTTGAACAATCTTTGGAGAGGACCACTATGCAATGTTACGTAACAAATATAGGAAAGCTGTGGGCCTTGTGGTTTCAGGTAAAGATTTTTTAAACTCATTTTGCCATTTAAGTCTATATAAACCATGTGATCCCTCGGGGGGTGGCCAGATTTAACCCCAGGGGTATAATTTGAACAATCTTTGGAGAGGACCACTATGCACTGTTACGTAACAAATATAGGAAAGCTGTGGGCCTTTCCGTTTCAGGAGAAGATTTTAAAAGTCATTGTGCTATTTAAGTCTATATAAACCATGAGACCACGAGGCGTGGCCAGTTTTGACCCCAGGGGCATAATTTGAACACTCTTTGTAAAGGACCACTATACAATGTTACATACCAAATATGAAACCTCTAGACCTTGCGGTTTCAGAGAAGAATTTTAAAGTCATTTTGCTAAAGTCTATATTAACCATGTGACCAATCGGGCGTGGTCTGTTTTGACCCTATGGGGCATAATTTGAACAATCTTTGTAGAGTACCACTATAGGATGTTAAATACAAAATACGAAACCTCTGGGCCTTGCGGTTTCAGAGAAGAAGATTTTAAGACGTTTTGCTATATAAGTTTATATAAACCATGTGGCCCCCTGGGCGTGGCCAGTTTTGATCCCGGGGGCATAATTTGAACAATCTTTGTAGAGGACCACTATAGGATGTTACATACCAAATATGAAACCTCTGGGCCTCGTGGTTTTAGAGGAAAAGATTTTAAAAGTCATTTTGCTATATATTCTATATAAACCATGTGACCCTTGGGTGTGGCCCGTTTTGACCCCAGGGGCATAATTTGAACAAACTTTGTTCAGGACCACTAAACAATGTTACATACCAAATATGAAACCTCTGGGCCTTGCGATTTCAGAGGAGAAGATTTTAAAAGTCATTTTGCTATATATTCTATATAAACCATGAGACCTCCGGGGGCGTGGCCAGTTTTGACCCCAGGGGCATAATTTGAACAATCTTTGTAGAGGACCACTATAGGATGTTACATACCAAATATGAAATCTCTGGACCTTGTGGTTTCAGAGAAGAGTTTTAAAGTAATTTTGCTATATATTCTATATAAACCATGTGACCCCAGGGCGTGGCCCGTTTTGACTCCAGGTGCATAATTTGAACAAGTTTGTAAAGGACCACTAAAGGATGTTACATACCAAATATGAAACCTCTGTGCCTTGCGGTTTCAGAGGAGAAGATTTTTAAAGCCATTTTACTATATATTCTATATAAACCATAAGACCCACGGGGCGTGGCCAGTTTTGACCCCAGGGGCATAATTAGAACAATCTTTGTAGAGGACCTCTAGAGTATGTCACATATCAAATATGAAAGGTCTGAGCCTTGCGGTTTCATAGAAGAAGATTTTTAAAGTTTTCATTTTTAAATCTATTTTTAGCTCTGGTGACCTATATGTTCAGCGGACCGGAAAGATTTGAACAACTTTGAAAGAGGTTCACCCAATGATCATTCCTGTGAAGTTTGGTGAAAATCTGCCAAGCGGTTTAGGAGGAGATGTTGTTTGAATGAAAAGTTGACGACGCACGCACACGCACGGACACACGCACGACGGACAACGGGCGATCATAAAAGCTCACCATGAGCACTTTGTGCTCAGGTGAGCTAAAAACGAAAGAAAATTGCCACAAATACACGATTTTCTTACATAATCGAATAGAACACCTAAAAAGAATTGACAAGTATGTTTTAATTACCTGAACAACAATGACTTTTGTAAGTTTTCGTCCTTTATATCGTTTTAAATTCTATAGCGTCTCCAGACGCTATAACCCATCGAGTAATTTAAAAATAGCGCCGTTTATATTTAGGATAATCACGTGACAGTTAAGTTGTGTGGAGTCGCTCGTGCGCGAATTAGACTCAGGTGCGTGTATTTGGGGAAAGCCGCGGTAATTTTTAATCGGGAATACAGGGTTCAAGGACAGTGCGAGCGCTAACTGAACTTCTATTTTTCAATGAAATATACAGTATTTTCTATACAAATAGTGATGGTTTTCTATACAAATAGTGATGGTTTTACGCATGTTTTTACCGTTTAGGCATAACTACAAAAAACGCACATGTTTATGCCCCTCTGGGGTTCAGTATCTTTAAGTTGTGCTGAAGCTTTACGATGGTATCACCCATTGTAATGTCATGGTTTTGCACGATATATAATTTAAATAATTATCTGGGTTGATAAGTGCTGATTTGTTTTATCCACCCCTCATTTAACGCCAAAACACAAGTCCATGTTAAGGGTATCCAAAGATTTTGGTCAGAACCTCAATGGATTCAAGCACGTGTTAAAGAGAAACTACCGTTTAAAACACAATTAAATTACACACAGAACATATAAACATTGCAGACGGGTTGAAACATATTATGATTAAGTACAGAACGTAAAATAAACAATAAATATCATACTGATATAGTGAAAACAACTTGCAATGATTTAATATAAACTACTGATATAGTGAAAACAACTTGCAATAATTTAATATAAACTGGACAGTCAAAAGGTTTCATGTTAGTTTAAATGTTATATATATATAATTAATATATATACAAGTAATATATTAACGTCAAACCTCTGTATAATTTCGATAATTTACCCATAACCAGAATGGCTTAAAAGATACATTTACTTATTAATATTCGCTTAGTTCGTATTCTAACATGACACGCGCAGAGTTTTCTATAGACAAAGAAGAAAAATTTCCGTTCTTAAATTGCCAATAAATAACTGAAAAAAGTAGTTCCGAAACTATAATACTGTAGTTCGCATTGTTATTGCAGAAAAAAATGTCAGGTCATGATATAAACGAAATACTTTTCGCTATTGATCGATGTTTATCTGTAAATTAACAACGATTTACAGCGAAAATTATTTCTTAATTGTATGATGATTCTGACGAGTGAATGTCTCTTTAAACATAGTTTGGTATTTTATTGTCATTCAATAATAACACCGAAAGCACAGCGCAAAACTGTGTTATCTACAAAAAATAACACGGTACGATCGTTTTACAATATATGTTTCCCATAATTGACATTATCTGCATGTTGCTATGTTGTTGTTGTTTTTTGTCTCAAGCACATGCAGTCTTGACAACGGAGTTGGTCTTGCAGTGTGTTATTTAATATTTCTCCCTTCTAATTTCATTCCCATCAATTTACAAAGCACATTATTGTGGAGCAATCGTCCGTTTTATTGATATTCTTGTTATTCCTGAAACATACTAATAATTTTAATATTATTATAATGGTATAATTAGAATGTCTCTGTCAGTACTGATTTATTCCGGATTGAAACCGGAGACATCGATGTTTTCAGCTTTATCAAATAGGACGCGAAACATACATCCGACATATTAATTTTACTCTGGCGAAAAATTACAAACCAAACCAAATTATTTCTAAACAAATATGCTCGTGAACAACGCGAAATATTAAGTAATGTTGTTGTGATTGTATATTTAACCTTAAAATCGAATCTAATTCAATGCATCGTTATTTGGCAATAGTTCTTACCTACGTTAATGATGTTTATTCGACTGAAAACTGTTGCTTATTTACGAAAGGCATTTTATACTAAGTTCGAAAACGCTTGGCACAAACTGAATATACAACAATGTACATGCTGATTTACTCAAGAAAAATCACCAGATATCGTGCGTACACAGCAAATAGATGTTTAAAAGTTACCAAAACGTTATTATTGCACCGATTTCAATGCATTTTTTTGTATTTTGATCGGTAAGATGTCCGTTAAAAAATTCTGCAATGTTTTATTTTCATTTACATATTTCTTGGCTGTTGCTTTAGATGTAGTTGGTTGTAATGCTAACATAGGTCATTACAAGTAAGAGATTTTGAATATAGCCCCATAGTTATTTAAACTATTTGAACATGGCGCAAAAGTAAGTTAAACTTCCGTCTTCAAATTTATGGTAGTTATACACCTGCGCGGAATCACAAAGGCATTGAAACTGTGTCCGTTCCAAAAACTTTTTGGGTAAATTAAACGCACTGGGATTGCTTCCCGTGGCTCCAGAAACGTAATAAAATTCGTGCTACTTCGACAGTCAGGATTTGTTTATTTATTTGGGTTTTACGGTAACTGAACACATTATGGTCATATCGTGCCGTTAACTTATGTTGATTTCTATAGTCAAGGTATTAAAGACAACCAAGTGTTCTACAACGTACCTAGGTTTCTGTACGGGATCGGATTTGCGACTCCTGGAATATGACGACAATGTGTTACCTCTTGACCACAGAAACGCTACTAAAACAATAGTTACAAATGTTCATGAAAGGATAAATACATAGCGCTATTTGAAATACATGCACTTGTATTACTAGCGACGAACTAAAGTATAAGAGCACTTATCTAATTAACATCTTAAATAAAGACAAATCGAAAACTTAAATATTAGAAGATTACCATAGCTGAGACTTTAACGACATTTACCTTGGTACTTCCGGTGGCTCCACGGAACGGGAACGAGTTGGATATGCGTTTCGAAATAAGTAGATTTCTTTCGATTGAAACATTCCTCCAACATAATGTGTTTGGACTAAGACTGGCTCAAGCTGGTTTCGTCTACACTGGTTGTGGTTTAATAGTGAAATGCTTTTGTTGCCATGGACACTACTTCCGTTGGCACACAGATGACGTCATATTTCGGACGGGACGTTTCATGCACGCGGCAAACTGTGCGTTTATGTTGGGCACGGATGGAAGCAACGTTCCTGTGCACGCTAACAATAGGCTGGATGGATAGACGGATATGGTGTGATAAAATGGTCACCAATATCTCAAACTTGTTAATGTAATACAACTACTTATATGAACTTCAGCAGTTCAAAATTGGTCACACATCAGTCATTTCATATAACAAATACACGTGACATCTTCCGATTAAATACTGACGGAATATTGAAACAATTTCATTTTTGATATCTGTCATGTATAGTACTTTAAGTAATATAGATTGTGACACTGTGACCCAAGTGTGGCATACAGACTGGAACAAAGTTGCTACACTGTGCTTTTGTCAGTAAAAGGAACTGATAAGAGAATCATTATGGAAGACAGTGATTTATTAATATGGACTACACTGTTTCATACGTCTAATTAAAACGGAACCACGTGAGCAAGTTATAATGTTCATTTAATCACTGTAGAAACATATGAAAATGATCATATAAAATTCGCTTTAAAACACTTCACGTGCAGAGTGGTCGCTGAATATTATACCGAATTAATGGCCTAAACTCTGTGTACTTTGTTATTCTGAAAGAACGTTTATCTCATCCGAGTCCTGTTACGATATAGTTTAAACGTGCAGTACATTTTATTTGAGTATCAGTTTCTGGTGGCTGGCAGGACAGATGACCTTATTTGTTGATTGTTTGTAATACTCAAAATTTAATATAACGCTATAACGTTTCTTAAATATTCCATGATATTATGATTGAAATAATGTACCATATTGTTTTGTTTGTCAGCATGGAGTTGTGCGTAGATACAAAATAATTATTTGCGGTTTAATTGTATTGATAATTATTGCTTATTATACGTCAAGTGCCGTATTTTCATGAATTGATTTATTGTGACCTATCTTTTCATTTCTTCACCCTTTTCAAGGCAACGGAAATTACGTCACTTACGTTTGTGGATAGTCCGTCAAAATATATAGTAAAGGGAGTCGGATAAAACTTGCCTGTCCGATAAAGGAACACAATATTTGGCAAATAGTGTTTCCTTTTTTAAATCAGTAAGTGGTTGGCTAAATTTACAATTTACCAAAAGCTTTATACATAACAATTTTGACCAAAGCGCACGTACTTTACTCATTATTTAGAAACAATTGGGGGTGATTTAAATCATATTGTGTATACCAAAGTCAAGCAAATATCGATTTTTTTCACGGAATATAACACAAATAGAGACAGGTATGTAGTAGTTTGTATAGCGCAAGTATGAACGAATGTTCTACCTATTCTATGATCGTAGTATCCACTGCGATATTACCGTGTTTTTTTTCTTTACAACGGGACAAGTTCATCTTTAGTTTACAATTTAAACATATGAAAATGTAGATCAATGTGTCACGTTTCAAGTAAAAACATCGGAAATAGTGCAGTTGTTGCATCGACCATGTCCTAACGGAAAAGGCTTTCGTACTCTGCGTTATTAAACAGAATTTTCCTCTCTTTCCAGATTATCCATAACAAGCACCATTAATCTACACATTGCAGTATGTTAACTTGTATATCGATTACTAACAATGAGTTTAAACTTTATTTCTTCAACGTCTTTTATGTTACATGTACAAAAAGAATGTGGTTTCAAAACGTAAATGTATTTCATTTACATCCTTATGCGATAATATATTGTATTTTATTAAAAGAAATTATGTGATTGAGACATGTACATTAAAGCGCAACACGTGGTTTAGACGTCAAGAAGGTGATTATGTGTTTTGTTACGAGATATTATGTCATGTAGACATGTACACCAAATAGAAACACGTTGTTGAAACACCTATAAGGTTATTATGTATTTTGTTACGAGAAATTATGACATTTAGACATGTACACCTAAAAGCAACACGTTGTTTAAACTTCTATAAGGCTATTATGTATTTTGTTACGAGAAATTATGACATTTAGACATGTACACCAAAGAGCAACACGTGGTTTAAACGTCTATTAGGTTATTATGTATTTTGTTATGAGAAATTATGACATTTAGACATGTACACCAAAGAGCAAAACGTTGTTTAAACGTCTAGATGGCTATTATGTATTTTGTTACGATAAATTATGACATTTAGACATGTACACCAAAGAGCAACACATTGTTAAAACGTTTAGAATGACGTTCAACGTAACAAACTGTTCTCGGTCAGTGGCGTAGATTCCTTTAGGCTGCGTAGGCCATGGCCTACACATTTTTCTGAAAATTTGAAAAAATAAAAATAAAAATGCCAAATCTGCATTAAAAGTCGACAGCTTCTTAGGTGGGGTGCGAGGATTTAAATGGCTGTTCAGTTCAATTTAGACTCATTTAACTACGTTCATAATAATACATAATACATAAAAATGATGTGATTCTACCAAATAAACACCAAAAATCATATCCAACGCATTACGAGGACAAGAAATGCCGGGTCAACGCACTCCCTCATACACCCCACCGGACAACGTACAAATTGGCCTCTTACATATTCGGGACCAAGCTACGCCCCCTGTACCCTGTGACACTTGCAACTTACAAGCGTGTTACAGAATTTGGATGGGTGGTGGTGGAAATTAATCCGTAACTATACCAACCTAATAATAATTTATTATATAAACCAAGGTCCAAATTAAATTTCGAGATTAATATAATAAAATGCGATCTTGCTCCTAGATCATCTCATACTAGTATCATGTAAACTAGAACAGGCATTGTTTTTATCAAACGAAGTATCCATTTTAACTGCTAAATTGCAACTACCAAGCGCGGTTACGGAATTTGGAGAATGGGTGAGTGGGGGGGGGGGGGGGGCGTTCGGAAAAAATCAGTATCTACCAACATATTAATACTTTATTATATAAACCAAGGACCAAATTAAATTGCGCGATATCGTTGTTAAGTTTTGAAAGATTTTAGACGTGTCCTAGGCTTCTGTCAAATAATATAGTAAGAAAACTGAAAAACGTAAAATATGTCATTTTTCGCCTATAAATCTAAGTAATCCCCAGTTATTGTGAATTTTATGAAACAGAATGTTTGACAATTTTACGTGGTGGTGAAGCGTACGTCTATACCAGCCAGTTACTACACAAAGAAAAAGAATATGACCTAAATTACTGCAGGATAGAAAGAGTAGTATTGATGGTATTAAGCCGTTAAATCAAGTATTATGTATCAGCGATTACTTCGCATGACAAGTCGATGGAATTAATAGTCATTAATACAAAATATAACCGTACCTTTGTTTTACAATTCAGCATGTATCCGAATGCATAATAATAATATCAATATCTTATCACACGTGCTTTACATGGTTGTTAATATTTTCGAATGATTAATACACGACTCCAGTGAACCGCGAAGGTGAACATGAAAGGCCAATGCGGCATGCAAGTGCCTGTCAGATCGATACTAGGGCGCGTATTGAACAACTTTTAATAGCATTCTAATTGTATCCTTAATTGTTGCAAAGTTCAACGTTTAGAGTGAATATCTACCATAAACAGTTTAACAGGTCTCTGTTATGTCAGAAATTTATATAAACGTTCAGAAATTTATATAAATGTAAACATGAATTCTGTTTAGAACTTTGAAAGTTATTATAAATGATATTTTTCAACTCCGCTACTTATTTTAAAATGAAATTGCGATAGCGTGCGCTCCTGGGGAAGTGGATTGTTTAAAGCAAAGAATTATTGAATATTGATACGTCTCATTTTTAAATATTAAACTTTCAATAGTGTTTGCTTGCAAATTGAACTTGCTATCTGTCGCGAAATGAAATCTACAGAGAACGGGTGTTTTGTGCTGACATGGTGTACTATCACCTAAGCGGCCCGTACAAAGTCAACAAGTCATAATGTTAATACTGCCAATGCGAGAAATAAAGTATAAGTATAGACGCAACTGGAATGAATTTAAATTCTGCCTGTTTCGTATCACGCTGTGAGATATTTTCTATTTGGACCGAATATTGTCTAGTGATATGTTAGACATTAGTACAAGAGGCGCTCAATAAAGGCCTTTCAGAATAATGATTTACAACAGAAGCGGGACGAAACAAACATAGGGTTGGATTTTATACATTCAAAAAATATGTAATTAAGGGAAGTAACCCAATCTGACTAAAACGAACGATCTTGTAGAATACAAGTTTGATCTGGCCTGGTTATTGTAACTTCAGGGCCATGATGAGAATTACATACAAAACGACCACTTTAAGATGATTACAACACAGAAATCAATTATTAGATAGTGTAATTAAAATAGATGAGAATATTGATTACCATATGATCAAACGAGAACATATCTTGCACTCCAAACCTTGCGTGAAAAAACACGACGTCAACAACGTCACTGAATTCTAATGGACGTGCTCCGTGTTACCTGTAGTGACTCATTTTAAACGTCTGCCATTTTTAGCAGAGAAGACTAACATTGATGAAATTTTGTATTTTAATAGCATATATATTAAAGTTTTTTATTATGTATTTTATATATAAAATTATTAAAGGTGTAAAAACTATGAATTTTTTTTACGTAATCCTGGATCATCCCTCGTATGTTGAACGTTTTTAAAATAGAGACCTTGAAACGTTTTATTAAGTAACAGACTACGCGAAACCTCTAAATCAGCTGTCAGACCACATGATCTTTCACATATACACAATCAACCCAGGATTTTAAGTGTTATTCGATTATTTGGTATAACATGATGCATACAGCTAATTTTTGCTTTAATATTTGCATTAGTTATTCAACAAAAGTCCAACAATAACATAGAGCCTAATACAGGCTAAACATTTTGTAAGACACTGACATTTTTTGTCATAAATGTTTGACTGTCTGACAGGTTTCGCGTTGCCTCAACTAACACAAAACAACCTTAATTCCAACGTATTGTTTATTTTTCAAGAAAAATAGCTACAACATTCGAACATATGACAAAATGGTTCTAAACCGCGAGAAAATTATTTAACTACTTTCGATTTCGCGCGTTTTGTGCTTTTTATTTTCATCAGTCATTTGGAATCCCGTACTTGCTGTACATGTGTATGTATTTTATTGAAACCTGTATAGTCAGTGTAGTCACGTGGGCAGTTTTTTCAGTGTACATGTACGTTCGAATTTTGATCAAATACAAAATAAAGCATTCTAACGTGTAGTTTTAATCGCTCCAGAAACTTAACCGTGTTACTTGTACTAAACAGGATGCATAAGCGACTAAGTGTATGAGAGTGGATTAAATAAAACGGAATCTTCGTATTTGCGACTTCTGGAATATGAAGTCAGTATATGGAAACAGTTTCTGAAAGGTAAAAAAAACAACAGTGCGCTATTTGTGATATTAGTAAAAATATTTTTAATGGACTAAACTGTACGAAAAATTACTTAATTAACATCTTAAATACGGGACTATCATAACGACAAATCGAGAAATTAAATAAATATTAAAAGACTACGAAACCAAAACATATAGTTATAAAAATATCATGGTACTACCGTTGCCTCCACGTAATGGGAATGGGTCGGATATGCGCTTTGAAATAAGTCGATTTGTTTCGTTTGAAACATTTCCCCAACAGAATGTGTTTGGACTAACACTGGCTGAAGCTTTCAGTGTACACTGGTTGTGGTGCATTAGTTGCTTTAGTTGGCATGGATACTTCTCTCGTTGGTACACGCATGACGTCATGTTTCGGTTGAGGCCTTTCAAGCTCGCGGCAAACTGCGCGCTTATATGTTGGGCACGGGTGGAAGCAACGTTCCTATGCAAGCTAATAATAGGATGGATGGATAGACGGACATGGTGTGATAAAATGCCCTCATTATTATCTTAAACATATGAATATAATTAAACTATTTGCATGAACTTTGTTCACAATTTGTCATACGTATGTCATCTTCCTATTACATATTGTCGGACTATTGAAACAATTTCTTTTTTTTTCTGCCATCTATAGTACTTAAAGTAATATGGA
Source organism: Congeria kusceri (assembly GCA_027627225.1). Classification (NCBI taxonomy): domain Eukaryota; kingdom Metazoa; phylum Mollusca; class Bivalvia; order Myida; family Dreissenidae; genus Congeria; species Congeria kusceri. The sequence goes on along the minus strand of CM051037.1, from coordinate 15,671,411 downwards.
TTGTGACACTGTGACCACAGTGTGACATACAGACTGAAACTAAGTTGCTACACTTTGTGTTTTGTCAGGGAAAGGAATTGATACGAGCGTTAATATGGAATACAGTGATACAGCAACGTGGAGTACACTGTTGCATACGTGTAATGAAAAAAGTACCGCATCGGCAAATTATGTTGTTTTACTTGCCTGAGGGATATATGCAAATGATCATACAAACTTCGCTTTAATAAACTTCATATGCAGAGATGTCGCTAAGGAATGGACCAAATTTATGTCCTAAACTGTTTCCTGTTTTCATTTTGAAAGGACGTTTGACTCGGCAGAGTCTTGTTAAGGCTTAGAGTAGACATGCATATTTTGTTTTGTTGATGACACAGGTTAATTCCAAGTTTCAAGTGAATGACTTGTGTAGTTTTGAAGTCAAAATACAAAACAGAGTTATGGGTAATGTTGCCCCTGGTACTAGAGTTGATGATAAAGGTTAGTTCCAAGTTTCAAGTGAATAACATGTAGTTTTGAAGTTACAAAACTTTTGAACATAAACTTTAACGAGAAAATCTGTGTGAAAAAGGGGCATCACTCTGTCAAAATACAAAATAGAGTAATGGTGAATGTTTACCCTGATACTGGAGTTGATGAAAAAAGGTGTATTTAAAGTTTCATGTGAATAGCTTTTGTAGTATTGAAGTTTCAAAACTTTTGAATATAAACTTTAACCAGAAAATCTATGTGAAAAGGGGGCATAACTTTGTCAACATATAAAACAGAGTTATAGGGAATGTTGCCCTTGATACTGGAGTTGATGACAAAAGGTTAGTTCCAAGTTTCAAATGAATAGCTTTTTTAGTATTGAAGTTACAAAGCTTTTGAATGTTAACTGTAACCAAAAAATCTATGCGAAAAAGGGGCATAACTCTGTCAAATACAAAAGAGAGTTATGGTGAATGTTGCCCTTGATACTGGAGTTGATGACAGAGGCTAGTTCCAAGTTTCAAGTGAATAACTTATGCAGTTTTGAAGTTACAAAACTTTTGAAAATAAACTTTAACCACAAAATCTAAGTGAAAAAGGGGCATAAATCTGTCAAAATACAAAACAGAGTTATGGGGAATGTTGCCTCTGACACTGGAGTTGATGCCAAGGTTAGTTCCAAGTTTTGAGTGAATAACTTATGTAGTTTTGAAGTTACAAAACTTTTCAATACAAACTTTAACTTGAAAATCTATGTGAAAAAGGGGCATAACTCTGTCAAAATACACAACAGAGTTATACGGAATTTTGCCCTTGATACTGGAGTTGTTGACAAAGGTAAGTTACAAGTTTCAAATGAATAACTTATGTAGTTTTTGAAGTTACAAAACTTTTGAATATAAACTTTAACCAGAAAATCTAAGTGAAAAAGGGGCATACCACTGTCAAAATACAAAACAGAGGTATGGGGAATGTTGCCCCTGACACTGGAGTTGATGACAAAGGTATATTCCAAGTTTCAAGTGAATAACTTATGTAGTTTTGACGTTACAAGACATTTGAATATAAACTTCAACCAAATTCAGACGCGGACGCCGACGCCGGGGGTAGTAGAAAAGCTCACCTATTCTTCGAATAGTCGAGCTAAAAATGGACATTATTCAGGATAGTGACTTCATATTTCATCCAATCTTTACCAATTTTGCACAGTTTGTCTATGAACATAAGATTACTGGTGAGGTCGAATATAAGCAATGGTGAGGCCGAATATAAGCAAGATCGGGCTAGATACACCAGAGTTATTACCTCTTGTTTGTGGAAAAAAACATCAACAACTTGTCAATGATTTGCTTGCACACACGATTTGATTTTATTGACAAAACTTGCACAGAATTTCACTGTAATAAATTGATTTAATTTCCGTCTTGAATGTTTATGCTGGGCTCAGATGTAAGTAACGTTCATATCCATGGTTACAACAGACCATATATAGTATGAGTTTGTGTGCAGAAGGCGAAAACTAGTCCGTCAAAAAATATAATTCATTAGTGTGTCGGATCAACCTTGCTTGGAGGATACAGCAATTAAGTTTGTCAGGTATTGTTTCCTTCTATAAAATCATTTAAAATTAGGATAAATTTTAATTAACAGCTTAGAGCAGCCTTTTTTCATTCATGGAATACATACATAACTGAGACAGTTATGTAATAGTTGTATAGCACGCATATGAACGATAGTCCCCTCTATTCCATGACCGTACTGACCAGTGCGATGTGTTACCGCATTTTTTTCCTTCAAAATGAGACAAATTAAAGATAAAGTTTCGCCGTAACACAACTTAAGTTCACTTTGTTACATTTTCAAGCAAAAACAGCGGCAATACTGCAGTTAATGCAATGACCGTATCCCATAGGGTAAGGCCTTCGTACTGGGCTATTAAAATAACAAGAGATGTTTGTAAAACATGTATGCCCCCAGATTTGCAGCCAAGTCGTGAATATGTGCAATTGTTCAGAATTTTTTTTAACATTGTATGTGCACATTAACACATGGGGAGGAAATTTATATTGATGTTTTAGAAAGAAAATATAAAGCTGAAAGAAAGATAGAGTATAATTATGGATTTATTTTTAAAGTCTATTATATAAGGATACCTGTTTTCTGTTTGATTTAAACATCAAAAAGGCCAAAACATCTCTAGATATCCTGCAGAAACAAAATGGTATACGGAGAAAACAGTTTTCATGTTACAAGCCTCTGTCACCTTGACCTTTGACCAGTTGACTTCAAAATTGATAGGCGTCTTCCTTTCCTCCCAAGTAGCCAGCATACCAACTTAAATGATCGTAGGTAATAGCGTTCTCTAGATATCATGCGGAAACGAAATTCATGTTACAAGCCCCTGTGACCTTAACCTTTGAACTGTTGACTTCAAAATAGTAAGACGTCTTCCTTTCCTCCCAAGTAACCAGCATACCAACTTAAATGATCGTAGATCAAAGCGTTCTCTACATATCGTGCGGAAACGAAATGGTCTAAGGACAGACAGACCAAATATCCGACGGACAGGTGCAAAACAATATACCCCCACTTCTTCAAAGGGAGGCATAATTATTAAGCAGAAACCATTTTTGTATTTTTAGTAACATTGACCTTGATCTCACCCACCCCATATGCAATCCCAAGCGTGGTCTAGATACAAGGTATCTATGTAGGAAGTTTCATTCAAATATCTTGATGCATTCTACAGTTATTGAGCGGAAACCATTTTTCTATTTTCAGTAATGGAGACCTTTACCTCACCCACCCTATATCTATATATGCAATCACAAGCGAGGTCTCGATATATGGTATCTATGTATAAAGTTTCATTTAAATATCTCGATGCGTTCTCAAGTTATTGAGCGGAAACCGTTTGTCTATGTTTAGTAATGATGACCTTGACCTTGAACCCACCCACCCCATATGAAATCCCAAGAGAGGTCTCAATATAAGGTATCTATGTATGAAGTCTCATTAAAATATCTCAATGCTTGTAAAGTTATTGAGCAAAAACCACTTTTCTATTTTTAGTAATGGTGACCTTGACCCCACCCACCACATATGCAATTCCAAGAGAGGTCTTAATATAAGATATCTATGTATGAAGTTTCATTAAAATATCTTGATGCGTTCTCAAGTTATTAAGGAGAAACCATTTTCTGTTTTAGTAACTGTCACCTTGCCCTTGACCACACCCACCCCATATGCAATCTCAAGCAAGGCTTCGATATAAGGTATATATGTGTGAAGTTTCATTAAAATACCTCAATGTGTTCTCAAGTTATTGAGCGGAAACCGTTTTTCTATTTTAAGTTATGGTGTCTTTGATCTTGACCCCACCCACCCCATATGCAATCCTAAGCGAGGTATCGATATATGGTATCTACGTATGACGTTTCGTTAAAATATCTTTATGGATTCAAAAGTTATTGAGCGGAAACCGTTTTTCTATTTTTAGTCTCTGTGACCTTGAACCCACCCACCCCATATGCAATCCCAAGCGAGGTCTCGATATAAGGTACATCTATGTATGAAGTTTCATTAAAATATCTCGATGCGTTCTCAATTTATTGACCGGATACCTTTTTTCTATTTTTAGTAATGGAGACCTTGACCCCACCCACCCCATATGCAATCCCAAGCGAGGTCATGATATAAGGTATCTATGTATGAAGTTTCATTAAAATATCTCGATGCGTTCTCAAGTTATTAAGCGGGAACCGTTTTCTATTTTAAGCAACGGTGACCTTGACCTTTGACCTCAAAATCAATAGGCGTCTTCCTTTCCTCCCAAGTAACCAGCATACTAACTTAAATGATCGTAGGTCAAAGCGTTCTCGAGATATCGTGCGGAAACGAATTGGTCTACGGACAGACCGACCATACGACCGACGGACAGGTGCAAAGCAATTTACCCCCACTTCTTCGAAGGGGGGCATAATTATAACATACTTATCCTCGATTTCCAAATCATGAATAACAAGCGCAGTTAATTGAATCATTGCAGTCTTCTAACTTTGGAATTAGCAAGTATCGATTACTACCAATGATAATAAACTCCCCCTTTTCAATGTCTTTTTATATACTATAAAGAAGTAAAATGTTTGCGGTTTAAAAAAGTAAAATTATGTTTATTTCATTAACATCCTTCTAGGATAATTTGTATTTTGTTTCGGGATATGTAATTTAGACATATACACCTAAAAGCAATCCATTGATTAAAAGTCTAGAAGGCTGTTCTACATGCGACCTATTCTCGGTTGATTCGTTTTCGTACCAAATAAATTTAAATTGGTATAAAATAGACATACATGTAAAATTTTTTTAAAGTTTAACGTTATGAGCAAAGATCTATCTAACAGTTTAATATATCTCTATTATGAGTCTGCAATTTATATAAAAGTTAACATGAATCATGCATCAGTGCAAGTTATAATAAATGGTATTTTCCGTTCAAAATAGACCCAGTTCGGCAACGAAGTCGCGATAGCATATGCCCGTTTAGGCCGGATTTTTTATATTGATATGTTCTCAGACATTTTTGGAAGTGTCCAGTTGGAGGAGGAAAACATCTAAAAATGAAACGTGGAAATTCCAAGAAAACCAAATTTTCTGAACGAAATGCATTAAAGTCAAAACAAAAATAAAATTGTTAGCAATGATGACCTTGACCACACCAATCCCATACACAATCCCAAGCAAGGTCTATATATTAGGTATCTACATAAGAAGTATCATTCAAATATCTCAATGTCTTCTCAAGCTATTGAGCGGAAACTGTCTATTTTTAGTAATAGTGACCTTGACCCCACCCACCCCATATGAATCCTAAGCGTGGTCTAGATATAAGATATCATTGCATGAAATTTCATCAAAATATGTCAATGTGTCCTCAAGCTATTGAGCGGAAACTCCTTTTTTATTTTTAGTTATGGTGAACTCGACCTTGACCCCTCCAACCCTATACGCAATCCCAAGTGAGGTATCGATATAAGGTATCTACGTATTAAGTTTCATTAAAATATCTCAATGTGTTCTCAAGTTATTGAGCGGAAACCATTTTTCTATTTTTAGTAATGGTGACTTAAACCCCACCCATCCCATACACAATCCCAAGCAAGGTCTTGATATTAAGTATCTATGTATGACGTTTTATCGAAAAATCTCAATTTGTACTCAAATTATTGATGTGAAACTGTTTTTTTTCTGTTTTTATTAACAGTGACCTTGACCGCACCCACCCCATACGCGATCCCAAGCGAGGTCTCAATATAAGGTATATATGCATGAAGTTTCAATAAAATATCTGACTGCATTCTCGAGTTATTGAGCGGAAACCGTTTTTCTATTTTTAGTAGCAGTGTCCTCGACCCCACCCACCCCAAATGCAAACATAAATGAGGTCTCGAAATAAGGTATTTATGTATTAAGTTTCATTCTCAAGTTATGGAGCGGAAACCATTTTTCTATTGTTAGTAACAGTGACCTTGAAACTACCCACCCCATATGCAATCCCAAGCGAGGTCTTGAAATAAGGTATTAATATATGAACTGTCATAAAAATATATATCAATGCGTTCTCTAGTTAAAGAGCGGAAACCGTTTTTCTACTTTTAGTACCAGTGACCTTGACCCCACCCACCGCATATGCAATCCCAAGCGAGGTCTCGTTCTCAAGTTACTGAGCGGAAACCATTTTTCTATTTTAGTAGCAGTGACCTTGACCCCACCCACCCATTTGCAATCCCACGCGAAGTCTCGCTATAAGGTAGCTATGTATGAAGTTGCATTAAATATCTCAATGCGTTCTAGAGTAAGAAAGTGAAAACAAAAAGTGCTACGCCCGCCTGCCCAACGACATACGCCAATAACCGAAATTTTTCACAGAATTGTGTAAATTTAATGACTAGAATTTCACAAATGGAAATGAGCACCAATATTAAACTCGTTATGCATTTTTACTTACAAAAACCATATTACACAACTTAATTACTGCATGATAACCATGACATTAACCAACAATAATAACATTTAAAGGCAGCGTTGATCATATAAAATATACTCTCACGTAAATATATCAAATATCGCTGGACAGTGGCCATAATTATATAATATGTATAACACTATTTTTATCGAATATATCCTATTAATAAATCAATTTATTTAATGCAAAGTAGTGAAATATAGAAAAATAGTGAGATATATCCCTATATCACTCACAGTGAAGTACTACTTTTTTTAATTTTATTTTATTTGAACAATATTTAATTTTAGGTGTTGCCACCATTTATCATACAGAATTACAAAAAAAAGAAAAGTAGTCAAGATTAATAACACAAAATGTTAAGAATACCTCTCTGATATATTGAAGCGTCTTTCCTCTTATTTTCTCTTTGATTTTCCTCAGTCGTATTGAGCCAAGGAGACTAGAATAGACAATGCCCTGCGGGTACAAGTTTTACCAAACAAGGCATTGGAGCTCGTCATCTTGGTCCAAATTTAATTTTTGCATTAAAAGTATTTATTTTACCCTTTCCACTTTATTCATCCCAGCATATTACACTTGCACTTGTTGTTTACTGTTGCTATGAACAGTAGTCTACCTTTGTTTACATAATTGTTTTATTGCCCGCTCTCCAATTCCAAATATAACAAGTTATAACTTGTGTTCATTAAGCACATAATTATATTGTTTTTTGTGTATTAAGTTTTTATATCCAGTAACCACTCTTAAGTATTTAAGTATCCAATGTGCGTTCTTGTAAGTAGTGTTCAGCGTTTAATTCTCTGCCATCTTGTTTTCTTCAAATTCTTGACAGACTTTTAATCCAATTGTTGTGTTAAGTCCGAATAATAATTTAGAAAACACTTTATACGTATAAGTATTCAATTTCAGAACACTCCTAACAGTACATCTTTTGTTGTTTTACATTTCAACGCGCATCTGCGAGTTTAATCAGCTTAAATTGCTTGCGAAAACACAAGTGCATTTGAATGTCGTGACTGTGTTAACTATTATTTACATAATAACTCCTATGTGTACGCTATTTTTAGAAAACCAAATTTCGGAGAACTGAACGCACGTTCATTTTCAATATGTACGTTTATCATAAATATATTTAAAGCTAGCAGTGTGTTTTAACTTCTTGGATTTAAAAGCTGACCATTATTCAACGACTACGTGTATCCAATTGTATTAAATAAAATTAGAAATACGGATTCTGCGTTGTCTATGAATATACTGTGTAGCATAGTAGACTGTCGTACTATAAACACAATGCCATGATAATGCCTTGAGTAAACAAAAAATTGCGATGTAAGTTGCTTAACTAGATCTAATCAACGGCACATTTGATCGTAATCCAAGATGGCGCTGGATTGTTTATTACTAATCCCGATTACTACGCATTATAGAAAAAATAGTGCGGACGTAATTTTGTAAATATCGTGTTGAAAATCCCCTAAATAAAAATCAAACGTAAAGAATATTAAATAGCATTTAAATAAAATGAAAATTTGTTTGTTTTCGGTGTGATAACGCCTGATATCGTCACCGGAAAGGGAGACAATATACATATTTTCACGAGCGCTTTCCCGTGACGATATCACGCGTTATCACACCGAAAACAACCAAATATCCTCTATATACACCCATGAAATGTGTAACTTATAATATTGCTATAAATGTGTCTCCCAACATGTATTCAATGCAATGATTCTAAGATCTTAGTTTGTTTTTACTGAGTATTTTCTTCTGCCTTGCAGTGTTGCATGATGTATAAAATAACAGAGGGCAGATCATATGAATCATATAGCGATATGTATGTTACATAAATTAAGCCATTTCTTGAGTTGAAATTTTGTTTGCTCATTATTATAAAAGAAACATGCGTCTCTGTCCAAATATCGAATTTTAATGATGTTATAGGTCTTTTTTACGATTTCGGTTACATTTTTCCTTTTTTTTTTGCTTTTTCGAAAAATTCGGGTCAGCAGAGCCGAGAATTTAGAAATCAACTAACTCTCGCCATATACAGGCGTATAGAGAACCAGTTTTTGCAGGTTATTGGTGAAAGTAACAGAGATACCGAGATAAATCTTGGCAGTCTGTTAGGATCTATGGGGTCGAGGCTGCCTGCACAAGGTGGGCTTCCTGGTGACGTAAAAACGACGTTAACAGCACGCCTATGTATGGTATACAGTACAACAGGCGTACATTGGTGTGCTTCAGCTCGCGTATGAATTGTTAATGTCGAAAAAGGTGCCAAACGGTAGGGATGCAACGAGTTCCGAAAATACCCGCATTCTCGGTTCCATGAAACTTGAGTTCGTTTCCTCATTGGACAATTCGGGTTTTGGTCGGGTATTAAAAAAATAGTGTAATCGAAATTTTTAATCATCATCATCTTTCTTACAATTCTTCTTGATCTAAAACCATATTAAACAAGGAAGTCCAAAGGACAGATATATCCCCCGCCATGATCCTTCATTAGATTTTAAAGGTGACTTTGAAGAATCACACTGACCTTAATCCGTTTCATGAAAATTCCTTAAAGGGCATAGGAGCTATGGAGCTGACACGAAAATGGACGCTCAAACATTTGACCTTTAAGTGTGACCTTGACCTTGCGGTGGTTAGACTGCTCCATGCCTTCTGCACATCGCCTCAATGTGATAAACATTTGAGCCTAGTTTTATGAAAATCCTCAAAAGGGCATCGGAGATATGGAGCAGACACAAAATGGAGGCTCAAACATTTGACCTTCAAGTGTGACCTTGACCTTGAGGTGGCGTGACTGCCTCATGCCTTCTGCACACTGCCTCAATGTGATAAACATTTGAGGCAAGTTTCATGAACATCCTTTAAAGGGCACAGGAGATATAGAACGGACATGAAAAAAACAGACTCAAACATTCAACCTTCAAGTGTCACCTTGACTTGAGTTGGCGTGACTGGCTTATGCCTTCTGCACATGGTCTCAATGAGCAAAACATTTGAGCCAAGTTTCATGAAAATCCTTCAAAGTAGGGATGGCAAAAGTATTCGAATATTCGATTGATTGATCGCTATTCGAATAGTTAAAACGCCAATCGAATTATCGCGAATTTGCATTTATAAAAAAAAATGATCATAAAAAGTATTTTTATTTCAATATAAAAAAGGATTTTATCAATAGATACCAAAAGTTATACCGTGTTTTCAATAGAATGGTCCTGTGTCACCTGTCAGACTAAGAGATATTGAATATACAGGTACGTGTCAGCGGCCACTCGTCAAGTTAGTAAGAAACGCCTTCATCAGACAACGTGACACAACAAGGGTTAATTGGAAATTACCCCTTAATAGTGTAACAAAATTACAAAAGTGTGATCACACATTGCTCAAATTAAACGCATTCTTGTTGACAGGCATGTGTCCAAATAGTTAGAAATATGTGGGTTAGGGATTATTAATAACTTCTCTAACAAAAGAACAATTAAAACCGGGAAACTTATTTCTGTTATTTAAATCTTAATAGCTCATCATGAATGTTTTCAAATGTTTGTGCAATTTGTTAAGAAAGAGTTTGCTCGGTAATTGGTACTGAAACCTTATACAAAAAGTTACAGTATGTCGACTTGGAAAGCTTCAGTGACAACAGACATTCAAAATTTTGAAGTACATATTGAAATTAAAGCTTTCTTCAATTTGACCTAGTGACCAAGTTTTTGACCCAATATGACCCAGATTCGAACTCAGCCGAGATACCATTGGGACAAATGTTCTGACCAAGTTTTAAGACGTTTGGGCAAATAATGTATCTTCTAGAGTTTTAACAATCTTTTTCTTCAAATTGACCTAGTGACCTAGTTTTTGACCCCACAAGACCCAGATTCGAATTCGGCCGAGATATAAATGGGACAAATGTTCTGATAATGTTTCATGAAGATTAGGCAAAAAATGTGACTTCTAGAGTGTTAACAAGCTTTTTCTTCAATTTGACCTAGTGACCTAGTTTTTCACCCCACATGACCCAGATTCGAAATCGGCCGAGATATAATTGGGACAAATATTCTGACCAAGTTTCTTGAAGACTGAGCAAAAAATGTGACTTCTAGAGTGTTCACAAGCTTTTCCTATAGCCATATAAGGAAAACTGACCCCCCCCCCCCTGGCGGCCATGTTTTTTCTACAGACCCGAACCATTTTCGAACTCGGCCGAGATATCATAAGAACAATTGTTCTGAGGAAGTTTCATGTTGATTAGGCAAACAATTTGACTTCTAGAGTGTTCACAAGCTTTTTCTATAGCCATATAATGAAAACTGCCCCGTCCCCTGGCGCCCATGTTTTTCAATGGAGCGGAACCAGTTTCGAATTCGGCCGAGATATCATTAGAACAAACGTTCTGAGCAAGTTTTATGTTGATTGGGCAAAAATTGTGACATCTAGAGTGTTCACAAGCTTTTTCTATAGCCATATCAGGAAAACTGCCCCGCCCCCTGGCGGCCATGTTTTTCAATGGATCAGAACCATTTTCGAAATGGGCCAAGATATAATTAGAACAAATGTTCTGCGCAAGTTTCATGTTGATTGGGCAAAACATGTGACTTCTAGAGTGTTCACAAGCTTGCTTTCAATTTGACCTAGTGACTTAGTTTTTGACCCAACATGACCCAGTTTCGAACTCGGCCGAGATATCATTGGAAAAAATGTTCTGACCAAGTTTCATGAAGATTGGCCAGTAAATGTGGCCTCTAGAGTGTTCACAAGGTAAATGTTGAAGACGAACGATTCACGACGCAAAACGGACAAAAAGTGATCACAAAAGCTCACATCACATGAGCACGTTGAACTTCACATATATGGATTACTGTTACTTATTAGATATGGTTTAACTAACTTGGTAAAACAAGAATATCAACAAGAGCTGTCTCAGGACAGCGCGCTCGACTATTCAACCTCTTTGTCAGAGTTATGGGCCTTTATCACTACAAAAAAGAAAAATATTGAGCGGAATAAGTTTTTAATTTTAGCAACAGTGACCTTGACCGCACCCACCCCATATGCAATCCCAACAGAGGTCTTGATGTAAGGTATCTATGTATTAAGTTTCATTAAAATATTTCAATGCGTTCTCAAGTTATTGAGCGGAAACCGTTTTTCTATTTTTAGTAACAGTGACTTTGACCCCACCCACCCCATATGCAATCCCAAGCAAGGTCTCAATATAAGGTTTCAATGTATGAAGTATCATTAAAATATCTCAATGTCGCGATGTGTTCTAAAGTTATTGAGGGGAAACTGTTTCTCTATTTTTAGTAACAGTGACCTTGACCCCACCCACACATTAAACAATCCCAAGCGAGGTCTTGATATAAGGTATTTATGTATTAACTGTCATTAAAATATCTCAATGCATTCTCAAGTTATTGAACGCAAGCCATTCTCAAGTTGTAGAGATATGGAGTTGTTGCACGCAAACTTTAACCCAAATTTCTAAGTACAAAAAGGGGCATAATTCTGCTAAAATGCTGGTCATAGTTATGGGTCTTGGATAGTTACCTTATATAATAACCCTGAAGGCATGTGTGAAGTTTCAATTGAATATTTATAGTAGACAGAGATATAGAGTTTGTGCACGCAAACTTTAACCTGATATTGAACTTCAGACAATATGACAGGAATACGAAACTTTAACGCAAATTCTATTTTTAGCTCTAATGGCAATTTTGTGCAGTGAGGCGGAACCATTTGAATAAATTTGGTAGAGGACCACTAAACCAACATTGGTGTGAAATTATTTGAAAATCTAGCCATAGGTCTAAAGAAATTGGTATTTCTATTTTTAGCTCTGGCGGCCAACTTGTTCAGTGAAGCGGAACCATTTTCACAGGTTTGGTAGAGGACCATCCAAGGAACATTTTTGTAAAGTTTCATGAAGGTTGACCAAGAACTTTTGAAAATATGACAGGAAAACAAAACTTTAACCCAAATTCTTTTTTTAGCTCTAGTGGCCATTTTGTGCAGTGAGGCGGAACCACTTGATTAAGTTTGGTAGAGTGTAAAGTTTCATAAAGATTGATCAAGAACTTTAGAAAATATGACAGGAATACGAAACTTTTACGCAAATTCTATTTTTAGCTCTAGTGGCCATTTTGTGCAGTGAGGCAGAACTATTTGAATAAGTTTGGTAGAGGAACACAAACATTTGTGTAAAATTATTTGAAAATCTAGCCATAGGTTTAGAAGAAAATGGCGTTTATACATAATTCTATTTTTAGCTCTGGTGGCCATCTGGTGCAGTGAAGGTGAACCATTTTCACAGGTTTGGTAGAGGACCGTCCAAGGAACATTTCTGTAAAGTTTCATGAAGATTGAACAAAGAACTTGTGAAAATATGACAGGAATACGAAACTTTAACGCAAATTGTTAACGACATCGCAATGCCCGTCCGACCGCCCAACCGACCGGTTTTCGCTAATCTATAAGCTGAGATTTTTTGTTGAAAAATCCGGCTAAAATCAAAGGGCAATAACCCCATGAACAAGAGCTGACAGAGGACTGCCAACTGGACTATGAAACATATGACTTCATCAATCAACAATCAACACAACATGTTCTAATGTCTCCAATACTGAGTGGTACACTAGAAATCATGTATTATACCGGTAGGCAACTTCAATGCCAAAGTGCACAGGGTACATACAACCCAGTGTGCATGCATAACATTCAAGGCCTTTAGAAAAGTTAAATGTTGATTTAAGTTAAGTTAAGCCTTACTTTCATAAAAACAGTAATTAAAACAGGAATCCAGAAATAAAGTTGTATTACAAAACTAGAACTTCGAAAGTCGGATGTGTCGCCTAACGGGCATAACTCAAGTACTACAAGAGCAATTATGCCGAAAACCAAACTTAACCTTCCTTTTATGCCTACCGGTACTAACACTTCCCTAAAGTTTCATAATGATTGCACAAAACTTCTCATGTTATTGTCTGCATAAGACTTATTGGAACATACTTTGAAAAGGGGCATACTCATGTACGATAAGAGCAATTATGCTGAAAATTGAACTAAACCTTCCTTTTATGCGTACTAACAATTCCCTAAAGTTTCATAATGATTGCACAAAAAATTCTCAAGTTATTGTCTGCACAAGCCTTATTTGAACTATTTTTGTTTAATAAAGGGGCATAACTCAAGTACAATAAAAGCAAATATGCCGCAAATCGAACCTAACCTTCCTTTTATGCCTACTAACACTTCCCTAAAGTTTCATAATGATTGCACAAAAACTTCTCAAGATTTGAAACACATATCAAAATGTATCCATCTGTTACAGTGTAGCTATTTTCCTCTTGATTGTATAACATCATTCAATGGAAGCAACTACTAACCATTTGGACTGATGCCAACATAAGACAAGTGCTGTCACTATTAGGTTACATATGCCCCCCAAAGCATTTCCAATAAGTGCCACATTGACACCAAAATGAGTCTTGAAAATAAAAGTGAATGAAAAATTCAGTCAAAACAGCTGCTCTGGAAAAACTTATCAAACACTTTAACCAAAATTTCTAAGTTATACAGGGAGCATAAATCTGTCAAAATACAAAACAGAGTTATGGGGGTTGCTTTCCCTGGTGGAGATGTTGATAGTAAAGAATTATTTAAAGTTTCAAGCAAATACCTTTGTTAGTATTCAAGATATTTGACTTATTATAAACTTTAACCAAAATTTCTAAGCTAAAAAAGGGGCATAAATCTAACGAAATACAAAACAGAGTTATGGGTGTTGCTTTCCCTGGTGGAGACATTGATGGGTAGTCAGAAAAAGATAGACAAAACATTGAATCACTCCCACGGAACAAAGTAAACATTTTTGTCAAGAAGTAATAAATGTACAATTTGTAGCCAGTAAATGTCTTCAGAACTGCTAATATCTTGAACAACAGACATTCCTTAAAAAAGTTGCGAGGAAAATAGTACTTAAACATGTCAGGAATGAAACACTTTCTCTATGACATTTTAAATGTAAAGTGGATTTGACAAGCTTGTGAAAATAAAACTCCGTAAATTATAAATGAACAGGACATTTGAACATATTTTGCCCTTTGGCTTCCATACTTTTATTGTATTCCATCATAACGCTGTTATGGATTTTTTTTAATGGATATTTTTTTACTTGACTGCTCCAGATTTTTTATGTTATAAAAATGCATGTTTGAAATTTACAACTGGTTTTCTGCTTTAGTATTAATATTGCAAACAGTTGTTTGTTTCATGAACTTGAGCTGGGTTTCCAGTTAGCAAAGAACTTTATTTATGTGCATACCCTATGTGCTGTAAGTCTCTTCAATAAGAGAGATGTGTAACCTCAAAAATTATTCGATGTACTTACGCCGTTCCAAAACGTTTTCATAAGATATTCTTCGGATTGCGGCCATACAGTGTAAGCATTCTTAGTTTTGATAGTATCTAGGTAGTTTTTGTATTGTTTTCTTAAAATAATATTCACAACTTTATGAGTAAATGCACATAATTTGTTGTTAAGACAAATATAAATTTATCCGAATAAGCATTTGTCCGAAATACTTCAACGTTGATTCTGTTATTGTCTTTGATCAACGCAGGGATAGTATAAGTGCATTGTACATCATGTGTACATGATTATTGAAGTTGAATTTTCTCTTTTGGAATATGTTATTTCTTTAAATTATGACATTCTTAGATATGCTAGGCTATTTAGAAAGAAAGTTATTTTAACTACCAAAGTCATTTATCTTTATGAATCTTGTTTAAGAATCTATATGTGTATTATTTGTGTATTTCAAGCTCTTATTTGATGCGTCGCCAATAAAGTTTGAAACATCTGGCTGAATATCCTATGTTATTGAGTTGGTGATTCCATTTGGAACAGTACCCTTGAATGTCAGGAGTGTAACACTTTCTGTTTAAACAGTTCCACTTAGAGGTATATGTGCTGTAAAATTTCTTTCTTTTCTCTTTTTAATGAATCCATGCATAATTAATGTCGTCAGTGATACAAGAACATTATGGGAAACAAGAGCTGTTTGTAACACAGTTATGTCCCCACTAGGTTAAAATAGCTAAAAAGGCTAATTTTAGATAATCAAGGACCTTAACTCCACAATTACTGAGGCGATTTAGCTGATTATTCAACATGGCCAAGATATTATGACAACAAACATTTTCACCAAGTTTGGTGAAGATCGGCTATGAACTGTTGGACTTAGAGAACAGAAACTGCTAAAACGGCCAATTTTACATTATTCAAGGGCGTTAACTCCACAATTCCTGAGACGAATTGGCTGATTTTCGAAAATGACCTAGATTTTATTACTACAAACATTTTCATTTAGTTTGGTGAAGATTGGATGAAATACAAAAAAGAGTTAACTACTAAACTACTCCCTATTCCAAGTTATCTTTTCCAAATTTAGGGTGCATGATGCGAAAACGAATTACATGAAGGAAAAGTGAAAAAAAATCAAATAAAATCAATTTTAATGCATCATTAGTACTTGAAATATTTATGAATAATTCATTCAATGAAGAAAAGCACAACCAATGCTTTACATTGGAAAAAATTTCTTCATGAAGCAGTCATGAATATCTGTAAACTATAGATGGAACATAAAAATAAAGAACAAAAATATTTATCAAATCTTTACTGTTGGTAAAATAATTAAAATAAATCAGCAGACTTGCATCAGTCTATGATATTGTTCTTTGTATTGTCGGTGAATAGGCCAAAACTATTTATAGTTAAAACTTATAATTTTACATACAATTCAAGTATTGTAAAAATTATTGGGGGAGGGATTATGTCCTGGTTGTAAAATCCATGGGAGGGGTTTTGTCCGGATTTTGGATACCTTTTTTTCTGCATGTGAAAATGCATGAAATATTCTTGAACTTATGTTCATGCTTTTGTCTTATTTTCAGTTCACTTTCTCTTCATGAAGTATTCATGAAGCCACTGCATGAAGTATTCACAATGATTTCATGAAGAATGCCTAAAGATTTGACAGGGGTTGGGACACATCATAAAATAATGTTATTTCTATTTCACAGTTTGAATTTATAGATCTAAGTATTGAAAGTTTCTTTGTTAAACTTGTAAATCATCGAGTGTTTCAAAGTTTTTCAGATCTTGTATTGTCACAAAAATGCTTGTGTATGTCTGGTATATCACATCACTTAAGCATATTGATTTAAGGCTGAATATTGTATAAGCTTTCAGTTATGGTCAGAAAAAGTATGAAATAAACAGTAGCTAAGCATGTTGGTTCTAAATTTTATTTTATACACGACTCCATTTGATGTGATAAACTGTTATGCTTAATACTATGTCAGGAGTGTAACACTTTTTGTATTATTAAATGCTTTGAACATAATATTATAATATGTGTATTTTATATAATACAATTACTGGTTTGAATTGTTTAAAGTTGGTTAAGAACATTAAAAATAAGGTTGCTTAGGTATTGACTAGTTGAAATAAGTATAAATTAGTTGACGACCAATGTCTGCTGAAATACTGCATGAACTTTAGTGAAAGAAGAAATTACAATTCTGTTTTTAAGGTTTAATGTTAGATTGCTCTGATGGATCGTTGTATGTTATATTTCAACAAAGATATCATTTTATTGCAGCATAAAATAACTTTCCTTATAAAACATTGTAATGTCAGGAGTGTAATACTTTTTTGTAAGACTAGTGATATTTTGATACTATATTAATATCATTTCTGCCTATCACACAGGCGTCAAATTGTCTACATTAAGCAAATAAGTCATTAATTCAATAGAGATAGACTTATTTTGTAATTATCATGAATAATGTGCCTACTAACAAAACTCAATTAGCATACTTTATTGAAAAATGTAGTTCAAACATGAATTACCAAAGAAAATATGTATGTTTTTATAATTGCCTAGAGAAAGAAGTTAATTTTTTTAAAGAATTACCATTGTTGATAAAAAGCCTGAAAGTGGAACTTTGTTCAGATTAATTCATTTATTTGTCTTAAGTATAAAACAAATAACTTAACAAAATTTATCAGAAGATTTCAAAACAAAAGTCAAACTATGAAAACTGGTTTGTGTTGTATAAACGGGGCGCGTCGTAGGAAAACCGGACTTAATGCATGTGCGTCAAGTTTTGTCCCGGATGAGCCTGTGCAGTCCGAACAGGCTAATCTGGGACGGTACTTTCCACCTACAGTGGATTTATGTTTAGAAGAGACTTTCTTGAAACAGAAAATACCATATTATTTGACGATTGCGCCTGTGTTTTAAAGCAGAAATATGTTAATAAAAATAAAACTTTGAATAAATTGTTTCTAATGGGCATGTTACCGAACAAAATACATGAACTACGCATTTTAATCTGTGAATTATTAACATTTTGGTAACTTGCTATCGTGTATTTTCTGTATGCGATAACTGGTGATGACTCTGGAGTAAACCAGCATGTACATTATAGTATATTCCGTTTGTACAAAGCGCTTTTGAACAAAACAGAATAAAATGCCTTTTGTAAATAAGAAACAGATTTCGGATGAATAAAAACATAAACATTCATAAGAACTATTACTAAAAGTATGATGTATAGAATGAGATTCCATGGACAGCGGCTTAAAATTAACCGAATCTGCATTTTAACGTAGCGGACTAAGAGTAACCCGGTAGAGATTTCGGTACTTCCAGTAACATTCTTCCTGTCTGATTTATTTATATAAATTGGAGGAACGTGAACTGTGAATACAGTGTAAATATCAACTTTGAAAAAAGTCATATTCAATTGGGAACCTTTATTAATATCGTGTATTTTTTTATTTAAGCTTTTGTTTCGTAGATGCTTTTACTTGTGTAATAGCATTCCAAATTTTTTTGAAGAAAATCTGTGTCAATATAAGTCCTGTGGAAACAAACGAAATGCCTGCTACATTGACAAGTGTTGATTTTCATTTCCAAAATTTAATGGTGAATTATTGCAAAAATAATTCATATTTTTTACCGTTATCAAAAAAGATGATTTACAAAAAGTTAAATACTATAAATAGAAGTACTTTAATGCTGATGGTATATCAATGTGAAGGCACTTATGTTAATTATGAATATTCAAATTGATTGCCTCTTTATGTCAACTTGCATAAATGACCATTTGTAACTTGAGCAATAAACAAATCTATATTTAGAATTTTATAAAAAAGGATGCTCATGTTGTTATTAAAACTTAAAATTGTCTTAAATCTTTACTCATTTACTTGTTTTCATAAGTCGTTACATAGTGCCAATAGAAAAGAGTAGAAGACAAAAACAAAATAAAAAAAATACAAAAAAAAAAAAATTGCCCTCGCTCATGATTTTTTAAAAAAGTTCCTGAGAAAACAATTCATTAATTTTTTTAGCCTAAGGGACTAATTTGGCCACTTAAGGGAGTTTTTTCGTGTTTACTAACGGACGGACGCACGGATTCACTGATGTACTGACGGACGGTTCGATTTTAGTATGCACTCTTTCGGGGGGCATAATAAAATATTGGTAGGGTTTTCCTGCCAAAATCAACATAATGTAAGGTTTTCATTCAAGGGAAGTAGATCTAACTACTTACTATCTGCAATGAATTAAATGCCCGTCTAAACTTAACAGTCATTAATTTTACCATTTGCACTGATAAGGCCATACAAATTTGATTCTATGTTAAGCATTCCCATGATTTTTCAAAACCTACCAACCAAACAGGAAAAAACAAACGAGTCGATAAACAAACAATTTCTTTCACAACTTATTAATGGCAGTGGTCAAAAATAAAGCAAATGTTTACTTGCAAAACTATTACACATCATCTTCATATTGGGAACCTACTTTAACACAGTATTTTAACGGTGTAAATTGACTACTGTGGAATCACTTGAATTCGCGGAGAACACATTTCGCGCAAATGTGATCGAGGACATATTCACATGGTCTTAAATTCAAATATTGGTAAAAACATCTAAAAGTCAATTTTTTTTTATTTCCCAATTTTCACATAGTCACCTTTTTTTTTCGTTCAGGCATCCGAAAAAACCTACCAGCCCGATGACGCTTATAGAATCAAATTGGTATGGTTTAAAGGGAGCTAACTACTCACCATACTCACTGATATCAGCAGCAGGTTGGGACTTCTCTCCCCTGTATTGTACATGCTGATTGCTAAAGTTTCCTATGTGGAGATTTGCTTCTCATCAGGCCCCAGCTGTTCCTCTGTCAAACCAAACATTGGGCAAGTGAACTGCTTGCATACTGTGCAGCCTCGCCGACATTGTTGGTTTGAATATCACAATACAGACGCAACAAGATAAAGAATAAACATACTACTTATAAATATTTATATTACATCATTATCAGGCTTCCTAGCAGACCTTAGTGAAAATAAAGGTTTTTATAAAGGTTCAAATTTGGCAAAATAAAGGCTTTTTAGAGAGATTTCGGTAAATTTAAAGAGCAAATAAAGCTTAATTTGGACCATCTAATTTGATTAATATTTAATGAAACATACCTGATTTGACGAAATTATCCTAAATTCAACATGAATATTAAACTGACATAAGACAATTTCTACTTGTGCCTAAAAAGTCACTTATTATATTTAAATATTGAATTAATATAAACTTTAAATAAAACAAAATAAACAATGTACACTATTTAACATAGCAAACAGTCAAAATCCATATGGAAGAGAAAACATACTGGGAAACATTAAGAACAACATAGCAGGGTGTTGCACATTTCTTCCTTGTGAATGTTTAACATCAGTATATAGTATATACCGTTATCTTGGCAAAGCATAGTGCAAATGCATCAATTCTTGCTCTTGTGAATGTGAATAATGAAGCTCGTCAAATGATGGCAATGAAATTTACAAAAATTAAACCTCAAAGATATCAGTGAAAAAGATGGATGCTGTACAGCGATGCACTTGGGCAAGTAATGAGAATGCAATTATGTTTAAAAACTTAAAGTCATTACAAATGCAAGACCCAATCAATGATCAAATCTGCATTGGAGCATGAGACAACAATGTCATACCAACATGCGCAGGACACAAAATTACTAAAAACCCTCAACTAAGAAAAATCACTTAGTTGGAACATCATTGCAAAAGGTCATCTCATTGAAGTTCATTTGTAGCTCCAGACAAATAACCATGACACAAACAAAAGAGTATGAGGTATCATACAAAAATGTAGCAATATTTAGTACCATGTACTGACATGCACACTTAAGCAACTTAGAGCAAGCATGTTCAATGGGTGCCTGAAAATTTCAATTAGAAAGACTGATCACTGTAATGGCATACATTTATACAATCTGAATGGCAGTCGTCAGATTTTGTTATTCATGCATACTACACATGCATAAAGAGTTAATACTTATTCTTACAGTGTGGAAGTTAATATAGTCATGAAACTACAGAATTAACAAATTGGAAAATGCTTTCATCTTATGTCTTGCCTACATCACAACCTGATCACTGCCACTTTCAAAGCCAATAATGTTTTGTATAACTTTCTTGCCAGGAAATGTAAACATTTTGCTGGGTATTACTACAAACTCAACCAGAGACCTTCTTCTGATGAAGTAACCAACAATGTATAAGTCATTTGTACTTCAGCTGTTTGTTACTGTTTATAGTTTTGATATATTTTACACAACTTCAGGGTTTGACATTAACTTTTCGGAAGTGGTGGTCCACAGGACCGGCAACCTTCAAAGTCTACTGGTCCGATACTGTATGAACTGGTCCAGATAATCATAATAAATTGAACTACATAGCGCATACAATAGTTTAAAAACAAAATGATTCTCAGAATTGACATTGGAAAATATATTGAGCACACATGAAAATCTATTATTCATGATATTATATAACATATTTTCCCTCAAAATGTTGTATGAAAATTGTTGCTTAAATAAAGATGAGATATCACCTTCTTGAACTTTGCATAAATTTCACATCCATGCATTTTTGTGTGCTGAGCAATCACAATGCAATTCGAGCAATTGAAAAGATATTCATTGCTGTTTCGAAAACTGAATACCTTCAGTGTTCAACTATTATTGAGCAAGGAGTAATATTAACGATATCCATGTATGAAGCATTAAGCCAAACGTCGGAATTTCAGTTTTTGGTCAAAGAAATATGTGAACAAATTTAATTGACCCTGTTAGTGTTGCACGTTGAATAGAAGCTATTATTAACTCATTATTTTATACAATACCTGTATTAAAATAATAAAAGATTATTTAAACACTACTAGTTAATTATTATAAATGGAAATGCTTCTCTAAAAAGCGACTACAATGCCCGTCAGAACACACACTGTTAAAACATAATGTTTGGAAAGTTGACGAATCAGAAAGGTGCGATTTATACACGAGAGCTTGTAGTAAAATGCTTATAAACAATATCATTCCCTGTATAATGTATTCTTAATCACAAATGATAACTCACAAATTACCAGGGGTCTCGATCTCCGTATTTTGATGCCGAAATTCAGCATCATTCCCCTTATGAAAAAGTATATATTTTTCCCCAAAATTCCCCCTAAGTGAACTGCCATAAAATTTGTTTTCGTTTTGTTTATGGGAGTAATTTTCGGGGATCAAATTTACTTAAGCACCGTTACAAACGGTTAACGATAAAATCCGAAGAACACCACACGGTCATGTTAAATGACCGTTTTGACTTGTCTGGTTCCCGATTATTTGTGTTTTAATAAAACTTCATTATACAGTTAACTGCTAGCTTCTTTGCCGGGAACCGTAATTTCTGTTTTGGGAAAATGGCTTCTGCTTAAATATTATAAAAACAGGTGAAGCAAAAAGGCACAAATACCGTGTCTTAGTGTTAGAATTAGAATAAGTAGTTTAACAAAATTAATTAAGGTTAAAAATTGGAAGTTAAAAAACGATTTAAACAATCATAGTGAAAAACTATTAAATTGCATGAAAATTATCTGTTGCACTGCTCCACCTTATAATGGTCAAGTGGTAGATGGTTAAAATTTGACTAGTTAATATAATATTCAATTTATTGATAATTATCATGAACAAAGTTGTCAGGTAAAGAGTTAGACTAAAAATAGTTCTTATTGTTTACTCGTTTGCTAAGTCGAAATTTCCCCTTCTGTGTAAAACGACGCTAAAATTCCCCCGCCTGAGGGTACAGGTACTCTTCCCCCAAACCAGAGAGAGACCCCTGATTATACAGTTTGAAACAGTCCAAAAACAACTGGTCACCGGACCGGTCGTCCTTCGAAAACAACCGGTCCAAGCGAAAAATCAAAGGTCACGGACCGACGGACATGCGATAAGGTTAAAACCCTGCACCTTAGTTAAACATTAAGTCTCTTCAGTATCTTGTAACACTGTATTATGTGAAGTTACAATAAGACATCAAACATAGAATGTTCTGTTTTTCACAGAAAACTGAGCATTTCATGTTGTTCATGTATGTTTGTTATATTCTGTTAGTAGTTTTGGTATAATTAGCATTTTTCCATAACTTTTTCATTAAAACTGAATGTGTCTTTGATCATTTTTACCATATTTATAAACTGTGTTCATGTACGCATGGACACAGTTCAGTTTTTGTGTGAAAATTTTGTAAATGCCTACAAGTAAATAGTTTTGTGGCCAAATCTATTTTACTGAGGCAGTTATATATGCAGGTGTCTATTGCACTAATTGCTCTGCAAAATTCTTAAATTACAAATGGTAAATTGCATATAAAACATTTCTGTAATAAAACAGTTTATTCTATGTTTGACGTTTTATTCCAACTTCACATAATAGTGTGTTTTGTATATTTTGACAAAAAAACAACAATATTCCGGAGTTGACTAACCCAAAGAGGCAGTAGTGGAAACAAGCTATTTTGTTCTGGACCTTGGAAAGTCTTCATTTCAATAATTCTATGGTCTTCCATGTACAAATTAAATGACTATGTGAACTATTCAACAAGTAATAAACTTACCCACAACGATAATATTGTTGTTGATGTTCAGAATTGTTACAGAGATAATGCTGCTGACAAATATTTAGGGTTATTGCTCCACTGCTGTACATATATTTACAAGGTTTTGTCTTGTTGTTTTGTAAAATTCAAGATGCAAGTAAAAATGGATTTGAAACTTTATTTACAACATTTACATGAGTCTTGTATGTGCCTATTTTAATATTCATTACATCAAAAAGATTTGATGAACTAATTTTTAAAAGATAAAGGTTTTGCCAGTGAATTACAGGTTTTTACAGGTTTTCTAAGAAAAATAAAGGTTTTAAAGGAGTTTCCACAAAATAAAGGTTTTAAAGGTTTCACTAGGAGACCACATAATGATCACGAATTCTACTTATTTATAACATTTAATGCATTTAGCAACTATCGTCACCATCATCAGTTATCATCATCATCAACAACATTTTCATAATAAGCAGCAGCAGTACCATCATCATTAGGGTTGGTATGATACGCTAATCAGGCGATATGATACGTATTCTTGAACAAATGTATTTAATACGCATTTAACGCTTATTAAATGCTGCGGTATTGGCACCGTATTTGTTCTGCGTTAAATGCACATTAAATACACTTTTAGTACACTAATTGTACTCTTTCTGTACTTTTTCTGCATTTTTTACAAAAAAGTGTATTAATGCACTAGAAAATACACTTAATATACACTTTCAATATACTTAAGTGTATTGTTTGAAGATACAATGTATTTTTCAAGGAGAAAACTACAAAGAAGTAGTTTCCCGCAATACCTGTTTAGGAAATTACAGGGCGCTCGACTTTTCTTGTGCTTGTCAGAGTCACTGTCTTTTTTTTTAAACAAACTAAATGGATAGTAGGGGCCAATTAAACAGAGTTAATTTCTTTCTTGAGTTACTGAGTGGAAAGCATTTTTCTTATTTTCAAAACAGTTACCTTGAACCACCCACCCCATATGCAATCTCATGTGATGTCTCGCTATATGGTATCTATAAATTAAGTTATTATTATTTCATGATTATTAATATTTCAATTTGTTCTCGAGTAATTGAGCAGAAACCATACATGCCATAAGTCCGGGATTGTCCCGGAAATACAGTGCCTGTTCCATGGTCCCGGAATTCCTTCAAATGTCCAGGAAATCATGAACAAGACCTGTCGGAGGACAACGCACTCAACTTTTATTGTGCTTGTCTGAGTTACTGGGAAAAAAATTCTAAACAATAAATATGGAATTTCCAATGAAATGCATTAAAGTCAGCACATCAACAAAATTTTTAGTAATGGTGACCTTGACCTTGTCCCCACCCACCCCATATGCAATCCCAAGCAAGGTCTATATATAAGATATATATGTATGAAGTTTCATTAAAATATCTCAATGTGTTCTCAAGCTTTTGAGCAGAAACCTTTTTTTTTTCTAGTAACAGTGACCTCGACCTTGACCCCACCCACTCTATCAATCCCAAGCAAGGTCTCGATATACGGTATCTATTAAGTTTCATTAAAATATCTCAATGCATTCTCAAGTTATTGAGCAGAAACCGTTTTTCTATTTTTAGTAACAGTGACCTTGACCTTGAACCCACCCACCCCATATGCAATCTAAAGCGAGGTCTTGATAAAAGGTACACTGTAACTCCATTATATCGCGATTCGCGGGGTCCACGGATCGCGAGCGCGATATATCCGGATCGCGATATAACTTGCCAGGCTATTCAGTAGATATACATGTATACATTAGCCTGTTTTTCCCCCATCTCATACATAAATGTAATTTAGTAAATAACTCACCCTTTTCAATGTAGTTAACATCCATTATGTATTAAATCCATATATAAAATATTCCATTTGTATATGAAAATATAAATATAATATTATTCCTTTAATTCCGTTGAATAAATTTCAAATAGCGTATAAAAATACAAGTCCGAAACGCCTATCCAAACTTCACTATTCACGTGAAGTAAACATAAATTCTATTAACAATTACAACACACATGTATTTCGGGTAAACTCTTTGTTCTGTTTGAAAAAGCGCGCGAAAAATTGCTGACAAACATGAACAACGTCACGTCGTCCGCATGGAAAGCGTGGGTGTATTGATCGCCATATAAAAACTTTGTAGCGCAGAGAACATTGAGATCTTTACTTTTGTATAAAAGTTTTGTAGCACACAGCAACAAAATTAGGTGTCTATCGCAAACGATATGCGGTTAGCATTTCTCCTGAAACAAAAAAAGAAACAGATAAGCCGTATCAATTACTTTGATACGTTATTGTCATTCAGATAGCTCAGTATTGATTTATGACATACAGTTACTGTATACACCCTCCACGTGGACTGCGTGTAATTCGGGTGCTAAATAGAGCGACAGCAGTGAAAGGACGTTGTCATGGGTGGCACGCCCGCTGTAAGCTGATGTCAAACTGTTACACTTTGATGTTAAGCGAGTCGGCGTATTGTTTGTCGCACTACACGAGTGTGAATAAAAGAGACGCCGTGAAGACTCAAAAATCCGGATCAAACTGGATTTATTTATGAGCATTTTATAATAGGAAAATATTGAAGTACATGAAAAAAAATTGGGATCCACTGCCGATTCGCGATATATTGGACATCGCGATATAACGGATCGCGATATAGCGGATCAGCAGTGTATCTATGTATTAAGTTTCATTAAAATATCTCAATGCGTTCTCAAGTTATTGAGAGGAAACCGTTTTTCTATTTTTAGTAACAGTGACCTTGACCCCACTCACCCCAATATGCAATCCCAAGCAAGGCCTCGCTATAAGGTATCTATGTTTGAAGTAACATTACTATAGCTTAATCCGTTCTCGAGTTAGAGAGCGGCAACGAAAGTAGAGAAACTAGCTTTCCGGAAAACTTTAACCTGTCCATATAGCTTATATGTAAAAATTTTAATTGTAAAAAGGCCCATAATTTTAACAAATTTCAAACTAGAGTTATCAAAATCAGCCTATGAGTTTATTTTAAGAATAAGTGTTCTAAGTTTGAATGAAATCCCTTAATTCCTGATAAACCAGCTTACCGAAAAACTAACCTGTCCATATAACTTACATGTAAAAAGCCCCATTATTTTGACAAATTTCAAACTAGAGTTACCAAGCTTGGCCTACAGGTTCATTTTAATGTGGGGAATAAATGTTTACGTTTAAATAAAATCCCTCAAGCCATTCCAGAGTAACTAGCTTACCGAAAAACTTTAACCTAGCTGGGAAGCCGACGCCAACGCCAAATGTAAAATTTCAAAGTGTAAAAAGGTCCATAATTTAGACAAATTTCAACCTGGAGTTATCTTGGCCTATAGGTTCATTTTAATATGGGGAATAAATGTTTTAAAGTTGTATGAAGTCCCTCAAGCCATTCCTGAGAAACTAGCTTACCGTAATGCTTTAACCTAGCTAAGACGCTGACGCCAACGCTAATGCCGGGGCGAGTAGAATAGCTTGCCTTTCCTTCGAAAAGTCGAGCTAAAATCTATCTTTATGAGAGGCTTCCATTTGGTAATGGTGTAATTATTTTATAAAAAAAAATAGAAATGTGATCACAGACTCGGATGTCCCCACCTATGCAGCCTGTTCCACATGGCCCGGCTTTGTCTATATGCATACAAATTATTTTGCAAAAGGAGAATTGTCCCTTTATATTGTACTTTCTGCAAATGTATTCTCTTACTCTGTGAAGTTAGTTGAGGTTTCACAAATGTCCAATCAATAGTTTTAGTCCTGACAAAAAATCTTTATAAATCTTAACATTGATACATATACTTGACCTTTGACCTTTAAGTTTGACCTTGACCTTGGACCAAGGCACCTGTTTCTTGCACACGACACACCGCCTCATAATGCTTAAGCATTGTGCTAAGTTATTTGCAATTCCTTCCATGCTGGACAAAATTATGCTCCAGACAGGGTCTATGGCTTAAATTCTTATATTTGACCTTTGACCTTTAAGCTGACTTTGACCTTGGACCCAGTGACCTGTTTCTTGCGTGTGACACACTGTCTCAACATGCTTAACACTTGTGCCCAGTTATTTAAAATTCCTTCCATGCCGTACAAAATTATGCTCCGGACAGGGTCTATGGCTTTAATTCTTATATTTGACCATTGACCTTTAAGTGTGACCTTGACCTTGGACCTAGGGCCATCGTTCTTGTGCGCGACACACCGTCTCAACATGCTTAGCACTTCTGCCACATTATTTTAATTCCTTCCCTGCTGGACAAAATTATGCTCCAGACAGGGTCTATGGCTTAAATTCTTATATTTGACCTTTGACCTTTAAGTGTGACCTTGACCTTGGACCTTGGTTATTGGACAAAATTTGGTTCCGGACAAGGTCTGTGGCTTAAATTATTAAACTTGATCGTGGACCTTTAAGTGTGACCTTGACCTTGAACCTAGGGACCTGGTTCTTGTGCGCGACACGCCCGCCTCATTATACTTAACATTTCTGCCACGTTATTTGAAAATCCTCCAATGCTGGACAAAGTTACTTTCCGGACAAGCATCCAAACCTACATACATACGTACACACGTACATACATACATACATGTACAAATGTAAGTACCCACGGACAGGGTAAACACTATATGCCCCCCTGCCCCATCATTGATGGTGGGGGCATAATAAAACTATCTTAATGAGATGCGTCAATTAGGTAACATTATCTTATTATAATAGTCGGGCTGATCAGTAAAATTTGTATGTCAGAAACATTTGGTTTGCTGGATACTACTTATTGCAAAAACACCGATCCTACAAGTAAAACCGTTTACATACACTAGCATTATTTACTGCCAAATTTTGTGGCGATGCGGATTAAATATGACTATTTACTGTTAACATTCGGCGAGCTGCACGATATACTACATAAACCACGACGAACTTCAGCTAGTTTCGTAGTGTTGAAAATGTAAACACCAAACTGAACTTAAATCTGTTTAAATTACATTTATTTTATGAAAATGTGTACAAGTTTTAGCTCA
This sequence comes from Congeria kusceri, assembly GCA_027627225.1. Taxonomy (NCBI): domain Eukaryota; kingdom Metazoa; phylum Mollusca; class Bivalvia; order Myida; family Dreissenidae; genus Congeria; species Congeria kusceri. The sequence continues at coordinate 15,642,826 of CM051037.1, read as the reverse complement.
TAATGCATTATTTTATATGTTTTATTATCACAACATTAAAATTTTAATTTGGCTTAACGTGTATCACCTTGTTAGGGCCTTTAATTTACAACATAGGAAAAAATACGAAATCTTAGTATGCCCAAATGAATCAATAAACGTTGGAATATTTCTTAACAAATATATTGAATATATTTATATACATATTCATGCATTTTTACTTATTTTCTTTTATTTAATGAGCAGTCACCTCCCTTCAAATATATTTAACAACTAAATAATACTTCATAAAGTATATGATTGTGTGTCTGAATATTACCACGCAGGACTTTTTCTTTTCTTTTTTTTTCACCATTTTAGGAAAATGACCTATACCTGCGAAATTGGGAATTTCAGCATCAATTTGCTTAAAATTGGGAAAACTTATGATTAATGTTGAAAGTGTATGTTTTAATGTAAAATTTAAATAATTATTGCCAGACTGCCACTTTCACACACAATTTTTATTCAGTTTTGTTATTAACAAAGTAGATCTATCACAAAAGCTACAATATCTTTCATTCAACAGTTATGGGGAATGTTGCCCCTGACACTGGAGTTGATAGCAAAGGTATATTCCCAGTTTCCAATGAATAACTTATGTAGTTCTGAAGTTAGAAGACTTTTGAATAAAAACTTGAACCAAATTCAGACGCGGACGCTGACGCCGGGCCATGCCAGGTAAAACTTCATGGAATTGCATGTACAATTTTTTTAGCACTAAAACCTGGGTAGACAGAAATCCATCTGAAAACTGAACGATCAGCCTGGTCCCATTGCTGTTCAGTTTACTGTTTCTGTATTTCATATATGGTTGATTTTTACATAGAAATGGGGCAAATATTTTCTTTCCAGAATGGGGATTGATTAATGTACTTACTGTCAAAATTTAATGGCAGGGATGCATGAAATAACTCTGGTTGCAGGAGATCCATTGTCCATGTTGTATGTTTGTCCTGGGGGGGCTCTCACCATGGTGATATGGGGCAACTTCAGCAACTTTGGCATGCTACATTGCTGCTCTTGAACTTTGCAGTGGTGAAATCCTGAAAATTCTTATAATATATTAATAATTAAAACAACAGGGCAGAAAGGCCATATTTGCTCACCTCAGGAGCTAAGCAAGTTTCATGTTGATTGGGCCACATATATCTACAAGCTTTTTCTTTAATTCGCCCTGGTGACCTAGTTTTTGAGTGACCCCCGTGACCCAGGTTCAAACTGGCTGAGAAATCATAGGAACAAAATTGATGTTCTTAGCAAGTTTCATATCGATTTGACAAAACAAATATGACCTCTAGAGTGATTACAAGATTTTCCTTCTATTTGACCTAGTTACCTAGTTTTTGACATCACATGACCCAGATTCAAACTCATCCGAGATATAATTGGAACAAATGTTCGGGGCAAATTTAATGAAGACAGGGCAATAAATGTGGTCTATAGTGTTCATACGGTAAACGTTGAAGACGAACTAGAGTGTTCACAAGGTAGATGGTGACGAAAAATAACGCACGACTTAGAGAAGGCAGAATTTATTAGTGTTACCTAATAAACATTTTTTTGTGAAATTAGTTTGAAATCCAGCACGCGGTTTCTGACAAGAAGATTTTTTAAAGATTTCAATATAGTCATATAAGGAAAACTGCCCCGACCGCTGGTGGCCATGTTTTTCAGCGGAGCCAAACCATTTTCAAACTTTACTGAGATTTCACAAGAACAAGAGCAAGTTTCATGTTGATTCAGCAAAAAATGTGGCCTCTAGACTGTTCACAAGCTTTTTCTTCAATTTTACCTAGTTACCCAGTTTTTGACATCACATGACCCAGTTTTGAACTCGTCCAAGATATCATTGGAACAAATGTTCTGGGCAAGTTTCATAAAGATCGGGCGATAAATGTGATCTATAGTGTTGACAAGGTAAATGTCCATGACAAACGAGTAACGACGGACAAAAGGCAATCACAAAAGCTAAAGAAAATGCTTTTGGTGGATGAAAGATCTGAAGCTGCAATAAGTTGCAGTTGCATGGACATACAAATGGATGCTGAAAAAACTGCCAACACAGGATACACTTCATTTTCTAATTTGCCATGCTCAACATTTAAAACTTTAAAATCCACAAGACCACCGGGACAAGTTACTATGATTTTAACTGGTCTTGAGCTGGGCAAATTTGACTTCTGTTTTTAACTATATAGTATGTGTTTCTAACAAAATATGTTGCAAAATTAAATTAAAACAAAATACCTACCAACCCGTGCTATTGAAGTTGGGGAAAATGTACAGTTCAATAATCATCAAGCATGAGATAATCACCGTTTTAATGCAGATTTTCCACACACTGAAATAATAATTAAAAGAAACGCAAAATTTATTATTTCAAATAAATGTCTGTGAATGTTACGAATTATCTCATACACAGGTCTTGTGCGCGACAAGCAGTCTCCACATGGTGAACATTTGTGGCATGTTATTTCAACAAGAGCTGTCAAAGGCCTCTGGGGGCAGCGCGCTCGAATATTTGAAGTGTTTTAGTTGGTACATATTTTGGGAAGTGGAAGGGCATAAATCTGTTAAAATACAAAACTGAGTTATGGCAATTATTTCATCAATTTATTCCAAGTTTCAAAGTTTCAAGTGAAAACCTTATGTAGTTAATAACTTGTGTAGTTTTGAAGTTATAAGAGTTTTGAATATAAACTTTAACCAGAAAATCTGTGAAAAGGGGGCATCACTCTGTCAAAATGCAAAACTCAGTTATAGGGAGGTTGCCCCTGATACTGGAGTTGATGACAAATGTATGTTCCCATTTTCAAGTGAATAACTTATGTAGTTCTGAAGTTACAAAAGTTTTGAATTTAAACTTTTAACAGAAAATGTGAAAAAAGGGCATAACTCTGACAAAATACAGAACAGAGTTATGGAGAATATGGCCCCTGACAATGGAGTTGATGACAAGGGTATATTCTAAGTTTTAAGTGACTAGCTTATGTTGTTCTGCTGTTACAAAACTTTTGAATATAAAATTTAACCAGAAAATCTATGTGAAAAAGGGCCATAATTTTATCACAATATAAAACAGAGTTATGGGGAATGTTGCCCCTGATAATGGAGTTGATGCTTTGAATAGTTGAGCTTAAAATCCCTGATGAATGAGAAGTTACAGTCCGAACAAGTCTGGACTTCTACAAGGACTCACTCGAGCAAATACACCAAACCGCAATTGTGACAACTAAGTCGAGCCGACCAAAAGCGGGCTCGACAAAAGCCTGTGTTTTTACCCAACATGTTCTATTTTCATTATTTACCAAACCGTGAGGGTATCACCAAAAACAGAGTTATGCAGAATGTTGCCCTTGACAATGGAGTTGATGACGAAGGTATATTTTAAGTTTTAAGTGAACAGCTTATGTAGTTCTGCTGTTACAAAACTTTTGAATATAAAATTTAACCAGAAAATATATGTGAAAAAGGCCCATAACTCTATTATAATACAAAACAGAGTTATGGGGAATTGCCCCTGATACTGGAGTTGATGACAAAGGTATATTCCAAGTTTTAAGTGAATAACTTATGCAGTTTTGAAGTTACAAAAATTTTGAATAAAAACTTCAACCAAATTTAGACGCGGACGCCGATGCCGGGGATAGTAGGAAAGCTCACCTATGCTTTGAATAGTCAAGCTTCATCCCTGATGAATGATGAAGTTACAGTCCGGACAGGTTCGGACTTATACAAGCATGCACATACGGAAGAACGAACAGACACACATACACCGAACCGCATTGTGACAACTAAGTCGAGCCGACCAAAAACAAGCTCGACAAAAGCCTGTGTTATATTTTCATTATTTACCAAACCGTGAGGATACCACCACAAAAAACTTTCATTGAGTTCAAATAAAAATGTGGTCATATGTATACTGTTGATGACGAACACAGAAGGGCCTCCAGTGAGTCGTTTACATAATATGGCACATCTGTTATGCAGGGTTCTCATTAAGAACCTGCTGCAGGCCAAAATAATCGCTTCAAGCTCATATTGGCTGGTTACAATGTAAAAAAATTGCATTATTATCACTTCTAGGATGCAACCATTTCCAGTAGCAAACGAATGCAGTACGTGCATAACCCAGCCCCGATACCAAAGTTGGCTACAGTTTTGTTGTGGCCTTTTCAGTCAAAAATTATTATTGAGAACCCTGTGGAATGTGCTACTCCACATGGCCAATTCTTATATTTGACTATGCATTTGCCCATGGCATTCTTCCTCCTAAGCTTCATGAAAGCACGAAGATAAATTAGATCTGCAGAGTGTCAAATACTTAAGATGCATGAAAGATGCCCTCAGTTGTCCTAATAATTGAACTAAAAGTATGTTTACTCTTAATGTCGATAGTTCAAGGTTTCAATGATATTAAATCAAACTTTTGGAATTTAAAATCTGATCCTTATTATTTATGATACAAACTGAATAGCAAGAAAATTATCTGCATTTCAGTTAATTTGAAGTGAATGCTATTATATTATTCCACACAAATGTTGAACCATGAGCTGTTTAGATAACAGCACACTCTACTATTCAAATTATTTCATTTGGTGAATTTGTTTGAATGTGGACAAAAGAAAAAGAAACCAAGAAAAGGTAGTAATATTTGAGATACACAAGAATAGAACCCTTACAAAATCTCAACCAAAAGTAAAATAGTCATGTATATATATTATATTTTAAGTCTACTGTAAGCCATTTTTAGTAAAGATCAGTTAAACTATAAAAACAAAGTTATGAGCTTTGTTATGTATAATGTAGAAAATGTTACATTCAAAGTTTCAAGTAAATACCTTGTGTAGGAACTAAACTTGTTTTTGAAAACCTAAGTAAACTGTCACAATACAAAACAGTTATTGGTATTGTTGCACCTGATGTTGGAGTTGATGACAAGAATATATTTCAAGTGAAAACCTTATGTAATTTATAAATTATAAAAGCTCACGTCTAGTTTGGATTAGATGTTAAAAACTGAAACAATTTCAATATAATTGAGCTACAGTGTAAGATTTATAGATTTTAGCCAAACATGGGCCCTTCTTTATTTATATTTTAAATTTGTTTTAAGAAATACATTAATTTTCAATTTCTATGAAAATTTGATTTCACAGTGAACCATCTATAAGGAAGAACTACAATTGGTCTGATAAACACATTAGAAAAAGAACAAATGAAGCATCCAACCCAAAATGGTAAACTGTGGTTCAAGTAATTCCAGATGTATTGACAAACTTTGACTAGCATTAACCCAGAAACACACAATCAACATGACAGTAAATTTATAAAAAAAAATTACAGAAACAATAAAGAATAAAGCTTTTAGAAAAATGGATCATTTACTTAAAATAATAAACAATTAGTCCCTCTTATATTCTTGCAGATCACAAAACGGTATGGGATAATTTTGAATACCAACCAGTTTATCTATTCATTTGCTGAAATAAAGAAAAACAATTAGGCATTCAAAATCTAAACGAACAATGAAATAATAAATAAATAAAATACACAAATAACCATCAGAACTGTGACCGTCCAAAGGAAAAAGTATGTTTTACATAACATTGGACCATAATAAATAGGCCACTTGGGGCTCAACAGTGTCCATCTAAATGACTAGCTTTCTCACCATTCATTTGACAGATCAGAAGGCCTATTGGTTCACCAACTGACGGGCCTTAGCCTATCAATTGACAACAAATTTATGGTCCAGTGGTCGATCAATTATATGGCACAGGCCCCTTCTGTGCCCGACCAATGGTCAGTGGTCAGTTATCTGACCTACTGACAGCCTATTGGCCCCCATACTGGTAGGCCAAATGAAGGTCATAAAAATAACACTGGCTGGCCTTCTGGCAGACAAAGGCCAATAACCAACCAGTAGACAGTTCTGGCAAATAATAATAATAATAATATGATAATCATAATTACCTGCAAAACAAATAATTAGAAAACAAAATGAATATAATAAATAACAATAATAATCATACTTACCACCAATAATAACAAAAAGAAGATGCAGAAGAAGAAAAAGAAGAAGAAGAAGAACTGACATAGTAATTTACATAAGACCAGTAGCACTGAGTTAATCAAAACATTAACAGCTAATTCAGCTAACTGCCATTAAAATTCACAGTTATTTATGTATATTAAAATTCACACAGTTATTTATGTATATTAAAATTCACACAGTTATTTATGTATATTAAAATTCACACAGTTATTTATGTATATTGAAATTCACAGTTATTTTATGTATATTAAAATTCACACAGTTATTTATGTATATTAAAATTCACACAGTTATTTTATGTATATTAAAATTCACACAGTTATTTATGTATATTAAAATTTACACAGTTATTTATGTATATTAAAATAATAAAATGCAACTCGTGTTCACAAGTATTCTAACAGCAAAACAAGATTCTGTGTTTGATAAACACAAAAGCTCCCAGTTGGTGCTGGATAGCCCATTACTTTATCCAAATTAGGTCAATGTCAAGGTCAAAGTGAGGTTGGGTGATATGGGGGAACGGTCATGAGTAACAACTGTGTAAATATCCAAGTGTTGTAGTAAGCGGTGTTGGTGCTAGACGAATTGGTAACATCTAGTTAACCAAGCAATGCCACTTTTGAATTATTATAAGTCCAAATAAGGTCAAGGTCAAAGCGAGGTTGGGTGATATGTGTAGATTGGGAATGATCATAAGGAACAACAGTGTAAGTATCCAAGTGTTGTAGCAAGCGGTGTTGATGCTAGAATAAACTGTAAAATTTACTTAACCAAGAAACAGCTCATTTGAATTATTGCAAATTAGGTCAAGGTCAAAGTGAGGTTGGGTGATATTGGTGGATAGGGAATGGTCATAAGCAACAACTGCGTGAGTATCCAAGTGTTGTACATGTAGTAAGCGGTGCTGGTGGTAGACGAAACGGTAAAATCTACGTAACCTTGTCACGGACAGACGGAATGACCATCACTATATGCCTCCGACATCAAGATGTGGGGCGCATAAAAATAGAATAATCATTCCTTTAAATAGAATGAAATATGTTTATTTACAAGTTGTTTGTAATATGAATTAAATATGTATCTAAAGATAAAAGGGTGAAACCTGAAATGGCTGTAATTTTAACTTGTGTGTTTATTCAAAACACTTAAGAGTAAAGCCATTAGCTTTATTGTCTGTCAAAGTTTTGAGCAACTCAAATATTGAAAACAGAGTTTCTTCATGAATAGATAAAGTGGCTGGCAAATACACAAAACAAATATAAAACAGCTACACTCAATGTAACTCATCAACGGTTAATAAACACAATCAAACAATACATTTACAATCATTTTTAAACAATAAATTTAAAACCATTTAGTTTAAAAAAAAAATCAGATAGAAGATTATTCTATAGACTATTGCTGGTAAAATAATTAAATGCTTCTTAAAAGTCACAATATGGTCACAATTGTCTCAAACATAGTGGAAACTTCAGATTAAAAGAAATATGTATTAAAACACTGTTTAACATGCAAAAAAATCCATGTATTTATTAAGATACAACTAAATAATGAAATGTATTCCCATAGTTCACAGTGAATTAAATGATACATAGAAATGAGAAAATATATAACCTTAAACGAGCATGCATAAATCGAGAGCTGTCAGGAGACAGCATGCAATTTAATGAATTTCAGTTGGTGCATGATTTTTGAAAATGGACTAGAGAAATAATTTAAATACAAATAGTTGTTCTTCATAAAGGTAGCATTTTTGTATTAATCACTAAAAATATATAAGCTTAATTATTTGCATTCTTGTATGTAATGTTGATTTTTATGAAATTGCTACATTTGAAATTCTTAATTGAAAAGGAAAAAAATATGTCAAAATACAAACTGAGTTATGTTATTAATACCACCTAATGCAGAAGTTGGTGACGATGCTACATTCCAAGTTTCACATGAATACTTTACAAAGTTTTGAAATATATGACTTGTGAACCAAAATTTAAACCTAAATATATATGTGAACAAGGAAAATAACTCTGCCAAATTTCAAACCTGAGTTATGGGAACTGTTGCACATTATGCTGGAGCTGATAACAAAGGTATATTTGAAGTTGGAAATGGAAATACCAGTATTGAAGTAACTTTGAAGTTATAAGACTTTTGAACAGAAGTTTTAACCAGATATTAGATGCAGACTTGTCTGCGAATAATCCAGAAAATTAATTATAACTTAAATTATTACCGTGGTAGAAGTACTGGAACTGGGGGGGTATGGCCACTGCAGAGGAGACATTGTGGGGTGATTGTTCATGTGTGGGGAATACCGGTAATAAACATGAGGGACAAGATAACTAAATATTGTTCACCTGGTTCAGTAGGATTTTGGGTATAAAGGACAACATGGAATACCTTTAGGCTATCCTTTATACCCTACAGATCATTAATGGCACTAATGTCAATTATATTGCATCATTTTAAGTTTTAATTACCTTGCAGAAGATCTGCAAAATATTGATAGATAAATCATTGTGAATTATGTTGATACCATCAGTGCTCCAGATAGTCTGCGTATCCGCGTAAATTACTAGTAGAGCACGGAATTTGGATCTGAATAAGATAGGGCATTACACTTAGGCCCAAAACAAATATTTGGTGGATATTAAAAAACTCTGGTATGTCTCAATAGGCAAGACATCTGTCCTTCCATGTACAATATTTCATTAATTGAATTAATTTTTGAAATGTTAAAATGAGATGCAAAGTCCTTATATATCATGTTAAACACCAAACAATTGTATAAAACAGAGTAAAACAAAACTTAGTCACTCTGCAGGTGTTAATGCCATTCAAATTTTTTTAATCACAAAAGACCAGTATTTTACCATAACTTAGACTGCATGGGTGTCGACAATTAGTCCAAATAATTCGACCTATTTGGTGGATTCTGAGCTCTCTTTTGTATGGGCAGAATCCACACTACGTCTTAACAGTTTATGCTAATTTCCAGTAGCAAAGCAATTTCACATGAACTTATGATTTTTCTGGTTAAACTTCAAAATATCAATAGTTTCATGCATATAATGATGTTATTAATCCATATTGTAGAAGAAAACAGAACATAAATCAAGCAATTATCGACAAAACATCGTAATGTTATCAAATAAACTACACTCACCTGTACACATTTCTGTAAAGAAAGTGGTCAAACCAATTTCGGTTTTGAACGAAATCTATTAATAGCAAACAAAGCTTTCTACTGCGCACATGGTAAAATATTTCATCCAAATATTTGATTCTATAGCCATATGCGATCCATATTTTTCCTGACCAATGAAAAAGCAGTATGCAAGTTTCACATTACTCAGTGCAATATGGAGGACTTCACATAGAATTTGAACAGTGCATTTGCTTAAGGATAAGGATTAAGTGTTAAAGTAAGTTTTATGTTGACTTTTTGTCATGCAATTGGTAAATTAATGTTGATACTTAATGTTGAATCATTGTTAAATGAATAATGAGTGGTAAAATATGAAATTGCAGCTTGTAAAGATTCCGACATGAATACATGTCAGAACTATGCTACAGGAAAATAGCACTTACCGATATGAGGTCGGTGTATACTGACCTCATATGTATAGGAGTAGTCTACCATCTGACCAAGATTTAACCTAATGAAATTAAACAAATTTGACCTTTAATAGTAAAGAAACGGTTGACATCACAACAAGTGACCTATTTTTTTTACTCATCTGATAATAAATGAGATTCGTAGACTAATAACAATTTTATTCATACTTAATATGACACATTGACTTAGTTTTCGACCATACATACCCATATTTAATCTGAACCTATATTTTATGCAGGACAATTTACTGTCTGACCAACCTTCAAGTTGATCTGATGAAAAATGTGGCTCCTTGAGAGCAAAATATGTAATTTTACTTTATCTGACCCAGTGACCTAGTTTTTCAAAGGACCTGACCTATATACAAACTGGATCGAATTTTAGTTGAGGTTAACATTCTCACAAAGTTCTGACTTGATCAGGAAAAAATGAAGAAGCTAAATAATAAACTTTACTTAAAAAAAAACTTCAATTAAAACAATGGACCTTGTGAAGTAGTTTTTGATTGCAGGTGACCAGTATTTTATCAGAGCATAGAATTCATAGACAGGGAAGTGGAAATATGAAAATTGTTTACTTTTCCATGGACAAGTTTATTGAAAAAATCTACTTGTCCGCAAGCAACAGTCACTTGTCCAAACAAAAATATAGTTTATTCCAGGTGTTCCTGATGTACGTTTTCCTTAAATAATAAATAAAACACAATTTATTATTCAAATTATAAGTATATAATAATATAGTGTTTTTTTTATTAACTTCCAGCTTGTACATAATTTTCACATCCTAAAATTTTACTTGTCCATGGACAAGTAGACAAGAAAATGACTTGTCCGACAGTAAAATTACCAGCGTCGGACAAGTCGGGCATAGGAATTCCACATCCCTGATAGATGTCAAGTAGTTTTTGACTACAGATATATGACATTCTTAGACTACATTCTGGCCAAGTTTAAAGTTCATGGGATGGTAAGTGTGGGTCCAAGGGGATAATGATTTTTTTTATATTAAATATGAACTAGTGACCTAGCTTTTGACCCAACATGACCCAATACTAATTTGCTAATTGTAATTGTTTAATAAGATAATTTCCTTATAATGAACTGGTGGAAAGTCCATTATGCTGTTTCATCATCAGACATCTTTTACATCATGGCATCTTGAATGACACTCTGTTATTTGGCATATTTGCTGCATGATCCTTTAGTTTTACTTGCCCTGTCTGGCCTACAGGTTATAATTGGAACTTGCAATGCCCACAATGATTTGTGCTTTTCATGGGCTTTTGGCAAGTGGGTTATTTTAAGACTTCCATATCAATAGCATTATTATTATAAAACAAAAATCCAACTACAGTGAAACCTGTCCCAAACGAACTATCTGAAAATCCACGTCTAAACCGAAGGCATGTTTTAGTCACAAAGTTTTTTGTTTTTATTCTATATATTCTTATATATCAAATCACCTCAATAAACAAAGGGAAAGCCAAACAATTTTTATCACAAAATCGATCAGCGTGAATAGTTAAAAACCTGAGAAAAAAAACATCCAGTCGGGTGTCACCGGAGGTGTTAACCAGATTATGGTTGTCTAAACTCACATCCAGGGTAACAAAAGGACCATGATGGCCCAAAGGGATGAGTTATGTAACTGGCAAAGATGAAAGCCTTACTGTGGTAAAAGCCTTGAACAAATGTGGTAATGTACACCATAACGACCTGAAATTATTTGTCCAGCTGATTAACTGTCATACATGTTTTTCTTTTGCTCCTTGGCCTGCCATTGCATGTCAAAGACAAACAAACTAGAATCGTCACACCAGTTACAGATATACCCCCACAATATGGCCTTGTCACAAAACATAATAATTTAATTTCAATAGGAGCGATAACTCTGTCAACATTAAGTGGTTTGTAACTAAAGTCAACCCTGACCTGTATTTTATGGTGTTACTCCTATGTACCAAAAATAAGTTAAATATGTGGAGCCTTTCATGAGTTTTTGTCTTGAAACCATGTTTATAGAGACTTTAAGTCAAAAGGAGCCATAACTCCTTCAAAATTTAGTGGTTTGTAACCAAATAAGAACTTGACCTGTATTTATGATCCTATACATGTGTTTATTTGAATATGTCAAGCCATTCTTGAGTTAAAGTCCGGAAACCATGTTTTTAGGGAATTTAAGTCAAAAGGGGGGCCATAACTCTGTTAGTGGTTTGTAACCAAAGTCGAACTTGACCTGTGTTCTATGATGTTACACATGTGAACCAAAGCCTATTTGAATATGTCAAGCCTTTCTTTAGTTGATCATCCGGAAACCATGAAAACCAACAGACTGACATACTGACGGACCGACATCTGACAAGCTCACTACTATATACCCCCCCCAAAACTTTGTTTGTGGGGGTATAAAAATTCATGGTCATAAACAAGTTAGTACATGGGTATATTTTCTCTACCCTTTTCAAGTTGTCCCAGACAATTTCAGAGGAAAATCGATAATGCTGCAGTTCTAAAAGATATGGGGGATGGCCGTGCAAAGGTCATCTCATGCTTGTATTGCCATTTGGTTATTGACTGACCGACCGACTGAACGACATTAGCAAACCAATACACCCGCCATCTTTGATTGGGAGTGGGAATAATAAATATTGTAGTCTTTATCGTAATAACAGTAAAACTGTTGATAGCACACGGTTGAGGGGAGAATCAGGCGAGGTCCGCTATACCAAGAGCTCACCAAGCACTTTGTGCTCAGGTGAGCTTAAAATTTGAGCTTATATTAAGTCCATAACAAGAGATACACCTGCACATTGGTCTGCTACTCCCACTGAATTTCGGCTTTTCGATTTGGCCCATATTGTGGTCAACCAGTCCCGTGTTACTGACAGGTTTTCATCCTGAAATAAAAATATCAGTGAAATAATGTGCTTTGTTAATTGATTGAAGTTGGAATGGCAAATATGTATCTTTTTAAGACCAGAAATATGTCCACAGAACAGATGCCCCCACCTATGCAGCTTACTCTACATGGCGCAGCTTTGTTCATATGCATACAAATTATTTTGCAATAGGAGAATTTTCCTTTTATACTCTCTGCTATTGTATTCTCTTATTCTGTGAAGTAAGTTGAGATATCACAAATTTCCAATTCATAGTTTTAGTCCTGACAAAAAAATCGATCAAGGGGAGTAATTAAAAACTTTTAAGCAATTATGAGTCATGGTTCTTGTATGCTACACTTACTTTTGCTGTCTGAAATCATTCTGTGAAGAATCAACAATAATACCTTGTATCATTTTTGAATAATGCTTTGTGCACTTATTAATATATTTGACCTTTGACCTTTAAGTGTGACCTTGACCTTTGACCAAGGGACCTGGTTATCACATGCGACACATCTGCCTCATAATGCTTATCAATTCTGCCAAGTCATTTGAAAATCCTGCCCCGCTGGACAAAATTATGCTCCGGACAGGGTCTATGGCTTCAGTTCTTATATTAGACCTTTGACCTTTAAGTGTGACCTTGACCTTTGATCTAGGGACCTGGTTCTTGCGTGTGCAGGGCCCTCAATCAGTTTTTGGGGAAGGGGCCCTCCGCCCTCTGGAGGGTGAATTTTGACTGACTGGAAGAATATTTTAATGTGGAAGTTTTTACAGATTAACTGATTTGAAAACTAACTGAACCCGTACAAACTTGCGTCTAATTGTCGTTTGGTAAAAACGTCATGTAATCTTTACGGCAATTGAAATTCCTATAAATATAACTTTGATTATTTCTTAGCACACAAAAAAACATATCTCAGAATCTACCGATAACGCTTAAAATTTGGACTAGGCTGCGGTATACATGTAACATCGCATCTATACATGCATCATTTCCACAAGTTTTTTGTGATTTCACCGGCGTTAATAAATAGTTAGCGCGTTTTTCTAGCCCAGCATGATTTTATAATGGAGATATGAAACTAATATAATTAATATCAATATGCAACACATATTTTTTTTGTAAAAGTAATTTGCAGTCCCGCTTTTTAAATTATTAATTAATTTAATGTATTCATTTAAAAGACAGAAAATGGAAATACACTATGCCGATTTGAATTTTACTGTTCACATGTCATAAACAAAAATGTTATTTACAGTTAAAATACACATGTACTTCATGAAAAGCCTTTGTTCGGCTAGAAAAGCGCGCAAAAATTATGCTGACATGTACAACGTCCAATCATACGCATGGAAAGCGTGTGTGTATTGATGGCCATATAAAAACTTTGTAGCGCAGAGAACTGTGAGATCTTTACTTTCAAATAAGTTTCGAAGCGCATACCAACCACATTTTTTTATCACCATCGATGTGCAGTTAACATTTCCTCTTAAACAAAAAAATAATTTTGCCGTATCGATAACGTTATTGTCATTCAAATAGTATTGATTTATGACATACAGGTACTGTGTACACCCTCCAAGTGGACAGTATGTAATTCGGCTGCTAATTAAAGCGACAGCAGTGAAAGGACATTGTCATGGGTGGCACGTGCGATATAAGCTGATGACATCGTATATTGAGGGCCCTGAGTGTGTCACTCTGTCTCACCATGCTTAACACTTCTGCCAAGTTATTTGAAATTCTTTCCCCGCTGGACAAAATTTCGCTCCGGACAGTGTCTATGGTTTAGATTTTTATATTTGACATTTGACCTTAAAGTGTGATCTTGACCTTGGACCTAGGAACCTGACTGTACCTCGCGACACCATCTCATCATGCTTAACACTTCTGCCAATTTATTTAAAAATCCTTCCATGCTGGACAAAATTATGCTCCAGACATGGTCTAAGGCTTAAATTCTTATATTTGATTTTTTACCTTTAAGTGTGACCTTTGCCTTAGACCTAGGGACCTGGTTCTTGTATGCAACACACCTTCTCACCATGCTTAGCACTTCTACCAAGTTATTTGAAATTCCTTCCCCGCTGGACAAAATTATGCTCTGGACAGGGTCGATGCCCTAAATTTTAATATTTGACCTTTGACCTTTCAGTGTGACCTTCACCTTGGATCTAGGGTCTTGGTTCTTGGCGCAACACACCCTCTCACCATGCTTAGCACTTCTGCCAAGTAATTTTTGTTTTGTTTGTTTGTTTTGTTGGGGTTTTTCGCCGTTTTTAACAGTATTTCAGTCATATCATGGCGGTCAGTTAACTTACTCACACTTTTCCTGGGCAAGCTTAGCCGATCTAAGCGGTTTACCAGTACTAAGTGCACATACCTATGCCAGTAACTGACAACTGCCCAACTTGAATCAGAGGTAGGGGGAGAATGGCCTTAGAAATAATTTCATGACCAATCCCCACACAAGTTATGTGGCCGGGCTGGGGTTCGAACTCACGATCCCCGGATTGACAGTCTAGCGCTCTACCAACTGATTTAGCCGGACCCAAGTAATTTGAAAATGCTCCAATGCTGGACAAAGTCATTGTCTGAACAAGAATCCAAACATACGTACACAAGTACGTATGTACACATGTACATTTGTCAGTCTTCGAAATAACCCACTTGCCCAAAGCCCAGGACAAGTAAAATTGTAATCGGGCAAGTTAAAATTTGGACCTGTCTGCCTGTAGGGCAAGTATAAAAAGGATGCAAAATTATAACATTCAATGATTCATTTACCAAAAATACAACAAATTATTTTCTCTAAATAAATCAGTATTACTTGATTTTCTTTCCATACCTGACTTTCATCACTTTCATTTGAACTGTAAGGTAATGTCTAGATTTTATTTCCACTTTTCGGACAAATTCATGTGAATACGGGCAAGTTGAAATTGTTTGGCCTATGCCGGAATGGGCCAGTCCTTTCAAATATCTACTGTGAAGACTGAAACGTACATACCCAAGGACAGGGTAAACACTATATGCCTCCCCCCATCATTGATGGAGGGGGCATAAAAAAGATTACTAAACCTTCAAGATCAAAACTATATTTTAAACAAGTAACATACCATAACAACATGATTAAATAAATCAGAAGCACTTGACCGTAACAATATTCCATGAGGCTTAAATGAACTTTTTCATTTAAATGATTTGAAGGAATTTTATGGAAGGTCACCCGAGGAACTTTTGTGTAAAATTATTTTGTATTAATCCAACCACTGGTTTCTGAGATTTTCAAACTTTTTAATTTAGCCCCACCCCCTAGCAGTCATGTTTTTAACGAATCAAAATCATTCAAAGGAAATTGGTAAATGGTCACCGAAGGAACTTTTTTGTAATATTATTTAGAAATCCAAACTGTGGTTTCTGAGTAGAATATTTTCAAAGTTTTCAATACAGCCATATAACGAAATCTGCCTCGCCCCCTGGTGGCCATGTTTCTTAACAAATCAAAATTATTCGAAGGAATTTGGTAGAAGGTCACCCAATGAGCATGTCTGTGAAATTAGGCAATAAAAATGTGACTCCATCTTTAGTGTCCTCGGGCCGGTCGGTTTTTGGATGCCTGAACGAACAAGGCTTGTCACAGGATTTGACATATGCCCCCGAAGCATATGCTTGTCAGAGTTAGGCAAAACAATGTCAGAGTACAATATCATGCCCTGGAAAAATATCTTAAGATTTCAGAAACACAGATGTTTGTTGTTGTGACACGCTGCCTTATAATGATCTTCATTCCCACCAAGTTATTACATTCCTTACATGTTGGCAAAAATGATGCTTCCAGCAAAAAGTTCATTCTAATATTTGACCTTTTAAGTTTAACCTTGGACCCACAGATCTTGACCGAGCAGCATGTAAGTGGTATGTGACACATCATCTGGTCATGGGAAAAAATAATCTGAACTAATATTAAAATCCTTCAAGGCTTTTGGAAGTTATAGAGCAGAAAGAAAATTCCTTCACATTTGGACCTTGACTTGTGACCTTGACCTTTGACTGAGGACCATGGGATTTATACATGACACATCGCCTGGTCATGGGAAATAATAATCTGAAGTAATATTAAAATTCTTCCTAAGGTTTAGAAGTTATGGTGGAGAAACAGAAATCCTTGACCTTTGACCCTGAAATGTGACGTTGACCTTTGACAGACGATCATAGGAGTTGTATGCGATACATTGTCTGGTCATAGAGAATAATAATCTGAAGTAACATTAAAATCCCTCCAGACGTTCAGAAGTTATGAAGTGGAAACAAAAATAATTGACCTTTGACCTTGTATTGTGACCTTGACCTTTGACCGACCATCATGGGAGTTGTACGCGACACATTGCCTGGTCATGGGAATAATTATCTCAAGTTATATTAAAATCCTTCTAGGCTTTAAGAAGTTACCGGGCGGAAACAAAAATTCATGACCTTTGACCTTAAATTGCCACCTTGACCTTTGACCGACGAGCATGGGAGTTGTACGCGGCACATCGTCTGGTCATGGGGAATAATAATCTGAAGTATATTAAAATCCATCCAGGCATTTAGAAGTTATGGAGCGGAAACAAAAATTCATGACCTTTGACCTTGAATTGTGACCTTGATCTTTGACCGACGAGTATGGGAGTTGCATGCGACACATCTTCGGGTCATGTGGAATAATAATCTGAAGGAATATTAAAATCCATCGAGGCATTTAGAAGTTATGGAGCGTAAACAAAAATTCATGACTTTTGACCTTGAATTGTTAACTTGACCTTTGACGGACGATCATGGGTTTTGTAAACGACACATTGTCTAGTCATGGGGAATAAAAATCTGAAGTTATATTGAAATCCATCCAAGCATTAAAAAATTACATAGCGGAAACCAAAGTCTGGACAGAGGGAAAACCAACGCACCAACCCACAGACGGACGGTGTGACTACTATATGCCCTCCTTCGGGGGCATGAAAAAACCCATATTTAACAATGTGAAAAATTGAGATGGAAAGCGTATGAAATATGTCTGTAATGACACACTTTGTGAGATTTCTTAATTTTATGATCTCAGTCAATGAGTGACATTGTAAATAATATAAGTCATGAATCTTAGTTCATGTCATACAATGCATTTGAGTTTTGAATGAATATTGTTGGTGGAAATTGTATTTTGGGTATGTGTATCATTTGAAGTAAGTTGATGGTATTACACAATTCTGATTTGGAATATTGCATTTTTCAATAACTAACCTACAGCTGTATAGATCTAAAACACTTTTAATTGGCATGTTTTGTCTTATTACTACCCATATTTTGTATTACCCATATAAGGACAAACTTCTGAATTTGTATCTATTCAATTTAAAATATGTGAAAACAGTTTTCTATAATCATGAAGATGTTATTATCTACAAGTATTCTCTGGTGTAAATGTCAGTGTTTGTCAATACTTATATAATCTGACTTCAGACTGAGCTTTTATGTGTTTTTACCAATATTTCAAATTTTGTATAAGTGTGCAAGTAGTCAATACACAGTTAAAATACTCTGAAAAAGTAGGTTCCCAATATGAAGACGATTTGTAATAGTTTTGCAAGTAAACATTTGTTTTAGCTTGTATCACAGCTATGAATAAGTTGTGAATGAACAGGTTTTTTTTATCGACTCATTGTTTGTTTTTTTCCTGCCTGGTTGGTAGGTTTTGCAAAATCATGGGGACGCTAAACATAGAATCAAATTTGTATGGCCTAATTTCAAAATCCTGAAAGTAATTTCCGACAAGAATATTTTAAAAGTTTGCCATAATTATAGCCATATCAGGAAAACTGCCCAGCACACAGGTGGCCATGAATAATCTGTATTTCAAAGTATTTTTGTCGGTCCCAACGACTTCAAAATAACGAGGTCTCGACTGTGCAACAAATTTCCTGAGCCCCCAAGTGTTACCAATAACCACTGTTGATTGAAATTATAAATATGTGTCAACTGGTTAAACAAGAGCTGTCGGAGGACAGCGCGCTCGACTTTTCTTGTGCTTGTCAGAGTTACCAGCTTTTTTTTCTGAAACAAGAAATATGGAAATTCCCCCAAAACCAAATTTTTCCAACGAAATGCATTTAAGACAGCACATCGATGAAATGTTTAGTAAAAGTGACCTTGAACTTGACCCCCCCCACCCCATATGCAATCCCAAGCGGTCTCAATATAAGGTATCTATGTATTAAGTTTAATTAAAATATTTCAATGCAGTCTCAAGTTATTGATCGGAAACTTTTTCTATATTTAGTAACAGTGATCTTGACCTTGACCCCACCCACCCCATACGCAATCCAAAGCGAGGTCTTAATATAAGGTATCTATGTATAAAGTTTCATCGAAATATCTCAATGCATTCTCAAGTTATTGAGCAGAAACCGTTTTTCTATTTAAGTAACAATGACCTTGACCTTGACCCTAAATGCAATGCCAAGAGAGGTCTCGATATAAGGTATGTATGTATGAAGTTTCATTAAAATATCTCAACGTGTTCTTAAGTTATTGAGCAGAAACCGTTTTTCTATTTTTAGTAACAGAGACCTTGACCCCACCCACCCCATATGCAATCCCAAACGAGGTCTCGATATAAGGTATGTATGAATAAAGTTTCATTAAAATATCTCAATGCGTTCTCAAGTTATTGAGCGGAAACAGTTTTTCTAGTTTTAGTTACAGTGACCTTGACCCCGCCAACCCCATATGCAATCCCTAGCGAGTGACCCCACCCACCCCATATGCAATTCCAAGCGAGGTCTCAATATAAGGGATCTATGTTTTAAATTTCATTAAAATATCTCAATGCGTTTCTCAAGTTATTGAGCGGAAACCGTGTTTCTATTTATAGTAACAGTGACCTTGCCCTTGACCCCACCCATCCCATATGCAATCCTAAGTGAGGTCTTGATATAAGGTATCTATGTATAAAGTTTTATTAAAACATCTCAATTTGTTCTCAAGTTATTGAGCGGAAACCGTTTTTTTTATTTTTAGTAACAGTGACCTTGACCCCGCCCACCCTATATGCAGTCCCTAGCGAGGTCTCGCTACAAGGTATCTATATTTGCAGTTTCATTAAAATAGTTTAATCCTTTCGTGAGTTAGAGAGTGGAAACGAAAAGCTGAAAAACTAGCTTACCCAAAAACTTTTGCCTGTCCATATAGCTTATATATAGAATTTCTAAGTGAAAAAAGGCCCATCATTTTAACAAATTTCAAACTAGAGTTATCAAAATTGGCCCATGAGTTCATTTTAATACAGGGAATAAGTGTTCTAAGTTTGAATAAAATCCCCCAAGCCATTTCTGAAAAACCAGCTTACCGAAAAACTTCAACCTGTCCAAATAGCTTATGTAAAATTTCAAAGAGTAAGAAGGCCCATAATTTCGACAAATCAAGATAATCGGTTACGTGGCTTCTCGGACCCCAGATTTGTTGGTCTCCACCTATATAAGGAGACTTCTCTGACCCAGGTTGTTTGAGAAACCACAAGAAAACGTTTCGGATCCCAAAATTAATTTGTGATTAACTCAATAATTATTAATATTTGTACAGTAAATAAACCGATCATACGACCCCATGTTTTCACCAGTGATACATGAATAACCTAAATAATGTACTTAAACATCATTA
Organism: Congeria kusceri; assembly: GCA_027627225.1. Taxonomy (NCBI): domain Eukaryota; kingdom Metazoa; phylum Mollusca; class Bivalvia; order Myida; family Dreissenidae; genus Congeria; species Congeria kusceri. The sequence continues at coordinate 15,622,545 of CM051037.1, read as the reverse complement.
TTATATAAATTTGTCAGCCAAATTTAACAAATTAACATAACAATGTACGAAAATAATTGCGGGAATGAATGAAAATTATTTTTTATCAGACGTGTATAGTTATTCTTAAGTAATATACCCTACCTACATCTTGGAAGTTATCTATGCATAATACATACACATTTCGAAGTCAATTAATCATTTATAGGCTAAAAAAGTAAATGATTTGTTTCCCAGGCAGCGCCGCAACGTATTTTTATGGCCCGCCACGAATTTTATTTAATGCCAAATTTTATCATTTTTTTATGATTTTTTGACGATCGCGCCCGGGTTTTAAAGGAGCAGTCCAGAAATATGTTAATAAAAATAAAACTTTGTAGAAAGTGTTTCTAATGGGCATTTAACAGAACAAAATAACAAAACTATGCATTTGAAATCCGTGAATTATTAACATTTTGGTAACTTGCTGTCGTCTATTTTCTGTATGCGATAACTGGTGATGACTCTGGGGTAAACCAGTATGTACATTATAGTATTTTGTTCGTACCAAGCCGCTTTTGAACAATGCCTTTTCGTAAATAAGAAACATATTCCAGACAAATAAACACCATAAACGTTCATAAGAACTATTACTAAAATTGCGATGTATTGATGGACAGCGGCTTAAAATTAAACGAATCAGCGGAAGATGAGTAACCCGGTAGATATTTCAGTATTTTCAGTAACTTTCTTCCTGTCTGAAATACTGTGTAAAATTTTGAAAAAAAAAAGTCATATTCGATTGGGAACCTTTATAAATATGTTCTATTTCATGATTTAAACTTTTTTTTCGTAGATGCTTTTGCTTGTATATTTCATATTTCATTCCATATTTTTTTAACAAAATCTGTGTCAATATAAGTCCTATGGAAACAATCGATAATGTTTCGATAATGCATTGACAAGTGTTGATTTTCTTTTCCAAAAATTATTGGTGATTTACTGCCAAAATAATTTCTAATTTTGACAGTTATAAAAAATATGAATTACGAAAAGTTAAATTCTATAAATAAATAGAAGTATTTTAATGCTGATGGTGTATCAATTTGAAGGCACTTTGTTAATTATGAACATTCGAATTGATTGCCTTTTTACATCAGCTTACATAAATGACGGTTTGTGATTAATAAATCTATATTTAGAATTTTAAAAAAGGAATGCTTATGCTGTTATTAAAACTTAAAATTGTCTTTAATCTGTACTTAATTACTTGTTTTACTAAGCCAATAGAAAAGAGTAGGAGAAAAAATACTTCAATAAAAAAAAACTTGCCCTCCCTCCTGATTTTTGGGAAAAAGTGCCTGAGAAACAATTCATTATATTTCTTTAGCCTTATATGGTGTATCCTAATGAAAAGCAATCTTCAGAGAACATTCAGTGCATTTGAAATAATGATGACTTCCATTTTGATAGCACAAAAATAAAATTGTGTACAATTTGTTTTGCAAATCATGTATTCATGCAAAATAAGTAAAAGTAACACGAATAACATCTGGGCGTATTCAGAGACTCATTTCACCACATTTTAGTTATTGAAAGTTACCTTTTTATAGGTAGATTAACATCTACTGGAGAAGTTGATAGAAATGTGCAATTCACATTAATTCTTAACAGAACGCAACCACAATTAAATTTCAAATAATCATGCACAGTCAGTTTAATAACATAAATTCACCCTTTATTGAAATATTTGCTCTTATGATTCTCTGGACGCTAAATGATGCATGTATATTATAACAGCTAAACACCGGCAGCTAAAAGAGAACTATTTTTAGAATGATCGCGAGTGTGTTGAACTTGCTAGAATCAATTGTTATTTATAGAGCGTACCGCTAGGCTAAACAAAATAGTTAATTCTGGGAATGAACATAATTATTATTATGTTCATGACATACAATGAGAAAATATGTTCATACTTATGCTCAATTCTAGAGTGTATATCGATAATATGTTTATAACTTCATTTTAACCGCTTATGTAAACAATTATGTAAATTTTTTATCCCCAAAAGTATGCAACAGTTATTGGTATACGTTAAACCATTGTTTGAAGTTTGCATTCCCTAAAATTAGAAAATTTTAGTGTTGTTAATCAGTGTCCAAAATTGTAGTCGATTAATCAGCAACAAGTTCTGACTAAATAACCAATTAATCAAGATTCTTGAAAGTAAAGGAAATACACTCTAGACTGCAACATTACAATGATTTACATTGTTTTATTTAGTTTCGCAGAAAATATGTGTCTGATTTATATAATGCAATTATGAAGGAAATAGGCATAAAACATGCTTTTTGTAATAACAGTTTGTAAAACTGCATTATCCTATTAACGCGCTGGGCTATTGACAAGATAGTTGAAGATACATATCAGATAAATTAATTATTTAAAATTTAAGCAACGGCACAAACACTATATATTTTTTTCGTGTGTTGGGTACAGAAATGCAAAATTTATCAAATGAATACAAAGACCGTAATTGCATTATTTTACATTTTATAACCTGTGTTAAAACCTTTCACACAAGTAAGATCTCCATCTTTAACAATACTGAGTGGAGCCATCATGGACTACTGTGTTTGTAATCCTGACATAACAGCTTTACTAGAGACGAATATTAGTTCTACAAATCATATTAAAAATATAAATGTATACATTTAATTCTATTGAACAATGTATTTAATTATATGTGCATGTGTGTTATTTAAATATATTATTTGGTTACTAAAACAAATAAATGAATAGGATCACCTGTTCAAGTTAAAAGAAAGGGATTGGACATTTTTCAAGAAAGAAAACTCATGATTACATATATTCAATTAATTGACTAATCCCAAATCTTAATCGACTAGTTAATCATTACCTATTAGTCGTTGATTAATCGACGAAATGATTAATCAGCACAATACTAGAAAATTTGCCCAATTTTATTGCATTCGATTTTCCCGCTGCATAATTATCGCAAGAAATCTAGCTACGCCGAAAAAAACAAATAAAACCAGTCATCACAAAACTCGGAGGTCCTCAGTTAGACTTTTGGTCTGACTGATCAGACATTTGGTCTGACTGACAAGAAAAATCTGTCAGACCTGCTGCACATTTGATAGACCAAACACAATTTGACAAAATTTGGGGATTAATTGAAAGTTTTTTACTGGTTTACATCATTAATGCCAGGGTTCGACCTTAACACTTCTCTGTCGGTCCGTGACCTGTGATTTTTCGCTCAGACAGGTTGTTTTTTAAGGACGACCGGTCCGATGACCAGTTGTTTTTGGACTGGTTCCAAATGTGTAATTGGTGAATTATCATTTGTGATTAAGAATACAGGGAACCGTCCAAGAAGATAGTGTTTATTAACATTTTACTACAAGCTCTTGTGTATAAATCGCTCCTTTTCTGATTCGTCAACTTTCCAAACATTATGTTTTAACGTGTTCTGACGGGCATTGTAGTCACTTTTTAGAGAAGCAATTTGCATTTATAATAATTAACTATAGTCTTTTAATAACCTTTTATTATTTTATTACAAATGTTTTCAAACAACAGATATTTGTATAAAACAAGAGATGTTTGTAAAACATGTATGCCCCCCGACTTGCAGCCAAGTTGTGAATATGTGCAATTGTTAAAAGAATTTGTTTTTATATGCAATCCCAAGCGAGGTCTCAATATAAGGTATCTATGATGCGTTCTCAAGTTATTGAGTGGAAACCGTTTTTCTATTTTTTTTAGCAACGGTGACCTTGACCCCACCCAACACATATGCAATCCCAAGCGAGGTCTCGATATAAGGTATCTATGTATGAAGTTTCATTAAAATATCTCAATGCTTGTCAAGTTATTGAGCGAAAAGCGTCAAGGTCACCGTTGCTAAAAATAGAAAAACGATTTCTGCTCTATAACTTGAGAACGCATCGAGATATTTTAATGAAACTTCATACATAGATACCTTATATCAAGACCTCGCTTGGAATTGCATATGGGGTGGGTGGGGTCAAGGTCACCATTACCAAAAATTGAAAAAGGGTTTCTGCTCAATAAGTTGAGAACGCATAGAGATATTTTAATGAAACTTTATACATAGATACCTTACATTGTGACCTCGCTTGGGATTGCATATGGGATGGGTGTGGTCAAGGTCACCGTTACGGACAGGTGCAAAGCAAGATACCCCCACTTCTTCAAAGGGGGGTATAATAATGAGTTACTAAAAGCTTCTATTAAACGTGCAACTCTAGCAGGGTCAATAAAAAAAATTCACATTTCTTTGACCAAAAACCGGAATTCCGAAGTTTGGCGTAATACTTTGTACATGGATATCATTAATAAATTATTACTCCTGGCTCAATAATAGTTGAACACTGAAGGTATTCTCTTTTCGACACAACAATTATTATCTTTTCAATTGCTCTTATCACATTTTGATTGCTCAGCACACGAAAACACATGGACATCAAATTTATGTTGAGTTGAAGAAGGTGATATCTTATTTTTATTTTAGCAACAATGTTCTTACATCATTTTGAGCCAAAATATCTTATATTATATAATGAATAATAGATGTTTCATGTGGGCTCAATATATTTTCCGATATCAATTCTGAGATTCATTTTTCTTTTTAAGCTATTGTATGCACTATGCAGTTCGATGTATTATGATTATCAGGACCAGTTCATACAGTATCAGACCAGTAGGCTTTGTAGATAATAGGTCCTGTGGGCTACCACTTCCCAAATGTTAAGGTCAAACCCTGATTAATGCATTTTATTAACATTTAATTTTTAACATTTTTTATTAAAATAATTTTACCATTTTAGGTATACAATATTTACCACTCATATTCAGTCTGTGATAATCGTCATTACTTGCTGAATTTATAAACTTCTTGTTCAAAATCCACTCTTTTTTTATTTAAAAAAGGAGCTTCATCTTCACAGATAAATCATTATTAACCAATTAAATCGCAAAGTCACTTCAGCTTGCCAATGGGGTGAACGATAGACCAATTGGCGTAACACACATTTATACACACATAAGCAAGTGTATACATCCGTCAGTGGATACTGAAAGAGAACCTATAATCCCGACCATAAGTAAAAGCAATTTACTCACCCATTTCCATTGTTCATAATATCCACATTTAGTTTACTTCCTAAATAAATCAAAGCTTTTAATCTAGATCTATTTTAAATAAATATTTTACCTAAAATTTCAAGGAAAGTAGATCTAGATTAAAAACTTTGATTTATATAAATATATTTTTTATAAAATATATGTGCAAATTCAAAGACAGAATTTTCGATGTTCTAAGAACATCGAAAATTCTGTCTTTGAATTTGCACATATATTTACGCATATCCAAAATGCCTGTCCAATTTTACTGTTCAAGTATTGTTAACATAATTTTTTTTATAGTCTGTGTATGTCATGGAAATGTCTGCTGGCATCAATGACGTCGCGTTCCACGCATGAAAGTGTGCGTTTACCGACCATGTGCTTTGCTAAATGTAGACGTGTCAACTGGGAATAAAAACTTTGTGGTGAAAGAAATCTTTACTTTTTGTATAAAACTTGCGTTGTGCAATAACTTTATGATCTTTAGCATTTAATGAATATTTTTATTGCTATGAGTACTTATACAATGTAACAATAAAACGTCATGAAAGTACATTGCATTGTATTGGAATAAATACGTATTTCAAACTGGACAGTGGACAAATAATTTACACAAATACATGTCCCCCAAAATCTATGAAAATTCCAGAAATTTGCAGGCTCCCAGAAATGATCCCCAAAAATATGGCACGTATGTCCATCAGAGTTTCGTGAAGACTGCACGTAAAACATGAAAATTCATTAAAAATAAGAGTTATTTAAACAATGGTGTATTGTTGTTTTCAATTTCTTATGTATCTAAAATGAACGTGTCATCATTCAGCAATGCTATGCTACTTACATATGTGTCTCAGTGCCTGTGAATTTCATAAAATGCACGTGGTTCCTGATTTCACATGTGTAAATCAATGACAATGATCCGGAAATACATAAAATTCGGGAAATAAACTTATTGTTGACCACATTTCACATTTTCACATTGCTATGCACACATATGTCGTTTCAACGTCGTAGCAGTATGTGTTTGCCGCAAAAATAAACGAAAATGGCAGACTGCAACTTTCCCACCGACGACAATGTTTCAGAACTTCCTGACTGAACCGAATGCTTCCGAATTAACAAAGGGAGGTCATTCAAATAGGACACGGCTGGAAATCCAACCACACTGTAACAGTAACAGAGAGAGACAGTAAACGCTTTAAGTTTCACGGCGATATGACAAATAAAGTCAAGCATTTTATGTAAATATCTTGTCAGAAATACGACACGATGCTTAATAAATACACATTTGGAACGCCTTTTTTATTTTTTGAGAATGTACGAATCCGGGCTGTTCTGTCTATTTCCCGTCAACCATGTCTCCGTTCGTTCTATTTTTATCAGGTCGGACACTAGTATCAAATGTTAACGAATCTAACATAAATTTTAATAATATGTAAAATCCGTCTCTCCATAGGGTTTGCTTTGAGTGTACACAGGTGTACGTAAGTTACGGCATGTAATCACTGGCGCCACCTCTTTCTGAAGATGGGCTAATGACATGAAGTATAGTAAAAAGAAAACACTGACAGCAGATGAGTTGGTTATATATTATTTGGACAATATTAGACACTTAAAAAATCACTCTCACAATGTAGTGCAATTCGGAAACGATTATACCTCCCAACAATGAAGAGAATCTATCTATCTTTCATTAAGTTTCGAGGACTTAGACTCTGAGCAGTCATTCCACAGTCTGTAAGTTTATAATAAAAGAATCATTGTTTAAAAGTGATTAGTAACGCTGGAGTATCTACAGTGTTAAGAGATAAAATCATCCGGAGTGTCTACAATTAGAATAATGGAGTAAAAACGCATTTCAAAACGTAGGGACTTTTATAGATCTTTACATGAAGGAAATAGAACCAGTCAACCAGATAATTGACGTGTTTGCATGTGTTGAGGCATTATTTACACATATAAGAGAATTAATTAAACAAAATGACTTAAAAACACCCGTTTAAGATCACGTACTGTATACGTTATGATACACGTCGACAAGAAGTCGGGAAAAAATACAAATCAGAAAGTAGTGTCCTGTTATAGTGGAAATCTATATAAATAGTCATTAGCATTCATTTCTGCATGATTTGTGTAACAATAACACACACATGTTCAATTCCAAATGTTCACATGCTGTGTTAACTCCACCCCAGTTCGGAGCGCCACCGCTATGGCTCTGCCCCCACCTCTCACGTGAAATGCAAATCGATATGTTTGATCGACCAAAATATAATGCTAGTGGTAAGGCGTAAACAAATATATGTTTGTTTCAGGTTACCAGACCTACCCTACAAAAAAGCCCCGACCCTAGAAGTTGACCATTTATCAAATAAAAAAAATAATTAAAAAAATATTTCCCTACCAACCTACCCTAATTTTGTTGGGCATGTAACCTGAGACAAACATTTTTTTTACATATTTTATTTTTATATCAATATTTTCCCCCGAGAGCGGCGGGCTGACCCAGGGGAATATGACAACTTTATTTTTGGGGGTTTAATTCCCAACCATAGAGCCAAGCATTTTTGTTTAAATCACCACAGTGGGAGATGTTTGGTGTATCAAATGGTCCGGTGGAGGCCCAATATTACCAGGATCTAAAATCCGACAAAAGTCAAGAATTGATTTTATTTTTGCAAATATTATTATCGACCTAACGTCAATACGCCCCTGTAAAGGTTAGCTACATATAACTGGGATTGCAATGCCCTTTTACATATTTAATGGTACCTCAACCGAGCACAAAAGCACTTATCTTATCAGCAGGAAGAACCAACAATTTATGCTGCTAAAATTGAGATAAGTGTTCTAAACATGATTTCAACTTAAGAAACGTTAATTTAGAACCAGTACTGTCTGACATGAGCGTGGGTTGTTTACATAGTGAGTTTTTAAAAATTCCTTTTTATTTTGTTTTTGTATTGTCATCGTTTTGATATATATTTCATATATTAATAAAGTGTATTTGTTTTAATCTTGTATTTGTGCCATCTTTCAATGTCTCTAAGTTCTGATTCTATAGCAATTATGATTAATTTATTAATTCTTCATTATTTTTGTTATATATAATCTTTGACATATATATAGCGGTATTATACGTGTATATGGATTCCAATACTTAAATAGGATATTCACAACTGTATATAGTTACATGTAACGCGACTCATATGTAATACATAACTAACAAATCTCAACTCTTTTTTTTCGCGTATTACATGTCTATAGTTTATCAGTTATTATATTGAACCAAACAGCATCATTTCTATGATAATAATTATTATAAAAGATTTGTATTGAAATCTTAACTTTTTGACCAAAACCAAACAGCACTACATGCATTATGAGTTCGTATTCATATTTAAAAACATTGACCCATACATTCAACCAAACAAATCCGTACAAAAAGTGTGTTCGTATCCAATCTAAATAAAACGGTCCATATAATGAACCAAATAACATCATAGGAATCATTCGCTCCATTCCAACTCAAACTTCGGTCTATATAATGAACCAAATAACGTCATAGGAAACATTCGATCGATTCCAACTTAAACTTCGGTCCATATAATGAACCAAATAACGTCATAGGAATCATTCGCTCCATTCCAACTCAAACTTCGGTCCATATAATGAACCAAGTAACGTCATAGGAAACATTCGATCGATTCCAACTCAAACTTCGGTCCATATAATGAACCAAATAACGTCATAGGAAGAATTCGCTTCATTCCAACTCAAACTTCGGTCTATATAATGAACCAACCAACGACGTACAAAATATTAGGTTCTTGAAAAGGCCAGTATTCACCAACCTATTCTTAGACTAAAGAATCAAGAAAAAACTTGGTCTGAAGAAATAATACGTCTACGTTCGCAAATATGCTATGTAGTGGGTACCAATGTTGCTTATGTCATAAACGAATCGTTCTAAATAAAGAATACTGTAATTAATGTGCGGTGAATCCAATTTACATTTATATTGACAGCGCCCTTAAAACAGAACAGTTTCAAGAATATTATTTATTCTTAGACTTAAGTCTAAGACTAGGTACATGAATACAGGCATTAGCCACTAGACTTCCGTCTTTGCATTGAACCAACATAACCAAGTTAAATTTACACGTCTGTACTAGTATATTATAAACAACCAACATCTGAAGTATAAATATGACATTTATATAACACAACTGGATAGATAGATATATACTTTACTTCCTGCAAACATTATAACAATGATACCACTTACAACAAAAATCAGGTCGCGAGCTAATTTGTCTCAACTATTTTATCACTGGCAAATGGCGTTGACATTAATGTTAAGGGCATATATAAGTACACATACTTGACGTTCGCTTGATTGACTACGGAAGTATATAACATGCACGCTGTTGAGCATAAAATACCATTTAATTTCAGTTGGTATAGAGATATCAGGAATAAATTGTAAAGCCATATTTTTGTCACTGCCGCCCTTACTAAATTTGAAATACTTATGACATCAAAGTCCAAAAGTACCTTATATAATATTTCTACAATTTTATATACACAAAATAATATAAGGATAACATGAATGTGTATCAAAAAATAAAAATACTTTTTTTTTTATATAGTTTATCTAAATAATAAGAATGTATCTCATGTAAAACTGTGTCATAACCGCATGCTTCTGCTAAATATCTCATTTTAATTGTTCTATTCATTGATTAATAATGTGTTTTATATGTACTCTTTTATAAACATTGTAAAATGTTCTAGATCTATGCAAACAACTTTTGAACTTGAACTTGATAAGAGAATATAATCAGGGTGTAAACATGGACTGTTAAAACTCTAGTCATAACTCTAGCTATTATTCAAGCATTACAACATTACAATATACCGCTCCTGTTTTGTCACTAACATTTATACCCCCCCCCCCCCCCCCCCATCTATTGCAACTAATAATTTCCATTCATCGTCCTTCACAAACAATTCACAAGTTTTACCACGTTTTTTTTTTTTTTTAAATAAGTTAAATGTAATTTCAATTGCTTCTTTTCAGATTTGGCGGTGGTGGTGTTGGCGCTGTTGTCTACAAGTGCTGTGAATGGTGGGTGGTATTCATGTACTTTACGGGTATCAGTCCTTAAGTCACCCAGTTAGTGGATTGCGTAAGGCAATTCATACAGAATTTGTAATTAAGTATTAATCAATCTAAATCATTGAAGAAGGAATAAAAACAAGAGCACCGCCTACGGGCGCTGGACGCACGAATTTCTTGTATTTGATAGTCTGGTTTGTACTTGATATTACCTGTGGTTGGAAATAATAGTTTTACAAAACCCTAGGTACTTAAAATATTTAAGTTAAAATTAATTAAATTGCTAAGGAAATGAACTGTTGCTTGGGAAAGTCACTAAATGGTAAGACCAGTAAGATGTTGCTACGGAAGTCATTGGTTGCCAAGGAAGTCATTATTTGCTAAGGAAGTCATGGGTTACTAACTGGATACTAACTGTTACTAAAGAAAGCCAGTGGTTGCTAAGGAAGTCGATGGCCGCTAAGGAAGTTACTGTTTACAAAGGGGAGTAAGTTGTTGCTAAAGAATTCATTGGTTGCCAAGGAAGTCATCTTTTGCTAAGGAAGTCATGGGTTGCTAAGGAAATCAAGTGTTGCTAGGGGAAGTATCTGGTTACTAAGGAAGTTACTGGTGGTAAGAGGAGAAGTTTTTTGACAAGGAAATCACTGGTTGCCAAGGACGTCACTAGTTGCTAAGTAAGTAATTGGTTGCTAAGGAAATCAAGTGTTGCTAGAGAAAGTAACATGTTGCTAAGGTGAGTAAGCTGTTGCTAATCAAGTCATTGGATGCCAAGGAAATCAATTGTTGCTATGGAAGTCACGGGTTTGCTAGGAAATGAACTAGGGTAAGTCACTGGTTGCTAAGGAAGACACTGGTCGCCTTTTGTTTATAGTTTGGGTTCATCACTGTGATGAAGTATGTTAAATTTCGAGTCCCTAACTCTTATACTAATAAGAAATATTTATAAAAGAGAGAGAGCGATAATTCCACTAAAAGCGACATATAATAGATATTGCGAAATGCTAAGTACAAAAAGGGCAATTACTCAAACGAAATTCTCGATAGTCTATTCGAGATGCAATCTCTTGTCTACAAAATAATTTCATTACTCTGATTATGTTTATTGAGTTTCAAGTCAATACCTCATGCAGTTGTTGAGAAATATGACCTAACGCGAAAACTGAAAGTTAAAAAAAGGGTAATAACTCCTACCAAATCATTGAAAGAGTTACCTTCTCTTGTCTGCAGAATTGGGTCAGCACCATAAACAAGTATCTTGAGTTTCAATTTAATGTCTTTGATAGTTATTAGGAAATTTTATATTTACCAAACAAATTGACAAAATATTATAATTTGAAGGTCCAAACACAAGCAGATAACTATGGAAATACAAATCACAGAGTTATTTGCCTTGTTGTAATGGATTACCCTTTTGATAGTGAACAAGTATTGAAAGTTTCATATGGATACCCTTGATAGTATTTTTGAGAAATGAACAATGACAAAAGAAAACTAGACAAAAAACCTAATAAAAAAACTTATCCAAAAAACTTAACGCAGACGCACACGACAGAACGACAACAATAGCTCGACGTTTTTCTTCGCTTCGAAAAGTCGAGCTAAAAAACATTAACTTAATGCAATTGGGTGATGTACGTTTTAATATTTGTGAATATCTTCCAAAGATTTCTCTGATTCGTTCTTCATTTTAGCAAACCAGTGGTGGAACCTTCGATGCCGATCCTGCCATAATGCTAGAGCCCTTGAAGATTGTTTCAATTACATCCAGTGTGACGTCGGACAGGTACGTGACGTCACTCACTGCTCCCATTTACATGCATATGTATATGTATATATACATATATATATATATATATATATATATATATATATACTGTTGACTTGACTTGACATGACTATATACATATGGGCGTTTTGCTTTTCATTTTCGATTTTCGTACAATAAAATAAAAAATTTCCAGTTAGTGAAAGTGAACTCGTAATAATGATTACCAGACAAATCACCAATAGTCATTGGAATAACAATTAAAATGCACGCATGTAGAATCCACGATCTTACAGATCGTATTCTTTTATAATAAGATCACGATTGGTGAACTTGTTGTATAAGCTTATTCACAAAATAAACTACTATCTCAACGTAAGTATCATTTCCTGTCATAAATGGGCTCTCTCGAACGATGGCATAGAACTGCCATATGATAACCACTTAAGGTTCGCGAACAGATTCGTGTTACCACTTATTTATTATGATATTTATCTGAATATTAAAATAGCGTTTGCGAATAATTTTCTGCAATGTATTTTATTATTATTATAATGATTATACTAAATGGCCTTTAAGTGCCCAGAACTGACATCAGCTACATTTTACTGGGGTTGCGAGGTCTTCCGAATTATCTTACTAACACAAATATTATCATGATAATTATCTTACAACGCACATCTTATGTAGTTAATATTTGCGATACCATTTAATTTTCATGTATCGCAAATGTATTCGCAAAACAGTTGGTGTTGCCAATTATCTAATACGAATATTATCATGATAATTATCTTACAACGCAAATCTTAACACGTTAATATTCGCGATACCACTCAATTTTCATGTATCGCAAATATATTCGCAAACCAGTACGTGTTGCCAGTTATCTAACACGAATATTATCACGATAATTATCTTACAACGCAAATCTTAACTTGTTAATATTCGTAATACCACTTAATTTTTATGTATCGCAAATGTATTCGCCAACCAATTCGTGTTGCCAGTAATCAAACACAAAAATTATCGCGATAATTATCTTACAACGCAAAGCTTAACACGTTAATATTCGCGATACACTTAATTTGTGCTCGAGGTCTTCCGCATTATCTTACTAACACGAATATTATCATGATAATTATCTGACAACGCGAATCTTAACTAGATAATATTCGTGTTACCACTATTAACTGAGTTTCTAATGTCAGTTCTGGGCAGTTTCAGGCCTGTTTTTCATTAAGCAAATAAATATCTTACGTCTAACAAAATCGCAAACGCTTTTAAGATATAAGATAAATAACACGAAACTTAAGTGGTAACACAACAATTTTCGCGAACCTTAAGTAGTTATCGTAAGACAGTTCTATGCCACCATATACTCGGATCCCTTTCGCTCTTTAATCTTCTTTATTGTATCAATAATGTATAGTTGTTTTACTGAATACAATAGTCTTGCGCGGATTCTTTTCAGCAATGCTTCACAGACGAAATTATCCTTCCAAACTTCGGCATCCAGTTCGAAGCTGGCTGTAGGTCGGTAGGGGTAAGTGCAATAGCAATAATAATACCGCCACCGAAGTCGCAGTGATGTAGTGCGTATGATGTCTGCCGGCGATCGGGAGATCCCGAATTCGATCCCCACTCAGGGGCCGTTCTCAAGATCTTTCCAAAGACACTAAGTGCTGGTTCTTCACAGACTCGGATGCGATCGAGCTCAAATGAAAATAGGTTTATAACTACCGCCGTCGCATTTCATTTTCAATAACAGATGGCAATAAATTGCATGTTTTGTGTTCTGTTTTGATATGTAATGCCATCAGAGCATTCACAAAGGATTAAATAAAAATATTTATTTTAAAAGTAACACTTCTTCTAGATAATTTTGTTTAAAAAAATCTTAATACCAGAAAAAGTACGCTGAGAGGAGTTCATTATCATTATCGCCTCATATAACCTCTTGTAAATGTATTGTATATATGTTTATTGTCGTATTTCCGCATTTTGTATTTTATATACCTGGGTGAAATAACGTGTGCGTTTTTCTGTTGTGTTCTAATGCGTTTCTTTTCTTCTCGAAGCAATGCACAGGTGTCTCCCCATTGTCGATGGTCGGTAAACGAGATACAAATACTGTTGTAGCATGTAGCAGGTGTTGCGCCGACGAAGACTTCTGCAACCAGCGATTGTGTTCACTTCAAAAAGGTAAATCCACTTAAAAGTTTCTATCAGCTAGTTCATAATATTTGTTAACCTAAATACAAAACGTACCGCTTTGACGTAGATGAACAGGTTTGCAGTTGTGGTGCTTTGACACACAACAATATTCTGACTCACACAATGAGCTGCATTAGGAGGAAAGTGGACTTGAAGCGCAAAAGTAAGAGTACAATTTATCCCCTAAAACTAATTTTGACCTTTGACCTTGAAGAGTGATGTTGAACTTTCACTTTTATTTTGAAGGTACAATACCTGGCCCAAACACATATATTATTTCTTGACGTAGGTGTAACAAAGACCTTTCATAAAAAGGCCTGGCCTTTGCGCGTGACATATCGTGATGGTGAATATTCTGCCAAGTAAGTTGAAAATCCATCATGTTAAAAATAATATGCTCCAGACAAATATTTGGCCGTTGACCTTAAACGGTGACGTTGACCTTTGACAAACACAGCATGGGTCATGTATGCGTTTAGGCCGTGTAGGCCACGGTCTACACACAGACGGCCTACACATTTTTCAGAAAAATTGAAAATAAAAATAAAAATGCCAAATCTGCATTAAAAGTCGAAAGCTTTTTAGATGGGGTGAGGGGATTTAAATGGCTGTTCAGATCAATTTAGTCTCATTTATCTACGTTCATGATAATACTTTAAAATGATGTGATTCTACCAAATAAACACGAACAATCATATCCAACGCATTTTTACGAGAACAAGAAATGCCGGGTCAAAGCACTCTTCATACACCCTACCGGACATCATAGAAATTGGCCTACACATATTTTGGGACCAAGCTACGCCCCTGACCTAATATTGTGAACGATTCTATATTTAGAATCCACGGCGCTCATGTGTATGTCATGTGACGGACTAGATGGAAGACCACACCCTCCACAATATTCCGAAGACTGTGCCTACCTGCGTCTGTGTGACACAAACGAGGTCAGTATGCAAATTTATGTTTTTGTAAGGTTAATTGATTAGTTACGTTCATTCAACCGTTACAATAGTGTTATTAAACCCAGTAATATCCATTACTTTGCGTGTATTAGTAGTAGTATTATAATTTCTAGCAGCAGCAGCGACTGCAGCAGCAAGAACAGCTGCTCCGGAAGTAGTAGAAGTAATAGTAGAAGCAGTAATAGTATTAGCAGCAGCAGCAGTAGTAGCAGCAGCAGCAGTAGGAGTAGTAGTATAAGTAGTAAAATTAGTAGTAGAAGCAGTAGTTGTAGTAGTCGTAATAGTAGTAGTAGTAGTAGTAGTAGTAGTAGGAGAAGTAGTAGTAGTAGTAGTAGTAGTAGTAGTAGTAGAAGTAGTAGTAGTAGTAGTAGTAGTAGTAGTAGTAGTAGTTTATATGTTTATAAAACGGGACATATACAAATTGCACAGGCGTATGAACTACACGAGATACATTTGATATCCTGTTTAATTACCGTACAATCATGATGGTTTGCGCTAAGATTGTTAAATAATAAGTTATTTTCGTCGGCAGGCAAGTTTGTACAAACTCTATCAGGCTAAAATGTCATGCGACACAACATCATGACGACCAGAAAGCCTTTGATGTTGTGTCAAATGCCATTTTACTACCTCATCTCTAGTTTGATGGGCTACAAGGTGCTGACTGTCTGCTGGTAAAAGATCTCTACCAAGACATGTCCTCCATTGTGAAATGGAAAGGTCACTTGTCTGAGAGCGTACCTAATACTGCAAGGCGTTCTTCAAGGTGGAGTCCTGTCCGCTGACCATTACAAGCGATACAACAATCCACTCTTAACTCAAGTTGAAGAAGATTTTGAAGGTGTCACACAAGGTACGATATCTATCCCTCATCTAACATGTGCAGACGATGTAGCACTACTATCGACATCTGATACAGAAATGTGTGAAATGGTTAACGCAGTTGACAAATTCAGTAACTCTCATACATACCTGATAAACCCAACCACAAGCTCTATCATACAGTACAACTCCTCAAAATCTTTCCAAGGACCAACAATGAGAGGGCAACCTATACAGAAAACTGATAAAACAATTCATCTGTGGATTACAGGAAAAGATTATGGAAAGGCAGATACAGAAGCGAAGATCAATTTTGGCAGAAAAACTGTATACTCTATTATGGGGGATGGATGTCATGGGAAGTCAGGAATCAGTCAAAAATTCAAAGGCAAACTCTGAAATACATACGCTGTACCAAGAATTACAGACTTGAAATATTGATACTGTTAAAAAGGATGTGGCTACCCTTGAGAATGTTCAATCAACAATGTTAAAACAGAGACAACATCTACCTGACAGGACGGAAACAGTTGGAGTACTATAGTGTATACACAAGAATCATTTAAACCTTTTGTTTCCCATCCTACGGACACCTGGCACAAAAGAGTATGAAATAGCTACGGGACAGATTGCTGTGCAAAATTTATGTGACAAAAGTATCTTCTCTAAAGCCAGAAATCTTCTACGAGTTACCAACCATTTATGATTTACATCAACGCCCGCCACGTAAACAAAAGTGGAAACATATACTTAAAAATGCAGTTAATAAGAAAGTAGAAGAAGCTTGAAGAAAGAAGTTCTCAACAAATCATCTTTAAAAGTACATCAATCCTGACTATCTCAAGGTCGGTGTGTGCCACCCTGTATATCAATCCGTTAGACCTAACATCCAAGATGTCCAACGAGCAGAGATAAAAGCGAGACTACTCACTGGGACCTATACACTACCATCAAAGAGCAAAGTTTAATCAATTTGAGGTTGACTCAACTTGTAGACTGTGTAATAGTGACCCGGAAACAAGAGAACATTTCTTAGCAGAGTGTACTGACTTGGCTCCTTACAGATCAAACTTTAATATGAAACTTTCGAAACTAACAAAAACCAGTGAAGTAGAGAAATTAAACCCTACAATGTATATCCAACTGGTCCTGGACTGTACACACCAGAGTGTTTTACATATTACAAGAAACAATAGTGTAGATATTGAAATGCTAGAACTTTATTCAAGAAGCTTATTCAGACTCTCCATTTTAAAATTCTCAAAATGCTTAATGATAAAACTAACTCTTAACGGAAAGATTGAGTTACAGGTGTATATATATGCAAGTGTCGGACAAACATTATTCCACGTGTGAAGCAATGTAGATACTGATCTAAGAGAACCACAGTGTGTTATAGTTGTGAATGTGCTACTGAATGTGAATATGACTTGTACACTATTATCCTACGAAGATACCCCATTACCAAGTCACGTCTTGGGTTCTCCGAAAAATAAGCGGAGGAATTTCAACGAATACAGAATAGCATGTGACTGGGGTATCGCCAAACAACATTTAAGTGTTGTATTGCAATTGTCTGGAAATGCATTTGTTTAAATGTAACGCATGGTGACGGTCTGTCGTCATTTGAGCACTTGTAAAGGGTGCCTATTTCCTTCCTCAAACTTCGATCTCCGTTCTCCGTGACAAATGTCTAGTAGCAAGAAGGTCATAAATCTTAACTTTAAAATAAGCTTGATATATCTATGCCCTCCATCGAATATGGCGGGGTATATTGGTTTTCTAATTTGCTAGAATTTACATGCATAATTATTTTATTTGCGAAGGAAGTTTACTTACTGGGAACATGCCACTAGTTCGTCCCTTTCCCAATGACCGATGTTCCGCCTCCGTTGCTTAATAAAATAAAATGGAATTGTGATATGAAATACTTTAATATTGCTTTTGGTAAGTAATGATTTGAATTGAACAATATTTGTCTGTCTGTCAGTCTGTCCAATAGTTTTCATTTGATTTTAACCAAACTTCACGAAAGTGTTAATAGGCATAATATCTCGGTCAAGTTCGATAATCAGCCAAATCGCGACAGGAATTGTGGAGGTATGGCCCTTGAATGATCTCATATTGGCCCTTTTAGCCCTTTCCGCTCTCTAAGTCATACAGGTTTCATGCCATCTTTACAAAACTTGCTGGAAATGATTGTGGGAATAACATCTCGGCCACTTTCGATAAACCGCCAAATCGCTTCATGTATTGTGGCCCTTGAGTTATCAAAAATTGGCCGTTTTAGCGGTTCCGCTCTTTAAGCCCAACAGTTTTCATTCAATCTTCACCAAACTTCATGAACATCTGTGTGGGCATAATATCTTGGTCAAGTTAGATAATCAACCAAATCGCCTGAGGAACTGTGAAGTTATGGCCCTTGAATTATCATACATGGATATCTAAACGAAGCCTTTTTAGCTGTTTCTGCTATCGACATCCATCAGTTTTGTATTAGATCTTCACCAAAGTCGATGAAAAGGTTTGAGGCTATAATATCTAAGCCAAGTTCGATGCTCAGCCAAAACGCCTTAGGAACTGCAGAGTTATGGCTCTTAATTTACCTAAAATTGGCCTTTTCAGCTGTTTCCGCTCCCTATGTCCAACAGTTCTCATCCGATCATCACTAAACTTGATATTTTACTGGTTGTTTTAAACCCAGAGGGGGGCATAACTGTTTTACAAACAGCTCTTGTTCAATTGTAGATTGTAGTCGTTTGTTCTAAAATCTGCGCGAATGTTCATGCAATTTCACCTTAACGCACAATTTAATCTAACCTTATAATATCGTTCTCTACCAAACGGCAAAGTCTCTTAGAATATTTCAACAACAAGGTTTTAATTAATTAAGCAATTGCATCGAATTACATGTATTACATTATGTAATACCACGTTTGGTAAATATTTAAAATAAATTAGCAGACGTATATCTATGCGACTGTATTTTAATGCTGAATATAGCATAAATATTAATATTTTCATATATTATTTTTGCATAAAGTACAAAGCCCCCCCCCCCTTATAAATGTGGATCGAGGGATTATTTATTGCTAAAACAGTGAGAGGAATGTTGCGCGGGTAGGTAAAAGGAAACGGGCTGGATAATGCCCTGGAGGATTTCGTCCGGATACCAGTTGCAAAAATTACGATCCAAAATTAATATTTGCTGTTTGTCCCGTTGGTTTTGCCGGTTTTTGCTTCTCCATCGTTTCCAGCACAAAAGCATGCAAAAGAGACAAACGTCAGTGTTTCATTGTCAACACAAGACTTTACATTGTTTTCAGATTTGTTTTGCCAAATAAATCCTTCCTGCCCTACCAAACTAAATTTATCTCACACGTCCATGTCCCACCCTTCATAAACAGCCGATGCAACAACTGACATTGAAAAGCAGTACACATCGTTGTTTGTTGTGGTTTTCTTTTTATATTCAGGTGTGTTTTGCAAAAACTACTGCCATCAAGGTCCTTGGTCAGGACACATACACCGAGCTTCGCCACTACACCTCTTGTACACCGACTAGGGTATGTATTACTGTGATTATTTTGCATTACAGTTTGCATTTTCATGTGCATTCTGCATTGTTCATGCATACTTTTGTAAAAACAACAAAACAAAAACAAACAAACACACAGTTATTATTAACATGTATATGCTTTCTCGGACAGTAATGTCAACGTTTGTAATAATTATTGTGGCAATTACGTTGCGAATGATAAATCATACACAATGGTAATTACTTTTCCTTAATATGATATATGTGATTACGTGTTGATAATACCCGATATTCCCTGTGGGTTACTAGGAAACCTTCTTAACACATAAGAGAATATGGCAAACCTTGTCATTTAAAGTGTTTGTAAAACTCAATTAAGTTTTCAATTACTCCTTTTACAATAAATAGCAGGGGGTTAACTCTTAGTGTCAGTGGCACAAAATCTGTTACATTGTCTATTGGTAGGTCCAGTCATGCTCTATAGCATTTCACTCCATAAGAATTGAGCATTATCTATCAATATAAGGATACTTAGTAAATATTTTGATATTACATTGAAGGACTTGCAAGGACTACCCAGGCTCATAACACTTTATTCCGAACTCGACATAGCAGTGTGGCTATATATGTCTGTATATCTAAATACTGTATAAGGCTAGCGCAACTTATGGACTCAGACTCGTTAAAGTAACAAACTCACCTGCCTTTTGGTTTTTGATATGGAATGTCTTTCAGCGTTCAAATGTACGTCGTTTTACTTAGATGTACTATATATTGTAACGCCCAGTATTACGGCTTCTTCCCGTATTTCATTACGATGATCTGAATTATTTACTGTAATGATACACGTGTATGTTGGCTATGCTCGAACTATGTTCTCGTGCCCGGTTAACATCTCACCATTAAAAGGTGTATGTACGATCTTTCAAATCAATTATTTTCGTAAAAGCAGATTACAGTGACAATTAAACTTGAAAGCAAACAATAAAACATAAAAGTGACGAAGGAAACGCTTCAATATGGAATAAATCAACACGTACTAGTGTCGAGTTTTTGCATCGTTTATTAGTGTTGTGCGACCTAAAGCAACTGTCGAGTCAAGATATATACATGTATTTGAGTGTTTCAGCTCGTACAGACGCAAACTATTTGGTAATTAAAAACTAGCTTTTTGTGCGTTTAAAAGCAATGTTTGTTCTTAACTTTTATTATATAATAAATAAAAATATATGTTAATTAACTTTAGTTGGTTAAATGTATTTATGCCACTATATCTGTCGTAAGATCGTACATACACACTTTAAGGAATTTAATTAGTTGTAATTCCATTGATTCTGTGTTCTCTTAAATTACTTTTTAATTTGAAATTTGTAATGTTATGATGTTATGTATGATTACATTTGAATGTATTGTCATTCATTTTTGGCAGTGTGTTATGTTCGTAGCGCCTATAAAGCCACATATTTAAATCCACAACGCATTGCATTGACCATTGACAATGTATTGTCATTAATTCTGGGCAGTGTGTGATGTTCGTAGCGCCTATAAAGCCGCATATTTAAATCCACAACGCATTGCATTGACCATTGACAATGTATTGTCATTAATTCTGGGCAGTGTGTGATGTTCGTAGCGCCTATAAAGCCGCATATTTAAATCCACAACGCATTGCATTGACAATTGACAATGTATTGTCATTAATTCTGGGCAGTGTGTGATGTTCGTAGCGCCTATAAAGCCGCATATTTAAATCCACAACGCATTGCAGACCTTTTCAAGGCGATCACCCCTAGATTTAATCAAGATTATTTTATACATGTGTTGTTGTTTTTTCCGTATTTGTGCTGTGTTGTATGCGTAATCGGCCCGAAATAAATGATCTTAGGATTTAAATAAGGATTTCTAAACTTTGTATTCTGCTGTTGCAGCTGGAGTTTCATTTGTAACAACCCTGCTTAAGAAAAAGTGAATTGCTACTACCTATGTATAACGGTCGAATACCATACACAAGGACGTGCTTATATAGCATATAGCTCAAAGCTTAAACAATTATCACTCCGTATACTACGTTGTTCTTTAAGGATTACAAGGGTCACGAAATCCAAATTTAAATGACACTATTGCATGTACTGGCATCTACGAGATAAATGTATTGTTCAGTTTGAGCGAACATGACAACAGCAAATTATGTTTATTTCCTCAAGTGCAGTTGAAATGGAAGTTTCCACTTATGATACAGTTATGTTGTAAATGTTTTTTTTTTTTTTTTGGTTTGTAACCTTTATTTCCATCATAGTTTGTAAAATATACATTATATGCAAGTCATACAGAGTACAAAGCACATTATATGCAAGTCATACAGCGTAAAAAACATTATATGCAAGCAGCGTATAAAATATACATATAGAACGTACAAATATTATACGAATGTTGGTCCAGTTTCAGAAACAACATGAAATTATGAATGCCCATATTCTTTTTAAATTCTTTTTTTCAATGCGCAGATTTACGGTATAAAAACAAATTAAAGTTACATTTGTTTTATAGTTATCTACATTTCTTTAACCAAGTCTCTATAGGCTTTGTTCACAAAAATTACTTATTAGTGACCATCTTTTTGCTTCAATTTCCGAGAGTTTATAGCTAGTATTAATTGAACAATAAAAATCTAAGCTATTAGTGAGGCCTTTAAAACTTGGTGTAATGTTATTTCTTCTGCATGTAAAAATATATCTCTTAATCTCTAGACATAGAAGGGTAAGATCCTTAGTTGCAATTGAAGAACCACCTAATACAAAAGTTTGGCAGTCTATTTCTGTCGTATTAAATAAAGTTCTATTATTTGCAAGGATTTCGTTTACTTTTTTAATTAGATCTTTTGTTTTTTCACAGTTCCAGAAAAGATGCATAACAGTTTCTTCGCTTTGTTGGCAGAAGCTACATAGATTATTATTGACTATTTTCATTTTGTATAATAAGGAATTTGTACCTAAAATAGTGTAGATAATTCTAACCTGAAACCATTGTAAGTAATTATCTCTTGTTATGTTAAATAGTGTTTTAAAAATACATTTCCAGTCTTCGTCCGAGAGAGTAAATACGTCCCATTTTGTTTTGTATAAAGTTGTTTTAACATTTTGATTAAAACAATTATAAATAAAACTATCTTTACTTTCGTAGCAAATTGTAAATGTTGATCCAATCTCTGTACTTTGGTTATCGCATAATTAACTGTTAACATTGTTTACAATAAAGAGCATTGGTATGATGCACCTCAACATTAACAAAATGGGAATAAATGCTCTGCAGAATGGACGGAAACGTGCTAAACGTTTATGTGGTAGCTACTAACAATATCTACTTGCTTGCGAATGTTCCACAATAAAAAGTAATGTTAAAGAATGCTCTTTCTAAACTGGATGGCGGTTTTTGCAAAGTGTTTTGTTTTGGTTGTCAAGCAGACTTCCCCGTTTATCGGCTTGATTTAAAGTGAAGTGATGAAGAATTAGTTACTGAATATTCTTACTCATTTTTCTTCACAATTATCTGTGTTAGCCTTCTATTCAAAAGTTTTAGAATTATACGTTTTTTTATTTAACCACCACTAAGACAAGACACGCCCTGGACAACAGACAACCACAAGCCACAAATTGTCTGGACTCGTATTCACAAATCTCCTTCGGGAAACAATTTCTTAAAATCATAAAACTCCTTCATTCTGTGGAAATTTCGTGTATTGCTCATTTAAAATTAAAATGGTCCAGACTAGTAAATATTGTTTATGTCTTTCATATTTTAACAATTGGTAAACATATATCATTGGATTTCACACAGAAATTTTGGTATACGATTTTCACTTAAGTTCACCTTAAGTTAAGATTTTCCTTAGAAGCTTTATGAATACCGACTCAGGTGAGCAATATGATAAACCTTTAGCAAACGTTTTAAGTGTCTAAAGCGATGCTATAAAAAACACTTAATAAATCAAATTCTAAAATATGCAGACCAATAAAACACCAACACTGTTACAGGTGTGCAGGGACTTCCTCGCAAATATGATTACGTCCTACGCGACTGGTTCTCACGTTAGTGCAAGGGCTGAAAAGGACATATGCGGCATCTGCAGTGGACGGGAACTGTTTAACCATTATGCGTGCAATTCCATGAAAAGTAAGTACCCTGCGGGAACTGTCCAATCATAATGCATTTAACTGCATGAAAAGTAAGTACCTTGCGGGAACTGTTAAACCATTATGCGTGTAATTGCATGAAAAGTAAGTACCTTGCGGGAACTGTTCAATCATAATGCGTGTAATCGCATGAAAAGTAAGTACCCTGTGGGAACTTTTCAACCACTGTGCGTGTAATTCCATGAAAAGTAAGTACACTGCGGGAACTGTTAAACCATTATGTGTGTAATTCCATGAAAGGTAAGTACACTGCGGGAACTGTTCAACCATTATGCATGCAAATCTTTGAAAAGCAAGTACCCTGAAGGAAATATTTAGCCATTATCCATGCAATTCTATGAAAAGTAAGTACCCTGAGGGAACTATTTTACCTTTATGCATGCAATTCCATGAAAGTAAGTACCCTGAGAGAACTCTTTAACTAGTATGTATGCAATTCAAGGAAAAGTAAGTACACTGCGGTAACTATACGACTAATAGAGCCTATACGTGCAATGTCATTAAAAGAAAACACACTGCGGGAACTGTTCAGCCACTATGCCTACAATGTGACGTAAAGTACGGGTGCTATGGGGCTATTCGATCAATCATTATGCGTGTAATCACATGAAAAATGAGTACAATGTGGGAGCTGTTCTTTATAATGCGTGCAATTATCTGAAAAGTAAGTCCCCTATTCAGCAATTCTGCGTGCAAGCCCTTGAAAAGTAAGTACAATGCGGGAGCTATTCAACCTCTAGGCGTGTATAGTAGGTATATTTGCCTAATAACCGTTGCTAAATCATTATGGATACATTTCCTTGAAAAGTACGTTCATTAACTTAATAACGCTGTTTAACTATTAATATACTTTAATAATTATGCATCTAATTAAATGTTTAAAAAAAAAACTGTATACTAGCCTTATAACTTGTATTGCCTTTGGGATATTTCTGGGCGAAAAACTTGTTTCTGATATAATTGCCGAAGTATTTAGAAATTCAATTTGATTATTAGTATAATGCTCTGCAATTAAACAACGTAGGCAATAGTTGTTTTAACCACTTGATTGTGACAGAATCGATGAATGTTTGTAGGTTATTTCGTTGAAATATCACGGTCAGTATTGTTTTTCAGACCGGATCATTGACCTTGTCAAACGCGACATGTTCAACTGGACAACTTTGGACGAGAAACGTGGAACGAGCGGCTAAAGGGCCCGTAAACGATTGTTTCTCGTGCAGTGTGAAGTATGAGAAACACATACAAAACTTTTCTTTGAGTTCAAAACAATTTAATCACATAAATAAAATAAAAGTGTAGAATTTGAATAAAGTATTCGTCAGCTTTGATTTTACTTTAGTTATTTGTAGATTTTCTAGGTTTATGATGGTTGAAATTTTCGTGAATGTGGTTTTCACCGCGCGAAACAAACAGAAATACGCAATCTTACAATGCAACAGTTTTCATAAGCTGAACAAACAAGAGCTGTCAGTGGACAGCATGATCAACTATTCGACGAATGTTTTAGCGTAGGCTATCCCAACTGTTGTCCTTTCTCAACGTCCAATCAAATATCTAGAAAATGTCCCGCGAGTTTTTTTAGTCTCGAATGATATTTCATCATAATATTGCAGGGGCGGACTAGGATTTCGGGTTAGAATTGACTTTTTTAGAAACTGTAATAGTAAATTTACTATTAGTAATACATCACATGATATACGCATTATAATACACTTCACATACATTATCTTAAATAATAAAAAGTTACGAAAACGTTCGTGATTTTTTGCTGTTTTGAAGAAGGATCTTTTCAGGTTTCGATTTACTGACTCGTAGTGAAAATGGGCATAAATCTGTCTGCATACATACAAACAGGAGTTATCAGAGTTATGAAGATTATTTGTATGAAACCGATGTTGACGACGGTGTTATGTCCCAGGTTTCAAAGGAATACCTTATGCAGTCTCGTTATTGTACTAGTATTTCGATATTAAGTAGGTCCTACCGCGCTAAAGTAGCATCTTGGGTCGATCCGTAGTGTTCTATTGCCCCATCCAAATTTTTACTTTCGAAGAGTTGGGGTGGATTTGGGTCATAGCTGGAATTTCCAACTCTTTATTTTGTTACTGAAATACATGTTAAAGTTGGCGTGGTCAGGTGCTGTGGGAGAAAACGGAGAACTCAGAGGAAACCTCATCTGTACTGTATGGTGACCACCAATCTCGGGCAGTTTTGAAGGTGTAGGACTTTTGAACCAAAGATTGTTACTTGAAAATCTTTCGTTAAAGAGTCAAATATATCTAACCAAAACTAATCGAGTTACAGAGACTATTGCACGTGATGCTTAAGTTGGCGACAGTGTTGTTTGGGGTTATTGGTATTTCAAGTTTCAAAAGGTTAATGTATAAAGATTAAAAGTAAAAGGAACTTTTAAGTTCAGACCTGTGCGAGTAGAAAAACTCACAGACTAGTTTTCTTCGAGTAGTCAAGCTAAAAATCGCGTTAACTTTATTATAATTTTTCACGAGTGGTGAAGATTTATAATACGAGCTTTGTTTTGAACTTATGAAAGATCATCTCAAGTTTTTTACACAATGTGCTGCTAATTTTAAACAAGAGGGCCATGATGGCCCAAAGCGCTCACCTGAGTACTGGCAAAAATGAAGACCATACTGTTCTGACAGGTTTGAAAATTAAGGTATCTAAAAAATACTCATATGTATCTGAAGGGGTGGGGGGTGGGGGGGGGGGGCGGGTAGGATCGGTTTTATTTTATACATCGGTCAGTGCAATGGGCTAACAAATGTACGAATTGACTATTGGAACTGCTGTGTTTTTGCCTATGGTTCTCAGATCATATTTCTCAATATTCTTTAAGGACCCGTTTTATCAAGTCTGTGACAATTCTGGAAAATGCAGAAACACATTTTGATGTCTTTTCGCGGCAGTTTTTGAGAACGAGTGTTTATGTGATAATTGCGATGGCTGTGATATAAGGTCAAGTTTTGCGATTGTTGGAAATCCAATTTTAGTCTTTAATTGGCTGTGACACGTAGATGCAAAGCTCTGTGATAGTATCTGGTTTGTTGCCAAGGTCAATAAAGTCAATCATTTTGCATGAACAAAATGGTAACAGTGCATGCATGCTCACCGGTTTGTTGTCAAGACTAGATGGAAAAAAAAAATCACAAGAAGAGGTAATAGCTCTGGTGATTGTGGCACGATCAAGCCCAGTGTTGGCTTCTGCTGAGATCTTATAATCATACATTAACTGTAGAAGTTTGGTCAAGACTGGATGAAAATAAAGTATTTTGTTTAGAAAAAAAACATTTTTGCATTTATTTTTTGGGGATAAGGGGCAATAACTCTAGTGTTACAGGGTTGCAATCTGGCGTATTGCCATTAAATCCCAACTAAGTTTTGAATATTATACACAAACTGTGCAAGTTTGGTCAACATTGAATAAAAAAAAACGCGTGCAAGCCAATCAATGATAACAAAGTCATCTGGTTGTTATTTCCACACACAAGGGGCAATAACTCTGGTGTTTCTGGTCCAATCTTGCTTATATTCGACTTCACCTATAATTGTATGGTTATAGACAAACTGTGCAAGATTGGTGAAGATTGGATGAAAAATGAAGTCTCTCTCCTGAATAATGTCCATTTTTGTAAAAAAAATTCACAAACAAGGGGCAATAACTCTGGTGATGTTTTAACACCATCTGGCCCATTTTGGGCTTTTGCTGAGATCTGATGGTCATACACAAACTGTGAAAGTTTGGTCAAGATTGGATGGAAAATAAAGTCTATATGTTGGAAAAAGGCATTTTTGAAAATTGTTTTGCATGAAAAAAAGGGCAATAACTCTAGTGTTACTGGTGCGATCTGGCCCAATAACAATCCCGTCCGAGATTTATGGTCATACACAAGCTGGGCAAGTTTGGTTAAGATTGGATAAAAAGTGAAGTCTTCAGCGTGAGAACGAACCCAATTGTTGACCAAACTTTCACAGTTTGTGTATGGCCATCTAATCTCAGCAGAAGCCAAGAATGGGCCAGATCGTGTTTCAAACACCACAGTTATTGCCCTTTGTTAATTAATTTTTTTACAAACATGGACATTATTCAGAATAGAAACTTCATTTTTCATCCAATCTTCACCAATCTTGCAAAGTTTGTCTATTACCACGTGATTACAGTTGAAGTCGAATATAAGCAAGATCGGACCAGAAACACCAGAGTTATTGCCCTTTGTTTGTGAAAAAAAATAAGCAAAAATGGACATTATTCAGAATAGTGTTCATTTGTCATCAAATCTTCACCAATCTTGCACAGTTTGTGTGTGACCACAAGATTAAAGGTGAAGTCAAATATAAGTAAAATCGGGCCAGAAACACCAGATTTATTGCCCTTTGTGTGTGAAAAAAATGTACAAAAATGGACATTATTCAGGATAGAGACTTCATTTTTCATCCAATCTTCACCAATCGTGCACAGTTTGTCTATGAATGTTAGACTACAGGTGAAGTCGAATATTGAAGGTTTGTAACTGTTAGAAATCAAATTGTATCAATCATTTGTTATGGTCATACGCAAACTGTGTAAGTTTGGTCAACATTGAATAAAAAATCGTGTGTGCAAGCCAATCATTGATAACTTGTTGGTGTTTCCACAAACAGGGGGCAATTACTCCGGTGTTTCTGGCCCGATTTTGTTGTTTATATTCAACTTAACTGTAATCTTATGGTTATAGACAAACTGTGCAAGATTGATTAAGATTGGATGAAAAATGAAGTATCTATCCTGAATAATGTCTATTTGTGCATTGTTCACAAACCAAGGGAAATAACTCCGGTGTTTCTGGTCCGATCTTGCTTATATTCGACTTCATCTGTAATATCATGGTCATAGACAAACTGTGCAAGATTGGTGAAGATTGGATGAAAAATGAAGTCTCTATCCTGAATAATGTCCATTGTTGTATATCTGTTTCATAAACAAAGGGCAATAAATCTGGTGTTTGAATCACGAACTGGCCCATTTTTGGCGTCTGCTGAGATCCGATGGTCATACACACACTGTAAAAGTTTGGTTAAGATTGGATGGAAAATAAAGTCTATATGTTGGGAAAAGGCATTTTAGCACTTTTTTGCATGAAAAAGGGGCAATAACTCTAGTGTTACTGGTGCGATCTGGCGCAATAACAATCCCGTCCAAGATTTAATGGTCATACACAAACTGTGCAAGTTTGGTTAAGTGAAGTCTCCAGCATGAGAACGAAACAAATTGTTGACGGCACACGGACGACGCAGGAGAGGTCCGCTATACCAGTAGCTCACCGAGCATTTCGTGCTCAGGTGAGCTACAAAATAAAACAAAAACAACACAATGTAGCATGACAACATTTTAATTTTCATCAACAATTATTCATAAATATGCATGAACAATGACTTATATCTGATGAGTTAGTGCAAGAAAACAAAATAAATCTAATTATACATCATGCTGCGACAACAAAAACATGTCGGTATACAGATATTATCAAAATAAGTGTCCATGCAATAATAGAATAACAAGTCAAACTGAAATTAGTCTATTTTCATATGTAAAAGACGCCAAACTAGTATCCATTAATTGCTGAGAGTGAAATTGTTTCTGCCTCAAACGAAAGCATAACGATATGCCAGAATTTGCAAATATAGTTTCTATTATATTTAATTAGATATACTCAAATTTAGGGCAGTTCATGTTCACAAGAACCAAATTACACTTTGCCTTACTTCTTATTTCAGTTTGTGTGTGCGAAGAAAGAAAGCAAGGACATAACATTAGGGTTTAATACTTGCAATGATTTTTACTACATTTATATATTATTGAATACCTGATATTTGTGACTAATTACATAAAAAATAAACATTATTAAATAGCTAAATAAAATTTACATTAACATTAATATTGTTTACAATCATCAATATGAAAAGAAACCACTACAAAAAGAATTACTAAACATGATGTACTGTTGACCGCAAGAATTACTATAAATGATGTACTGTTGACCGCAAGAATTACTATAAATGATGTACTGTTGACCGCAAGAATTACTATAAATGATGTACTGTTGACCGCAAGAATTACTATAAATGATGTACTGTTGACCGCAAGAATTACAATAAATGATATACTATTGACCGCAAGAATTACTATAAATGATGTACTGTTGACCGCAAGAATTACAATAAATGATATACTATTGACCACAAGAATTACTATAAATGATGTACTGTTGACCGCAAGAATTACAATAAATGATGTACTATTGACCGCAAGAATTACTATAAATGATGTACTGTTGACCGCAAGAATTACAATAAATGATATACTATTGACCGCAAGAATTACTATAAATGATGTACTGTTGACCGCCTCTTAGGCTTGCATTTCAATAACACAAGTCTTCTTGACTTCATACACTAAGTTTGAAAAATATATCTGCTGGAAATAAATTCCCTGAAAAGAATGTTAATAATTTGTGCAAGAAGGCATAAACCTATCATCGTACAACAAAGTTACCCATATCACAAAATTCACCAGGATTCTATTCTTCAGAAGTACACCATTGTTATAATATTTAACGCAAATTCGTATTTCTGGGCATCTAATCACTTTAAACCGGAGCCAATTATATTAATAGACCAGAAACATTACCTCAGCTCTTGGTCTTTTACTTCATATAATGTACAATTAATATAATATTCATACTGTAAACACGTAATAAAAATTCAATATGTGACTATGTTACAGTAGAAACATTAATGCCCAGTTATCATTAACTATACTAGAAAGGAAACAATACCGATGATAAATATATAATCCATAAATATATAATCCATAAATATATAATCCATTTTGACAGTTTGCTGCAAGATATTCGTAATATTTTTTTGGCGAAAAACAAAAATTTGTGTTTGGTTAAAAGCTAAAAATGAGTGAACGAACTCCACCGTGCTCACTTGAAGACTACTCTGGTCATTTAAATAGTCATTATCCCATATTCCAACTGTCATCAAAATTACACAATACAGTGATATTTTTCATGAGCATCCCGCATCTTTCATGCATGAATTTGTCAAAAACAACAACAACGTAGCTCGTACTTTTGCGCATCCTCAGGACCCATTCTTTTTCAGAAAATAACTCATGTTAGGAATATTTATACGTATATGTATGTCTTTATTTTTTTGGAATTTATGGCTATGATTGCTATGTTGATTTTTTTATTACTATAAATATTTATGTGTATTAAGAAACCTTAGACATGTGCAATGCTAGCAGGTTACTCGTAATGAACACACTTTTAACATGCAAAGAAATCATTGATTTGATATATGTGTGTCCCCAAAACCAACAGGTCTCGTTTGAAAAATTATCACTGTAATATAGCAAACAACGGGCCACAGATGGCATTTGTTCCAGCAAGAATCCAGGGCCCAAATCCACAAAGCTCCTAACGAAACTCTTAACTTAAGTTATACTTAAGTCAAAATTTCAAATACCATTTTCTATGTGAAAATCTTTATTTTCTTATTTAAATGTGGTACAATTAGAAGCGTATGTTGATTCTTTACCAAAATTAAACAATTAAACAAAAAACAAACTTTAAATGAAACAGCCAAAGACATGAGGAATTTTATAATTTTAAGAACTTTACTTAAATTTTCCCTAAGGAGCTTTGTGGATATGGGCCCTGGTACAATCTAATAAGTGGCTGGATGTCTTCAACGAAAAAACACACATACTAGTAATATTAGACAATTTAAATCTTTCAAAATGATTCAATATGTGGTTTGGAATGTTGCTTTTTTTAAAAAGAAAATTGTTTATTTGCAAATACAACATCTTGAGGGTTGAAAACCAGAAGGTACCAAGTGCCATTGAAATCAATAGCAGTTAGTACGTTCTGGTGTTCAATCCTTGAGTTTTGTATTTCCTGTCAATATCTTAAACACATGATTTCACGCAATGATCAAACATACATGCATGCTGATAAATAACACCGTTACAACAAAATAAGTGGTTACAGGCAATAAATAAATACAGACATGACATCAGTACAATGTACAAGGCATGTAAATGAACAAGGACGGAATATTGTACTGGATACTTCGTTTATGACTACCAACTTTAAAATCCATATTCGCTGAAATACAGACTTTATCACTTATGACAGTATACATGTATATTCTTACAAAAGCAATATATACTTTCAAATAAAAAACTACCCGATCCTAAAAAACTGCCTTTAAAATCATAATCAAAATGTGATAACCAGAAGAAAACTGGATTTGATTTAAAGCACTGTGTTTTTTAATATATCATATAATTCAAACATATTGGTAAAGCAATGTTATGAACAATGCATGTAAATGAACAAAGGACGGAATCTTATACTGGAGTTCATTTTTCAGTACTAACTTCACAGCCCATACCTTCTGACATCCAGAGTTATGTCTGTAAAAAGTATTTGTAAATACGTGTATAATATATCCAAATATAATAAATGTACACTATGATTTTATAGCACACATGACTTGAAAACAGCAAAACAGTGAAAGGCCATCCATAAAAAGGCCTTAGGGCGCTTGTACTTAACTACATGTTGATATGAGGGGCGTCGTGGGAAAACCGGTCTTAATGCATGTGCGTTAAGTGTCGTCCCAGATTGGCCTGTGCAGTCCGCACAGGCTAATCCAGTACGGCACTTTCGCTTTAATGGTATTTTCTGTTTCAAGGAAGTCTCTTATAAACATAAATCCACTGTAGGCGGAAAGTGACGTCCTGGATTAGCCTGTGCGGACTGCACAGGCTAATCCAGGACGACACTTTACTCACATGCATTAAGTCCGGTTTTCCCACGACACGCCACATATTAAGAACTATACTTGTTGTCAAGTGCACATTGCGAGTTATTCTTCTGAGTAAAATAAAACTTACAGGACAGGAGACGGCCATAATGGTTCAATATTACATATATCAAGCTTCTGAATCTTTTTTTAAGTCAAAATGAATGAAATCCTTCTTCATAGATAAGCCAAAAAATACACACACGGTGAGACCATAAGCTAATGTCACTTTAAATAAGTTGAGCTCACATAAACAACAAAAACATGTACAAATTAACATTAATTTAGATCGCATACCAGAGTAAAGCAAACTGAAATGAATATCTGCACTTACACATGAAAGTGATGCATATATACACTTAAACATACAAAGAGATCGTTGAAAATGTTGGTCTACACACTGGACGGTATTAGAGCATTGTATACTTATATAAAACGCATCTGGCTTTTATATCTTTTCATTCAGTTTGTGGTACTTACAAATAGTCTAAGACTAACATATAACAGCGTATACAATGGGTGGCTTGAGAGTGAGATATATAAACTGACACCAGAATAATGCAAGGGTTAGTTAAGTGTAAATATATGTAATATCATGTAAAGAAATTTGAAACATTTTTCATTTTATAATCCCAAACCTTAGCTCTTTCATATAATTAAAAAACGTACATGTACACAATCAACAGACATATTCAAATTAATTCCACTATATGCTTTTGTTTTGCTGGATTATTTTCGATTTTAAGTACGATACAGGTGTAGATTTATTTTGCTTTTACAAAATCAACATGCATCAAAATAGTTGATAGATACATGTTCAAAGCATAAATATGTTTAGGAAAAAACTTCCATGAGTAATATTGAAAGAAATACACTGCTAAGAACTGCAAAGAAATAATGCACAAAAATGAATGAAAAAACACAAGTCCACTAAGAAAACAATTTAGTTTTATAGCTGATGAAAGTTGATATGTGTACATTATTTATTCATATAATTCATAAAACATCCAATATGGAATTCTTAAGTACAGTTATACTGGGCTCATATTTATAAAGATTCTTAAGCCATTCTTAACTTAAGTTGAACATGAGTCAAAATTAGAATTTGTGGTTAATACACTATGCTTTGGAACATTTGCATGACTAATGCTAGATATTAATACAATTTGAATTATATTGCAAGTTATGTGTCAAAATCTTCCAGAAATGCCTTACTTTGTCAGTAAATCCAATAATTAAATTTGAGATTTTAAGATTTTTCTTAATTTTTGACTAAGATTCTTTATAAATACCAGCCCTGGTACATGTAGCTGAAGATACGCTAATCCACTTTGTAACACAACTCGGCTAATGACATGATCATGGTTTTCTATAACAGACACAACATACTGCTGCAAACAACATGTTCTGATCATTTAAATTCCTCAATACAAGATTTGTGTAAAAATTGAAGGACAAAGTTTAGTACGGGTATATATAGTACAGGTCATGCAAAATAAACATGTTTTTTCCACAATTTTTGTAGCGGTCATCAACTAGCACTCCGCGTAACTCCATAGATTCTGTAATTACTCGTAGATTGCCGAGTAGTTACACAAATATAATATTCTGACTCTGTGACAAGTTAAATATTTGTTTCACATGAACTGTATTGTACACCAGTTACAATGGCCTTATTACAGAAATACGTAAATAATAAAATCCTATTACAAAATTTGTGGCGCGTCGTGAGAAAACCGGTCTTAATGCATGTGCATAAGTGTCGTCCCGGAGTAGCCTGTGCAGTCCGCCTACAGTGTATTTATGTTTAGAAGAGACTTCTATGAAACAGAAAATACCACAAAAGCTGATAGTGCCATGACGGATTAGCCTGTGCGGACTGCCCAGGCTAATCCGGGACGACACTTTACGCACAAGTCCGGTTTTCCAACGACGCGCCTCATTTTATCTTTCTTAACACTGTTATACTACATGAAAGTGTACAAAACGCAACAAAAGAACAAACTATTAATTATTTTCTGTCAACAACATGATATATGCAGTATATCAACATGAGAATAAATATTTAACACCCTATCGGTCAACAAACACAACACATCCCAAACAAAAACATCATGGACAAATGACTACACAAAACAATGGCATGTAAGGACAGAAATTATAGGCCAGCCTGTAATTCTGCAGAGACAGTGTACTGAGCTAAGTAGAGATCAACTCTTTCCAGCCTGTTGCCTGTTCAGTGACTGAAAGTTTGTTTTTTCTGTCCGCAACCAGTTATGACCGTTCAAGTTGTTTTTTTCCACCAAAATTTAAACTCCTACCCAGCTGTTATTAAATTTTCATTCATCGATAATAACAAACACATTACAAGCCTTTCCATGCGCTATTTGCTAAGAACAGGTCAACCATTTAATGCGTGATATTTGAGTTCAATGATCGGATTAAATACGATTTGCATATATACCACAAATATTAACTTATTTTTCTTCAAAGCACATTCTGAATAAAAATGAATCAATTATATCAATTAAATCAATCAAACAATTAATATCTTTTGTCAGTAAGTCAAAAGATCCTGTCATATCCTCTGATAACAGCAATACGTAACAATTTATAAATGGCTTACCCATGATATTAATTCAGAATAGTAAAGAAGTTAAAAACATGTTAGAGATCAATTAAATTATTACTTTGTCAAGTTAAGAAATTATACACATTTGTGTTACATTCGAATGTTTATTTTTAAAACACAGCTTTGAGCATCTCTAAATGACTACCAGAATTCAATAAATTGATCAGTGACCTTTTTTTCTTTTCATATGACATATTATAAATATTAATCTTGTATTATCACACACAATGTGTATGCACACAAAATACTATAACTACTATAGAAATGTTTAGGATTTTGAAATATTCAAAGTACGTTATATTTGAAATGTACACCTGATAACAAAAACTAAAAAGTTATATAGTAAAATATCATAATTACTCATAAACCAAGTGTAACCAAGATGTTGAAATGTTACCTAGTCATATTATATAACCTTGTGAGTCTTACATTACTTGTGACTACTACATCTCAGACCAATGAACCTGCCCTTCTCGAATAAGTGCATTTAATACCCATTTAATGAGCATTTAACGCTGCGGTATTGGCACCGTATTTTTTCTGCGTTTAATACGCATTTAATACACTTGAAAATGCAGAAAAAATACACTTATTACAGAAAAAGTGTATTTTTTCTGCATTAACACACTTAAGTGCATTTAAAGTGAATTTTTCTCCTTGAAAAATGCACTTTTTTTTCACAAAAATACACTTAAGTGTATTTAAAGTGTATTTAAAGAGTATTTTCTAGTGCATTAATACACTTTTTTCTAAAAAATGCAGAAAAAGTACAGAAAAAATACACTTTGTGTACTAAACGTGTATTTAATGCGCATGTAATGCAGAACAAATACGGTGCCAATACCGCAGCGTTTAATACGCATTAAATGCGTATTAAATACACTTATTCGAGAAGGGTGACACTGACCAGGGCTGGCATTCACAAAGCATCTTAAGTTAAATTGTGCCATGTCGTGGGAAAACCGGACTTAATGCATGTGCGTAAAGTGCACAGGCTAATCCGGGACGGCACTTTCTGCTTTTATGTTATTTTCTCTTTCAAGGAAGTTTCTTCTAACCATAAATCCACTTTAGGCGGAAAGTGCTGTGCTGGATCAGCCTGTGCAGACTGCACAGGCTGATCCGGGACGACACTTTACGCACATGCATTAAGACCGGTTTTTCCACGCCATGCCACATATATGTTTCCATACTGGAATCAAGCTAAATGGAAATAAGAGTATTCCACTACAGTTTTGGTATCATGGACACATGAAATATGTGCAAGAACAAAACTGAGTATACATATGAGGCGCGTCGTGGGAAAACCGGTCTTAATGCATGTGCGTAAAGTGTCATCCCGAATTAGCCTGTGCAGTCCGCACAGGCTAATCCGGCACGGCACTTTCCGCTTTTATGGTATTTTCTGTTTCAATGAAATGTCTTCTAACCATAAATCCACTTTAGGCGGAAAGCGTCGTCTGCACAGGCTAATCTGGGATGACACTTTACGCACATGTATTAAGCCCGTGTGTAGGAAATAATTGAAGCGCATACTCATGCCAATTGAGTTAACGAGTGACCGGTCAATTTGTCAGAGCTAAACAATATGTAGGCCATGATTAAATGTTCAAACTGACAAACCTCTATTCAGAACAACTGACTAGCATAGCATCATGTTTTTTATCATCAATACGGATGAAAGCAAAATGATCGCCAAAAAAATAACCTGTGATTACAATACATTCATGCTCATAACGAGATTTCGATGCTTTGAGACTCGGAATTCAACATTAGGCCCTCTGATAACAAAAAAATCTCAATATCAGACTTAATCTCAACTTCTTGAAATACTCACCAATGACAAAGCTTGTTACATATGGGCTTTGTTTTCCATTGGTTAATATTTTAGGTTAAGACTAAAATTAAGCTTAAGAACGTTTGTATTCGTGGGGCCAAAACTGCAAACAATGAAACATACTATGAGATATAAACAAGAGGTAAAAACACCAGTGAAATCCACACAATGTCCCAACAACCCAATTCTGTGAGAAAAATAAAAACATCCTATCTATACAAACACTTCAGATCAAGGTGCTTTGATAACAAACACTTTGTTTAATTTAACAAATGTTAAATACTCTATAAACTATATCAAAAACATGTCAACATTACAACCAGTGACACCTTTCTTTGTGATTTTCTCCAAAACATACTTAAATAACAATAACAAAATAGTCATTTTAAATAATCAACAAGTCAACTGACATCAACATGCTAAAAATGCATATTATTCTCTTGAAAACATTCAGTTCATTTCATTTCAGTGCTTCAAAGATGCATTCTACTTTGTAACAACTAAAAACAATATTAAAGCACACACATTCTTGTAAATGATTCATTTAAATAATTCTTACTATCAAATTAAAATGTGTGGAGAAAAGCAATACATGTTTGGTCCTAGATTATATAATATATTACAGAAAATTATTGATATATGTATGAAATTTTACTATCATTGCTGTAAAAAACCTATATACTATAACTTAAATAACACTTATTTCAATAGATATAAGAGAAAATGTTTGAAAACCATATACTATAACTGAAGTAACACTTATTTCATTCGATATCAGAGAAAGTGTTTAAACATTTCCTGAAAATGGAAGACCTTTTAAAATAGTTAACTTTTCTGTTCCATTAATTATTATTGGAGACCCAAAACTGCAAATGGTTCTAGAGCTCCGGAACAAAAAATTATATACTGAACTTTAACAAACCATATTTTTTATGTATTAAGATATAAAAGCTTACATAAGTAAATAATAACAGATCCATGCTTAAAAAAGCAGCTTACATGCAGATTTCAGTTTGTTCATGTCCAACACTGCACCAAATTTCTTTGAGCCAACCAATGTAGCCAACTTGTGCAATACTTGAGCCATTTTGAAGCATTTCACGAACAAATTGTGTATGAAAAAAAAGAAGTTTTGGGTCAATACATTTTCAGAGTATACCCAGTGGTCTGTAAGTTTTGAGACGTTTGGCAACATAGGAACCAGCCCTGTTTTACAGCGACTTAAACCTACACAAGAAAACATAGAAATCTAAAACCTAGCTCCTACTGATTTACATGCAACTTGCAAATTGAAACATGCTACATTATTAAATCAAATGATCTAACATGGGGCTTCAAGCCTGGGCTGTAAGCCAACTACTGCTATTACCCCGAATATTTTGTACTTATTGCAAGACAGAGTTGTGAAAACTTCATGTAGCCAAAACAGTACAACATTTTCACAGTTTGCACATCGACTTCAAAAAAAAAAGATTCCATGCATTATCATTCGAACATGCATCATCCAAGTCTCCTATAACATCTGCTTCTGCTCTGCAGACCCCTGATTTTGCAGCATCTGCTGCTGCAACATTGCATGCTGTTGCTGCTGCTGGAATTGCTGTTGCTGCTGCAACTGAAGTTGCTGCTGAAGAAGCATTTGTTGTTGCTGGGGTGACAGCTGCTGCGCTCCCACGATCTGAATGTTGCCCTGTTGTGCCAGTAGCTGATGTTGTTGCTCCAGGGAAAGCTGCTGAAACTGGCGCTGTTGTTGTTGTTGTTGTTGTAACTGCTGTTGCTGCTGCTGTTGAATCAGTAGCTGATGCTGTTGAGCCTGACCCTTTGAAAGAAAAATAAACAATGTTCAAAGAATAAATAAATTTAATATGTTTTTCATATTCAATATATGTGGTTATCTCAAACCTTTAATTAGAATTTCCATGCATGTCAAAGGGTTTTTATACAACTAGCACTTTAATACTATTTCTTATTGTTCATCTTGAAGTGTCAACACGTGCGCCTAGATTTACTCAACATTTGGTATAACAACTATAAAAACGTCAGTATTCTATATTTTGAACTTTTGAATATATCAGTCATTTTTAATTCCTTGCTGCTTCAAGATAAGAAAATTCAGCTGAAATATTTCTTCCAAATTTTAAAGGGACTATGTCTGCAAAAAGTGTCCCATGATCGCAATAATGGATAAAAAAAAAAGAAATAATGGGAAAAGAGCTTATGCATTCTGAGAAAAAAATCATTAACTAATTTAGGTCACATTTGTTTGGGCCTTTTCTTGTTTACATTTCAACATCATTATTATGAGTACTTTGTGTAACAATAGTGTGCACATATATTCTCACAAGTCAGAATAGCGCAGATGGTTAGAGCCCAGACAATTGACATTTGTTCTTATGACTCTGAAGACATGAGTTCAAAACCCACTCTGGGTTTTTGTGTTTTTCAAGCATTTATATGTTTTTATCAAACAAATAGTGCATTAATAATATTTTATTTAATGCATAACACTTTTGTACAACTCATTTCTATAACATAATACATGCAACATTTACATTGCTAGAAGAAAATTCTTTGGCAGTCATAGTCCCATAAAACATATAAGGCGTGTTGTGTGAAACCCTGGCTTAATGCATGTGCGTAAAGTGTCATCCAGGATGAGCCTGTGCAGTCCGCTTTTATGGTATTTTCTGTTCCAAGGAAGTCTCTTCTAAACATAAATCCACTGTAGGCGGAAAGTGCCATCTCGGATTAGCCCGTCACTGTGCGCCACAACAAACTTTTTCATTACATTCCAGCAACAGCATTTTGAGATGTATTAGTTACCTGAAAGTGGGCATGCATCTCCTGAGCCACGTGGTACACATACGAGATGTCCGGGCGCTGCTCGGGTATCGGGTTGATGCACATGGCCACAAGTTTACGGAGCTGGAAAATAGATGTCCCTTAAAATGTAGTAATCGCCACAATGATGCAAACGGGTCAAGATGAAATAATGACGAGTGCAAAAATAAATTGTTACACCTGAAAAAATTTATTATATTACATTGACCATAAAAATATATGAGGCGTGTCGTGGGAAAACCGGAAGTGTTGTCCCGTATTAGCCTGTGCATTCTGCATAGGCTAATTCAGGACGGCACTTTCCGCTTGTATGGTATTTTCTGTTACAAGGAAGTCTCTTCTAAACATTAATCCACTGTAGGCAGAAAGTGCTGTCCTGTAGACTGTGCGGACTGCACAGGCTTATCCGGGACAACACTTTAAACACATGCATTAAGCCAGGGTTTCCCATGACATGCCCCATATAATTAATTATTAACCCTCAGCTCTTATGCAAACACATTACTTTATATATGAATACAGGAGATCTAAAGAAGAACGTGTTATTGCAACTACACAAACAATGTTGATGATATGATTTGACAACAAAGAGTTTATTTTATACACCATTTTCAGTAACAGACATTATAATTATATTTAGGTTTAAAGTAAATAGTCTCAAAAATTCTTAGTCCAAACCAGAAAATCAGAGGATTTATGGAGCATGAGCATTAGCAATTTCTAAGACATAATGTTCAAATTTAATTAAACCATTCCAGAAATGTTTTTATGCTAACTACTAAGGTGGTAACGGTACTTTCATGCTATCTACTAAGGTGGTAACGGTACTTTCGTGCTAACTACTAAGGTGGTAACGGTACTTTCATGCTAACTACTAAGGTGGTAACGGTACTTTCATGCTAACTACTAAGGTGGTAACGGTACTTTTATGCTAACTACTAAGGTGGTAACGGTACTTTCATGCTAACTACTAAGGTGGTAATGGTACTTTCATGCTAACTACTAAGGTGGTAACGGTACTTTCATGCTAACTACTAAGGTGGTAACGGTACTTTCGTGCTAACTACTAAGGTGGTAACGGTACTTTCATGCTAACTACTAAGGTGGTAATGGTACTTTCATGCTAACTACTAAGGTGGTAATGGTACTTTCATGCTAACTACTAAGGTGGTAACGGTGCTTTCATGCTAACTACTAAGGTGGTAATGGTACTTTCATGCTAACTACTAAGGTGGTAACGGTACTTTCATGCTAACTACTAAGGTGGTAACGGTACTTTCATGCTAACTACTAAGGTGGTAACGGTACTTTCATGCTAACTACTAAGGTGGTAATGGTACTTTCATGCTAACTACTAAGGTGGTAACGGTACTTTCATGCTAACTACTAAGGTGGTAACGGTAGTTTCGTGCTAACTACTAAGGTGGTAACGGTACTTTCGTGCTAACTACTAAGGTGGTAACGGTACTTTCATGCTAACTACTAAGGTGGTAACGGTACTTTCATGCTAACTACTAAGGTGGTAACGGTACTTTCATGCTAACTACTAAGGTGGTAACGGTACTTTCAAAGGCTATTATTTGGACTGAATTAATACTGAAAGGTAGTAGAGAATAAACAATGAAAGGTAGTGGAGAATAAACATTGAAAGGTAGTGGAGAATAAACATTGAAAGGTAGTGGAGAATAAACATTGAAAGGTAGTGGAGAATAAACATTGAAAGGTAGTGGAGAATAAACATTGAAAGGTAGTAGACAATAAACATTGAAAGGTAGTAGACAATAAACATTGAAAGGTAGTGGAGAATAAACATTGAAAGGTAGTGGAGAATAAACATTGAAAGGTAGTGGAGAATAAACATTGAAAGGTAGTGGAGAATAAACATTGAAAGGTAGTGGAGAATAAACATTGAAAGGTAGTCACAAATGCTTTCATGCTAACTTCCCAAATGCTAATAGTACTTTCAAAGACAGTAAGTGTTACATTGTTGTAACAGACATCAAAAGGTATTGGGGGATAGTCACAAATGCTTTTCATATTAACTACCAAGGGTGTTAATGGTACTTTCAAAAGACAGTTACCTGGTCGGAATAGACATCTGAGGGAAGTGGCGGGTAGTCACACTTGTCGATCTTCTGACACAGGGAGTACAGGTTCATCTTGTCCCCATAGAAAGGGGACTGAAGGGCTGCCATCTGGAATGGGGCAAAAAATTCATATCCAAATACCTATGAACATCAAAGAAATCAACATTATCCATACAACCACATGTACCAGGCATCTTTGTTTAATATTAACTACATTTACAGTGTTGTTGTTTTAGAGGCGGAATACCTTATTTTGTAAAAATAACATTTCTTATGTATGAAGTTATTGTTTCAGGATTAAATTCATGTAATGACATTACAATATTCCAATTTATTGGAAATGACATATAAATGAATATCAATAATAACAATGTGCACGCAAGTCAATTTATGGACTCTGGGACTTGACTTAAAAAATAACATTACATCTACTGCTGAAATATTGCATTTAATCAAGCACAACTGTTATACATGTAGGTGTATGTTATACATGTTTGTGTATGTTGCACCATAAAAAAGTGGAAAAAACAGATTTCCTAGGGTTTAACTTTCATAATCTTTTTTAATAACTTATTATGTTTTTCTTTTTTCTTCTTTTTTTTTTACATGGTAATACTGATCAGCAGAACTAAATGTTTTCAAATTACAATGGATGTCTTATGACTTGTAGACAATACAGTTCTTAATAACAAATCCACAACTGCATTTAAGTACTGGGCGCTAAATAAATTTGTATTTGGAACAAGCTGACCATGGATTAGGATAATCCAAATTAGGCAAAGAAAGGATTAACAGCATTAACCTCTCTGTTTTTTATGCATAATATTCATCAACATTAAATCACGTTTTGAGGGCCGACTATTAAACTGTTGTATCTGACACAAGAATGTTTTTTTTTAGCAGGTACAACAGTTTCAAACTCAACCCTCGATTTTTTAAGTTTAATTACTTTAATCGTTTAATACAAATTGAATAGGTTCTTGTTCATTACAGTGATTACAATCATTTTCTCAAGCATATTATGAATATGTCATTCTCAAGGCGTAATTAACGCCATAATGCGAGGGCTTCCATATGTTTACTGCGTTAATGTATATCATTACAATATCTTCAAATGAAAATATTCACACCAACACCAAGTTGATACACTTCAACACAAGATTCCTTTTCAGATATATTAAATCACATGACTATCTCATTACCTCGATTTACCTGTACGTTAAAGCAGGGATATAGAGGATATTTGTTCGTTTTCGGTGTGATAACGCGTGATATCGTCACCGGAAAGGGAGACAATTAATTTTTTCACGAGGGCTTGCGCGAGTGAAAATATGTATATTGTCTCCCTATCCGGTGACGATATCACGCGTTATCACACCGAAAACAAACAAATTTTCTTTTTATTTAAATGCTACTGGAATATTTTTACGTTTGATTTTAATTTAGGGGATTTTCAACATGATATTTATAAGATTAAGTCCGCACTATTTTCTCTATAATGCGTAGTAATCGGAACTAGTAATAAACATTCCAGCGCCATCTTGGATTACGATCACGTGCCATGGATTAGATCTAGTTACGTAACAATCGCAATTTTTTTTTTACTCAAGGCATTATCATGGCAGCATGTTTACAGTACGACAGTCACTATGCTACACAGTATGTTCATAGACAACGCAGAATCAGTGTTTCTAACTTTATTTAAGTTTAAAATTGGATACACGTAGTCGTTGAATAATGGTCAGCTTTTAAATCAAGAAGTTATAACACACTGCTAGCTTTAAATATATTTATGATAAAAGTACATATATTGAAAGTGAAAGTGCGTTCAGTTCTCCAAAATTCAGTTTTCTAAAAATACCGTGTGCATAGGTGTTATTATGTAAACAATAGTTAACACAGTCACGACATTCACACGCACATGTGTTTTCGCTAGCAATTTAAGCTGATTAAACTCGTAGATGCGCGTTAAAATGTAAAACAACAAAAGATGTACTGTTAGGAGTGTTCTGAAATTGAATAATTAAGCGAATAAAGTGTTTTCTATATTAATTATTCGGACTTAACAACACAATTGGATTAAAAGTCGGTCAAGAATTTGAAGAAAACAAGATGGCGGAGAATTAAACGCTGAACACTAATTACAAGAACACACATTGGATACTTAAATACTAAATAGTGGTTACTGGATACAAAAACTTAAGACACCCAAAACAATATAATTATGTGCTTAATGAACACAAGTTATTACTTAAGGGTACACTGGATTCTTATTATATTTTGGAATTGGAGAACGGGCAATACAACAATTATGTAAACAAAGGGAGACTAGACTACTGTTCATAGCAACAGTAAACAACAAGTGCAAGTGTAATATGCTGGGATGAATAAAGTGCAAAGGATAAAATTAAATCTTTGAATGCTAAAATTAAATTTGGACCAAGATGACAAGCTCCAATGCCTTGTGGGTAAAACTTGTACCCACAAGGCATTGTCTGTTCTAGTCTTCTTGGCTCAATACGACCGAGGAAAATCCAAGAGGCAATAAGAGGAAAGATGCTTCAATATATCAGAGAGGTATTCTTAACATTTGGTGCTATTAATCTTCACTACTTTTCTTTTTTGTCAATTCTGTATGATAAATGGTGGCAAAACCTAAAATTAAATATTGTTCAAATCAAATAAAATTTAAAAAAAGTAGTCCATCACTGTGAGTGATATAGGGATATATCTCACTGATATTTTTCTATATTTCACTACTTTGCATTAAATAAATTAATTTACCCTCGCCCAGTCGTTTTGCAGATGGGCGACAGGGTCCAACCAGTAACTGCATACTTTTGGAAGATTTTCTCATAATACACACTTATAATGCATTTAAAACATTTA
Source organism: Congeria kusceri (assembly GCA_027627225.1). Lineage (NCBI taxonomy): Eukaryota > Metazoa > Mollusca > Bivalvia > Myida > Dreissenidae > Congeria > Congeria kusceri. The sequence continues at coordinate 15,577,627 of CM051037.1, read as the reverse complement.
TATCGAAAGTAATTCCCTTTAAGTTTTTTTTAATATCTCTCTGTTTGGGAAACATTTGACAGTGTTATTGTGTTGATACCCAGGGTAGATTTCCAAGAAGGTTCTAATGAGGTCAGGTGTCTCATAATTTCACGGATGGGCTAGTAGGTTTTCAGGGTAGCCAGCCCAGTTGGCTCCAAACCTCTGATTGCAAGTATATACCCCTGTAAAAGGCATGATCCATTCCATTAATACAATAACATGCACTCTACCTCGTACAGAAGACATCCCAGTGACCAGATATCAGACTTGAAGTTGTAGCCATTCTCATGGATCCTTTCAGGTGACATGTAGTACGGAGTGCCAACTGGAATCACAATTCAAATGATACGTGTAATCAAATAAGCTTGCAGCTGACAAGTTAATGAACATGTTTGAAAAACCAACCCATGACAAGTTTAGGCATTCTATCAGCACTGAAAATGTAGAACACTGAACCTTTGGGAATCCGGACAAAAGCCTGCTCATTGTTTTTCACATCCCGGACATTAACCCGCTTGTAATTTTGACGACCCGGACAAAAGCCTGCTCGCAATAAATTAAATAAAGTACATGGCTGAAGTATTTGGAATTGGGCACAACATTTTTCTCTTATGTTTTTTCAAATTTAATTTAACAGTAATTAAAGTAATAATTACCATTATCATAATGGCTGGCTGGATATGGGCGATAATTAAATGTGGCGCGTCGTGAGAAAACATGTCTTAATGCATGTGCGTAAAGTGTCGTCCCGGATTAGCCTGTGCAGTCCTTTCCACTTTTATGGTATTTTCTGTTTCAAGAAAGTCTCTTCTAACCATAAATCCACTTTAGGCGGAAAGTTTCATCCCGGATTAGCCTGTGCGGACTGCACAAGCTAATCTGGGATGACACTTTACGCACATGCATTAAGTCCAGTTTTCCCACGACGCGCCTCAAATAAAATAATGTAACTGATGTAAATTTCACAATTTAACACAAACTGAGATTGTATTCATACAATTTCAACGAGCCGGCAATTGAAAAGTTATGTGAATCAAATATCCTGACTCTGCTGAGGCAAGAAAACTATTTCATTCGCCTGAACTGTACAGCACATCTACAATATGTCAAGCGCAAAACATTTCGCAATAAAACAAAATCAACATCATACCTAACGAGTGGGCCGCGGTGGTCTTCGAGCTGAAAAATCGCCCCAGTCCAAGGTCGCCCAACTTCACGACCCCCTGAGCCGTGATGAACACGTTAGCAGGCTTGATGTCGCGATGCATGATGCGCCGCGAGTGCATGTGGTTCAGCGCACTGCATATCTGGATGAAGTACTTCCAGATAGTCTTCTCTGGGATCATGCGGGTCTGACGCTTGAAGTGCTGCAGAGCAGAGGAAAACAGTTAGGCTTTTATTTGTTTTATAAATAGTTTAACAAATTATTTCGATAAAGTTGTAGACAGGTGGTGGGAAAAAAGGGTAGCAATGATGCCAGGTTAAATTTTTTGTCACTACAATGTCTCAGTCTGTTTCTCTTTGTTCATTTTAAATGCATTTATCCCTGCTGTATGTACTTTTCATAATTGCTCACTGAACAAAAAATTGGTCAAACAATGGAGCTTTCTTGTTTCAGGCTTTCAAACTGCTTAAAAAATGTTGTGCAGCAGATCTAGCAAGATTTATTAAAAATGTATGCCCTCAATAATCTGATAATATTACTGTGTCTGTGAATAGTAAATGGCTAAATATTGATTCTGTTTAAGATGCTGACACCAAAGTCATCAAATAAATATGAACACAATGATTGATCCACCCATCATGAAAGACTCTAAGTACTAGTCCCAGCCAGAATATGGACTCACGGCCATTCATCAAGTACCGATAAGTACTAGTCCCAGCCAGAATATGAAGTACTAGTCCCAGCCAGAATATGGAGTACTAGTCCCAGCCAGAATATGCAGTACTAGTCTCAGCCAGAATATGGAGTACTAGTCCCAGCCAGAATATGGAGTACTAGTCCCAGCCAGAATATGGAGTACTAGTCCCAGCCAGAATATGCAGTACTAGTCCCAGCCAGAATATGGAGTACTAGTCCCAGCCAGAATATGGAGTACTAGTCCCAGCCAGAATATGGAGTACTAGTCTCAGCCAGAATATGGAGTACTAGTCCCAGCCAGAATATGGAGTACTAGTCCCAGCCAGAATATGGAGTACTAGTCCCAGCCAGAATATGGACTCACGGCCATTCATCAAGTACCGATAAGTACTAGTCCCAGCCAGAATATGGACTCACGGTCATTCATCAAGTACCGATAACTTAGTCCCAGCCAGAATATGGACTCACGGTCATTCATCAAGTACCGATAACTTTACGCCGCATATTGAGAAAACATACTGACATGACATATGCTCTGAAGATATAAACCAATAACAACATGAATTGTTGTATATTCTGCAATAATTCTTGAGAGCAGGCAATGTAAACAACAAACTGGCTTGACAACCTTGATCATGCGTGAGAGGTCCCCAGCATCTGCTAGCTCCAGTACGATGTTCAGCTCGTTGTCTTCTATGAAGGACTCCAGGTACTTGATCACATTGGGATGGTTCAGTTGCTGTAAACAGAACATGGTCAGACATAGATTAAACAGAACATGGTCAGACATGGATTAAACAGAACATGGTCAGACATGGATTAAACAGAATATGGTCACATTGGGATGGTTCAGTTGCTGTAAACAGCACATGGCCAAACATAGATTAAACAGAACCTGTCAGACATGGATTAAACAGAACATGGTCAGACATGGATTAAACAGAACATTGTCTGATGTCAGACAGAGACTAGTACTTGATCATATTGGGATGTAAACAGAGTTGAAAGCCTTAGACATGACAAAAACGCTGATACAGATTTATGAGATAGTAAAAGAGAAATAACTATCAGTTATACAGTAATGTTTTTGACAGTTATAAAAACAATGACAAGGAAATACAGCTTGTTGTTGCAAAATGCTTTCAAACTGAACAATCCAGTCATTTACAAGCGTTTTTGGTAAGTCTACTAGCAATGAGGAAAATAATTTAAAATGATCTTAACATTTCAATATCAGAAGTTGGACTTTCATATATACAAGAATATGACTATTTGGACAGAAGACTGAAAATCTCTTAATATAACATACTACATATGTCTGATAAACCAAACATGTGTTTGCTTAGTTGACTTGATGAGCAAGGCTTTTTTTCACCTCTTGGGGATGGGGCCCTTTCCTGAAAATTTTTCTTAGCAGGGGAATGACAAATCCTGCGGTAAGATCAGTTTTAGGGAAAAACTGCATGATTTGAAAGAGTTTTTCTGAGCGTGTGACACCATATAACGCCCCTACTTTAGAAGGAAAAAATAGCCTAGATGAAGGACATGCTAACTGCCAGTAATACACATGATGCAATTTATTATTTTGACTTTTATGTAAACTCCGCTTGTAACGATATTGAGCGGACCATACAACTAATATCGCTATATCCGAATGTCGTTACATCTGTAAATAGGCAAACAAGAGCATGGGCATACAAGTTATATAAGAGAGACACAACACCGATCATTTTACATAGAGAACTATGTATAATAAAAGATAATAATGCTGTTTTAATGCAATCAATTGTTGACAATTAAAACAAGAGGGCTATAAGGCCCTAGGTTGCTCACCGGAGGGGCTAAGGAATTAAACTGTTCTGAGCCAGTTACATGAAGATTCGGGTAAAATTGTGGCCTCTAGATTGTTCGCAAGCTTGTTTTTTTTCAATTTGGCCTGGTGACCTAGTATTTTACCAAATGTGACCTGAGTTCGATTGCGACAAATGTTCTAAGACAGTTTCATGATGATTGGGATACAAAATTAATGTGGCCTCTAGAGTGTTCACAAGCATTAAATTTTTTTCAATATATCCATATAAGAAAAACTGAACCCCCTCCCCTGGCGGCCATGTTTTTCAACGGACCGGAAACATTTTCTTGCTCAGCAAAGATATGATATGAACAAATGTTCTGAGCAAGTTTCATGTTGATTGGGCAAAAAATGTGACTTCCAGAGTGTTCACAAGCTTTTTCTATAGCCCAATTAGGAAAACTGCCCCCCCCCCCCCCCTAGCGGCCATGTTTATTGTCAGACTGGAACCGTTTTCGAGCTCGGCCAAGATATCATAAGAACACAAATGTCCTGAGCAAGTTTCATGTTGATTGGGCAAAAAATGTGACTTTTCGTGTTCACAAGATTTTTCCAAAGCCATATAAGGAAAACTGCCTGTCAACCCCCTGGCGGCCATGTTTTTCAACGGACCGGAACCATTTTCGAACTTGGCCGAGATATCATAAGAACAAACGATCTGAGCAAGTTTCATGTTGATAGGGCAAAAAATGTGACTTCTAGAGTGTTCACAAGCTTTACCTATATTAGGAAAACTGCCCCCCCCCCCCCCTGGTGGCCATGTTTTTCATTGGACCGTAACCATTTTCAAACTTGGCTGAGATATAAAAATAAGAACGAAGTTCTGAGCAAGTTTCATGTTGACTGGGCACAAAATGTGACTTCTAGAGTGTTCACAAGCTTTTTCTATAGCATATAAGGAAAACTGCCCCGCGCCCTGGCGGCCATGTTTTTCAACGGAGCGGAACCATTTTCAAACTCAGCAGAGATATCATAAGAACAAAGGTTCTGAGCAAGTTTTATGTTGATTGGGCCAAAAATAGGACTTTTAGAGTGTTCACAAGCTTTTCCTATTGCCATATACGGAAAACTGCCCCACCCCCTGGCGGCCATGTTTTTCAACTGACGGCCAATTTCAGCCGAGATATCATTACAACAAATGTTCTGAGCAAGTTTCATGTTGATTGGGCAATAGAGTGTTCACAAGGTAAATGATGGCATGACGGACAACGGACAAAAGGCAATCACAAAAGCTCACCATAAGCACGTTGTGCTCAGGTGAGCTAAAAATCAGGATTATTGCAAACAAGAAACGTCTTCAAAAAAGACAATCGGTGTTGAAATTAATATTGAGATGTCATGTTTTACCCGAAACATAATACAAGAGGGACAAGATGATCGTTTACGTGACTTCTCGGACCCCAGCGTTTTTGGTCCCCACTAAGTATACTTCTCAGACTGTAGATTTTTCGGACACAATAAGAACACTTATCGGACCCAAAAGTAATTTGAGATAAGCTCAAACATTATTCATATGTGTACCGTGAATAAACCGATTATTCCTTCTATGTTTTCACCGGTGATAAATGCATAACATAAATGCTAGTAATTTACATTACTATAACTGTTACATGAATTTGTCAGGCAAATTTAACAAAATAGCATTGTCAGAAAATAATTGCGGTAATGAATGAAAATTATTATATATCAGACGAGTGTACATAGTTATGTTAAATAATATACACCAAGTATCATTAGTTTTGCAAATAATGTATTCATGCTATGCAAATGAAGAAAAAGTAACTAATTGATGAATGTGTATTAGCATATTTATACAGTACGCTAGTTTTAAATGATGCACCCATTTTCTGGAGTGTGTTGAATAGGCTAGAATAGACCATTTCATACCAATCTTCGCCGAATTAATATCTACGTATGTTTCAGAGCACAGATATCGGTCAACCAATGGGATCATTGTAATTGCTATTCATAGAGCGTGCCGCTGATAACGGCTAAACAAAATAATTATTTCATTATGTGAATTAATATTACATTCTGTTCATGACATACAACAAGTAAAATTGTTCATAATTATGTTCAGTTCTAGCGTGTATGTCAAAGATATTTTCATAACTTTATTTTAACTGCTTATCTAAACAATTATGTAAATTTTAATCCCCAAAAATATGCAACAGTTATTAGTAGACATCAAACCATTGCTGTAAGTTTGCTTTCCCTAAAATTTGAACATTTGCCCAATTCTGTTGGCATTCAGTTTTCCCGCTGCATAAAATTATCGCAAGAAATCAAGGTCAAAAGTGATCTTAAACAGCTTCGCCGAATAATCACTATAATTATATATATTATCGTTACAACCGATGTTATATCAATTGAAATATATAGGGACCCAACCTTTACTTCATCTATGGAAACTGAACATTAAAAATTTATGAAAATGGCCAAGCGTTTCTAACTGTATGTAAATAATTGATAGGCACAGAAAGTAATGTGTTAGCCTGTATCTCCCAGGTCAGTATTTGTAGCATGCAAGTTGCTCTATATATACGAAACAGACATGGACTTAAAGGGACTATGTCAACAAAATAAATGCCTTCCTATTGCATTATAAATGATATTTTATGATAGAAATAAGTTATACTAAAAACTTGGCTGTAAATAAATAATAAATAGTAAAATACACAAAGAGATATATGATAAAAACAAATTAACAAAAAAAAGTTGAAAAAATTAAAACCCCTAGTGGGTATCAAACTCACGACTTAAGAGCCATACAAAGAAATGACCGTAGACAGCTCGTTAAAAACTGCACTATTCTGCTGGGTAATATATCATGTGTAAGATATGGTTATACAAAGTAGTCACAATTCTGACGTCAAAATGAAAACATAAAAAGGGCCAAACGAACACGACCCTAACGAACATAAATGGATTAATATCTCAGAATGCATACCCTCTTGTCCCATTCTATATACTGGTACCCAGTTTTAACCATAATTACATGCCAGTTTTAATATTTCAATTAAAGATATTTTTTAAGAAATTGCCCCCTTGAGGCCCTTTTCGATGACATAGACCCTTTAAGGAGTTTTATTATTGTAATAATCCACTTATGTTATTACTATTAAAGGAGCTTTGAGAATAGTCCAGCCCAGCTCAATGCTTGTTGAGAAGGATGCACTAACTTCATGCCTACAGGGTTGATTTCAAATTATGAGTGCTATTTTAAGACAATTTGAAATAAATGATAGTCTGATGCAAATGTTTTATTAATTAAAAGTAAGAAAACTAGAATATGTTTGGGAAAAAAACATATTTGTGACAAAAAACAAAGAAACTGAAAACCTGATACAAATTAATTCCAAATTATTTTGTGTATGAAATCTACAAAAATGCTTGCTAGTTATGTTGAGCTAGAAAGCTTTGATTGAAAATTTATTCTAATTATAAGCATATAATGTTTACAACAAACTGATTTTGACAGCTTTAAAGAACATTTTATAGCAATAATGTACGACAAATTGTAAATGATACTGAGTGACAGGTATGTCTAATCTCACTGTTATCTTCTAGCTGTTACTGTATTTCAGCTTGTATTTAACAATACAAAAACAGGTGGGCATTATGGCATTTGAAGACACAGGTGCATCTTAATATGTTCAGAATAATTTATTCTTGCCCTAATCTCTAACAAAACAATTCACAAGAAAAATGATATTTTACCATCGTGAACATCAGAAAAACAACAACAGACCAGCATGCCCACCAACTTTAAAAAATAGGGGTACATGTACTCTGAACCTATTAAAATTTGGGGTACACAGTAAAAAATGTGGGTACAACTAAATAACTCCTTGGTTTTTGTACGTACCTATGTTATAATGTAAAAAAATAAGTCTTCGTTTATATTCGACTACTATTTAATAACATACTATATTATAATATCTTCGCACAAAAATAACAAATTTGAGTGTCCGAATTAAAGCATATCCGAAATCGGAACTTACGATATTTTACGATCAAATTCGACAATTTGTATTGTTAAGTTAGGGATCCCCATATAATTTTACTACCGAATAGGACAGAATAGCGCGTGTTTTATACGGTATTAATTAATTACACCCACTTACATGGACTCCCTTTTTTTTTAAAAGAACCGTAGAATACCAGTATTTGTCGCAGACGACATGTTCAATGATGCAGAATGTTTCAACCTCCGCGCAGAGATCTGATTGGTTCCGAGCATAGCATAACCGTTAACCGTAGGGGTGGTAACCACTGCATGGAGTTTGAGAATGTTCTTGAATGCAGTGTTACATAGAGTAGCCTCCCTTTCATTGTAAATATCATGCCACCCGTGTGCACACGCCTAAATATCCGTTAAATAATTCCGCTGTCAACATTGACCAGAATTGGCCGAAAATTAATGCACAATTTTGCTCAGAAATTTTTATGCGTGCAAGTACCCCACCAATCTAAAAATTTTGCGTGCACCACGATTTTTTGCGGTGTTTCATGCAGTGTTTTGAGTGAATGGGCATGCTGAACAGACTAGCTTGTTTTGGGTTAAAAAGAGAGAAATTACACATAGCAACACTAAAGCATAAATTACGCATATGCTTTTATAGCTATGGTTTTTTTGTTCACTTATCTTACATTACCGTCTTGTCATGGGGGAAGAATAATCTAAAGTAATATTAAAACCCTTCAAGGCGTTTAGAAGTTATGGAGCTACAAACACAAATCCTTAACATTTGACCTTGAAATTGAATTGTGACCTTGACCTTTGACCGACGAGCATGGGAGATGTATGCGACACATCGTCTGGTCATGGGGAATAATAAGCTGATGTAAAATTAAAATCCTTCCAGACATTTAGAAGTGATGGACTGGAAAAATCCTTGACCTCTGACCTTGAATTGTGTGGTTGGCCTTAAACCTATGAGCATGGGATTTGTATGCGACAGATGGTCTCGTTATGGGTAATAATAATCTGGAGTAATATTGAAATCCTTCAAGGCGTTTAGAAGTTATGGAGCTGAAAATGAAAATTCTTGACATCTGACCTTGAATTGTGACCTACACCTTTGACCGACAAGCATAGGAGTTGTACGTGACACACTGTCTGGTCATGGGGAATAACCATCTGAAGTAATATTATCATCCACCCAGGCATTAAAAAGAAACAAATCTGGATGGATGGAAGACACACCCACGGACAAACGAAACGGACGGTGCGACGACTATATGCCCTCCTAACGGGGCATAAAAAAATGAATACCTTAAGAAGGTCTATTTCTTTCTTGCAGTCTTGTCTGGCCTTTGCATCCATCATCTCAAAGATCTGTAAAAATATGTCAATATGATGGTCAATCACATAATTGTTTTTGCAAAAACAATACATTTACATGGTGAACAAATATGTTGCAGTCATTTTCTTCACAAAATTAGCATGACTTGTTCTTCAACACTAGAAATTTCTCAATCTGATAAGTACCACAGAACAACGAAGATAAGGTGCGTATTTGCATAAATGCCCAATTGTGTAGCACCATCTACTTAATTAATTAAAAATTTAGCTTGAATCCTAATTTCTAATTCAAGAATAGTTATAAATACTGGAAAAGTCTTTATTACCTGTACTTTCTTAAGAGCGAGAACGCTGCCTGTTGCTTTGCAGATGACCCTGTACACCTCGGAGAACTGTCCTTTGCCAATCTTTTTGTCAATGATGAATGCGGACAGGGTACCGTACATACTGCTGCTCTCCGACTGGTCCCCTGCCTCGGCTTCCATACTCATGTCAGCCATGATGCTCTGAAATCAGAAGAAGGAAATATTTACAAAACGCTATGACTAAACGTCAAATACTGGTGATAATTAAGGTTACACAAAATATGACATTAAAACAAATATTTAGATCTAGATCTACTATATTTATGTTATGCATACAAGACATTATCAATATTTGCACAATTAAACACGTTCTAAACTTGAGGAGTGCAGTTCCTCTGATACAGCGATGGAACTTTCTCCATATGTAAATAACAATGAAACTGCTGGAACAACACGTGGCGCACTTTCCTTTTTCTGGTGTTTTTCGAAGTGATGTTTTCAGTTTAGTTACAGCGCAGCGTTTTGCCATAGTGCTGTCTTTGATTTCTTTTTACTTGCCTTTTAGTTACCTATACATTCGTTTTCTTGCGCGACATATTCCTTAATTTCCTTTTTTCTCACGATACGTGGTCTTTTTGACTGTTTGACCATATTTTCCATACGTCCTAACAGAGGGCTGCTTTTTCTGCATTTTAAATAGGACTGTCTTTTTATACGTCGTCTTTGATCCCGCTTTCTTTGCACTGAACTAATCATTGAAAATAATAAATACCCATACATAATATTCATGAATTTCACGTTCGGATTGACGTTTAGAAACGTAGGGGACATTTTATGGGGACTAAATAATTTTGTAATAATTTTGTATTTATAGTGAAATGCAACGTCAGATCGGCATGAAATTTAAATAGTATGTAATTAGAAAACAGAGTTTTTTAAATATATAATTGTTACAAAAATACGCTTAAAAATAAGAAATATAAGATGGCTTTAAAAAGCGCATGTGTGTTCCCAAATGACGTTTGAACGGTCGGGGGACAGTAATTGGGACTTTAAAAACATCAGCAAAGAAACACATACTTCTTCATCTCCATACCAAAATTGCATTTATAAAATTTGATAACAATATAACAACATTAAACAGAACTAATATGGTTTAAAGGTAAAACTTATCAGTTACTTTTAAATTGGGACATTTCGTAGTACTTTGCAATTTCGCCTTATTTTTGTAATATGAGGACATTTTTTACGAAAACAAAAATCTGCATCACGAACGGAAACGACGTTACTACGTTTACACAACTTATTCTACATTTTCGCTTGCATTTTGGGATTATAATTTGGGTAAAACCTTCAAAAGATATAACTAAATGTAACACTTGACACCATATTTTTTTATTATTCATATATTATAAAGGATCTGTTTTTCTGTAAGCTGCAATTAAGCTTGATTCTTTTAAATCCGTGTGCTGCATAATTTCATAAAGTTTAATTTGATATGCGGTGCAATTAAATGCGTCTATACAGTATTTTTTTTAAATCCCGATCTTGGCAGTTCAAGTGGGCAAATTTTTTAATTATCACCAGTATTTGACGTTATGTCATATAGGGATTTACAGTCTCCACATAATTCTGTCCGACTTTGGACAAAGCCAGTAAAACTGTACGAGGACCAGGAATATTGGCCGGAACACTGGCCCTCGTGGCTGGTGAAAAATTCTAGTTTGTACGCTAAATGTCTTTGAGTCAGAGTGGCCAGTAACACCGGGCAATTAAGACTACCCAGACCTTGTGGCCAGTAAATTGCAAAGTTTGGGACTTCTGAGGAGACTGGATGTATAACCACGCCTACTCATGTCAAACACTGTTGACAATATACTTATGTTTTTTGAATAGCTAAACATGTTTGCAATCAAATCTCGCTTTATGGTCCAATGGATGCCTGACAGGATAAACTGATATACCAAAGTTAACGTCATCATGGACTTCCCCAGGCCGTTTTAGCGCCCCGGTCTCGGGGCGCTTGAATTTTAACTTGAACATTCCCGGAGAGCCTAAAAGTAGTGTTGCGCTTCTAAACATTGCCAGGGGCGCCTGTATTTTATCAATTAATCAGCTGTGTTGACTGCAGTAGACCGACAGTACCTGCTGTGAAAGCTAATCTCTCGTGTCATAAAGGCCGGTGAATGATCAAAGTGAGTGTCACTCCGCCGAAAATTTTAACAATTTGCAGTTATTCCTAAGCCACAATCAATCACAGTGAAGCCTCGCCCCTGTAGGCGGAGTTTCATCGCGCAGTAAAATTGATATACATCAATAGAAACGCTCAGGCTGTCTTCGCTATGAATGACGTTATCATTGACCAATCGGCGCAATCGGCATGAATCCACTCACAAGTAACGTTATTTTTCACGTCAATGCGTATTATCGATCTAACAAGCAAACACTCGGCCTTTCGTATTTTATAATATTCACACTTATTTATTTGCTATATTTAATAACTACCACCCACGAAAATCAGTCTAAAATACGCTAATATGAAATCGTAATCGGAAAAGCCTATCCAGTGTTACTGTTGTAGTCTCGTAACATAGGCTGTCTTGTTGTACATGCATGCCATGTAAAACCCGTGTTTTCAACAAAAGAGAGCGAAATTTTTGCTGACAACCATGACGTCACGTTCCACGCATTGAAAGCGTGCGTGTACGGACCCATGTGCTTTAATTTTACTAACATTTGACGCGCTTAGGCACGATGTGCACGAGGAAATTTTCCCGCCATTTTTGCACGAACAAAGCATGTATAATATAAATGTATAATTTTAGTCAAGATCTTTACAATTCACCAATTATCCAGTCAGTATTATGTTCAACAGTTATTACGATTAAAACAGTGTTAAAACACTAAACGCATGCCCATATCAACATAATTAATTGGACAAAAAAGGCTCCATAGGTAGATCGAGTGTAACCTAAATTCGAGAACGACGAGAATAGTTGGTTTGAACATGACGTCACTGCGCGAATGGGATGCGCACTGGACATAAACATCTGGAAAAATTATTAGCTACTTTCAGGTTCGTAACAAAATTGATGCCTGATGCTTGTTAAAGGCTAGAGGTATACCGTCTTAACGGTAATGTTTCGTTTATTTCATTTCGTTTTTAAACGTTTTCAAAAAATGAAAAGCTGTTTGCCTAAATTTTAAGAGCTAAAACGCACCAGATAACGTCGTTTGACACATGCCGCAAAAAAAAAATTCACATAGGGAGGGGTTGCCCCTCCCTTACCCACCCCTCACGGGACCAAGGCGCCTGAGCAAAATCTTGGGGAAGGCCCTGGTCATGTTACAGACAATTTTAGATGTCATCACTGACTGTTAAACCCAAGCTATTTTCAGTGCATAAATGACTGATACATTTTGCCTATTTAACCTTGTGTTGTCAATCCTCTACAAACTCCTCCACATAACAACTTACTTTGGCTAATGTTTGCATTGTTTTTGCGCCAATTGAAACATTTCAACCAAATAAAAAGCGTGTCCTACAAGAACAATCTATCCTGTACATTCAGCAACAGAAAAACTGTAATCATTTCTGGTTTTGCACAACTATATCAAGACATTCGAGGTAACTATCCAATGGGCATTATTTACCTTTCTTTTATTATACTATAAATATTGTGTATTTCTGTATGACCAATAAATAGACATTGTTATTGGCACCTGTGAGTTCTATAATGACATAACAGTGATTTTTTTCAAGGCAATTTGGGGCCGAAATAGTACCCCATTCAGCAAGTTGGGGATGACTTTTTGTCTGATCTATTTTTATTTCATGTATAGGTTTTCTTCTAGACTGATCAAGATGTTTATATCAAAAGGCATACATTATGTTTTAATTACCTTTAAGTTACTTTCACTTTCTACAAAGTACAAGGACTTTACTGCCGCTTACTTTCATTCAAATGTTGCCTCAGCCAGTGTTTGCATATAATTTGTGCACAGTGATGATTTTGAATATCTCTTTTATTAATAATCACTAGTAATTGTAGTTTTTTTAACAAATGAAGATGTACAGAAGTACATTAGACGATATCAGCGTATGCAAGTTGTCAAGTAACAAGACATCATATAATATTCATAATTCATATTCTAAGTAAACTGTTCATTTTGTACAAATAATTATTATAACCATTATTCAGGCCTGTCTCCAGGCCCTTTAAGAACTGCGGTACCGCTGTGCCTTAATTTCCAAATCCTTGCAGCCGCAACGCTTAAAATCCCAAAATCAGCCTACTGCATCACTATAATTTCAATAAGGGTCTGAAAGCAGCCAATTCAAAAATCAATAACAGACAACATTTCAGCCAGGTATATCTCAGCACAGCAAGAGGTGTATACAAGGGCTTCACAGGGTGCTATTTTTAGAACAGCATCTTACCAAACCAGCTATGGAATTAGGAGTCACAGTGTTGTGACCTAAGGCTAAGTGTCTGAGAGTGATTTATAAACACCATGTGGTTATTTTCGGCTTAGATAGATTTTGATAGACTGTGTTTTTGATAGATTGCCATAAAAAGTAGCTGATTAATGACTTCAAGTTCAGCTGTTAATGAATTTTAAACCACTGAAGGGTGCTTTAGAGGGTCGTTGGAGGTGACCACTGACAAGTGACATGGAATATGTTCCACACAGGCAAGTTGTTATGTAAGCAACTTAGCATGATGGCATGCAGACTTCCCGAAAGCTCCAAAAAAGGTGTCGGATATTTGGTCTGACAACACGTCAAATGTTGCCGGACCGAAAAAATTAATGTATACATGTATACACTAACATATTTTCGCGATCTAAAAGCAAACATATTTTACCCACCGTTGTCATTATTGTTTTAATTAATATCAGATATGATATGACAATGTGCAAAATAATAACGAAATCCGAAACATCCGTCCAAATTTACTGTTCACGAGACATACATAAATTCTATGTACATTTAGTATGCGCATGTTTTTCATGTAAAACCCGTGGTTTGCTAAAATGCCAGTGAAAATTATGCTGACAATCACGTCGTCATGCCATCCGCATGGAAAGTGTGGGCATATTGACCGTGATATAAACAAATTTGTAGCGCAAAGAACTGTGAGGTCAATACTTTTGTATAAAAGTTTGGCAGCGCAAAACAACACAATTAAGTGTGTGTATGTATGCCGCATATTTTTACTTAATCTTTTGTTGACACCATGGTTATAATTGGCTGACTTTTTATTAAATGTGTGCAGTACACAAACAGTTGTGTGTTTTTTTTGCAGATTGTGAGAGGAGATACTCAACGGTTCAACCATGAAAAGGTGTAAACTACATTTTTAGTACCAGTCATTTCTGATAATTTTGTGATTATACGCCAATAACTTCATTAAAAGAGGTATACATTTAGGTAAACAGGGTCATTATCTATTTCCAGGTTACATTACTTTTGCCACTAGTGTTGTTGTGTTTCTTTGATAAACTTTGATAAAATTATAGTGTGTATTTTAACATTATGTTATATCATTGAGAAATAAAAGAGAGACAAAACTATTCAAACGCTGTATATTTTTATGCTTGTGTTAGCTCTTAAGTACTGTAGATTTTGATTCAGTACATACAAAGTTAAAAAAATCGAACATGGAAGAGGTCAACACCCTCCACACCCACCCCCCACCATAGGTCTTTGCCCCTGTGCCTAAGCAAAATCATGGGGAAAGGCCTGTTATTCAATAATTTCAATTTATTTATTTTAAAGTTGTAGTTATTTACTTGAAACTCAAGTGTTAAAAACACACAGATAACTAAACTCACATCTCACGAAAGTGTTACACATTATTTACACCTTTACCAATTAAAATTAGAATGCGGGCGTGATAAACTATTTATCGACGTTACCAAGAATTCTGGGTCTGAAATCTAGTACCACTCACGTGACAGACTTATGTAGAGACAAATTCTGGCGCTGTGACAAACGTATTTAGAAGCTGATTTAAACCACACGTACATAAGAAAGAAATAGTCAAACATAATAATGAAATAGCCCACTCACCTGACTGACAAGAACAGCTTCGGTATAATTTCTGCAAAATGTATTGGTTTATTGATATTTCACCACCCACTAAAAACCAATTGGTCAATTTGGTGTCGGCAAAATTTTTACGAATGGAAACATACAGTTTATATACATTCCTAAAGGTTTGAATTATAACACAAAATGCTAATTTTATCAATGATATTTATGCGATGATCATGGTGTCTATTGAAATTGATTTTATTCTATCATTCAAAAAAATCAAAAACATTGCAAAAAATCCGGAACTAAATGTGCGCATGCGTTGATTTCTTGACAACGATATGTGTATTACTCGGCTTCCTTAGCAAATCATAACCGCCTGTGTCGGATCATCAAAATTTCATGTGTCATATGTACGGTCTAGTTTAGTTTAAACCTATTTATTTTAGCTCGATTACATCGAAAGCCTAAGGCTTATAGAGACACTCTCGAGTCCGTTTCCTGGGTAGAATCAGTACTTGGTGTCTTTGGAGGAGATCTTGAGAACGCTGCCAGTGTGGTTCGAACCCGGGACCTCCCGATCGCTAGGCGGACACCATATCCACTACGCCACCGCGACCTTATGTGCGTTACGGTATAAGCCAATACCTATGTATATGGCACCCATATTACATCTAATTCCTTTATTTCTTTGTATATTTATAAATTTGCTTTCTTAAATAAAATAAAAAATGTTTGGTGAACAATAGAGCCTTGTTCAACTCATTCTATCCAGGAGATGTCATTGCCAAAAAAAAAGATTTCTTATGTTATAGATTTGCTTTAATGATTTGATAACTGTTGGGAACATATTAGCACCAAATGATATTCGTCTTCTATTACAGTCAACTCATTCACTGAACACAGATTGTATATTCGCTCTTTTGAATTTTCCATTTTATCTGCTGTAGTGGTTTGTTACAATACACATCACACACTTATTCGTTATATTCTGGATAATAATACATGTTATAGGGGCCATAAACACAGCATACCTCTACCATGTTTAGGTGTAAACGAGTCGAAGATTAATTTAACTGATAATGGAACTTGTCACTACAATCCAATTTTTATGACATAATAAACGAGAGTTTGTCATATTAATGACAGCTAACGCAACCATATACAAGATTACTAAGAAGATATCAGCTGATAATTATTTAAATATATTAAACAGAACTAAAACTATCAGTGTTTTGATTTTAAACTGAAGATACGGTCCGTATTGTCCGACAATGCGGTCCGTTTGGTCCGTAAATCGGGTCCGTATCGTCCGGTCCGTATGGTCAGTAGCCTATACCATGTGAGTGTCATTTTTAGAAATAAAATACGCGTTCACTTCTGACAATCACAATTAATGCTTTCATGCAAAAAAATGTCCATTTGAGTTATGCACACAATATTTTCTCATACTCCATTAATACATATCTTTTTACATTTCATTGTTGTTAATTTACATTTAATTGCTGTTAATTTGCAATTTGTATTCAACATTGTCACTTGCCCATACGGGCCATGACTTGTCAATAAAAGTTCCAAGTTCAAAGTAAAGACTTATTCCGAATCAATGTATTCTTATACGCGCACGAATTCACCAAGAATGTATGCAATCTGTCAAAGCAATGATTCTATATATCAAATCTTTACTTATCTTTTAAAATCTATAAAGTGCAAAAAAAAATCACACTTTATTTACACAAGCTACAATCAACTTCATTTACGTCCGCTTGTATATAACAAGGAAAATATTAGCTATAAACTAAAAGCTATTTCCCGACACAACAAAAATAGTATGAACTTTTCAATAATAACAATATCACACAAACACAGACACTATATCAATAAACACTAACAGACAATTATATCAGTTTTAAATAATAAATTATTAAATTCAGTGAGAATACAAAATAAAAAAAGATATTAGAGCATCAAAGTAGAGTAAAATACTAAAATATAATATCACTGAGCCATAAAGAATTGTATAACATAACATCGAAACAATCGAAATGTAGAGGACAGTGGAAAAAATGTATGCAACAAGATGTCATGTATCAAATATTTCATCGTCGAATACCAACGTGTGATATGCCTTTACACTCAATAATCACTTTGACATCAACCAAGATGGCATCGCAGTAATTATTATCCGAGAAATAAACACACTGGAAATGGTCGAGTAAGTACGTTTTGCATTGTTTTGATTGGTTACGCTCCTTTATTTTACAGATAAAAGTAATTAGTTAAGTTTTTTGTGTGGGTAAACTGCACTATGTATACTTGGCGGTCTGTAAATTAAAAATTTTCAATCACAAGCATGGACCCCTTTATGTAGAATAAATTATATTTGTATATTTGATTCGTACCCAAAACATCACGAACCAAAAAAAAAAGATTCAATGCATTTTAATCGTTTATTTTATGTTATAAATGTGCTATTCATTCTACATACAGCTGTTATCAAATTTAATAAATAAACTAATATAGTTGATCATTTATGGTATGAATAATTAAATTTAATTTACTTCAATATTAAGAAACTTGGAGGAGTCCTAGGCAATATTGAAAGATATTTTTCAGTTGATATAGTTTTATAATATTTTATGGCATTTTAAATGTGAAAATGCATTAACAGTTTTACAGCAAAATATCATGTGTGCACGAGATAAGAGTATGTTTTCAGTTTAGAATTTTGGATAGCATTATCCCTTATTCTTCAGATACCGTTCTATCTTAGATCCCGTTTCTTCACAAGGTACTCTAGAATAACAGCGTGTTCAGTATCCTGACACACCGGAAATATATGCTTTTATGCAGACATCGTCTTTTAGTAAATACAAGTCACAACATCATGTTACATCGGTAAAATAATCACTCTTTTAATTCTCTACTTTCATATTCTGTTCTTGTGTTTAACAGCAGTGCTACAGTGATTTTTTTTGGAATTTTTACAACAACCTGTGCCTTTGAACTAGGGGAATTTTAGCGCGACAAACCTCAAACAGGGGAAAATAGTAAATATTTTTATATTCTAAATTGTAAACTGTGAACATTTTATATTTTTATTTTTGTACTGATATATTTAACTTTTTATACTGCAGTGACTGTGTGCACACCTTTAACACATGATCATCAGATGATATGATTCTTAAAGATAGATAATTCTTGTATAATAGGCAAAAGGACTAACGAATGGTAGTAAGTGTTTCTCTCCTGATGATATCTCTGGAGTTTCATTATTCCTATATTAAAGTTGAACCAACAAATGTAAAACTGATATCAATTAGAGTTACTTGATTGTCACAGCAAATGTTTATTGAAATTTTACAATATTTGAATGATGAACACAAGAGTCAGATTTCTTAGGGCAATTGCCTAGTCGCAATGCTTGTTTTATGGACCTTGACTTTGTCAACCAATAGTTCAAGATCTTCATCTGTGAGGTGTCTTTGGTGGTGGCAATCTTCATAGTTGCATCTAGATGACCTTGGGTTAGCCTGTTTCTCTTCTTAGTATCTATGGTGGCCATTAGAGAGAAACTTATTACCCTAGAATTTGGCTATGAAAATGTGGTGCACATTATACATGGTAACAGTGAAAAATTTTCTATAAAAAATCGTAATTTATTCATCATATTTTGTTCATACTTAATTCATAATGTTTTTTATAAACATAAACACTGCATTATAATAAATTGCAAAAATATTTCCGATTAGAACAGACAATAAAATTATTTAAAAACGCATTTTGAATAATATAACCTTTTAAAACTAAAGAATGACAGCGTGACGTCATCAATTAACCGGGCTTCCAAATCTGCAAGCCGTTAGAAACACCCATAGCAACGGTGTCAGTTTTACTTCACATGGCTTTGATGTGACAGCTGAATTTGCAGCTATCGTCTAGCAGTTTGTACCTGAAAAGCATGTAACATGCTGAGCACGTGGTCGGCGTCAAAAAGCATCGCTTGAGGCTACTTAGTACTGCACCTGAACAAAGCAAGTGCTGTCGATATAGCATTAATGCATAAGCGTTTAAATAGAAATATCAAGGATTTAAAAATTTAAAACGTTTGTTTTGTTGCATTGGATAAATTGGATATTTAATTTCTGGGTGACGTACTATACATTGTCTGGATTATTTAGAGGATTTAATTATATTTGGATTATAAATACGTGTTTCATGCATAAGGTAATTATATGTGCGTATTTAAAATTTACTTACTGTAAATTACGTTTTGATTAAATTAGTGTAATATTACAGAATATCAACATTCAACAAAAGCGGACAAAAGAAGTGCAATATAACATCAACATACATGGCAAAATCAGCTGCAAATGGTTACCAGATTTTAACCCTCAAATTTTGCTTCTAAAATCGGGTCCGCATTATACACGGTAGTACCAGAACTGTTTTTATCGATGTATCGAACGCTGATTTTTGGTCTATTTGCAACCTAATATCGTGTGTAAGGAAGCAATAAAGTTTCGTCAATTTTTGATTGAAATACCAACCCAGTCTGAGGGGAAAATGTTTCTTATTTTGGGGAAAAAATGGGTCATTTTAGGGGAAAAATTGATGTTTTTTGGCAAGGGGAAACTGCCGTTATTCGGCAGTAAAAATAGGCAAAAAACATCACTGTGCTAGTACCCATTTTCCATCGATATTCACTAGATTTTTGAAACTTAAACTGAAAAGTATTTCACTTAAATTGAGATTAAAATAGATTGTTCTATTAGTTTGTAAAGAACAATAGCGCGTGCAACAGCCTTTGATGACTTCATAACCCAAACAAAGACAAGAAACGGTATCGAAAGATGCTTGTTTTTTTTTTAAAGGAGATCGTTATGGTTGACCTGTTCTGAGTGCTGTCATTTGTTTATAAAGTGAGATTTTACAGATTTTTTATTTTGAAATTAAAGATAGATATTGTATTCATATTTAATATGTTTTAAAAACAAGTATGCTCAAACCTATTTTAAGTACGAATTGTTAGTGTCATTAAGAGGAACGGTATCTAAATAACAGAGCATAGTAGATGATCATTTAGATTATTTTAATAATACATTAATAAGTTTATACTGCAACTATTAGGAGTTTTAGCCAAATGTTTTGATAATGTGACACAGGTATTTTAATAAAAATGTTGAATATATTTGATTGTGTGCTGCAGTTTATGTCACAGTGATAAAGCCCAATGAAGTATCCTAGTTGTGATATGGTATGAATTGCAGGGCAGCACATGCGTGGGAGAAATAAAACAAAACTGAAAATCTTCAGGAAACTGGTGTATTGCAAGCAGCAAGATATGAATTAAGGCAGTTGTCAAGCCAACTAAAAACTGAACAATGATGGAACGAAGTAGCGGCTATGGGCCCTCGCTGGCTCAGAGCTTCAGCTTGCCCAGCCTTGTTGAGGGCAGTGAGCCAATCAGTGAGGCTGAGGAGTTTGTTGAGGTATACAGCAAGGATATAAATTTACAATAAGGGGTTAAGAGCCAATTGGAATGCACAAGTAATTTGGAATTAGACTTAGGGTTGGTGTAGTGGCCCCATGTCGGGAAAGCACTTGTCTTGTTTTAAGGGGTACTGGCTTTGGGTCTCTTACTAGCACCCTGTGATGTTTGATAATGTGTTCAATTTTGCCATAGGAAACATATGATTGAAAGGACATCAGTTAAAAAATGACTGTTTGAAATTTTTGTGTTCAGATATTGTTACTTATTTCTGTCACTTATACATTGTATTAAATATGATAATAATGTTATGACATCTTTGACTTTTTTAAATTATTCTTTGAATGCTTTCTGGATGACACAAAAATTCTTCCTCCATATATGAAATAACAATTAAAAAGAGTCATGTGCTAATGTGGCAAATGGCATAGTGAGCCCTGACTTGTAGTCAGCAACTTTTAAAGCTCCATTTCATTTCAGATGAGATCCCTGCGGGAAAGTGGTGACAAAGCACTCAAGGTGCACGACTTTACGACCGCTATCAAGTACTACAATGAGGCTTTAGAGATCGATGAACAGAACCCGGACGTGTTGCTGGCTCGAGCTGCGGCTTGCGTTGAGATGCACGACTACATTGGCGCTCAGAGGGACACAGAGTTCCTGATTGGTCAGGATCCTGAGAATCACCAGGTTGTTATAAGTTTAGCATTTAGAATGTAGAGTGAAACCTGACCCAAACAAATCGTCTGACAACTAAACGACTGGCCCTGGTCCTGGAACCATTTGTTTTTTGCAGGTTTTTGTGGAGTTTCCAAACACATTGATATTTTGATAGAGTACATGATTCTATTTTAAATGTACATTTTGTCGTGCTGAGATTTTAATTAAGCTTGAAGATTATTAACATTCTGACGATTGCACTATCCAGTGTTGTAGATCCACTAATCTGTGTCATCGTGCTTATTTTAAATGTTTAAACTTAAGGCCCATGCATTGTAAAACTGTTAATGATTTGTTGTGAGATATTTTGTTGAGTGTGATTATTGTATCAGTTAGAAGGAACATACTTTCTGGTTTTAAGTAAAAACAACAAACATGCACTAAAATAATGTGCAGTCAAGATACTCCTGGATACATATTTAAATTATTTGTGTCACAAACCTGAATCATAATTTCTGAGTATGAGCAAGCTGAAACGATTTGTGAACTGACTACATAAGAACTCTATGGTAATGTGTGTATGTTGTTTCCAGGCCCACAGGCTCCTTGGGATAGCCTTGCAGTACCTCCACCAGTACAAAGAGGCCTTGTCCTCATTTCTCACTGCCCTTGAACTGGACCCAGATAACTCAGATGACCTCACCGACCTCATTGCGGACGTTGCTGGACAGTTCTGTAATATTCCAGAGCAAATGAAAGAATCCCTTAGAGGTTTACAAGTATTTTTTTTTTAATCTTTAAAAAAAGCATGTTGCTCTTTTTTCCCCAGCAAAAATGTTTTGAAAGTATCAACAACTTTATGCAAATATTGCTTGTCAGACTTCACTCTTTAATCTTTATTTATCTAACAGCATATATTCTGTTTAATCATTTGACGGGAACTTTGTTAGCAAACTGTATCTTTTTTGGTACTACTGTATTCCTTTGACTGTAAAACAACTCTGAGAGTAACATATTTATCAGACTCTATGTAGTTACTTCATAAGCGTTTTGGGAACAGTCAAAACTGTTCTCCCAAGGTGTTTGGGATGATTTTGGAAATGTTGGACGAGGCTGATAGGCGGTGGGTATCAGTTAGTAATATCCTTCTGAACAATGAGGGACAACCCTTTTAATTGTTTCTGAAACGCCTAACTGAAATAACTGTTTTATTACCTAACTTATTTTTATAACCTTGCTCTAACTTACTTTTAAAAATCATACTATTACATTCCAAAAATATACTTATCCACCATTGTTTTTGTTCACTTTTAACTGTTTCATTATGTGAATGTCATAATTTTATACATGATAATTATGATATTTAAAAATAATTTACACTCAAGTGTGTTTGGTTCCGAATAAAGAGCGCGACTGTGACGTCTTGTCACAAATTTAGACTGGCATTTGTGCGCAACATCAAGGCACATGAAACAGCTAATCAGACGGGGCAGCAGTCGAAAATGTTTCACACTTGGATAAAAACATGTATAAATTGATGCACTTGGATAAAAACATGTATAAATTGATGGGACACAGTCGAAAATACAGATTAATCGTTTATATAGAGAGTTAGGTAAAAAAAAAAAAATACTGTTTATTCATTCAGTTATGCAATATAAACTAAGTGCAAAATCATCAAGATTCCGTACGCTCAATCAAACAGCAAAATTATTCTTTCAGAGATGGATTCATACAAGAAACTGAGTGAAGTGGGCGTCTGTCTTTTCCAAGCTAAGAAGTACAAGATTTGCATTAAAATCCTTGAAGCAGCTCAGAAATTCCAGACCAACCAGAAGGGGATCACGATGAGGGTGCTCCTAACGACGGCCAATGCACACTCGGCGTTGAAGCATATCGAAAAGGCCATCTCACTGTATCAGGAGTGCCTTCAGACTGCAATAGCAACACACGATCAGATCTACCAGACGAAAGCTCTGGTGAACATTGCCACCTTGTATTTAGAGAACCATGACACCCATCAGGCAATAATTTATTATGAGAAGCTCTTACAACTGGAGGCTGAATTGGTGCAGGAAACAGGAAGTGAGGACACTCTTCCTGACTTCTGGACTAAAGAGCTCCAATGCGGACTCCATTTAAACCTTAGCATTGCTTACAAGGCTATCGGAGACATGTATTCAGCTATCAGGCACGCACACAAATATGTGCACTTCATTGAAAAGTATGACTTCCGGGGGAAAATAAAGGCCGAGTCGTACCACAATACTGGCATGCTGAACGAAGTGCTTGGGAACTATAACGATGCAATTAATAATTATAACAAGTATTTGAATGAATGTCAAGGGAACAGTGACAAAAAAGGCATGGCCCAGGCTTATGGCTGTTTAGGAAGTGTGTATGCAGCACTGAGAAACTGGAAGTTGTCGGTTACCTATCACGAGCAGTATGTTGCCATGGCAGCCAGGTTTGAGGACCGAAGAATGAAAATCATAGCCAGTGAGATGCTTGCAGATACACTGATGCTGAAGGGGGATTATGAGCAAGCCTTGACAGCATACGAGGAAATGATGAACAGCTGTATTCGGACAGATTACCGCACTAGGGCAACGGCCATGTGTAAATTAGGTCACGTGTACCGAGCGTTAAAGAAGCACCAGTACAGTTTGTACTTCTACGAACAGGCCGCGGAGCTAGCGGAAGATTTTGAGTTTCCCGAAATTGAGACCCTAAGTCACTATAACATCGCTTGTATCCAACAGCAATCCACACAGATGTTGGAACTCGAGAAGGCGCTGAAGTACTTCCAAAATCTCATTCCCTACTACGAATCCAAAATCCGCGAACACATGGCGGAAAACAGTCACTGCCCTATGGAATACTACACCCAACTTCAGGAGTGTTACGATGGCATTCAAACTGTACACGCGAAATTGGGAAACAAGGATGAAGCCCTACAGTTTGCAGAGGCTTTCAGGAAGCGCACTCTGACCATGACCCACAACTATCAGTCCTCCGCCTTGACCTCCCAGAGTCACACGGCACCCTGGGATATGTGGACCGTGGAGAGAATGGGTCGAGTGGTCAGTCAACAGAATAGGTATGGTCAACAGTGTTCTAGCGCGACTTAAAATTTTTCTTTAAAGTTGGATAACATATGGCAAGTATTATATTTTATCAAGTATCCATCATAAAAAAATTAATGTATTTATGACTATGAGCTAATAAATGTTTATATATGTGTAAATCATGAATCACAGGTGAATTGATTTAAATGTCTACTTCAAAGCTTTCTCTTCATCATCAATATTCAAGAGACCATATATGACTCCAGTAACGCGATTGGTCAAAATCCAAATATTTAAACTAAATACAGCTCACTAACGGTATCACCCTACTGCTTCGGATTTCTTGTTGGAGATTATTCTTGTATCATCGGCCTATGTTAAAATATTTTACCTTTCGTACATATTTATGTATTATGCATGCAAAAAAATCAGTTGCCTTAAAATTCCTAGCCTATGAATTTGGTCTGTACTATACTACCGTATAGGTTTTTAAATGGTTATTTGGTAGTTTTTGGTAATGAAAAATAAAATTATTAAAGTCAGACGGTTCAACGGTCTAAATATTTTATTTAGTTTGTTTGTCATTATGTTTCTGAAGTGATTTTACGATTTGAACTTTCCAGCACAGTGCTGTACTACTCCCTGTTGACAGACCAGCTCCTGCTGTGGGTGCTACAGCCCGGGGCTGGGCTCGTGAGATTCTACGCCCGCAGGGCTAAGGGCGATCAGAACATGATTGAAATGGTGGGGCATGCTATCGTACTATGTCATCCCTTGTAAACCAGAAGGTGTCGTCAGCATATGTGCAAAGAAAGCACCTTCTGGCTATCAAGAGGCGATGTGTCACATACTATGTTAGCGATACAATCTGGCGATGTGTCACATACTATGTTAGCGATACAATCTGGCGATGTGTCACATGCTATGTTAGCGATACAATCTGGCGATGTGTCACATGCTATGTTAGCGATACAATAGCCAAAGTGGTTAACGGCTGCTAAATTTTTCTTAAAATATTATTTTGAAAATTCGGTATATTTTCACATTTTCTGTGAAAAATACTTTAAAATGACAAGTATTTGGTATAATAATTGTTTTTGGGTGTTAGTTTCTATTTCTTATTGCTAACCTTCCACATGTTGACGTGATTAAAAAATTGATGAGTTAATTTGATCATATGTGTTGTTGTTTAAGAGTATGTAGTGGTGTAATGGATTTGTGTCCACCTTTTGAGTTTGATTCCAACTTTAAGTAATCCCATTTAAGGACTTAAGGACCCAAAGTACTAGTTCTTACCATGAAACTGTCACAAAAAGTCAAGGACCCTATCAGAAATAAGTTTTCGGGCTTGTATGTACCTACCTAGCTCATGAAAGAATCATAGAATTGAAAACAAACCTCCTTCTTATTTTTGGTTATATAGAAAATTCTGGATATCCACCCAGTTATGTTAACATTGTCTGTCTGTCCATGAATTCAGTTGTGAATTTGGCATGTAAACAGTATTATTTTGTAGAATTGTTTTATTTTCACACCACACTTGTTCACATTTTCTATGTTTGCAGATTGATGCAATGTTAGAGGAGATTCGACAGGGATGCGATCGAAAAACGCTTCCAAATGTGTGCGAAAATAGGGCCATACCCCTGAAAAAGAGTGACCTAGAAATGGCCAGAAAGAGAAATTTGCAATTAGGACGTAATAAGGGGAACAAAAGCAAAGAATCCGAAGAGGAAGAAAAACCTGTAACAGAAAAGGGCATAGAAAAAGGAGAAGAACCAGAGGAAAGGAAGACAGTCCAGAGACGAATGTACGATTTACTAGTGTCTCCTGTGGAAGATATTTTATTGAAACTTCCAAAGGACAGCCATTTAATGATAGTACCGGACAAATCGCTGCATTTTTGTCCCTTTAACCTTCTTCAAGACTTCCTGGAGAGGTATCTGTACTCGAGGTTCTCCATAACCTACCTACCCAGCCTTCTACTGCTGGACAAAGTGGTGGCCAACGAGTTGAACCATCTTCGAATGCAGGATGACTTGGAGTTTGAACGCCAACTTAACAAGAAAGGCGGAGTTCTGAACTCCATTAATAAATACACCGTAAGCAGCGGAGTGTCTTCTCCAAGCTCTGAGTCTCTTGTGATGGGTATAAATCCTCGCAGAGTGGCCCACCCGCGGTTGTTGACACGGCCTCCAAGAAGTCACATGGTTCCCCCCACTCCTGGCCTCCTTCCGAAGCAAGCTACGATGTTTGAGGAGGACTTCCATAAGCATTCCCAGTGGAAATTGCGTAGAACTACTCGAGGTCAGAAATATTTCTATGTGCAATAAAAGACTTTATGTTTATTTCATATTAAATATGATTTTTTTCTCAGTTATGGTAACTGAAAACTGGGTATATGGGGACATATTGTTGCTGATAATATTGGGATGGATGAAGTGTGCAGATGGATATAAGTTTCAAAACTTCTAAAAGCAACTGACACACATTATCAGAGTTGAACTACAAATCATCTATGAGTAAAACACATATATTCTCTCAATAAACCAAGACTGGTGTTTATGGTGATCAGAACCGTGAAGGGTGTATGTACGATCTTACAACAGATGCAGTGGCATATTACAGTTTACCAAATAAAGTTTTTCATAAACATATAATGGAATAAAAGTTAAGAACAAACATTGCTTTTAAACGCACAATAAACCAATTTTTAATTACCAAACAGTTTTTGTCTGTACATATGGAAAAACATCTATGTTGACCTGACAGTTGGTTTAGGTTACACAACACTAATAAACAATGCAAAAACTCAACACTAGTACTTGCTGATGTATTCCATATTGAATTGTTTCCTTCATCATTTTTATGTTGTTTTTTTTGTTTGCTTTTTTCAAGTTTTATTGTCACTTTTATCTGCTTAAAAAAAAAAATTGATATGAAAGATCGTAGATACACACTTTAACACAATCGATAGAAAAAATTGTCACCTGTAAAGAAAGTCATTGTTGGCCACATTGAAGCCTGGACAGAACTTAGTTTTTTTAGATTTGTGAAGGAAATCAATACTACCATTACAAAATATGTCAAACATTTGACATAATCAATATGTATATAACAAACCGTAAATACACGAGAAGCTTATTGCCTGTTGCAACATTCCAGAGTCATATCGCAGTTCACTGAACTCTCCTCAGTCGTCCGCAATCAGCGGTCCGGCCAATCTGGACCGGGCGTTCAGTTTCGGCACGTTTTCCACGCTGACCACCGTGACCTCTACCGGCACGGACATCACGACCTCCAGCCAGTCCGTGGCCCAGTTTAAGCAGGTCAGCTGCCAAGATCGCTGTCTTGTCTATGGGAATCCGAAACTGCCAGAGAGGTATGTGTCTTTTTCCCTATGTGTTTTGGACCCCACAACTTTTCTTTCATTGATTTTATGCTTTTCCTTAAGTCAAAATGAGATTGCCATTCAAATCTCATTAATTTGTGTTTTTGTGACTGAAACGTTTGTTTGTTTGTTTGTTGTGATTTTTCACCGTTTTTCAGTCGTATTTCAGTCATCACGGCAGTCAGTTAACCTACTCACACTTTTCCTGGGCAAGCTTAGCCGATTTAAGCGGTTTACCAGTACTAAGTGTACATACCTTTGCCAGTAACTGACAACTGCCCTACTTGAATCATAGCTAGGGGAAGAATGGCCATAGAAATAATTTCATGACCAATCCCCACACAAGTTATGTGGCCAGGCTGGAGTTCGAACTCAGGATCCCCGGATTGGCAGTCTAGCGCTCTACAATCTGAGCTAGTTAGGCCCGGTTAACTGAAAAGAGAGAGGAGATTTAAATCCCCTCCTGAAATAAAAATAACAAATTGAAAAATCAAAAATATATATGTACATATTAAGCATAATTATATCTTTAACAACTTACAACTATTGATTAATTTTGCTGGCAGACCATTGATAAATTCTCAATGAAATCACTAAGGACTAAAAAATAGTTGTGTTTCAGGTGGCAAAACAAAAAAATTAAGGGTCCGTGAAGTCAGAAGTTTTTTTTTTTTAATTGTACAAGACTTTGGTTTTTGCAAATAATCTATGGGTAAATTTTATGATTTTATTGCATTTTATGGCCTCCACTTTCAATAAAAAGGATTTTTTTTGGCATGGAGCAGTTTGAGTATGTTTCTTGGATTATCAGTAGCAGTTTTATTTTTTGAACTGCAGAACTCGTGAAAAAAAATAGGGTTGGCCTGAAAAAAGTAGCATCAAATTTATTTTTTGGCCTAAATTAACAATGTACATGTACACCATTCTGCAGTTTGATGCTTCATGGGAAACCATGGCGACCAGGTCTGCAGGAACTGAAGTCAGCCAAGCGGGAGGCAACCACCGTGGCAGGGTTACTCGACGTTGAGCCGCTTCTTTGTGAAGAGGCTACCAAGCAGAGGTTCCTACAGGACATCGAACATGTCGCTGTTGTGCATATTGGTAAGGCATAAAAAAAATGTTTGTTTCAGGTTACATGCCCCCAAAAATTAGGGAAAGTAGGTAGGAAATTATTATTATTATTTTTTTTTTTTAATTTGGTAAATGGTCAACTTTAAGATTCTTAAACTGAGCGAATATTCAAAACATGTCTCTAATATCATAAAACATTGTTTTGAAGTGGATGCTATCAAAACAAAGCACTCATTTGTCCAAAGAACATTTAATTATTGGAAAAAAGTAAAATAAACACAAAAATATCTGATCCACTCAATAAAATGTTCTAGGGTCGGGGCTTTTTTTAGGGTAGGTCGGACAACCTGAAACAAACATAATTTGAGGCACGTCCTGGGAAAATCGGGCTTAATGCATGTGCGTAAAGTGTCATCCCAGATTAGCCTGTGCAGTCCGGGACGGCACTTTCCACTTATGGTATTTTCTGTTTCAATGAAGTCTCTTCTAAACATAAATCAACTGCAGACGGAAAGTGCCGTGCACAGGCTAATTCGAGACGACACTACGCACATGCATTAAGCCTGGGTTTCCCACGACACCTCATTTTCCGAGACAACACTACGCACATGCATTAAGCCTGGTTTTCCCACGACACGCCTCATTTATAAATGAAAATTGAAGCTCATGTGCAGCAGTCATTTTTATTGATCGATGTTTTAAGTTGAGCTTTCACAGCTTTCTGTTGTGTAGTGTTTTAGCACAATAACAAACGCATCACATTCTAAAAAGCATATATGTGTTCTGCAATAATATTTTTTAACTTTTGTCATATTTTCTTAGTTGAACAACACTGATATTTGTGTTCTCAAATATAATTGATAAGAATAGTTATCATCAAAAGACTTTGATGATTTCAGTTTTAACTTAAGTGAATTGATCTTAAGTGACGTAGTTTTGCGCTGACCCATCAATAACAAATCACGAAAAATAATAAATATTGCGTACTAGGAAGAAAATGGCTTGCCCTAGCTTTTAACTTGCAACTGATTATGTTTTTATGCAACAGATTATGCAACTGATTATGCAACTGATTATGTTTTTATACAATATATTATGCAACTGATTATGCAACTGATTATGTTTTATGCAACTGATTATGTTTTTATGCAACAGATTATGCAACTGATTATGTTTTTATGCAACAGATTATGTTTTTATGCAACTGATTATGCAACTGATTATGTTTTTCCTTGAAGCAAATATTGTAGTCTTGCATGAACCTAGTGAAATATTCCAATTTAAAGCCATTGTCTGATTTGACAGTCTGAGCATAAATTTTTCAGCTACATATGGATGTTGGCAGGAAGGTCTGATAATCATGTCTCCGTCGCCCGTGGATGGAGGGGAGGGAACTCCGAGGGAGGAGTCGTACATCGTCAGCATCAACGACATTCTGGGTCTCAAACTCACTGCCCAGCTGGTGGTTCTGAGCATGGGGTACAGTCCCCATAGGGCGGACAGTCTGCAGGCCGGGTACCTGCTGCCCAGTGCATTTATTGCTGCAGGTAAAATGGGAACTGGAAGAATGAATGAATAATGTTATTGGATCTGACATAATAATTTCAATGGGTCACTGGGAAACAGGTACCTGCTTCCCAGTGCATTTATTGCTGCAGGTAAAATGGGAATTGGAAAAAGTGAATGAATAATTTTCATTGGGTCATACATGTAGGGTGAAAATGGAAACAGGGAATCACTCTCTTACACAGTTCTTTCCCAACTGAGCTGACTCAGGGCAGCTACACTGCTACACTTCCTCTCCCTATAGTGTTCCCCACTAAAATGGATATTTGTTGTCAAAGTTTAGACAGTATTACTTAGTTCTGGTTCCAGATGGCACTTTTATGCAGTCCTTGGGCGCAAAATGTAACAGGTTGGGTGTAAAATGTTTGGTGCAGCCCGACGCGGGATTCGAACCTGGTACCCCTTACAGAGATCCCAGCTGAGCTAACCAGACCACTACATAATCTCCACTCCAGTATAGTGTTGGGATACTGTAGTTACTAGATGTTGGAAGACATGCTTTTATTGTATTGAGCATGATGCAGGGGTTTCATTCAGTTTTGGAGTAGGAGTATATGTCGTAAAAGTAGGCGGGGGGTATGGGGGTCCTCCTTTACATACAAACCTCTACAGCAAAAAAAAGAGCTGGTAATAAGGTGGGAATAGCCAGGTCATTTACCCGTCTTCTGGGTCTTTATGAAGCCCCTGCAGCATGTTTTGCTTTTCTTGCACTGTAGAACTAGGAGATAGTCAGCATTGTAGAGCTTCTGACTGTAAAGCAGGGGTAGTATTCCAGAAACATCTTAAGTGAAATCTTATCCTTAGCCTTAAAAACGTCATTTTTCTTAAGCTTTTTATTCCATGTATACATGAAATTCTGCTAAATGTTTCCTAATTATCAACTTACTGTTAACTACTATTTACTTAACTGTAATTGGATTCATTACTTTATGTGTAGTTTTAAAAATATTTCCTTACAAAAATTGGAACTTAAGTGAAAATATTTTAAGATAAACTTAAGACGTTTCTGGAATATGGCCCCCAGATCTTTTATCTCTTCCCCAAACTTTATTGCACAAATATTTATTACTTCAGCCTGCTAAAATATAAATATTGGAACACAACATATGTTACTGGTAATTAATTACCTTTAAAACAAAGAAATGAGTACAGTATATTATTTCCAAACAAACATGCATCATGTCAGTTATTCAATAAATTGCCATATATATATGTAATATATTGTTTTGATGTTTTTATGAGTGAATTGTTTATAACAGTCATTTGTTCACAACACAGGTGCGCAGTGTGTGCTGACAACAATGTGGCCATTGCCCGACATCTGCGTCGAGAAGTTCTACAATGCATTCTACTTGGCCTTACAGAATGGCAGTTTAGTGTCGGGTGCCTTTGTGGCTGGAATGACCACCTTAAAAACTGACGAAAGGTAAAGATACTGTTTTACTTGAAATATAAGCACTTATTTTGTGTTTCTGTAGGCACATTTTTTATAGCATTAGTCAGCTGGCATTAGATCATTTATCTGTTGTAAAATAATCTTTTTTATGTCACTTCATTTGCACACAGCTGAATGTTGTAATCATGTTATTGACATGCTTTTTTATGATGTCACATTATGTTGCCATAAATTGACATCTCACTGTTAACATGCAATTACAGTCTTTGTATATATTGCTTCATATGTAAGAACTTTGAAATACTTTTTTTTTCTATGCTAGTGTTTTCTTAAAATAACTAACAATCAATAAAAAGATGTCATTGCCTTATGTGGTTAGTCGATGTCTCAAATAAAACACGAGTACTTCATTTCATTGTCAGTTCATTATTTAACACACTGACAATATGTACTGATATATCATATCTAACGGTAATTCTTTAAGGCGTTTCTGTTTAATAATTATGCCTCCATTTCGAAGAAGTGGGGTATATTGCTTTGCACCTGTCCGTCGGTCGGTTGGATGGTTGGTCTGTCCGTAGACCATTTCGTTTCCACACGATATCTAGAGAATGCTTTGACCTACGATCATTTAAGTTGGTATGCTGGTTACTTGGGACGAAAGGAAGACGTCTATTGAAATTGAGGTCAACAGGTCAAACGTCAAGGTCACAGGGGCTTGTAACATGAAATTCGTTTCCGCACGATATCTAAAGAACGCTTTGACCCAAGATCATTTAAGTTGGAATGCTGGTTACTTGGGATGAACGGGAGACGCCTGTCAATTTTGAGGTCAACAGGTCAGAGGTCAAGGTGACAG
This sequence comes from Congeria kusceri, assembly GCA_027627225.1. Taxonomy (NCBI): domain Eukaryota; kingdom Metazoa; phylum Mollusca; class Bivalvia; order Myida; family Dreissenidae; genus Congeria; species Congeria kusceri. Next base: position 15,544,738 of record CM051037.1, on the reverse strand, counting down.
AGGCTTGTAACATACGCTTTGACCTACAATCGTCCAAGTTGGTAGGCTGGTTACTCGGGAGGAAAGGAAGACGCCTATCAATTGTGAGGTCAACAGGTCAAAGGCCAAGGTCACAGGGGCTTGTAACATGAAAACTGTTTTCTCTGTAGACCATTTTGTTTCCGCAGGATATCTAGAGATGTTTTGGCCTATTTGATGATTATGTCAAACAGAAAACAGGTATCCTTATATAATAGATTGTAAAAATAAATCCAGAATTATACTCTATCTTTCTTTCAGCTTTATATTTACTTTCTAAAGCATCAACTTTAATTTCCTCCCCATGTGTTAATGTGCACATACAATATTTAAAAATCTCGTAACAATTGCACATATTCACAACTTGGCTGCAAGTCGGGGGCATACATGTTTTACAAACATCTCTTGTTAATTCCTGCATGTTTAACATACAAAACAATTTTTAACCTGTTAAACATTTACCAGTGTCTTGCTTTTTATAGCTCCATGCATATAGGTAATTTCTCATAAAGTTTAGAAAATTAATTCATTATTTCTCTGCCTTGTGTATAGGTAATTTCTCATAAAGTTTAGAAAATTAATTCATTATTTCTCTGCTTAGTTTATATGTAATTTCTCATAAAGTTTAGAAAATTAATTCATTATTTCTCTGCCTAGTGTATAGGTAATTTCTCATAAAGTTTAGAAAATTCATTCGTTATTTCACTGCCTGATGTATAGGTAATTTCTCATAAAGTTTAGAAAATTCATTCATTATTTCACTGCCTGATGTATAGGTAATTTCTCATAAAGTTTAGAAAATTAATTCATTATTTCACTGCCCAGTGTATAGGTAATTTCTCCTAAAAATAAGGAAATTAATTCATTATTTCTCTGCCTAGTGTATAGGTAATTTCTCATAAAGATTAGAAAATTAATTCTTTGCCACAGATTCAGTGCCCCATATTTCTGGAGTGGTTTCGTGCTCATCGGCAAAGATGTGTACATCAACGTGAAGGAGATACGCCACGCAATGTTGGACCAGACGCTCGACACAGCGGAGGGAGAAGTAGAGCAGATGTCGGATCATGAATACCTCAACCCTAAACCTGTGCTTGCTCCATGTAAGATAAAAAACAGTGATTTTTTTTTCTCATTTGACAGAGTCAGATAAATATACCCATTTGCTATGGTTTGTGTTTCCCGAATGATATGAAATCATTGCCCATATATGAAATGACACAATTATGATTTCATAAGAACTGTGAATTTCTTTTGTAAGTCATAAAATTACTGATATGTTTATGGAACATTACCATAAAATTACTTATTTGAACCTATATACATGTATTATAACTAAGTACTTACATTACCGTCATTAATTTTTTCCAGTTAAGACACAAAATCCCTAATCTGATCAGTACCGGACCCTTTCCAAAAGCTGTGAAAAAATTGCTGAAACAAATTTATGTACATGTATTGTTTGCACTAGTTTAGTGCAAGGCCAGAATTCATAAAGGAAAATCTTGCCTAAGTTGAATTATAAAGGTTCGGGGGTGACAAAATATGATGAAACATTTCTTTACTTGTGCGCTTTTGACAAACAGTGTTTACCATTTGTCTATACTGTAATTTTAAAACAAATTCTGAGGGGGGGCATATAGATTTGCCCTTGTCCATTTGTCCGTCAGTAGGTCCGTCGGATTTTTGTATCGCGCATAACTCAAATAGTATAACTGCTAGAGTGATGAAACTTTATAAGCATATTCATCAGCATCGGGGCTTGTGCACCTGGGTATTTTGGTATTTTCAGACATTCGCGGAGTTATGGCACATTTTTTTAGCAAAAAATGACATTTTTGGACTTGTGTCGGGCGTAATTCAAAAAGTATTGCTGGTAGAGTGATGAAACTTTACAAACATAATAATCAGCATGTGAACTTGTGCACCTGGGTATTTTGGTGCAGTTTTCTCTGACATCAGGAGAGTTATGACCCTTTTTTTGTGCAAAAAATGACATTTTTGGACTTGTGTTGCGTGTTACTCAAAAAGTATTATTGCTAGAGTGATGAAACTTTATAAACATATTAATCAGCATGTGCACTTGAGCACCTGGGTATTTTTGTGCAATTTTTTCAGACATCAGCAGAGTTATGGCCCTTTTTTAGCAAACAATTATATTTTTGGACTTGCGTCGCACATACTCAACAAGTATTACTGCTAGAGTGATGAAACTTTATATACGTATTAATCAACATGTGAACTTTTGTACCTGGGTAATTTTGGTGCTGTTTTTCTGCCATCATAGAGTTATGGCCCTTTTTTAGCAAAAAATGACATTTTTGGATTTGTGTCGCGTGTAACTAAAAAAGTATAACTGCTTGACTGATGAAAGTTTTGTGACAACCAGCGAATGTGGGGGCATCCGTGTCCTACGGACACATGTCTAGTTAAAACATAAATTGGTATTGATGCAGTAAGACAATGACTGATCATCTCCAGACATTATTTCAAATATTTTTTTTTCTGTTTTTAGTGAAAAAGAAGCCAGAAAATCTCAAACTTCTTCAAACTCATCTGTGCACGTTGCTTAGGAACCATGCCCGACATCCGAAGTGTCTGCTGGAATTGATTGACCTGGTAATGTATCATATCCCACCTTCTAATACATAGTCTTATCATGTAGCAAAACCTCATCAGCCAGTTGTTTGTTTTTGAAAATGCAAAAACAAACAAACTGTGAAACAATTGAAACAGTTATCAGAGGTATTCATTCACCTTTTAGCTGGACAGTTCCTTGAAGCGTCTGCACACGGAGGAGAACAACCGGCAGACGAGCCGTCTCCATGACCACCTGCTGAAGGGGTCGGGAGCCGTGGACCTCCTTAAGTTCCTCGGCTTCCATTTTCAGGCAAGGGGGACAACTCTAGACAACCCTTACGTGGTTTATCCGCACTGGAACAAGGACGAGCTACTCATTCCGACTTACGATGCACTGAGATCGTTAATAGGTATGTAATGCGTAAAGAAAATGTTTGTTTCAGGTTACATGCCCAAAAAAATTAGGGAAGGTAGGTAGGGATTTTTTTTTAAATATTTTTTTTTAAATTTGGTTAATGATCAAATTGAAGATTCTAAAACTGAATAAATATTCCAAACATATCTTTAGTATCCTTAAACATTGTTTATAAGTATATGCTATCAAAACAAAACACTTATTTATCAAAAAATATTTAAATAGTTGAATTAGTGAAAAAAAAGTAAATAAAACAAAAACATATCTGACAAACTCAATAAAATGTTCTAGGGTAGGGGCATTTTTTTTAGGGTAGGTAGGGTAACCTGAAACAGACATATATTTTTTTTACGCCTATTTTACAGGGTGGCCACTGACCAATGACTTTGAAAAACGGATGTTAAAAAATCTCTTCAGTAAGAAATAAGGGAATTTTTACAAAAATAGGGACATTTCAGGAAGTTTGACCACAAGTGATCCAAACAGAAAAATTGAAATACAAAATCTTAGAAACAATTTGACAATTAAACAATAAACATTACTGTTTGTTCACAATAAAGGCTTAACTTTAGTAAAATTGTTAAACATGGAGAATGGTGGCCATATATTTATGTACACTGCACCACTTGTGCACTTATTGTATTTGGTAACTGGTTTAAATCAGTTTAAATTTAGTTGATTATTAGAGGATGAAACAATTACTAAAACAAGAGGGTCATGATGGCCCAAAGGGCTTACCTGAGTACTGGCAAAGATGAAAGCCTTACTGTTGTGAAAGGCTTGTGGGAATGTACGCCATAATGTCCTTAAATAATTTGTCTAGCTGATTTACCCTCATACATAGAACAAGTAAGAACCTGGATATAATTTCTCTACTCTGGTATCCAACTTTTCGCAGGCAATTTCGGAGGAATAGTGTTAATGCTGCAGATCTGAAAGATAATGGCGATCGCGGCGCAAAGGTCATGTCATGCTTGCCAGCTTGTTTCAAAACAGTAGAGTGTATTGCCATTTACCCGTCCGATATTCAAATTTGCTTGAGATTTTATGGTCATAGACAAATTGTGCAAGTTTGGTCCAGACTGTTAGAAAATGAAGTCCCCGTCTTGCAACAAATTCATTTTTGCATTAATTTTCACAAGTGGATATAACTGCTGTGTTCATGGCCTGTTTTATTTGCTGCTTGTGTTGAGATCTTATGGCCATACAAAACATGTGGAAGTTTTATCAAGATTGTATGAAAAATGAAATCTTGATGTACAAAAAAGGCAATTTTTTGCTGCTTTTTTTCACAAAAAGGAAATTTTTGCATTTTTTTCACTAACAACGGGGCCATAACTCCAATGTTTGTTGCTCAATCTGACCCATTGTTGGTCACACACAAACTATGGAAGATTGGTCAGGATTGGAAGAAAAAAGGAAGTCTTAATCAAGGTAAAATTGCAATTTTTGCCTATTTTTCAACAAAAAAAGGGCGCACAACTCTGGTGTTTGTGACCCAATCCGGCCCAATGTTGATTTCTACTGTGATCTTTTGATAATACACAAACTGTGGAAGTTTGGTCAAGATTGGTAGAAAAATGAAGTCTCTATGAACGAAAAAGGCAATTTTACATTTTTTCTCACAAACAAGGGGCCATAACTCTAATGTTTCTTGTCCAATTTGGCCTATTATCAATACCAACCGAGAGTTTATGGTCATACACACACTGTGCAAGTTAGGTCAAGATTGAATAAAAAATATAGTATTTATCGCGATAACGGTCCAAATTCTTGACGGCATATGGACAACGGACGACGCCGGAAAGGTCCCGTATACCAATAGCTCACCGAGCACGTCGTGCTCAGGTGAGCTAAAAAGGGTGATTTTCCGTTTATAAACACGCTGCAAACGTCTGCAACACGCTGCGGCATACATGTATACATATTGTCTGATTTACCTGTATCATCCGTGCTTATAACAGTTCTCACTTGCATTTTTACCGAGTGTAGGATAATTATGTTTGAATGTTGATGCTGTGGTATAACTTTATAAGTAATCCACCGAAACATTTGCTTGTAATTAACATGCAGTTGGATGTCTTAAGCAGCTCATGTAACACTATCAGTATATAATTGCACATACAAATTCATTCTACTTTTTAAATTAATTGTTTTTAATGACCAGACTTCCCGAAGCTCAATAAATATGTCAGACATTCGGTCCGACAATATCTCATAACTTGCTGGACGAAAATAAAATCTTTCTTAAGGAATGTATTTGAAACCTTCAAAAAGCTGTCGGACAGTCTGACTGATTCTATGTAAATAAATGCCGGTCAGACTCAGAATTTGTCTGACATGTCTGTCAAACTTATTTTTGCCAAGTCTGCAAGGGTCAGCGGAAAATGCAATAATTTTGAACACCTCTTGGCTAAGTGTGAAACAAGCTGCATGTATTTAATTGCACAATGACCACATATTTATTGTTTAAAAGATCAGTTGAACATGACCTGTTTTGTGGTGTTTTGGGTTCATAACATCAAACATTTTAAGAGCGAGCACTAGAATAGACCGATTCCTCCTCAGCTATTGTTTAAGAAATAATTGACGGGTAACTGTTGGTTATTGCGGTAATAACAACTGTTTGGAGTTCCGATGCGTAGGAATTAAACCATGAGGGCGGTAGCATCGGAACGACAAACCGTTGGTTATTACCGCAATAACCAACTGTTACCCGTTAATTATTTCGATTCTAACACGATCTTATATAAAATTCGTATTTTTAAAGGTTATGAATGAGAACTATATTTATCTATACTCCACCCATTTTCCGAGAAGAGAATTCACACGTGCGTTTCAGTGACGTCAATAAATCATAATTCAAAATGACGTCAGCTTTATTGATCAACATTGAGTGAATGACGTCATACTTATCGATATAATACAGTGAAAATATGATGCTAAAAAGCGCAAATAAAAAACATATTAAACATGTGTAGTACAAGTGTGGTTTTATTGTGCTACATAATGCAGAAAATGATTTGTTTGTCACAATTTGCTATCGCGCGTTTAAGCACGTGCAATTTACAGAACAGTTTCTTCAAATTTCCGGAACTATTTTCAAAACATTAGGCTCCGCCCATTATTTGTTGCAGAATAACCCACAGTTATTTTCCTTCTTTATATATGCACCACTAGCCGCGTGCCGTGGTAGAATAAAGGATTAATTTCCATTCTTCGAAAATCACAAACATTACCACATGCTCTTTGGAATATTACAAAAAAACTCTGCGTGCTCTTTTGTTTAAAATCGTTTAACTGCTTAACACATGATATTTAAGTGCGATGATTGGATAATATTGCAGATTAATTTGAATATGAATGGCATTTGTGAAAGCGTCTATTTGCTTTAATGAGATGAGCTATCAAGTAAATGAATACATGTGTTAATAAATATGTATTAGTTATTGAAACCCTTCAGTCATCCCTAGGTCGTATTAGTAAACTTTGATTTTACATAACTGAAAAAAGACATCCAAGAACTTTTCTAATTACCAAAGTTTGTGTCTTAGACATTAAAAAGCCAATTTTACATAACAATTATTTGAGAAAAAAGGGAAAATAGACAAATCTAGATGATTTCAATAATTTTTTACTCCTACAGGTATATTTCATATTTGTACTTCATATGGGTAGCTATTAAATAGCATGCAGATAGCAGTTTGCTTATGCCAAATAAATATTGTGTTGGATTTCTATATTTCAGAACTATCAAAGAACTCTGACCTACTTCAGGCGGTGTGCAGTGTGTTGCCAATCACACAAGACAGTATCTCACTTATTATTGACCTGGTAAACAGAGATTTTTATATAGAACTTACCCTAAGGTTTCTATGATTCCATTTCCTCGTATAATGGATTTAGCTTTCGACACAGTCAAGCTCAAAAAAATAGATCTAATCTAAACTTGACTAATTGTTTGATAGCTGAGCGTTACGAAGCATGCCCCAGAAATCCAGCTGAAGGTGTCAGACCTGTCTGTGAGACCGCTGTGGACGAACCTGTCCCTGAAGAATCTGCTGTTGGCCGTGGGATTTTATCAGATCGGGATGCTGTTGAACTTCAATAGAACACCAGAAAACAGGTAACAGGTTCTGATTGAAGTTTTTGGAATGACTTTAATTTTGATTTAACATTATGCTATGTTTTGTTTATGTGACTACAATGTAATCATCAGGTAGCAATGGAGATTTAATGTTTTCTGGCTCTGTCATATGTATTTCTATTTGTCCTTAAATTATATGCCAGTAAGAATGTGTTTTGGTCATTTTTTGTGACCATCAGTAACAATGGTAACTGCAGATTTTTGTTGTTGTTCTTCGTTAGCAAACTATTTCCTTCTGAAAAAATATAGTCTTTTGATAAATAATACTTTTTTTGACTGGTTTCCAGGCAGCTAATGATGGCCTTGTTCCAGTTGTTATTATCTGTGAGCCAGTCCAAGAGTCAGGTACTCCTGTACCGACTGGACGTGAATCTGTTGGGAACAAACTCAGATTTAAAGGTAGCTGAACATTCCTTAAAGGTTGTCGAACACATCTGTATTTAAATGTCAAACCAGATCAAGTTAGATATGTTGACCATTTAGTTTGATATGTGTTTTCTTCTCATATAACCTTTGTCTCCAGTATTTTGGGGTTAGTTGTACTATTGCACTTCCAAGAGCTAAAAGTCATCATTTTCCTCCGGATTGGCTTCAACATTTTCAGTAATACACTTCACAAGTGCTCATTGAACATTATTTTAATTACAGAATCGAATTGTGCGTGAAATTTTTATATCTGCATAACATTTCTATATCAGATGCAGTAGTTTCACCCTGAACTCTCGGAATATGTTCACACTGATTTGCTGCCTTTTCAGTCCACATCAGACTTCCCTGAGTTGACGAAGCTTCCGTCTCTAGCACCCTTGATTTTGCCACGTAACCAGGTAAAGCACTGTGTTTTGTTTTCCTCTGTATTTGTTACTTGTTTCTAAACAATTATAAGTGGATACATATATATCATATTTGCATTTTGAAAGGTTTTGTGAATAATTATGGAAATTGACGAAATTAGAGTCTTTTTGTTTTGATACATACGGAATATTATGCTAGTCAGTTGTTCCAAGAGTATGTATTAGTCGAGTGGCTTGTGTGATGGCGTATCACACGCGAGGCGGAGCCTCGAGTGTGATACGAAATAACGCAAGCCACAAGACTAATACATACTCTTGGAACAATTGACTAGCGTAATATTCTTTTTATTATATACCACGATAAACATCAAATGTGCATTTACCTTATTTTATTTGTTTAAAAACTACAATAATGACTAATCACTGTAGGTATAAATTACATTTGTTTACATAACTCTATGATGACGTCATAAAAAAGTAGTCCGGCTAGTATGGTAATACGGGTTCGGAAAAATAGATGTAGCATAATACGGGATTTTGTTTCTGACATGTATTTCACCGATTGATACAGCATGTATTTTGTTAAGATTTTAAACAGGTATATAATAAATGTTTTTATGATTCATGTCTTTACTTTTTAAAAAGCATTTCCTCTTTTAAAAGCCTTATAATAAGGATTCAGTTGTCATTTTGTGGGTTCTAAATGTTTAGTTTGCTGTACACTTCTACGCTATCAGTATTCAGTTTATGTATCTGAAATACATTTAGTTGCATTATATTTTTCTTATAAATATATATGGTTAGTGTCATAATAGTCATATAAGGGGACATATTGAGTTGCAGTTATAAAATATTGTTGATGTCTCAATCTTGTAAACAGCATTGTTAAACTAAATTGTACTATCTCAAATGTTTGACATCATATTGTTGTCTGTACATTTACAAAGTCGAATGAGTCGCGTTCTTTTCAGTTGCACATGAGCACTCCGTGGCTTAGCAAGTCAGAATCACAGATAGAAATGGAAGAAAAAGTGAAACTAGCAAGGACGTATGTGTAGTTTTGTACTACCTAATTCTTCATTGCTTATGCTTAGATTACCTAGTCTTTTTTGGCTTGTATAAGTTGTAATAAACATGTAGTATGTATGTTTGTAAATGTGCTGTGATAGTGAATTATGCATTAAAGCAGTATACATATTATAAACACATTTTGCTATTGTTTTACATTTGAACATGGCAATTGTGGCTGAGAGTCATCAAAAAATCAACATACATGTATATCATACTCTTAATAAGTGATTTAAATACTTAAAATACACTAATAATAATAATAATAATTCTTGTAATAATTGAAACAAATGTGTGCAACATAAATAAACCTCTATTCGAAAGACGTTACGCTATTATTGGCGCGCCTAATCACCTCTTGTAAATTCCTCATTTCCTTACGCAAATATCATGCAGTAAGAATAAACAAATGTATCAAACACAGTAACTTTCATGCACTACTATGATATGCAAAGACATTTTAGTGCCGTGAGCATGTCGTGGTTATACAAACAATGCGTCGTGTTTGTACTATCAAGGTACATGTAGCTTCCCTACGTTAATATTATAAAGTCAGAATAAACAAGTAGGTCAAACACAACGCCATTTTGCAAGCATGAACTACCACGATAGGCCGACATTATGGTGTTGTGGCCAGGATGTTTTTGCGTGTCGTGATCGTACACACAAGGCGTTGTCATTGTATAACCACAGTCGGCCACGTATGGCCCAGAGCTTATCTTATATGTAGCACTAAAACTTCCAGCCTACAGATGTTACAAACAGTTGGATGCATATGTCTCAGAATTGCTTACATTACAAGTGGAAATGGATTATATGTGGAAGATGTATTTTGCTTGCAGTCGATCAGACCTGGATGAGAATTTCAAAGAATACTTGGAACGAGCGAAAACATGGCATCAAATAACAATAACAGCTCAGGTAGGTTAAATAACAATTGATTCAGTTGTTTATTACATAATGGTGGTCAAGAGACGATAATAGTCAACTCAAAATACGTGAATATAAAATACTTTTTAACTAGGTGCTACATGTACATGCTTGATAGGAAAATATTAAGATTCGCTTTTCTCATGGGTCATTTGGTTGAGCGTTATGAATACCAAATATTGTTTATTTCCACCTGCGTCAGAAATTGACAAACTCCTGTCTGACAGCTCATTGTCTCGTTTGTTTAAAGCAATTGACCAAACAAAAACAGACATAAAGGTCAAACACAAAAAGAAAACTAATAACTAGGTCCCTTGTTCTACGTAACGTTCAATGCAGTGCATTTGAAGGGTTTGGTTGGTACAGAGACTACAAACGTTGCATTGCTCCTAAATAATAGCTACCGATATTCAAGGCTAAAGTGTAGCAAGTAAATTAATTGCATTTGATGTATACATCGTCACCTTAGTGCAAGATCTCAATACGTTCTTATATTTTGCACTGCATATATCGAGTTATTGCTCTAAGGTGACGACATGTGTCTTTAGTATCTTGTACATTTTTCCAGTTTAGTTTGTAGTGCCATAACATTTGTTCCAGACCTTCAGACAACATTGGAAAAAAATACTGTGCATGTTGTTTAAATAATACATTTTCCAAAATCAGATCCATTAATGTCCTGTGAATGTGAAATCGCTCCTGTGATTCTGACACAACTACAGGACTGAATGTCCAGTAATATCAAACACTGTTCAGAATGTCTGCAATAAGATTATGTTGGACAGAATACGTGGTTACGTAGCTCGAGTTATTATAATTATATAGGATATAACCTACATTGTGGACCAATGAAATGTTTTGCTGGCACCCATTAAGTGCAACACTCAATCATTAAGAGCGTGAACTTAACTGATGCTATTTCTGGCGTTTGATTGGCTATTTGGAATCTCCCTTTTCAGAATGTGTAGTAAACATTACGGTATATGGGTATCTACTTTTGACATGTTTCAAATATGTAAATGCGCACGGCCGATCAAAATGTAGGTTATGTTCTTAGTAAGTTAGAACGTATTCAATAAAACTTAATTGGCCCCTTGCTCGCTTTGATGCGCTATCTCCGCACCACCTTAACCAGACCAGTAAGATGTTATTTAATATATGTTCTAACTATTACATAAGGCGTAAAAAAGTTGTTTGTTTCCGCTTACCCGACCCCCCCCCCCCCCCGCTAATTTTTTCCGCCGACCCTAAACATTGTTTGCCTATGAACCATTAACTTTTTTTTTTACTTTCGGGAAAAGAGAGCAGTGTTCGCTTAAGTTTCTTGAGGGAAATCACTTTTTCTATGACCTTATTTATAGATAAAGGCCTATCTTTTCTCTCAGCTGACTCAGCAATGGCTAAGTGCACTGTTTCCATTGCAGCAGTGTATTGATATCAGTTGATAAGGGTCGCCACACGGTGTCCACACTGTGACCTCAGCAGGGTGATAATACACAGTTAAAGAAAAAAACGTTCTATTGCACCTTCCATCCTAGACTTTTTTGGAGATGTAAGCGGAAACCAACCATAATTTTTTTTTGGCCTAAGTGGTAACACACGCAAAGTGTTTTGTCGTTTCAATAGCGGAGCGACTGTCAATATGTACATGTATTAAATGTGTAATGCGGTACCGTCAAATTTAACTAATAATAAATTTTGAAATGCGAGTGTGTTTTTTTGAAATCATTAACGATATGCATGCAATGATGTAGTTAAAAATTCATTCTAAGGTATTTTTGTAGTTTCAATAAACATAAAACTGTCAACATATATGTATATTTGACAGTATGAATGTGTTTGTTTTTTAATTAAATAATGAAGTTATTCAAAATACAGTCTTAAGTATTTTTGTCGTTTCAATACTTACACAACTTTCAAAATATACTAATGATATATTTGACAATATGAGTGTGTGCTTTGAAACGAACTAATGATGTAATTGAAAATACATTCTGAAGTATGTTTGTGGTTCAAATAGGCAAAATACTGTTAAAATGTATTAATACAAAATTTACTGCTTATGAGTGTCTCTTAAAATGTGTGTATATGTGATGATGTAATAAAAACACTCGCTGAGAATTTTATTGTTTGAATAGACAAACGACTACCAAAAGGTAAGCGGAGCTACACGGCATTGAAGTGGTTGTGTTAATTTTCATCACATGATGATTTGCTCCTTCACTGGCTGGTTTTATCAAACTTTCTGCACTCTATTGTAAACCATAAGTGTGTGCATGTCTGAAGTGCAATTCGATTGCGGGAAATATGTTAAAGCTATTTATTTAAAAATGTAATATGTATTTACATGTATGTGGTATTAATATGTATACATCTCACTGATTTATGTTTACTTTGTTGTAATATACCAATAGTGTTTATTTTGTATAAAATGGCCACCGACCCAAAATACGTTTCAACTTTCGTATAAACAGGTGATTTCAAATATACACGACTTTCAAACAAACAAAATAAATACTATAATCGGACCAAGATAAATTGACCGGCCTAATTATAGTTACAAAACATACACAACCGACCGAAGTTGAGCGGTAACAAGGACTGGAAAATTCACAATCATATCTATATTTACGACATTGTGCTATCGAGGTATTCGTGGCGCAACTGGTAACGTGTCGGGTTTGTAATACTGACAATGTAATTTTGCTGCCCTGAGATTGAATCAGGATCGGAACATTCATGTCAACATTTTTTCATCACAATTTCAGATTTATATATGTTTAAACTTTAATTGTCCAGTAATCAGTTGGGATTGCTTTCTGTATTTTAGAACTTTTATAGAGTGTTGATATTTTTTGTTTTAATCCAGTAAACGTGTTTAATCCAGAAAACATTTATCCTTACACTATTCATTATACCAACAGAAATTTAAGAAGCAAACGTCTTCCATCCGACAACCTTCTGTGCGATGGAAAAATTTCCTAATTAGAAAAGATAGCGCTGGCACATTGAAAAGAAAATCTGTAGCATATGGTGGGATTCGAACTCGCAAAACCGCAAACTTTGTATCATACCGCTGTGCAACTATCAGACTGATACGCTACCACTGTACTAACAATGCAATCGAATAATAAACGATGGTAGAAAATATTTTTCCACAACAAACCGATATTCAGGACAGGTCAATGTTTAGTTACAGTTGCTATTTTTAGGCAGGCCAAATTAAGTTGGTCGAACTATAGTACAGTCATGTACACTTTGCGGCAGGTCAATAATTTCATAAGGGCTAAATCCAAAAATTTAGATAGAAGTAATACACTAGTGTCATTGTCATCCGACATTATATTAATAAATTTAGTCTGTGGATTTAAAATATTCGTGCACTCTTGCAAATTATATCAATTAATTGAAAAATCATTGCAACATATTTTTATGAAAGATCACGTTTTGGTACGATTTGTTTTATTAAATACAGAATTATCGACTGCTTGCGTACAATATAAATAGTTAACTAAAATCTACTCGTTGTTGTATTAATCTGATTGTGTTATTATTTTTCAGTTATGTAATCTTGAAACGAGAATACATTTACAAGAATATAAAAAGATAAACAACATAAATACTCTCAATTCCCTCTGTCTCCATTGTTGTTGTTTTTTCCATCACATCTGGTTACTTTGATAATTTTTCAGGCGAACGAGGCTTTGAACACGTACGGACGTCCGCGAACGTCACCACATAAGGTAAAAGTGTTGCCAGGGGCAACGGCGTCCACAGAACGTATTCCCGTCGATCAGAAAGTGACGTTGAAAAATCCGGAAGTCGACCAGAGGCGTGATTATGCGCACTATATTTACAAGGAGCGAATACAGAACATTGAAAAGCGGCACAAGAACGAAGTTATGAAGCTCTATCTACCGTATGTCAACAGTGTTTAGACTAAGAAAAGTACTCAAGCTGAAGCTGTTTATTCCTTGATCAAGAGAAAAAAACAAAACTTTAAAAGTTCTGATTTATTTGCTGTATCTGCCGTATTCAAACAGTATTTAGACTAAGGACATGACATAAACTGATGCTGCGATTATACCTTGATCAAACGAAACTCTTTAATTCTTTTATTTGTTGCATCTGCCGTATGTGAACAATATTTAGACTGAGGAAAAGACTCTAGCTGAAGCTGTGATTTTAGCCTTGATCAAAAGAAAATCATTTAACATTCTGTATTTTTTGTTTGTTGGGATTTTTGTTGTAGTTTGTAACTTGTTTTTGTTAACATATTTACACATATATTTTGTTATTTAAGATATATTGTTTTTAAGATTCAATATTAAATTCTGTGTTGTACTGTTGTATTTACTTAAACATATAAACATAATTTATTTGTTTAGGAAAATGTACAACTTTCGGATTCAGATGTGTGAAAACTTTGTTACAATTATGTATCAACTATTATTTTGTTACTTGTTAGTGATTTTTATGCACGTTATTTCTGTTGCCTTTTTGCATTTTTGATGAAAACAAAAACTGGGATATCTAAAGCATTTTACTTTTAAAATACTTTCAGTATATATAATATCACAATAAAAGGTTTTTCCATTTGTGCATTGCCTTGTGCGTTCATTTAAGACACATGCTTGATAGGTGGGCACTTCATTCTTTTGAAAGCTACCACACAATCAATGTAAATTTAATGCTTTACACACATTATGAACCCAACAATAACAAATACTGATATTTTGTATGTATATTTTGATTACAGCCTGTCATTTTCTTTGACCGTTAGAGATTATACATATGTACCTACATTGCCTCTTAATTTAACAACCGCGCACACTGCCAATATTTGTTGTGTCTCAACAGTGTGCCAGACAGGAGCTGAAGCTTTTAACCGGACTATATTTGAAACAGCTTTAAGGGGCCGCATTAGATATTAATCTGACCTTTTTTTTGGCATATAAAAGGGTACACGTAATGTATAACTATATACCTTGTAATAAGAAAAGGGTTTACGCATTCGGAGAAAAAAAATCAGGTATTATATATAGGTCGTGTTTGTTATACCCTTTTTTGGCGTACATTTTGACGTCAGACTGGTATCGTGTATATGGTTTGAACTGGCATTCTCACAAAGTATAATAGCGCAGTTGCTTAGAGCGTTTACAGTTGTCCTTTGGTCTTATAGCTCCGACGTCAGGAGTTCGATAACCATTTCGGTTTTGTTTGGATATTGTTTATTTCAAAAGGTTTTCCTAATTTATTTTCATAAAAATCCACATCACATATATACTTCGTAAGTGTTACGTTCAGAATTCTTTATTTTCTTTTTTTGTAATTTTTGTAATATAATTTCCGTTGATAATGGAGATGACGAGTTAGTAGACATAGTTTCTTTACAACGGCGCGAACAGGACGTGGCACAGTTCTTTAATAACAGGCAAAACAAGAAAGTTCGAATTGCTGACATCATTTCAAACTCCACAGTGTTAAATAAGCAAAACATCTTAATATTTTCAATCATATAAACAAATTGAAAGAACGATTCTCAATTTTGCGACCAATACATATTCAGTGTATAAAACAGAGGTGGAAAATGCATTCACTATAAAGACGAAAAAGACGTGAGAAATTATGGTACAACTATACACAATTTGGTAGGGGAGATTTTTATTTTGCCTCAACCCATCTATTACTTGTGTGTGTGTTTTTTGTTTGATTTTTTGGATTTTTAGCCGTTTTTAGCAGTATTTCAGTCATATCACGGAGGTCAGTTAACCTCACACTTTTCCTGGGCAAGCTTAGCCGATCTAAGCGGTTTACCAGTACTAACTGCTCATACCTATGCCAGTAACTGACAACTGCCCTACTTGAATCAGAGGTAGGGGGAGAATGGCCATCGAAATAATTTCATGACCAATCCCCACACAAGTTATGTGGCCGGGATGGGGCTCGAACTCACGATCCCCAGATTGACAGTCATGCGCTCTACCAACTGAGCTAGTCGAGTCAGGCTTCCATTACTTATAAGAAATAAATCCATGAGCAATGTATACACATGGAAGGGACTATATCATGGAAAAGGGCCTCAAGGGGTGCAATTTCTTTTTTTTTTAATCTGAAATTCAGATATTAATACTGGCATATAATAACTTTTATAAACAAATACAGACGAAACGGGATACTACGAATAGTCCCGGGAGACTCTAATGTGTTCGTAGTATCGCGTTTTTCGTAGTATAGCATCTTTCGGAAGTTCCAGTTATAACGTAATTGTTCCTACATTACTTGTTAATTTGCGTCATGTCGTTGCGTTTATGAACATTAGCACATTTATTAATAAAAGTAATTGCATTGGACATAACAATTGTGTATGTATTGCATTATAAATTTAAAAAAGTGTAAAATCAATCCAGGCACAGTAATCCAATTCGCAGTAACATATGCGAAAGTCATTTAGTCAAACGCAAATCTCACGCTGCATCATTTAAAGTGGCTTCAAATAGTAAATACATGTGTTAATAACTATATTCGTCCACGGTGCAAACAAACTGGCTAGGTGTCTGACTGGCCAGGTGTGAAATATTCGTTTTGAAGGTGTGAAAAGTCTCCTTAACGATATGATTCGCAGTATCGCGTTAACGGGTCAATACAAACATTATGATGGGACCAGAAAATTTGTTCGTAGTAACGAATCTTTCGTATACTTATCGCGAATTCGTATTATCGCATCTTTTTGTAGTTAAACGTATAAGGAAAACGGACGGGACCGGCAGCCTTATTTGTAGTATCCCGTCATTTCGAAGTACTTATCGCGATTCGCAGTATCGCGTTTCGACTGTATATATGATGGGAAAAGAGTGTACACATTCTGAGATAAAAATCAATTTATAATATGTGTCGTGTGTGTTTGGCCCTTTTTTATGTTTACATTTTGACATAAAAAGCGTGAGTTTTCTGTATAATCATACTTGACAAATTATTCCTTACCAAGCATAATTGTGCAGTTCGTTAAAGTGCTGACTTCTGTCATTACTTCGTATCACTCCTAAGTCTTCAGATCGATCCCCGCTTAGGGTTTTAATTTTTCAGACTTTTTTGCTGACTTGTTTTAATCAAATATCTCATTGTGTATTATAATTTTTATTTATTTAATGCACATGTCATAGTATAACGCATTTCATATTCATGTATTATCATTTACAGTGCATTAGGAATCCAATGTTTCGTTGACGTAGGCCCGTTAAATAGCGTATAACGTTTCTACAGATATTGACAAGCACATATACTTTATACTTGTTTAGTTCATAATTCTTTATTTGTCGCATTCCAGTAATATAAATTCCGTTGATATTGGAGATGACGAGTTAGTAGACGTAGTCCCTTTAAAACTGTGTGAACAGGACTTGACACAGTTATTTTAGAATAGGCAAATCTGGAAGGCTTGTTTTGCTGACATAATTTCAAAATTCACATTGTTTTATATGCAAAATGCTGTTATTTTTAATAAATTGCTGTACGGATGCGTGACCTACAATCTTTATAATTATTTTCAATCACATAAAAAACTGAAATAGCAATTCGCAAATGTGTGACCAATACATATTTAGTGTGTATAAACGGAAATGGAAAATGCATTTAATATAAAGACGAGTCAAGACTTTAGAAGTTATGGTACGTGTAAACTGTACATTTGTTGGTGTAGGACTTTTCATTTTGCCACCACCCATCCATTATTTATGAAAAAATATATCCGTGAACAATGTATACACATTAAATGTCATAGAGGGTAACTATTGGTATAGACAATCAAAAAGTCCTCCAATTATCACGAAGTCAACCCATTTAGAAGTTGTGTCAGATTGTGTCGCCCCATACATATCATACAGCAGCACTGTTAATGGCACTTTATGTGATATTGAAGTAAACTATTTGGTGCGGTTTGACAAAGTTCATAACTGCATTACCTCCTTATAGAACAATTTGTATTTAGTTTGAAGGTCGCCTGTCATGTATCCACCAAACACGGCAACACGCTAGTAACACGTGTATAGGGACATTATACAGTATGACCAATTCTCTATTAAGTGCCTTGTCGACATATATTTATACGTATGTTTTACGTGTGTTTTCCGATTATTATAATAAGTATATCAATTTAAATTTGTATTATTGAGTTATTTTAATTTTATTTAAAGAAAAAAACGGCAAAAGAACAAGTTTAAACCACTTTGCTTTAGGGAGTATACAATAGGATATTACGTAAACGTATGATAGTGGGAGCAGTGGTCTAGTGGTAGGACGCTGGCTTTGGGATCGTGAGGTTCGAATCCCGCCCAGACCACTGGAATTTTTCTGAGCAAAATTTTTTTCCCACACTTGCTCCTCTCCACCCAGGTGTATAAATGGGTACCTGTGAGGGAAATAAGCCAATGTGCCGTGGCTGCATACTGCGCCGAGTGTAAACGGATGACTTATGACCCAGTGGTCGGGGGGTTATTGTCGAAGTCGGCTGAAAATGTACATGTATATCAATAGCAGACTATAAAACGAACCTTAACCTTTACCTCTGGTGTGCATTATCTACGCTGGAGTAAATAAACATTTTGTTTGCGCGTTAACGAATAATATTACACTATTCTTTGTCCGCATGAAGATTTTTAAAGCTAGCTAAATGTTTGTAATTCGTCATGACACAGACTTCCGGTACATAAATTGGACTCGCTGCAATAATTTGTAGACATATTTAACATTTTCAAACAGCTGTTTGACATTGATACATATAATACTGCTCTCTTGTTGCCCATATATCTGATGTAACATGCAGACGTGATATTAACATTAGACTGGAACTCGAGTGTGGCGTTAATAGGCCATGTTGTAAACATGAGATCGTAGCCTACTGGAACTGTATAGCCAGAAAAGCTTTTTTTGCATTTGTATATTTAGGTTTCTTAATTGATATATATTGTCAACATGAGAACTGTACTTAAGGTAAATAGGAAAGCATTTATGTATGTCTGTATTTCTGCGAACTAACGTCGTTATACCACATTAATATGTATACACTATTAACACTAAACAAACAATCGATTGATTGTTTGTTTGTTTGTTTGTTTGGAATTTTCGCCGTTTTTAACTGTATTTCAGTCATATCACGGCGGTCAGTTAGCCTAATCACACTCTCTGGTTAGCTTAGCCGATCTAAGCGGTTTACCAGTATTAAGTGCACACACCTATGACAGTAAGTGACAGCTGCTGTACTTGAATCAGAGGTAGGGGGAGAATGGCCGAAGAAATAATTTCATGGCCAACCCCCACACAAGTTATCGATTGAACTTTGCACATATGTCATCCGTATATAAATCAACTACGTGCTTTATTTAATCAGCGTGCTTTGATCACTGGTCATTAATATAAAGAGTACTTATATTTTTGAGAAACTGATCACAGATTTGTGCGATTATGTTATGTTCGGTTCTAATAATGGTTTACAAGCACTATGATTTTACACAGATTTTATTTCTGCATGTTTCATACAGAGGTTGAAGCTTGCCTGTAGTGTCTCAGGCATCAGTGCTCTATGGTCCTGTTGTGTATAAGGCATCAGTGCCCTATGGTCCTGTCGTGTATCAGGCATCAGTGCCCTTTGGTCCTGTAGTGTATCAGGCATCAGTGCCCTTTGGTCCTGTAGTAACCTTCAGTGTGTCCAGGCTGAACAGTCCGCCTCTGTACAAAGTATACAGGTGTTCGGTAATTAAATAGGCGTATAATACAAGATTGCACGCAACAAATGGTTATTTGACATACCGGTAAATGAGTCGATTGTTAAACATTGTGTTGAAACGCATTTCGTTGACATGGATATCGCTATGGTACCAGAGACATTGTAAGTACAAAATAAGCTGCTCCAAAGCATTTAATTTAATGTTTAACTATCAGTCTTTTTTTGCAGAATGAGTAGTAGATCACAAACATTGTCGGGTGATCTATTTAGCCAACTGGTTTACAAAAACAACAACATTAATTTTATCATGTGGCAACCAAGCACACGAATTGGATGAACTATTTCATTAACTAGATTATGATTGACATTTACCTTTGATGGCATGACATTCTCCATAGTTACACCCGTCGTCTCCACATCAGATATTACAATTTGCATTTTCATGCATGCACAAAGTATGATCGGTGCTGTTTAAAAACCGGTCCATGTCACGAAAACTTTCCCGCATGAAGACCGTACATATCTTGTGATGAATGAAATAAACATTACGATTTTCATGCCCAATAATATACTGTAACTACACTGATCCAGACAAAGAACGCCCAAATTTCAGTTTAAAAACAATGATCTTGTGAAGTTTTTAAAAATGTATTTGTATACATGGATGAACTAGTTTTCATAAAACATATTAGTTATCATAATCATGTTATTTTACAATTGACGTTAAGATACCGTTGATCGGCGATTTACGATTTAAGCAACTGGACCTTAACGGTAAATTGTCGTCTTCTATCAAGTACACAACGAAACTTATATTATAGCCAAAATGACATTTACAGGGTCGTAACTATGAGAAACGACGTAATACGAGTGTGTATACACAATTTGTATACAATGTATATTATCAAACGAGTGGTACTTTTATGATCATTGTTGTGTCTAATTGCGGCTTTAAACTTGGTCTACAATTGATGATAAAACTATACAATTATTGTCCATAGCTGACTAGCTGAAACATTATAAACATTTAATACATAAAAAGGCACAATTTACAACAAAATTAGTTCTGAATTTGAGTTGTAATCTAAATATGCATTTATTTTGTTTCCTTTTCCTTATAACATACAATACTTTTTCGGTATGTCTATGAATGGAACATATGCACCATTCCCTCTTTTTTGCGATTATGAACAAGAAACTACAAACTGCGCTTGTAGAGTTTATACTCACATCTTTTTTTTGGCAATGGTATCCAAACCTATAATGAAGATTTCTTAGGATGCAAACCTGAAATTAAAAACAAAAGATCAATACTGTGTTTCATTCAACCGCTACGTTGCAATGATTGCATTATGACTGGTTATTGAAAACACACATGCAGTTACGTCCACCTCGATGTTGATATAATTGGTAATACAAATACATATGCATCGGTGTTACAAACTTCTTAAAATGACATTTTTTAAAGTGACACTTTCTCATTTGCTGCCAACACATTTTAGAACATCATAGCAGACGCAATAAAGAGCATGTGTATATGCCGTACTTCATGCTCCCTTGCAAGATTATACGTGCATCTGAAAGGTCTTTCGTCAAACATACCTAATTGGCTGTGCAGAAATATTCAAACATAGAGAAATGATATTTTGTTAGCTGAAAAATCCAGATATTTAAATTTGGCATATGTGTTGAATTTTGAAATGGCGGTTTGCCGTGGGTGGGAGAAACCAACCTCTCCGGTTCAGTCGAGACGGGAATCGAACCCGGGTCGTCCAAGTGAGAAATGGGTAAACAAACCCCTGCGGTAAGCAGAACCAAAATTGCAATTTCCATCAATTTCCATACATATATAAATTGTTTTTACTGCATTTGGAATTTGGTTGTGGTCGTCACATGCGCAGGGACAAAGAAATGAAACTCGATAGCCGCGGTACAATGATTGGATACCCACTTGTTTTAATGCCACACAACTTTTTGTTGCAGTCATCTTCTGAACTGCAGCACCTGTTATACGTGAAACAAACCTGTCACTATGGCTTGACTTTTGGTGAAGTAATGTGATGTTTGACAGTGCGTGAGAAAATGGTATTTATGATATATACGACAAAGGAAATGAAGTATATATAATTTACATGCATAATTATTGTATTACTTACTTACTGGGAACATGCCACTAGTTCGTCCCTTTTCCCAATGACCGATGTTCCACCTCCGTTGCATTGCTTCAACAATAATTTCATGCAATGGAATTGTAATATAAAATACTTTTACATTGCTTTTGGTAAGTACCCAGCCAGCATAAATATATGGGACCCATATGGGTCCAATATGAGCTACCATATGGGGCCTGTATGGGCAATCCATATGGGGCCAAATGGGATTTTGCAAACTGTATTTGTATGGGTCCCAGATGGGTTGCGATATGGGACCTATGCGGGTTCCATGTGGACACAAGATGGGTCCTATATGGGATACCCATATTGGTCCAATATGGGCTTCGATATGGGTCCTGTATGGGCAAGTGGGATTTTGC
Organism: Congeria kusceri; assembly: GCA_027627225.1. NCBI lineage: Eukaryota > Metazoa > Mollusca > Bivalvia > Myida > Dreissenidae > Congeria > Congeria kusceri. The sequence goes on along the minus strand of CM051037.1, from coordinate 15,522,532 downwards.
AAACTGTTTTTGCATGGGTCCCAGATGGGTTGCGATATTTGTCTTATGTGGGTCCCATTTGGACCCAAGGTGGGTCCTATATCGGCTACCCATATGGGTCCAATATTGGCAACCCATATGGGGCCATGTGGGATTTTGCAAACTGTTTTGCATGGATCCCATATGGGTTGCATTATGGGATCCATGTGGGTCCTATATGGATCCAAGATGGGCCCCATTATAGGCTACCCATATGGGACCCATGCAAAAGGGGTTTGCAAAATCCCACTTGGCCGCATATGAGCTGCCCTATTAGGACCCATCAAAGTTTCGATATGGGTCCTCTATGGGCATCCTATATGGGACCCAGTTGGGTTTTGCTAACACTGTTTGCATGGATCCCATGTAGGTTTCATTTATGTAAAGGACCTGTTTGTTATACATACATGATGCATTTCAAAATACAATAAACCATTCTATGAATGTTACACACAAGCTGCAGGGCATTTATATATGAATTTCATAATTAAAGTTCATTCTTTAATACATCAAAACATTAAATCCTTTTTTGCTTTAATTGGATTGTCATTTGCAGAATATACCACTTACTAGTAATTTATATATGTCTGTTGTCGTTAATGGGTATTCAATAGATGTATTAGTTCCTTTATGCATAATGTTACCCCGACAATGCATTTATGTACTACATATGTACAATCAGTAATCACTTATTTTCTTCGTGTAAACAGGAAAAATAAACAATCACACACTATTCATGATGACATTTTGGCCTGTGTTACAAAAATGGACCATACCATTTAGATCATATCATCTAGTCTAGAAAGATACAATTCTGTAAATAAAGCATGATTGTGGACTGCACACATGTGGCACAATGAAACAGCAATCAAAGAATAACACATTATGAGTAAAAAATTCAGACACATTTAAAAGCCAAACACAGTGTGGACAAACCTAACACTTGATGTGACTCTATAGCACACAGCCTTCACTCGTAGTAAGGTATGATAATGGAATCAAATGCGAGACAACTCCACCAGTAGATATACCAATCTTACAGAATTGCATAGTATGGATCAATTAATCTAACAAAGACGTTTTAGTATGACTATTATCAGAATTTACAAAAATTATTGTAAACATGTAAATATAGGCCTCCGGCCCAGAATACAACATATATAACAGTTATAATCCATACTGAAATATACCACCTTGCGTTCATAATATTTATAATATTGTATGTTTTATCAGGCGCAGAATACAGCATATATAACAGTTTCAATCCTTGTAATTTCCAATAGACAACTGTGTTATCATAGAATCAATACAATGTATTTGTATGGCACAGAATACAACATACGTGTATATTATGGTTTCAAATCAATTCAGAAATACCATTGTGTTTTCATATTAGCAATATAATTTATATATCCAACCCACAACACAACATAAACAGTTTCAAACAATTCAGATAGTTGTGTTTTCAAAAGCGCAATATAAAAATGCATCGTTCCGAATTAGAGTACCGCATAATTATAACAGTGCCATACAAAACAATACCAATAGGCCAATGTGTTAACTTATAAATATCCATTAAGCATAGATTGAGATATAAAGTAATACAATACATTTACATTCAAAATAGACAACTGTTAAACAATTACAAACACATTATTATTTTCAGTAAGTAAGCCTGTTATTTTGATACGTCATTGCATATACCATTGTTATAAAACATTTAAGAATGGTCACGAGACTAAGGCTCACATACTAATTCAAATATGAAAATAGTTAGTGTTGTGTTAATTTGTAAGAGCCAAATCTCAATGATACTAACTTGATCATGCATTAATATTCAATATGTAAAAAAGGTTAAAAATTTCTCAAATTTAATAACAAGCCTGCATTAAACAACAAATGATTCAAAACATAAAGCATGATCAAGATAATGTAAAGTATAAAGAGGAATGATGTGGTGAAATCAAACTGTAAGCTAGCAATTCCAAACTATCAAGTATTTGTAAAAAATATTTCAGTATTAAAAAGTTCTGTTTGTTTAACTAAACCGTTTCTAAAGAATATTAGCATATAATCTTTTTTTAAACATGTTAAATTACAAGCCTGAAAATATTATAGGGAATATGTGAATTAACAAGAGCAGCCTCAGGACAGTGCGCTTGACTATTCACTACACTTAAAGTCTTTGATAGTATAATATATTCTGTCAGTGACTTTACCTAATGACCATGAAAACGTATGTGAAATTTCAATTGAATATATGTAGTAGTTACAGAGATATCTACTTGCACACAAACTTTAACCTGAATATTTCTAATTACAAAAAGGGTCATAATTCTGCTAAAATGCTGGTCACAGTAATGGGCATTGGCTAGTGACCTTATAATATGACCCTGAAGACACGTGAGAATATAATAGTGCGTCCATTAGCCTCGGTCTAGCGGATGCGTGGTTACAATTAACCTATTTGATCAAAATTTGTGAACATCTTCAAAATCTATGCACCCGCGGCCAAACGGTCTCTGTAAGCGATCGGATGACTTATTCCTGTTCGTGACGAGGGCATATGTGGCTCATTGTGATAACCTGTGTCTTCTGTTGCCCGGCGGTGTTTTGAATAATTTCAATCACGATGCTAAGGGTGGACGCGTACAAACGAGTGGACGTATATTAGTGTTTAGCTCGACAATTCGAATAATAGGTAAGCTATCCTACTACCCCCGGCGTCGGCGTCCGCGTCTGAATTGGTTGAAGTTTTTATTCAAAAGTCTTGTAACTTCAAAACTACATAATTTATTTACTTAAAACTTGGAAGTAACCTTTGTCATCAACTCCAGTATCAGGGGCAACATTACCCATAACTCTTTTTGTATTCTAACAGAGTTATGTCCCTTTTTCATATAGATTTTCTGGTTAAAGTTTATATTCAAAAGTTTTGTAACTTCAATACTATATAAGCTTTTCACTTGAAACTTAGAACTTACCTTTGTCATCAACTCTAGTATCAGGAACAGCATTACCCATAACTCTATTTTATTTTTTTTACAGAGTTATGCCCCCCTTTAACTTATATTTCCTGTTTAAAGTTTATGCTCAAAAGTTTGGTAACTTCAAAACTACACAAGTTTTTCACCTGAAACTTGGAACTTACCTTTGTCATCAACTCTAGTATCAGGGGCAACATTACCCATAACTGTTTTGTATTTTGACAGAGTTATGCCCCTTTTTAACCTAGATTTTCTGTAAGTTTATATTCAAACGTTTTGTAACTTCAAAACTTCACTCTGTTTTGTATTTTGACAGAGTTATGCACACTTTTACATGGATTTTGTGGTTAGAGATTTTTTTCCAAAAATATATAAACTATACAAGGCTTCACTTAAAAGTTTTGTATTTTAACAAATGTATGCCCCTTCCACTATCCGAAATATGTACCAACTGAAACACTTTGAATAGTCGAGCGCGCTATCCTCTGACAGCTCTTGTTATGTTTCACGCTTTGCGAAGCGTGCGTCCTGTTGGCTGTTGCTTTTGCAAATCACATTCTCTCATAACCATTTAACCACTATGGACTAAATAATTGTGCCTGGATCACACTGTTCAAAATTTATTATGAACAGTGAAAACATCATATGTGTTTTTGCACAGCAGAGTTATGAAAGACGGTACAAGTAACCTAATTTCAGATGCTCTTAGTCTACAAGTAAAAAGCTTATAACATTTGTAAGATATATTCCGGAATATCCATTTTGGCATTCAATCTTTTATTTTAATAAATACACATGTTTCTCACAAAATTATTAATTGTACCTGCTGTATTAATCCAAGACGGCACTGTCCACTTTTATGGTATTTTCTGTTTCAAGAAAGTCTCTTCTGAACATAAATCCACTGTAGGCGGAAAGTGTCGTCCCAGATTAGCCTGTGCGGACTGCACCGGCTAATCCGGGATGACACTTTACGTACATGCATTAAGTGTTTTCCCACTACACGCCTCTGATTAAATTGTTGTGTTTATCATCACATGCACGTAATATGCCATGATGGTCCCTCTCAAGGTCCCTTTAGTGAAAGGAACGACAACTCGGCTAAAATTTCTAAATTAATTTTAGAATGGAGCATATTTTCAAAGCATATTTCTTAGTTTTGATTTCTCACAACTAAATGACGTTTTACAGTATAAATTACAGGCATTTTTTAACAAAATTAAAGGGCTGCTCAATTGTATTCATTAGCGTCATCCTAGACCTGTGTGTTGTTCTTTGGTGAAAAATTGTTCATGAATACTTTTAGTCATTATCTACATTATTCTAGACGATGTTTGTAACCGTGACAATAAGAAATTAAACGCATTCTTTGTTGTCCTTGACTTACGGTAATTATCGTACGTTCCCAAGATATCAGTCAAATTATCTCATTTACCCGCCATGTGTGAAGTGTCACTTAGATGGTTTTTGATGATAAAGAATTCGTGTTTAAAAAATCGGGTAAAATCTAGTCTTAACCGGACAATTCCAGACGACATTCAGTAAGAAATATAGAAATGTGTCGTACTTTCGTGATGCTACGAAATGAGGCAGAAAACATTTTGATGAACAGATTCCTGATAAGCATAATTTATTTACGCCTTCGTTGACGCCAAATGGTGGTCTCTAAAAGTATATATATCCGAAAAACGAACGACCGAAACTGTACCTTACTCTCTATCCAGCAAGTACGTTTTCCAAGAACGTTGTCATAGCAACCAGAATGCGGTGTTTTCTGATCGGCGCGTGCGTTGTGTTGATGTTGTCAGCTGTTGTCAAAGCCAATGGTAAGTATATGTATATATATGTTCGCATGATATTCTGCTACTTCATTCGTTTTATATTCATTTTAGTATGCACAAATTATTATTATATGAAACATTTAGGAATAATAAGAACTCTTTCGATGAGTAAATTTGAGTAGTTTTCCCACTATTTTGTAATATAATTTTGCATTTCAAATGTATCGATGATTACATAATTCACGACATCCTAACCTAAGGTTAGAATTGAACAAATAATAAGATTTTAGTGGTGATCATCACCGTCTGGATCCACGAGTCTGTTAAGATTTTGTTTTGGGAGATAGGATAAGAAAGGGTAACATATCGCTGGAAAAGTGCTTTATAGTTTCTGTTGTTGTTTTTTTTGTAACTTAATCAATTGCACATTTTTGTAACTGATTACTCTTAAATTTCGTCTACCTTTGCAGAAAATATCGAGGAAGAACTACGCGAGGCAATGAACAGGGCGTTGGGCGAGGTAAGCACGCATTTAAATATACTACCTATTACTTCTAATTATATTACTACTACTACTACTACTGCTACTGCTGCTACTACTACTACTACTCATACTACTACTGCTACTATTTCTACTGCTGCTGCTGCTACTATTACTACTGCTACTTCTAGTGCTATTGCAACTACTACTAATGCCACTACTACTACTACTACTACTCATACTACTGCTGCTGCTACTACTACTACTACTACTGCTACTATTTCTACTGCTGCTGCTGCTACTTCTGCTACTACTACTATTGCTGCTGCTGCTAGCAACTAAAGCTACTAATTCTATTGCAACTGCTACCACTTCCACAACTGCTGCACCGCTATTACTCCTCTTCCTCCTACTACTACCACATATTCTACTACTAGAGCTGGTGGTGCTGCTGCTGTGCTACTTCTACAAATACTACTACTACTATCACCAACTCCACCACCATTAACACTGCCAGTACCACCACCACTAGTACAAAATGTACATGTACTACTAACACAAAGGAACACAAAATCAGCCAATCCATCTGAAAACAAACAATAAAAGTAAATAAATGAATACAATTTCAGACTGGTGGTGTGGAGGTCGGTCCGTGGGAAACCTACTGCAGGGCGGCGGTCGAGCTGCCACTATTCCCACAGTGCTTCGAGGAATGCGCGGCTGAAAGCCTGAGTGAAAGAAGAAGAGAGGCCGTGTAAGTGTTCAATTATAACATGTCACGCTCGGATTGTTATGCTCCCGAAGGTGGTCATATTAAAATCGATTCGTCCGTCTATCAGTCCGTCCGTCCGTCCGTCCGGCCAATATTATTATTTTTTATAAAGTCCAATATTTTGAATACTGTCATTAAAGATATTTACTGAAAACTTAAAATACTTCTTTACTATCACCGTCTCCACCAGGGGAAGCAACCACCATAACTCTATTTTGTTTTTGACAGATGTATGCCCCCTTTAAACTTAGAAATTTTGCTTGAAGTTTTTAATAAAGTTGCTATCAATGTCTCCACCAGGGAAAGCAACCCCCCCCGAACTCTAGTGTTTTGACAGATTTATGCCCCCTTTTAACTTTAAGAAATATTTCTTAAGTTTCCCGTAAACCCCAATATCTTTAATAATATCAAAGGTATTTAATTGAAACTCAGAATTCTTCTTTACTATCAACGTATCCACTACGGAAAGCAATCCCCATCATTCTGTGTTCGTTCTTGACAAAAGAGCATTCGGGGGCATTTGTCACAGTGTAGGGACAACACTTGTTCTATTTTCAAAGAATGAGATCTAATATTGTTAAATCTTCAATAAACAACGCGAAACAATAGACCGAAACATTGTAAAATCGTAGTTCTCATTGTAGTTGCACACCTGATTTATCAGATCGTGACAAAGAACAAAAATCTCCGTTGTTAAATCTCCAATAAACAACGCGAAAAAATAGTTCCGAAACTGTACAATGTTGTTGCATTGTAGTTGCAATATTGATTTATCAATCTTGTTACAACTGAAATAATAAGTATTTAAAACTTGTATACGTTATGAAATATCATTTAAATATAAATGCTTAATTCACTGTGAGGTCAAAAATGTTATGAAGATCATATATATGTAGAGTCTTCAGAAGACAAAGCCAGTGATCGTTCCAAAAGAGTGAATATTGTATAATTTGCTATATATTTTTCTATCAACTTTGTATCTTTTCGTTTGTACCTAAACATATAAAAGCGTGCATAGGTTATCTTTTCTGATATTAATTTTGCATTCACACCGATGTTCAAACTGTCACATCCCTGTAACAACAGTAAGGTCTCTTTCCCCGTCAGTACTTAGGTGAGCGACTTCGCCGATCATGGACTCTCTTTTTCAGATACTAATTTTGCTCTGTTTTTCGTTTTCCCAGAAACAACGAGAAGCGAGCGTTTTTTAGAGTGCGAATTCCTGAGCCCCGTGTTCGAATTCCTGAGCCACGCATTTCTCTGAAGAAGTGAGCAGTAGATATCTCGATATTCTGGGCCCGTATAGATCCATAACGCTTCTAATGACAGTCTTACCTTAAGTTGTATTTAGGCGATCAGATTACCGATGTTTAATTCAAGAAACTGTGTACACAGAATGGCACACCAAAAAACGGCTATTTGATCTTTACTAGATTACAAATCAATTTCTATATACAATTACCTTTTATACAAGAAAAAATCCACACTCTTGAGGCATTTCATAGTTTAAGAAATTTATTGAAGTTTGTACTAAGAAGCTTTGTGGACATGGACCCAGATAAACAGAACCCAGGAAGCATCTTATGGACCCAGATAAACAGAACCCTTCATTTGAATGTTACTTAATCCATGAACCGTTCAACAGCAAATTCTATTTCTTAACTCAGTTATCCAAATTGTTTCAAAGTTGTTATACATAAAGTGACATCAATCTTGCTCTTGTTTGTATCTGTCATCTTTTGTTAAAGATGAAGTTTGCATGTAGTATATGGCTTGTATAAGATAACAAATGAATGGAAACAAATGTATCGAATCTTTCTATTGATAAATCGTAGCATTCACGTTGTTGCGTTTGTCTTGCCTTTGTAGTGAGCATTTTTCTCCGGATAACATTTTCACATTTACAATGACCGTTGTAATATGTTCATTCTAACATGAAAATCGCTAATTTTTCTATAGACAAAGAACAAAATTATCGTTGTTAAACTACCCATAAACAACGTAAAAGGAAGTTGCGATTCTGAGCGGAGCATAGTCAAAAGTAGTTCCAATTACATTTGCAAAAATAGATGTCAAATCATGTTAGGATCGACATAATTTTCACAAAATTTTTACATTATCGTTATTTATCGGCCTATAAACAACTCTTTGTCATTCTGATGCGTGATTATTAAATTAAACAACTCGGGCTAACGCCCTCGTGGTTTAATTACTACGCATCAGAACTCCAAATCGTTAAACAACGGTAAATCAAAAATTATTTCTTAAAGCCTCATTAAAGGTGGAAATGGTCAAATTTAGAATTAAGTCATTTAAATGCCTGGTACAATTATATTATTGTATGTTTAAGCTTCAGTTATATCCTAGGTCAGGAAACTATTTGGTGTTTGGCCACTGTTTAAAATAAAAACACAGATCCTCCAAGTAAACTGTTTATAAACACTAGCTTTGCTTATATGCTAATGATGTCAGTCTATTCATAAAAACAAAGTGGTAATGATCACAAGTTCAACGCTTTTTCATGAATAACTTTACATCTAACAGTAATTATATAAATTTTCATAAACTGGACAAGTTATTTTGAGGGTCGTCTATGAAGCATGCTATGCAGTAATTGAAATTTTAAATACATAATACGTTCAACAATCCACAAACTGAAAATAACTTGGTAAGTTTCTGACAAGTAAATTTCCATACTAAAACACGTCACTTTGTTTAAAACGTCACTTTGTTTATAATTTCCAATGTTTTCTCAATTTGTTGTACCAATTTATGCCTTTATAAAATTCTTATTAGTAGGTTGATTACACGACCCTCGAAATTAAAATACTTCACTGACCACAATAACGGGATTTTTTCATGCATTTATAATGCATGTGAACTACATTCCTTTTACAGGAAGCTAGGGCACCAAATGCTTTTAAAATGTAAACAATACAGTGGAATAAAAATGTGTCAAATACCATTCATTTTAAGAAAAAGTAAATGTTTTTTTGGTCATAATGATTTATTTTACGTGTTTGTAAAATCTTAATTAAACTCTTAATGGTTGGTTAAACTTGCAGCACCTTGTGTGTGCCTTTAAATAAACACATGAACAATGAACGAGATATAAAAACTATAATAACTTCAGTTTACTAATACAAGCACGTGTTTTTGTCTTGCACTTGGATGTCACATTTAACCGTAGGATAGTATAACTGAATTTGAGATTTAAAAGAGACTAATTCACAGGTTATCGAATTTTGGAATTTAATGTTAATGTTAAATGTTATTTAATGTCTTAACTGTCTTAAATGCAATCCCGAAAGCATCTGGAATAACCAAAAACAAATATTTCATAAAGAATTTTTTTTTAAAAAGATTTGCTTTTGCCGGGAGTCGAACCCACGACCATCGGGATCAAAAATCTATGGTGCTAACAACTCGGCCATTTAGACTTACAATCACACTATGTAAATGATAAACGCGGTTTCCAAAATATCTATCCGATATGTACAGTAGGTACATGCTTGCTAACGATAACGGATAGATATCGAGCCGTTTTGTCAATGCGATATCGATATACCGATATCTATTCGATATATGCTTGCTGGCTGGGAAGTTTCAGCTGAATATCTGAATTCAGCTAAATTGCAGATAAGAGTTATAGGCCTTGGTCAGTGACCTCACATAATGACCCGAAAGACGTGTGAAGTTTCAATTAAATATCTGTAGTAGTTACAGATTTATATACTTGTTGCACGCAAACCTTAACCTGAATTTTCTAAGTACAAAAATGGGCCTAATTCTGTTAAATTGCTGGGCAGAGTTATGGGCCTTGGTCAGTGATCTGACATAATGACCAAGAAGGCATGTGTGAAGTTTCAATAGAATATAAGTAGTAGTACTATAGTTATTGATATATTTACTTCTTGCACGTAAACTTTAACCTGAATTATCTAAGTACAAAAAGGGGAATAATTCTGTTAAATTGCAGGTCATAGTTATGGGTCTTGGCCAGTGACCTTATATAATGACCCTGAAGGCATGTGTTAAGTTTCAATTGAATATCTGTAGTAGTTACAGAGATATGGACTTGTTGCACTCAAACGTTAACCAGAGCATTACACCGACGCCGACGAACGGGTGGGTAGTATAGCTCAAACTATTATGTGAATAGTCGAGCTAAAACACATATAATTTTTTAAAATTTAAGTCTATGTAATTCAACATTTTAGACTATGATTGCACTCATTTCACTCACTGCAATTACAATTACATGTTTTCTAATTAACAACTACTGGATATAAATATCAAGTGTCAATAACATTGGTAATTATGCCATGCATTGTTTCTGTTATTTAGTGTGGTAAGGGCTGACAAACTTCATTGCTAACTGACTGTCTCTTGTAGTTAGCACGAAAATACTGGACTCCATACAAGTTCTGCGATTACTGCCTCGTTAATAGTTCAATGAACTGATCACTGTTTGGTTATCAGAAGTAATCACGTTCATTTGTTTACATCCGCAGCATTTTTAGATCACACACACCAACAAGTAGCTTTTTTCAGTCTCCTCATTGTACGCTTGCCTTGCATTCTTGGTTCCTCGACCTTAACACATGTTCTGAAAGTACAAATTAAAAAATTTGTGTTGAAATGAAATAAACAGTAAGAAATACATAGAATTCCAGACAGTGCAAGACCTGTCAGACAATCAGACGTGTCAGACAAAAAATGAGGGTGTCTGATAAAAATTTATCACAAACCTTATACATATTATTATTTTATGCTAGTTAGACATTTGTTTGATATATAAAGGAATTATTGCTGCAACAATCAGTGTATGCATTATGTTATGCCAAATAAATAGATAATAATCAATTAGTTAACAATGTAAATAAAGTTTTCAACATGTGGTGTATGCATCACTAATAATTGTCTGACAGCTGACTTAGATGTCCACGGAGTCTGGGATTAAATAAAAAAAATCTGATTAAAGTTGATCTACATGCTATGTATTCTTATAAACAAACAACAATTTTATTTTCATTGAATAAACAGCAATTTCATTTTCTCAAAATATCAAACTTACTATATCAAGCTCGGACAAGTTGAAGTTTGATAAACTGTTGTTTTCCATCATTTCTGCTGAAGTTGTACTGTAGAATCAAATGCTCTTTCAAAATCTGCATACCTGTGTGAAGAAGGGGATACATGTATGTATTCTATATCTGTTATCAGCTATTTACAAATGAGCATTAAAGGGACCTGTTCACAGATCGGCAAATTGGCAATTTTCAAAATGTTTTTCATAGACCCCAACAAGAAAATACATTATATATCAACAAGCAAAAGGACACTACTGACAAAGAAATATATTGGAAATACGGTGTCTTTTATGAAAAATCATAAATTGAAATGGATAAAATTAAAGTTGTATGAAAAATCATCAACTGAAATGGATACAATTATAAAGCGTTTGTAACGCTTTTGGTCGGTATTTTGGAAAACGCGTGTATCACTTACATAGCGATTAGCGTTAAACATTCACCTCAATGATAAGCAGACAGAATAGCCGAGTGGTTACAGTGAGAGGTTTTTTTATTCCGGCGGACGTGGTTTTAGTCCCGTCCAGGGCAATTTTTATTCAGGGCTTTCATAAACTTTTGAAACTGGAAGTTTAAACTTCCTGGCCTCTAATTTTGGAAGTTTTGCTCATAATATAAGTTTTGACAGTATTGCGCTACAGAAGTCCTGCGCATTTCAGAAATGCGTATATTAAGTATAAAATTCAAGGTTTTGTAAGGCCAGTTCTTTTTCATCAAATACTTATGTGCCAATTTATTCAGTGGAAAAGGTATGCATTTAGAAAAATTTCTTCATTTTTATTCTAACTTTTTCATCCTTACATGATGGAACTTCCTTGGCTGCAACTTTGGAAGTTCGCCATTTCCGTGTCTGCAATTTTGGAAGTTCTGTGACAAAAATTGGGAGTAAATTACTCCGAAACTTCCCTTAATGGAATCCCTGTTTATTTATATATTTTCTTGATATCATATTTGTTTTTGGTTAATCCAACATCTTAAGTTTAAATTGCAGTGAAGACGTTAAGTGACTTTTTTCAAAAATACGAAAATGCGTGAACAAGTCCCTTTAAAAAAAATAATATTTTCATGCTATTGCAACTGCTGGTATTTTACCAGTCTACTGCAGGTAAGATTAACATCATATATGATCATAGATCTACATATAAATATTTTGAATTTTATATTTAATAATGTATAGCAGGTTTACCAATTATGTATAATGTCATTTATTAAGATATAATTGAATTTTATAGAAGAAAATGTTAGAATCAAAATGATTGACAGGTTAGCGTTGGCTATTGCGGTAATAACCAAAAGTTTGGAGTTCTGATGTGAAGCAATTAAACCACGAGGGCAGTAGGCTAGCCCGGTTTATTACCGCATAAACCAACGCTAACCTTCCAATTATTTGGATTCCAACACGATCTTCTGTAAAATTCTTCTGCAAGTTTAAAGGTTATGAATGAGAACTATAGGAATCTCTACTCCGCCAATTTTCCACAAAAGTACATTCACATGCGTTTCAGTGATGTCAATAAACCATAACAATTCAAAATGACGTCAGCTTCGTTGATAAATATTGAGCGAATGGCGTTATACTTGTTGATAAATACAGTGAACAAATTAAGCACGTGCATTTTACGGAACCATTTCAATTACCGGAACTATTTCAAAACATTAGGCTCCGCCCATAATTTGTTGCAGATTAACCCATCGTTGATTTTATTCTTCATTTATAAAAAATTAGCTGCGTGGCCGTGCCGTGTTAGAATTAAATATAACGAGATTAATAACACAAATGCATTTGCTGTTCATTTCTTTTGTAATCAAATATTTTAATATTGATTATAACGATAAACAAGAACATGATAATTAATGCAGGGCTTGTAAAAATGAAATATAGGATGTATATTTTGTGTGTGAGATTGCTTAAGCTTATTCATACATTTATACTTCAGAACTCAAATGCATGAAATTTATTGTTCCAATTAGTGAAATCATACCAACATTCAATTTATTGCCATATGGTGTATGTTTAAATAAATAATGCAACTTCAACAAAAGCAACCATATTGTTTTCCTACTGATAACCCATGCTTTATTTGCAGAAAGATTACACGTACAAAACAACACACAAATTTTGAAACAGTTTTGATAGTGAAGTTACATTTTTTAAATAGTCGTGAAAAGACATGACAATAGAGATATATTTACTTCAATTCTGATTTAAAGTGCAATTATGATTATTAAGATATGAAAAACATTTTTCCAAGTGCAAAATACATATTTACTTACTTGATATTTAAAGAATGCAGGCTGCATTGTGCTCCTCGAAAGAAAATCTGCAGTTGACAAAACGATTCTCAAGTCAAGATGGCGGCCGTGAATAACTGCCTTGAACTGGTCATAGAAGCACACATCAGACTGACCGATATGGGCATGTTTGCTGGGTCCCATATCGACTTGCTAGTTAGGAACCCATATGGTCTCTCTTGATGGGACCCATATGGGCTTCCTATTGGTGACCCATCTAGGCATGCTTTTTGGGGGCCCATATGGGCTTTCTTGCTGGGACCCATATGAGTTTGCTTTTGGGGACGCATATCTAGGCTTTCATGCTGGGACCCATATTGGCTTCTTTGCCTGGATCCTACCTGGGACTGATATGGGCATGACAATGTATGTGGGACCCTTACGGAACCCATGTGGTTAATAAGCCTAGTTATAGCCCATAATGGACCCCCATAGGCTGGCTTGCCGGGACCCATACGAGCTCACTTGCTGGGGACCAACATGGGCTCTATTAATGGTACCCGTATTGGGTTCATTGTTGGTGTCCCATATGGGCTTGCTTGTTGGGAACCCATATGGGGATGTTCTTTGTGACCCATATGGGCTAGTTTGTTGGAGACCGATACGGGCCTTTTTGCTTGTTTGGTACCCATATAGGCTTTCCTTCTGGGACCCATATGATATTGCTGTTGTTGACCCATATGGGCTTGCTTGTTGGGGACCCATATGGGCTTTCTTTCTGGCACCCACATGGGATAACTTGTTGGGGACCTATTAAGACTTTTTTTGCTGGGACCCTTGGGCTTTCTTGTTGTGCGCCCAATTGGACTTTCTTGCTGGGACCCATGTGGGCTGTTTTGATGGGACACATTTTGGGTTGCTTGTTGGGACCCATATGGGCTTGCTTGTTGGGAACCCATATGGGGATGCTCTTTGTGACCTTATGGGCTAGTTTGTTGGGGACCCATACGGGCCTTCTTGCTGGGACCTATATGGGCTTGCTTGTATGGTACCCATATGGGCTCTCCTGCTGGGACCCATATGATATTGCTGTTGTTGACCCATATGGGCTTGCGTGTTGGGAACCCATAATAGGCTGTCTTTCTGGGAACCACATGGGATTACTTGTTGGGGACCTATAAAGGCCTTTTTGCTGGGAATCCATACGGGGATGCTAATTGTGACCCATATGGGCTAGTTTGTCGGGGACCCATATGGACCTTCTTGCTGGGACCCATATGGGCTTGCCTGTTTGGTACCCATGTGGGTTCTCTTTGTGGCTGGGAACCATTTGGGCTTGGTTGTTGGGGACCTATATAAGATTTCGTGATAGGACCAATATGGGCTTACTAGTTGGGAACCCATGTAGGCTTTCTTGCTGGGACCTATATGGACTAGATTGCCTGCGACCCAAGTGGGTTTAATATGGGCAAGACGATGTATATTGGTCCCACATGGGACCCATGTGGAAGATATAGCCCTTATCAGGCCCATATCTGATAGCTTACCGGGACCCATTTGGGCATACATGCAAGGAACCCATGTGGGCTTGCCTGCTTGGTCCAATATGGGCCCAATATTGGCAGAAAAACATATATGGGTCCCACATGGGGCCATATGGTATATATGCTCAGGTATTTCCCATACTAGTCCCATATAGGCATACTTGCTGGGACCCATATGGGGCTGCTTGTTGAAAACATACATGGGCTTTCTCGATGGGGACCCATATGGGCTTGCCCTTTGTGACCAATATGGGTCTGTTTATTTGGGTCCCATAGAGGTCTTCTGGCTGGAACCCATATGGGCTTACTTGTTGATAACGCTTATGGGCTCTCTTTCTGGGACCCATGTGGGCTTGGTATCGGAGGCCCATATGGACTTGCTTGTTTGGGACCCATATGGGCTTTCTTGCCGGGACCCATTTGGGCTTGCTTGTTGGAGACCTATATAAGCTTTCTTGCTGGGAACCATATGGGCTTACTAGTTGGGAACCCATATGGGCTTTTTTGTTGGTACCTAGGAAGTTCCATCATGTAGGGATGAAAAAGTTAGAAGAAAAATTGACTTACCGGGACCCATATGGGCATACTTGCAAGAAACCCATGTGGGCTTGCCTGCTTGGTCCAATATGGGCCCAATATAGGCAGAAACAATAAAATATGGGTCCCACATGGGGCCTATATGTTATATTTGCCCACCTATAGCCCATATTAGGCCTACATGGGCTTGCTTGTTGGGTAATGCTTTGAAGTGAAAAATATGTGTATGTCTGTCTGTCTGTCTGTCTGTTTCTGTTTCTGTTTCTGTCTTTCTGTCTGTCTGGCTGTGTGTCTGTCTGTCTGTGTATATGTCTGTCTGTATGTCTGTCTGTGTATATGTCTGTCTGTCTGTCTGTCTGTCTGTCTGTCTGTCTGTCTGTCTGTCTGTCTGTCTGTCTGTCTGTCTTGTGTATATGTATGTCTGTTTGTCAGTCTGTCTTGTGTATATGTATGTCTGTTTGTCAGTCTGTCTGTCTGTGCACCCATCCGTCAGTCCGTTGACTTGTTAGTCAAAGTGATTTGTAACATATACCCAATATGTTCAAAACATGTGATACACTGTTATGTAACTGGCGATTATTATCCAATTATTTGGTATATCATGACGCATACATAGTACATGTTGACCGACACGCACACTTGTGGCAGACATGTATGACTGTATGACAGGTTTCACGTGGTCTGGTTAACTGTAATATTAACCATAGAAATCAGAGTGTGCATGTCTGATAAAGGTAACCGTTTTCAATATTTGTCTGCAATTATATGTATATTCATTTACGTCTATATTCATGCGTACCGGAATATGTATATGCAAGGGCTTGTGGCTATGGTGCAAATAAGCGAATTGAATTGTTTGCGAATGTTGGACTAGATACTAAATTATAAAACGAATTTCCGGTATCAATTTGCCTTACTACACACGTTAATAGTGTTTGTCAATATAGTAGGGATTTAAAACTGTACATACACATACTGCGACAACATGTATCTTTACATAATGGTTACTAAACTTGTGAACTTGTACCTGAGTCCTATTGTCGCACAGTACTTGTTGATTGCAGACACTAAGATCCAAAGCGTTGTAACAGAAACGGCATTTAAGAAGATGCTCATAAGAAAATGCAGCCTTAACTGTAAAATATTACTAAATAATAATAATAATAATAATAATAATAATAATAATAATTATTATTATTATTATTATAAAGCATGATTGTGTTTTTCAATCTACACAATCTGTTAAATCAAAAATGATTGAATGAATTAACCAATATTAAGATCGTACACTAGTCACAGTTTTAAGGGACGGTTTCACAGTTTTGGGTTGGAAAACCATTTCTCTAAAACTGGAATTTTAAAACAAGAAATTGTAGAATCTGTAAAAACTTGTTGTCAGCTTTTTGTTTTGGACACAAAACATAATTATTTATATATTTATTATGCCCTTTTTAGGTCTACCAGGTAGCATAATATTCTTGACAAATAACAGATTAATAAAAGATAAACGTGCATATTTGAGTTTAGAAACTCGGAATTGAAAACAAAGTATTTTACCGAAAGGAGCTTTAAGTTGGACAGTAACATCTCATCAGATTTACAGATATATTTACATAGCAAGTCTTCATAAAGTTCCTAAGCAAAATCTTGACGTAAGTTCATCATCATCATCATCATAATCATCATCATCATCATCGTCATCATCATCGTTGTCGTCGTCGTCATCATCATCATCATCATCATTATCGTCATCATTTTCATCATCGTCATCATCATCATCGTAATCACCATCGTCATCATTGTCATCATAATTTTCATTATCTTCATCATCATCATCATCTTCATAATCATAATAATCATCATCATCATCATCATCACTACACAGTCAATAATGAATGTTTACAGGGTATATTAAAAAACCGTGCATAAAAAATGTAGCAAGATAACTCTTTGGCGTTGACTTCAAAATAGTGCTGTAGTTAAAACATTTGTTGAAACAAAACATACAAATGTCGAGTCTGTTTTATATTTTCCAACTTTTTAGATGATTTTGCTATATTATAGAAGAAAAGTAACACAGTTTACTACTTTAAAATCATATTGACCTATTTGAAATTCACACATATATAAGCTTGGAGAAGTACGTTGACTTAAAGTTTCGTAATTGATAAGCTTTCCCGCAACGTTTGTTCAGCATTAACATATGTTTGTCGCTACGAAGAGATAACGTTCGCATTATCTTCTGTCATTAACGTCCACATGGCTTATGTTAGCTACATCTAAACTGACGTTGATTTAATTTATATTAACAATCAGATAAGCGTCCTTTGAAGGATTCTCACGGAATGTGGATAGTGTGACACCTTTTTATATTTTGAAATCGTTCCCATCCTTTACTTATTAGCGCGACTTATCGCTGAATAGTTCGAGCTATACTACTCACCCGTTCGTCGGCGTCGGCGTAATGATCTGGATAAGGTTTGCGTGCATTAAGTCCATATCTCTGTAACTACTACAGATACTCAATTGAATGTTCACTCATAATGAGAGGTTACTGACTAAGGCTCATAACTCTGACCTGCAATTTAGCAGAAGTATGCCCCTTACTTTGAAAATCAGGTTAAAGTTTGCGTGCAACAACTCCACATCTCTTTATCTACTGCAGATATTCAATTGAAACTTCAAACATTCATTCAGGGTCATTATATAAGGTCACTGGCCAAGACCCATAACTGTGACCGGCATTTTAGCAGAATTATGCCCCTTTTTATACTTCGAAAATTCAGGTTTGCATGCAAGAGAAAATTCAGGTTAAGGTTTGCGTGCAACAACTCCATATCTCGGTAACTACTACATATGTTCAATTGAAACTTCACACATGTCTTCGGGGTCATTATGTAAGGTCACTGACCAAGGCCCATAACTCTGACCTGCAATTAAACATAATTATGCCCCTGTTCTGTACTTAGAAATTCAGGTTAAAGCTTGCGTGCAACAACTCCATATCTCTATAACTACTACAGATAGTCCATTAGAACTTCACATATGTCTTCAGACTCATCATATAAGGTCAATGACCAAGGCACATAACTCTGACCTGCAAATTAGCAGAAGTATTCCACTTATTGTACTTAGAAATTCGTGTTAAGGTTTGAGTGCAACAACTCCATATGTCTCTAACAACTACAGATATTCAATTGAAACTTCATACATGTCTTCATGGTCATTATATAGGTTAGATACCAGTAAATCATTGTGTATCCGTCCGTGGTCCATTCAAAAGTAGTGCCTATTACTAAAGAGTTCCTCTTCTCTTCTGGCATAAAAGCCATTTAGGTATCTCAGACATGCCTTTTGTGGTTATTTCTATTATCCTATGCGTGTCTGAAACATTTTGGTGCATTTCAGTAGACTTGAAAGGTGAACTTTTGGGGTGTGTTTACTGTGGTATGGGGCTTTTGTCGAAATACGACTGCCGAAACCCTGTTTTCTACCGGGGCCTGCATTCAAGTGAGATGCATTTTCTTAGAAGTAACATGACATATCTTTTTTATTGCAAATTTTGGAAGAGGACATATTGATCTTTAAATTGATACCAGGCTTGTACAATCTGAAATAAAGAAAATGCTAGAAAAATGCTTGGAAAGTTTGCCGTTTTATAATGGGACCCTATGGAAATTGGATTTACTGGTTTCTAACCTATAAGGTCACTGACCAACGTCCATAACCCTGACCTGCAATTGAGCAGAATTATGCCCCTTTTTGTACTTAGAAATTTCAGGTTAAAGTTTGCGTGCAACAACTTTATATCTCCATATCTGCTACAGATATTCAATTAAAACTTCACACATTTCTTCAAGATCATTATATAAGTTCAGTGGCCAAGGCACATAACTGTGACCAGCATTTTAGCAGATTTATGACCTTTTTGTAGTGATAAAGGCCAATGACTCTGACAAAGCGGTTCAATAGTCGAGCGCGCTGTTCTGAGACAGCTCTGAGACTGAAATTAATAGCAGCTAGAAGATTATAGTTTTTAACCCTCGAATGCTATTAATGAAAACACAATCATTATAACCAGCAAAATGCTTCTGTGATGAGTGTGCATTGCGCTTACGTTTCCAATGCAATGTCCTAAGTATTCAGTAAGCTGTTTCGACAAATTGTGTGGCATAGACTTATACATGTACAGTTAATCGAAAATTTATCTTCAAAAATATTCCGCTTAAACTTAGTTTCAAAATTGTTTTCCTATAGTCATTGGTGTTGGCATTGGATTGCGACTGTTTTGTTCATAAACCTTCTTGTCACTTTGGCTTCTCATTTTGAATTGTTGCAGCCGTGATAAGCCAAGCTATCTTGTAACATTACATCTTAGAGATAATGGTCATGGGCATAGCCGTCATTTTGGAAACCAGGGAAAAGCTTGTGAATTTAGTTATGCAACAACAAAAAACAGACACGAACATTGACATGTATATTTGTTAGAAGACAATCTGTGTGATACGTCTGCATTAATGACAACTTATGTCAACGCATATTGTAGTACGTTCACGTGCGTTTTCGTACAACTACGTAGGTCAAGTTGACCAACGCCAACCTGCGTGGTCTTACGTTCTACTCGTACGATAACCTACTTTGACCGACGACTAAGTTGACCTGCGTTGTCTTTTAATACGACTTGCGTTGGTGCAAGACCAGCGCAGACGTATTAATAGTTTGTGTTTGTCTTGCGTAGTCCTGCGACTTGCCCAAGTCGCAGGACTACGCAAGACAAACACAAACTATTAATACGTCACAAAGACGTCACAAAGCTCAAGAGTCCTGCGACTTTGAAGTCCTCCGGCTCAGTGTGACTATGGCTGTAGCTTTAGTGTAGCAGGGGCTTTATCCGGCTCAGTGTGACTATGGCTGTAGCTTTTGTGTAGCAGGGGCTTTATCCGGCTCAGTGTGACTATGGTTGTAGCTTTAGTGTAGCAGGGGCTTTATCCGGCTCAGTGTGACTATGGCTGTAGCTTTAGTGTCGCAGGGGCTTTATCCGGCTCAGTGTGACTATGGCTGTAGCTTTAGTGTCGCAGGGGCTTTATCCGGCTCAGTGTGACTATGGCTGTAGCTTTAGTGTCGCAGGGGCTTTATCCGGCTCAGTGTGACTATGGCTGTAGCTTTAGTGTCGCAGGGGCTTTATCCGGCTCAGTGTGAGTATGGCTGTAGCTTTAGTGTAGCAGGGGCTTTATCCGGCTCAGTGTGACTATGGCTGTAGCTTTAGTGTCGCGGGGCTTTATCGGGGTCAGTGTGACTATGGCTGTAGCTTTAGTGTCGCAGGGGCTTTACCCGGCTCAGTGTGACTATGGCTGTAGCTTTAGTGTAGCAGGGGCTTTATCCGGCTCAGTGTGACTATGGCTGTAGCTTTAGTGTAGCAGGGGCTTTATCCGGCTCAGTGTGACTATGGCTGTTGCTTTAGTGTACCAGGGGCTTTATCCGGCTCAGTGTGACTATGGCTGTAGCTTTAGTGTAGCAGGGGCTTTATCCGGCTCAGTGTGACTATGGCTGTAGCTTTAGTGTAGCAGGGGCTTTATCCGGCTCAGTGTGATTATGGCTGTAGCTTTAGTGTAGCAGGGGCTTTATCCGGCTCAGTGTGACTATGGCTGTAGCTTTAGTGTCGCAGGGGCTTTATCCGGCTCAGTGTGACTATGGCTGTAGCTTTAGTGTAGCAGGGGCTTTATCCGGCTCAGTGTGACTACGGCTGTAGCTTTAGTGTCGCATGGGCTTTATCCGGCCCAGTGCGACTATGGCTGTAGCTTTAGTGTAGCAGGGGCTTTATCCGGCTCAGTGTGACTATGGCTGTAGCTTTAGTGTAGCAGGGGCTTTATCCGGCTCAGTGTGACTATGGCTGTAGCTTTAGTGTAGCAGGGCTTTATCGAGTAAACCTTGTTGTAGAAAAAAATAGAAATTATATGATAATCATTGATGTTAACGAAGATGAAATATAGACGTGCTGTTTTGGGGTTTTGGCGCAATAATCTAGCATTATGCCCTCTTGAAAAGTCGATGATAAACTGTATACCAGTTGGTGTTGATTTTATTAGATTGTGTAGAGCAATGGTTATTGAAACTACAAAAAAAAACGCTCCTTACTTGTTTAGACCGTTTCAAATACAGTCTAGACTGTCAAGGAAGCGGTGGCGGGCGATTGTGCCTTCGACGACATCCAGTCCCACCTGAGGACAAAACATTACTGATAGGATACATACTGAATAGTTAAATTATCAAAGGTGCTCAACTGCATTTGGTTGTGAAACAAATAAAACAGCTCATTTCGAGTTTTATATTCCATGAACCAAGTGTTAAGATGTTTTCTGGTTATATTTTATGGTTATGCTTACCAAATAAGGCATTGTTTGGTTAGAGTTCCTTAGTAGTGTAAGAAAAACATGGACGAAAATCTTTCCTGTGTTAGGTGCTGAAGTATTTGTATAATAATATAGGTTCAATTCAGCATTATTTATTATATCATATTGTAATTTTGAAACTATTTTTTGAGTGAATGGTGATATTGCAATAATAATAATTATCTGTTAATACTTTCCGTGCACATGTGCATGTATTTTCAAATCGCTGAACGATTACAGGGACAATAGAACGATAACATGTTTAAGATGCATAACTTTAATTTTGATTTACTGATATTTTATTTACGATATGATTCCGTAATTTGTTATTTAAAATGGTGTCAAGTCATGTTAAGGTTGTTTATGGGAACAAACTAACATACAACTTAACGTTTGCTGTGCTACTTTGCCGCAACGGTTTTGATGACCTTGAGAAATGTTATAAGAACGTTACTTGTTAGCTAGTGTAAAGACACATCTCTTATTTGATAGAAGATTTACATTTTCTGTTCGGATGTTTAAAACATTGGAAGATAAGTTTTAAAAAGAAATATAAAACCCAGTAAAAATAACAAAACGTGGATTTTACGGTTCCATTTTGTTTTCTTTGGGGTTACATTTTCTCTACGCGATCTGATAATTGCCAAAGTGAATGTATTAAATGGCTGTGAGTTTTAATGATTTGCGAGGTGGTTTATTTTGTACATGAACAAATGAGGCGTGTCAAGGAAAAACCAGCATTAATGCACGTACGTAAAGTGTCGTCACGGATTAATCCGGGACGGCACTTTCCGATTTATGTTTAGACGAGACTTCCTTAAAAACAGAAAATACCCTAAACGCGGAAAGTGCAGTCCTGGATCAGCCTGTGCGGATTGCACTTGCATTATGCCCGGGTTTTCCACGACACGCCTCATACGTATATAGCAGTGTCAGTTAGAACAGTAGTCAAAAGTGTGTTCATTTACAGTGTCTCAGAAAACAAAGTCTGTATGGCAAAGTACACAGCGAGGAACTTAAGAGATAATTAAAATATAAAATCTGGTGATACTGAAATAATTTGAAACGTTGGTTGTTGTTGTTTTTATAAATAAAGACTTTTTAATTTAATTCATTGCGAGACTAAGTTACCTTCTTGTGACTTGTGAAATATAGCAATTACACAACGCATCAATCCGTCGATCATCCGTCTATTAATTCACGATGAAATGATAATTTGGCGTGAAGGCATGTTAAGCTATTCTAGAGCAGTCCTTTTTTAGAATGACCTGTATGACACAGTTAGCCATCCACCAATTTCCAAACACAAATGTTTTATTGACATTCCAAAAGATATCTAGCAATACTGGGGTTAGTCGGAATGTATCGTAGGCAAACAGCTCTTTAAATGATAAAGGGACACGACAGGACATGACCTTAACATCGCGTGCTGAGCTTTTTTGATGTGGTTATATCTTGTGTCAATTAACTTGTGTTCGGTTAATTAATATTGAGGTGAACAGCATTAAGAAGACATGTTGACCATTCTGAGATTGGTGTCAATTACTGCAATTGCATTCGAAAATATTATAGGTAAGTACATGTTATCCCATTCAACTTCATTATTATTTGTACTTGTATGACCTTCGTGTAAATAACCGATTCATATGGATTATAATTGTTCGTTCTTTACATGAGAAGCGATGAACTGCAAAACATTTTCGTTCTTTACATGAGAAGCGATGAACTGCAAAACATTTTCGTTCTTTACATTAGAAGCGATGAACTGCAAAACATTTTCGTAATTTACATTAGAAGCGATGAACTGCAAAACATTTTCGTTCTTTACATGAGAAGCGATGAACTGCAAAACATTTTCGTTCTTTACATGAGAAGCGATGAACTGCAAAACATTTTCGTTCTTTACATGAGAAGCGATGAACTGCAAAACATTTTCGTTCTTTAGATGAGAAGCGATGAACTGCAAAACATGTTCGTTCTTTACACGAGAAGCGATGAACTGCAAAACATTTTCGCTAAATGGTTTTGACTGTTTTCTTACAATATTATAGTGTTATTATTAAAAAAAGTGCCAACTTCAGCATAAGAAAATTCTTATTTTCTTTAAAATATTCATAAAATGTTAAACTTTTCTGATAATTTATGTATTACTTTTTGTAAATACAAAAAACTTTCGAGAAATTATTAAATATTTCGCGAGGTTAACGGTCAATGATACAATAAAAGATGAAATGTCAACAACGGCATGTTCCTTGTGAAGGCTGTACGTAACTTGGCATATGGTTGGGAAGATTTTACTTATCACACATGTTTGCATCAATGAGACGGCGTTTCGCGGGAATGGACTCTGTAGATCGAAGATCAATTAACTCTTCAGATGTCAAAGGTCAAAATTCACACGGCTTATCTATAACTGGGCTATGGAATAACGTGACAATTACTAGGCACACATGCGTCCATCAGTTGTACAGATATTCGTGTATATTGATGTGTGCGGTCCATTTTAGTGTCATTGGCGGATGTCCAGGTCCGACTTACTGGAAGTAGCTATAGTAACCAGGGTCGCGTGGAGGTTCTGTATGGCGGCGCGTGGGGAACGGTGTGCGACGACGCATGGACTCGGGAAGATGCAGTGGTCGTATGCCGACAGCTTGGGTTGCCACAGTAACGTATAGTTTGGTGTTATAATGATGATCTAATTATCAAATACATATCGCCGTGTCTTGAAACGATGTTGAAAAGACGAGGATATTTTAATATTGAGTTAACGTAATTTTGAAACCGTTCTGTGTTAGCTGTTAGTTTTGTGTTGCTTTTGTGTGTTGTACCTGTACATATTTTGTGTTGTATAAACAAATGGTCACTTGCCCTTAATAAATGAGCTTGGATTGTTCATTGGAGTTTTTTTTTCAACTGATGCTGCAGGATTTGTTATTGTGTTGTCTATCGAAATTTGAAGTCCCCATCCATATTTTGACATCTCGTTGCGTTTACTGGACTACATATGTGGCATATTTAGCATACTACCTCCCGATTCGCACTGTGGCCCGACGGGCCTTTTTCCGATAATACACAAAGTCCTCGCTATCTGCCTGCTCTATTTTTGACTGCGGTATAGCTGTGAATAATGTGTTTAAGAAATAATTTTTGATTTATCGTTGTTTATAATATGTATATATATAATATAATAAACAACAATTTGCATTTCTGATGCGCAGGAATTAAGCCAAGAGGGCGTTAGTCCGCGTTGTTTAATAGCCATACATCAGAACGACAAAGACTTTTTATTGGCCGATGAACAACGATAAATCGAAATATATTTCGATTCTAACATGATTTGACACATATTTTGCAATTGTAATTGGAACTACTTTTTACTATACTCCGCCCCGAATCGGGACTTCTTTTTGCGTTTTTTATTGGGTAGTTTAGCAACGATAATTTTGTTCTTTGTTTATAGAAACATTAGCGAGTATCATGGTAGAATTTAAAATAACGTGGTTCAGATTTTGATTGAAATATATACATATTATCTCACGCATATTGCGTTGATATTTAACAGTCAAGGAGCGGCTCCGATAAGTCAGGCAGGATTTGGCCAAGGCCCCGATCCGATTCTTCTGGATAACGTTGCCTGTACCGGTACCGAGACGAACATTGACCAGTGTCGTAGCAACGGCTGGCGGAATCACAATTGTAACCATGGAGAAGATGCAGGTGTAATATGCCAAGCAGGTATGATGATCAAGCACCGTATCGAACAGACACCATGTTTACAAAGCACGCTGAGTCTAATTTCAAGTGATTTGAAATAGATTTGAATAAAATGGCGTTCACAAATCTGCATTAATTTAAACTGGTCAAAAAATACCATCCGTCATTATAGATCTCCTCTGTAAATATACATTTGAGACTCATAAAGATATGAATCAACACCATACATAAAAACATTCTATTTTATCTAGACAAAAAGCATTTTGAACCTGGGCTGAAGTAGAAGCACGTGATCCGCTGATACATGTACTTACTTACGCTTAATCCTTTGCGGAATATGGTTCAGTTGGCTGAAGTAGAAGCACGTGATCCGCTGATACATGTACTTACTTACGCTTAATCCTTTGCGGAA
The DNA here is from genome assembly GCA_027627225.1 of Congeria kusceri. NCBI lineage: Eukaryota > Metazoa > Mollusca > Bivalvia > Myida > Dreissenidae > Congeria > Congeria kusceri. The sequence goes on along the minus strand of CM051037.1, from coordinate 15,496,572 downwards.
TATGGTTCAGTTGGCTGAAGTAGAAGCACGTGATCCGCTGATACATGTACTTACTTACGCTTAATCCTTTGCGGAATATGGTTCAGTTGACTGAAGTAGAAGCACGTGATCCGCTGATACATGTACTTACTTACGCTTAATCCTTTGCGGAATATGGTTCAGTTGACTGAAGGAGAAGCACGTGATCCGCTGATACATGTACTTACTTACGCTTAATCCTTTGCGGAATATGGTTCAGTTGGCTGAAGTAGAAGCACGTGATCCGCTGATACATGTACTTACTTACGCTTAATCCTTTGCGGAATATGGTTCAGTTGACTGAAGTAGAAGCACGTGATCCGCTGATACATGTACTTACTTACGCTTAATCCTTTGCGGAATATGGTTCAGTTGGCTGAAGTAGAAGCACGTGGTCCGCTTATACATGTACTTACTTACGCTTAATCCTTTGCGGAATATGGTTCAGTTGGCTGAAGTAGAAGCACGTGATCCGCTGATACATGTACTTACTTACGCTTAATCCTTTGCGGAATATGGTTCAGTTGGCTGAAGTAGAAGCACGTGATCCGCTGATACTTGTACTTACTTACGCTTAATCCTTTGCGGAATATGGTTCAGTTGGCTGAAGTAGAAGCACGTGATCCGCTGATACATGTACTTACTTACGCTTAATCCTTTGCGGAATATGGTTCAGTTGGCTGAAGTAGAAGCACGTGATCCGCTGATACATGTACTTACTTACGCTTAATCCTTTGCGGAATATGGTTCAGTTGGCTGAAGTAGAAGCACGTGATCCGCTGATACATGTACTTACTTACGCTTAATCCTTTGCGGAATATGGTTCAGTTGGCTGAAGTAGAAGCACGTGATCCGCTGATACATGTACTTACTTACGCTTAATCCTTTGCGGAATATGGTTCAGTTGGCTGAAGTAGAAGCACGTGATCCGCTGATACATGTACTTACTTACGCTTAATCCTTTGCGGAATATGGTTCAGTTGGCTGAAGTAGAAGCACGTGATCCGCTTATACATGTACTTACTTACGCTTAATCCTTTGCGGAATATGGTTCAGTTGATTATATTGGAGTGTATTGAGAGTTTTGGTTTTTAATTAACATATTATTCACTAACATATTCTGGTTTGGTAGTTCCGATTATTGTTGATTTATTAACAATAAAATGTCTATGATCATTATTGTTCTATACTGCCAGCAAACGAAAACAACATATCTGTTATTGTATTACATTAAGAAAACGTAAAAACGCAGATACGACTGGTAGAAGGCCATACCAGCAATGAAGGTCGTGTGGAAGTCATGTACAACAACCAATGGGGCACCGTCTGTCAAAGCGGATTTGACTCTCACGGAGCCACTGTTGTTTGTGGAATGTTAGGATTTAGCAGGTATCTTCTACAATGCCATTATGCCGATGAACGTGCTTAGATAACAATTATGGAGAAGAACCACATAAGATATTTTCTTCCGTTCCTATCCATTTTCTGAACGTTCGAATTATTTGTAACTTTGTATTCTATGAATATTTATATGCGTTCGAGAAATAAAATATGTTTAAACCAGGTGAAAATAAGTCCAGTTTGGAATTAATATCTTCCAACAAAAGGCAACTGACGAAGTCTTTAAAAATGCAACAATTACAACTATTACATTTTAAGTCACAATATATACAAAATAATATTAACAGTAATTTTTGTCATTAAAAAGATCTCGCCATATTGTTAATCACCAACTAAGAACAAATAAAATTGCTAGTTTAAGCTTCCACAGTATACGTTTTTGCTATTAGTTGTAATACAGATGTTATTTAGAACAGGAAAATGTATAAATATTTATTACATGCATAAGAAATATTTATTATATGCATTTAGAAATATTTATTATATGCATGTAGAAATATTTATTAAATGCATGTAGAAATATTTATTATATGTAAAGTATTTGACGGCTTGCAGGAATGGAGCCGTAATCAGAACAAATGCTGCATATGGACAAGGCACGAACCAAATCTGGCTCGGCGACCTTGTTTGTTATGGAAACGAAAGTGATATAGCGCTCTGTGGCCACAGAGGGTGGGGAAATACAAACTGCCAACATTTACAGGACGCAGGCGTTGTCTGCCCTTGTATGTTTATTGTATTATGTGTATGTTTATTGTATTATGTGTTTCATTTGAATTATGTAATATATGTTATTTGTTGAAACAACTGTGATATAAATACTATTATCATAGCGAAACACTATAAGGACATATGTTTGATTCAAATTGTTAGAAATATATTGTTGTTGTTTTTCCGTTTTTTTAATCGATTCTATGCGTAATACCCGATGTGTACAGATGGTGCCATATACGTTTAACGTTAGGTTTTATATTTCACACTCATATAGTGAAAATACGAAGAGAATGCTAATAAGTGGAGGTACAATCTGAAGGATACATTTACATCACAGAATTTATCAAATAATAAAATAAACAATGATTTGTCTAAATTTATGCACTGAATTATATTGATCATTGTTTCAATCTCATTAAAATCCTAAAATACTCTTCGCATTAGGAAGATCGTGCACTTTATTCATATTGATCATTGCTTTACATGTGTATACATATATGTACCCATATTTGGAGGCTCATGCTTAAATCACTGCGTATAACTAAACAATGTGTTAATTATTGTATAAACTTTGCAGATCCTTATTCTTTACTGTTTAGATCGCCAATGCAGTCTAAACAACGGGATGTGTGCACACAATTGTGTCGCAGAGGTTGGTGGTGGTGGTGGCAGATGTACATGTAACGTGGGATTTCGTCTGGACTCTAATCTATACACGTGCAGGGGCAAGTGTTTTACTTAAGAAATACTTTTCGATTTATCGTTGTTTATCGGCCAATAAACAACGATTTGGAATTCTGATGCACAGGCATTAAACCACGAGACAACGATAATGCGAAACTAATTTCGATTCTAACATGATTTGACACATATTTTTGCAATTGTAATTGGAACTACTTTTTACTATGCTCCGCTCAGAATCGGGACTTCTTTTTTGCATTGTATATTGAATTGTTTAACAACGATAATTTTTCTCTTTGTCTATAGAAAAAGTATCGAGTATCATGTTAGAATTATTGATAACTGAATAAATATAGATAAAAGGGTAACCGTGTTCATGTATCTGATGTGTTTTTGAAGAGATACGATTGCAATTTTAGGATCTGTTGATTTCTGCTCATTGAGAAAAGACACGTTTAGGATGTAAATGTATGCACACCGCCATTGTTTCGAAAACTTTCTTAGACGTCAAATTATTATTCAGTGAAATGCACAATTCCAATGCACAGTGTACACCGGGATGAATTTATGAACCATAATACCATTATTACTCAAGGCAAAATGCTCATGAAATGCACTTGGCAAATCAGTTTGGTGAATCTATTCCATCAGATATGGTTGTGCATAATTAAAGGGAAAATGTCTACGTAAAGGGCCACAAGAGGACAATATCCGAATACGTCCTGAAATGGCAATATTTTATTGAAATACGTCCTGAAATGACAATATTTTATTGAAATACGTCCTGAAACGACAATATTTTATTGAAATACGTCCTGAAATGACAATATTTTATTGGCCTTTGATAAACGTCCAAACAATGTATAGATACAATGTCAATTGTTTTCGCATACTGAAAAATAGCAATTTTATAATTTATATCGTGATTGTTTACATAATATAATATCATTTATATTGATATAGGATGTGTGTTTTTTTTTATAGATATCGTGCATTTACCTATTCACTACTAGTGAGTGGTGTAACAATAGTATTGTGAATTGAAATAGTAATTGGCAAGGTCTCACAGATTCGTCCTAAATGTCTTTATTTAGAAGATTTTTAGAGCAATCCAAGCATACACATTGGTACGATATTTATCACATATCTGCGTGTTCTTTGACTATCACAATCGACCTATTTTCCATAAACTTACTTGGGCACATATCAAACTACTAGGATAAACTGGGTCACTAAGTATGGTAGGTAATTCGAACAACGCTATAAGACGTTGCACAAACTTAACTGTTCGAACGAATAGTATACAAAGAGAAATACACATGTTTGTGTTGTTCAATTTTCAAAACGTATTTATTTCACTTTATTATCTCATTGTCTATTTAATTGTCTTTTGTGTTTATTTCTTGTACAGAATTGTACAGCTATTTAACAGCTGTTTTAATAAATGACTTATTACGCAACCTTTTTAAAATCACATTCTAACATTCGCTAATGTTTTCTATAGACAAAGAACAAAATTATCGTTGTTAACCTACCCAATAAACAACGCAAAAAGTCGTCCCGATTTTGAGCGGAGCATAGTAAAAAGTAGTTCCAATTACAATTGCAAAAATATATGTCAAATCATGTAAGAATCGAAATAATTTTTGCATTATCTTTGTTTATCGCCCAATAAACATATCTTTGTCATTCTGATGCTTGGTTATTAGACAACTCGGGCTACGCCCTCGTGGTTTAATTCCTGCGCATAAGAACTCCAAATCGTTGTTTATTGGCCGAAAAATAACGATAAATCGAAAATCCTATATTTATTAACAAAATGTCAGATATCTTCGAATGCGTGGAAGGCGCATCTAGCTGTGAACACAACTGCACCAATACCAACGGGTCTTACGTGTGTAGCTGCATGCCAGGGTTTTCATTGGAGGCAGACCAACACAGATGCAATGGTAAATACCCAAATCGTGATTTACCCATTTGAAATAGAATAAATACAGTTATGTACACATCACTTTCGCAATTACACAAAGCACATAGGCGCTCAGTTGTTCAACAAATACAAAATGCTTGTCCTATATTATAAATACACAAGGTAGCTCACTCGCCATTTTCTATCCGATTGGAAGTCGATTGGCTGGTTTAAATGAATAAAATTACATTTTTGGTTCCCGAAATCTACATAGTCCATGCATTTAGGACCGGGTACTTCTTAAAATTATAACCAGTCAATTAACTTCCGTTACGATAGAAAATGGCGAGTGAGCTACCTTGTGTATATTTATAATATAGGGAATAGGATTGTTTTTTATTTGTTAAACGACCAAGCGCCTATGAAAAGCTTTGCATGAACTTAACGTACGATGTTCTGTTACATAAAATATGTGAATGAAAGCCTAATGGCATACGCTTTTATTTTATAGGAATTTACCCTTCGCTTTATATATGGAAACGTTGAAGATAAGCATTCATCCACCTATCAATGTTTCCCCCTTGGGGGAGCGGCGGGCATACACGGGCCGTTAGACTGAAAGCAATTCCCGACAGGCGGGAATATGACACGCCGAATGCTTCCGAGTCATGGGGAATACACTTTATTCGGATTTTAGATCCCGGTAATATTGGCTCCCGGGCCATTTGATACACCAATAAAGCATCTCCCATTGAGGGGATTTAGACAAAAATGCTTGGCTCTAGGGTGGGAATTAGACCCCCCAAAAGACAATTAGTCGAATTCCCCTGGGTTTGCCCGCCGCTCTCCCCCGGGGGAAAATATTGATAGGTGCATTAGTCTACATTTCAGTGGACCCATGTACGTTTGACAATCACACCGAGTGCATTTGGAAGGAGGAGTCCACAGGTGATGACTTTGACTGGACTCTGGGTAATGGTGAAACACCTAGTCCCGGGACTGGACCACCTGGCGACCATACTATGAGAAATATGAATGGTAAGCGCAGATACCTGTCAGAATTGAGTATGTTTTATTATACATTGTTGAGATATTTAACAACACTGGTCTAAATTTATCAGTTCAAAAGTATTTCAAACAGCGAACAATATGTTCACAAACATGTTAATTTGACGTTCAGACATGCATTTCTAATACAAACGATGAGAGAACAGGGCCCAGCTGCTCAAACCTTTAACGGTCAATTAAATTAACTGCCTGTTTACTTTAACTATAAATAAAATTAATATAACAAGCAACTTGGTTATCAAACATTTGAATATTGTTAATTTGTTTTCGCAACTTGACCCTAATCACATTGATACAATATATGAGATTGGTCGTTATAGGAAAATACCTGTATATCGAGACGAGTGGATCCAGACAGACGGGAGACCGGGCCTGGTTGGTCAGCCCACTTCTACTTCCGGTGTCACACAATGAACGATGTCTGCAGCTCTGGTACAATATGAACGGCCCCTCCATCGGGTACCTACGGGTATACATGGTACACGATGACGTCACACCGGGGACTCTGCTATGGGCCATGACTGGGGACCAGGGACCCGAATGGAAAGCTGCCTACATACCTCTGGTTTCACAGCAGCAATATAAGGTATACTTTTTGAGCACTGTTTCTGTCCACCTTACATCTAACAAATCACTCAGCTCATATAAGGCTTTAAAAAAATTGCAACTTAAAATGATTTTAGGTATTCCGATCACATCGGCGAGTCACAGGTTTTTGTTTGATGAACTTCTACATCCATCATTAAATTGAAAGAAATATATATTGTGCCTACGTTTTGTAGCAATGGTGTCAAATTAAAGTATTTGCTTGTTTTACAGTAAAACCATTATGTTCCTTATTGTTTCTGTTACTAGATTATCATTGAAGCTGTTGCTGGATATAGTTACTTTGGAGATATTGCCATAGACGACATCGAGATATTCCCTACACGGTGTGAAAACATGAAGAGTGTGATAGTGGGATAAACCATTCCAATGCACAACGGATATTTAGGGACAATTTCGGAATATTCAATATATTTGTAGAACAGTATTCGTTCAAAATGCATTGTAAATGCTTACTTGAATTATTTTCGAAATAAATTCAGTCTTCAGGTTTCAACGCGTTAATAAATAAGACGTAATCTGTGACAACAAAGTCAGAAGAAATTAAAAAGCATCCATATTATATTATTTGCTTATTTCGGTCACTCAGCGAACTATGTAGATAGTAAATATAAAAGTGCTTAAACTCCAGTATTCGCATAGTAAATATAAAAGTGCTTAAACTCCAGTATTCGCATAGTAAATATAAAAGTGCTTAAACTCCAGTATTCGCATAGTAAATTTAGAAGTTCAACTTAAACTCCAGTATTCGCATAGTAAATTTAGAAGTTCAACTTAAACTCCAGTATTCGCATAGTAAATGTAGAAGTTCAACTTAAACTCCAGTATTCGCATAGTAAAAATAGAAGCTCAGCTTAAACTCCAGTATTCGCACAGTAAATTTAGAAGTTCAACTTAAACTCCAGTATTCGCATAGTAAATTTAGAAGTTCAACTTAAACTCCAGTATTCGCATAGTAAATATAGAAGTTGAACTTAAACTCCAGTATTCGCATAGTAAATTTAGATGTTCGACTTAATCTCCGGTATTCGAGCCTAAAACTGAAGCAGATAGTGATATTTCTAGCGGTATCCAGAAAAAATACCCCCGGACATAATCACTCCCGCTTAATTTACGTACCCCGACAAAATCCCTCCCGTTGTTTTTTACATTTAAAAACCGTGGTTGTATGCTTTTCAAAAATAATTGTTTGAACAAATATTGTGCCATATTCCGTATCAAAATAAAGAACAATATTCATATGGAGGAATAACCGCCAGACATAATATGTCAAGACTTTTCCAGTCTGAAATAGAAAAGTCGACTGTGCTTTTTCAGAGTTCACTTACAATGTAGTAACTGAGTGACTTAACAAACGTTGTTGAGAGTGTGTAATCAAAATCCTCGCAGTTACTTTCCCATTGGTATTCTTCTTAGTTAGGCCATACAAATTTGATTCTATGTTTAGCGTCCCCATTATTTTTTAAAACCTACCAACCAGGCAGGAAAAAACAAACAACGAGTCAATAAAAAGACACATTTTTCTTTGACCAGTTATTCAAGGCAGTGGTACAAGCTAAAGCAAATGTTTACTTGCAAAACTGTTATATATCCTCTTCATATTGGGAACCTACTGTAACACAGCATTTTAACTGTGTAAATTGACTAGTTGCACACTATTTTCACAAATATTGATAAAAACACCTAAAAGTCATTTTTTCCAATTTTGTAATGTTTTCCAACTCAACTTTTCATTTTTTTTTTTTTTTTTTCAGGCATCCAAAAACCTACCAGCCCGAGGACGCTAAACATACAATCTAATTGGTATGGCCTTACCACTGCAACCACGAGTTAAAAACTTACAGATTTGAAAGTTTTCAGGGGGGAGACGATTATGAGGAGATGGAAAATTTATTTTGTACACAATTTTAATTTTATCATTATTATTTTTATAACAATGACACAGACATGTTGCATTATTGGTCCAGATACATATATTAAGAGTTAAAATGAAAAACAAAAAATAAATACATAAAAAGTAAACATAATAACGCAAGGATTTTAATTGTCCACGTTTTTATCATGTGCTTTCGCACCAAGTGTTTGCCTATGGTCACGTGCCGGCAGGGATTTAAACCAGCTAAGCTGGGACACTGTTAAATATATGTACGCTTATTCGTATTGAATTCGTACTATTCAACCAGTCTGCAGTTGTGTAACTGTTTCTTCAGGTGTGAATGAGTCCGAGTTACAACGGTAACTGATTTATTTAAAGGCGGTGTGATGTTGTACCTCTATTTATTCATGAATAAAATACCGTTTTAAAGAACATAAAAACCTCAACATCGACAAAAACACATTTGTATAAAAAAATTGACATATTTTCTGTCGATACAATCAAATTTGTCCTACAACAACGGCTACATTGGGTTTGAATTAGGACAATAAAAACTGCGCATGCACCAACAATCGTTTTCACTCATCTGCATCGACTTGTGCAATATTTTGTAACTGCGCGGTAACAAATATTTTAGTTTTCATTTTCTCTCTTAATTGGAATTGCTGAACATGCGTTTATCTCAACATTTATTATAATTTTATTTATAAATATAGTCCTTCCAATACATGAATCTTCTGACGGTTTGATAATCAATATAAATTATATTCGTTCAAAATCCTATAGGCCCTTGTTAGCAAGTGCAATGGATTTTTCTTCAAACAGCAGTTATAATAACTGTATCAGACCTTATTATGACTATGGTGTTCGTGCTTGAAATACTCCTTTAACAATAGGAAAGAAAGGGCGTATAATATAAGTGGCAGAAATTATTGCCGCCTGCATCATGTCTGACGTTCACAAATGTCACTCATCCTAATTGACTCTATGGCTAAGCCAATTGTATTTTTGCTCATTTTTTTGGCTTAACTGCTCACCTAATGTGTAAAATGAGTTATTTGTCGCGCGTGTAACGCACGAGTCAAGTATTTTAACGGAATAAAATCGCGCTATAAGAAGTGGGCGGGGTTTAAACTACCTAATAATAAAAATGGACGAATAAACTTGTCCTCCATCCAATGGATCATAACGCCCTTCCCAATGCTTTGGCTAGAGCATTGTTTAAGTACAATGATAAATGGGAATGTAATAAATGCTTGATTTTTGGAGGCTTTGTGATTCATCCGCGTCCACTGCAATAATGGGTTGTGTGTTTTCAACGTTTTTGACGTTCTTTACGTGCCGATTCTGCATTATGTGAGGACCCAGAGTGTGTCCAGGCACCCCTACATAATTTACTTACTAGAGACACATCGAAAATCTGGACGAATTTTGAATCATAGCGGAATTTCAAGCTATTTATTTTTATTTGGCGTAGTCTTGTGCTTTGTGTGTGTGTGTGGGGGGGGGGGGGGGGGCAGAGTACCCGGAGGAAACCCCACCTGTCCTGTATGGCACCATTGCTGCCTACAAAACTACACGTCAAGTAAGCGTACCGTTAAGTAACGGTGATAGCTGTTGCGATGGGACTTGCTCTACGCTGTGGGGCTCGATGTTCCGTGCTCGCCTGGACAGGTCCCGAGTGCCTGAGTGCGCAGTGACCTCCCTTCTACGCAGTGATCTCCTTTGCCGCTTCGATTCAATCAAATGTCTGCGCGGAGGTTGATCTGCTGTTTAAATGTGACCTAAAAGTTTGAATGAGGGTAATGGTACAAACGTGAAGTGAGTGTTCACGAGCGTATCTGCTTTCCAACTTGAGCTGATTTTTTTCGCGCGACTATATGGTGTAAAAAGCGAACTGCATGCTTGGTTGTGCGAATCTGCTGAACAAAACTGAACGTTTTAAAACCAATGCAGTGCATCCAGTTTTGTTTTTTTAATTTTGTGTATGTTTCGCGCTACTGTTTTTGTATAAAGAATATTGAGCATAGCGGTCAAGTTACAACCACTGACCACTATACTAAAACGGCGCTATACCAAAATAAAGGAATATAGCTCCGAAAATAATAAATAACAATAGTTATAACAGCGAAGATTTTTTATTAAACGAACTTTACCTGGTGTAAAGGTATGAATTAACATGCAACGCATTTTGCTCACCTTTTACAGGCGTATTCGTTTTTAGACTGTTGGCGGAAGCCAACGGTCTTTTGAGAGGGTAATTTCCAAAACAGGTATCGCGGAAAACCACTTATTTTCTTTGCAGGCTATTAGTCAGTAAATCGAAACCAGAAAGAGTCCTTCTTCAAAACAGCAAAATGTTACACCTTAATCTTACTTACTTAAGATAATGTATATAAATATGTATTATAATGTATGTATTATGTGATATTACCATTACAGTTTCTAAAAAAAAGTCAAATTATTAAAAATGTTACTTTAAACTAATGACACCCCTACTTTCGTTATTTACTTGAATGCAACCGAAATATTCACCTGAGTGTCCTGGAATAAGACCACCTAATTATTGCGCTACATCGATTATTTTTGACTCGTTGCGAAAGAGTTATTTCTTGTTACCGATTCTCATTCTGAATATTTTGACAGCAAATTACTGCAATTTATTAGTTTGGAAAATCGAGAGTTTACATCGTATGACCTACTTTTGACTTAGTAGGCTACGAAGCACTAACAATCGGTGCTAACTACTACGCTTAATCGGTTATTCTGACCCGTTGCAGATTGACTTGTTAACTTGCATGTATACGATATAGTTTGCATAAGATAATTATCTCGAAAGTTCATAACTTACAGTTAGTTTTTAGACTGCGGCGATAGCCGGAGTCCTTAGCACCTAAATTCAAAAACAAGTATCGCGTTTGGCAATTGCACAGTGACCTTCCCTGCTTTACTGCCTTCAATACCGTGGGGGCAAGGGAGATCACTGAAATCGCGGCAAATCAAATCTGCGAAACAATTCCTTGCTATTAGTAGATTTGTTCACTAAATACTATAAATACACTAATTCAGCGATTGCGTTGGATAAATGACAAGAAATAGATCCGATTTAAGACATATCGCACAAAAAGATGCCAAGACGTTAAAATATATCAGCTTGAAACACTAACTTTCTTACTTGAAATATATTAATATTATATAATAAATAACTCGTCGTGACCTTTAACTTAAACTGATAAGCCGCAGTCTTTCAGCGTTGAACGCTTTGATTATTATGATGTCGTATACTATCGAATAAGAAGCCACAAAATTTGGAAAATTGAACTTTATTCAAACAAATGTTTCCTTTTTTCAAAGAAAATGCACTCATAATTTACATGCTTTTAGTTCTTTTGTCACCAACAGTCTTTCTACGATGTCAGCGATTTGATTTAGACTGTTGGCGGAAGCCAAGGGTCTTTTGAGATGGTAATTTCTTTGCAGGCTACGAGTCAGTAAATCGAAACCTGAAAGGGTCTTTCTTCAAAACAGCAAAAATTAACGAATGTTTGCTTACCCTATAATTATTTAAGACAATGCATGTCGTGTGTATTATAATATGTATATCATGTGATTTATTACAGTTTCTAAAAAGTCCATTTATTACAAATGTTTCGTCAAATTAATGACACTCCTATTTTCTCTAATTACTTGAATGTAACCGAAATATTCACCTGGGTGTCCTGGAATAGGACCACTTAATTAATGCGCTACATCTATTATTTTTGACTCGTTGTGAAAGTGTTATTTCGTGTTACCGGTTCTTATTCTGAATATTGTGTCAACAAATTACTGCAATGTATAAATATTAAGCTGAAGAATGGAATTGGAGAGCACGCATCGCATGACCTACTTTTGACTCAGTAGGCTACAAATCACTAACAATCGATGCTCCCAACTTCCACGCTTTATCGGTTATAAAACTAGCATGTATAAAATTCCGCTTGCGTTAGATAATCAGTTTAAACAACATTGGTTCGCTACTTACGAATTAATTTTTATTATGATGTCGTATACTATTGAATTAGAAGCCACATTATCTAGTTTAAAGGTGGGAAATGGAAATTCATTCAAACAAATGTTTCCTTTTTGGCAAAAAAGCACTCATAATTCACATGCTTTTAGTTTCTTTTGTCGCCAACAGTCTTTCTACGCTGTCAGCGTTTTGATATAATAATTCGACTGGCCGAATGGTCAGCGAGACAGACCTTGTATCCGGAGGTCGCAGGTTATAGACCCGATGGAGGCACTTCTTGTTATGCTTTTCTTGTTATAATATTTCAGCTTTTAAAGTCAGATACTTTAGATTTTCCTGTTTAGAAACTTAACGGCATATTTCAAAAATACAAAAATCTGTTAAAACGTCTCTTTAAAACGTCATTCTCTACTGCTGACGTAGCTGGACTTCATAATACTTTAAATGTTTGTATGACATACTATAGTACAGTGTCCCTCTATACCTGTACAGTTCTTCATTAAATAATAGTTCATTTGTATCACTGAACTCAACCTACTATAGTTGGGGTCAACCGTGAAAGTCTTCAAAGACATTACTGGAATTGGCTTATATTATTATTATTAAGCTTTTAGAAAGTTTGCACCCTGATTGCACCCTGTTTTATGTAGTATCAGTAAGCCATTTCCGTGGAAAGTCGAATACTTACAAACACTAACTCGGTGTTAAAAATTGGTGTTTTGACCTTTAGACAATGTGAAGGTTTAAACCTACCATTCCATTATCTTAATGAAAACCTCGGACATTAAAATACTTTTGTAAAGTTAGTACAAGTACTTAATTAACTGTCTTATGCAACAATTTTGAATATCAAGCAGACTACAATGCACTTCTTTCAATATGGGTTTGGGTATCAAGCAGACTATAATGCACTTCTTTCAATATGGTGTTGCGTATCAACCAGACTATAATGTACTTATTTCAATATGGTTTAGGATATCAAGCAGACTATAATGCATTTCTTTAAATATGGTTTTGAATATCAAGCTGACTAAAATGTACTTCTTTCAATAAGGCTTTGAATATCACGCAGACTATTTATAATGCACTTCTTTCAATATGGTTTTAGCTATAAAGCCGACTATAATGCACTTCTTTCAATATGGTTTTAGGTATCAAGCAGACTACAATGCACGTCTTTCAATATGGTGTTGCGTAGCAAGCAGACTATAATGCACTTCTTTAAGTATGGTTTTGGATATCAAGCAGACCAAAATGCACTTCTTTCAATAAGGTTTTGAATATCAAGCAGACTATAATGCACTTATTTCAATATGGTTTTGAATATCAAGCTGACTATAATGCACTTCTTTCAATATGGTTTTGGATATCAAGCAGACTATGATGCACTTATTTCAATATGGTTTTGAATATCAAGCAAACTATCATGTACTTCTTTTAATAAGGCTTTGAATATCAAGCTGACTGTAATGTACTTCTTCGAATAAGTCTTTGAATATCAAGCTGACTAAAATGCACTTCTTTGAATAAGGCTTTGAATATCAAGCTGACTATAATTTACTTCTTTAAATAAAGCTTGGAATATCAACCAAACTATAATGTACTTGTTTTAATAAGGCTTTGAATATCGAGATATCTATAATGCACGTTTTCAATATGGATTTAGGTATCAAGCAGACTATGATGCATTTCTTTCAATATGGTTTTAGGTATCAAGCAGACTATGATGCATGTCTTTCAATATGGTTTTAGGTATCAAACAGACTATAATGCACTTTTTTCAATATGGATTTTGATATCTAGCTGACTATAATACTTGTAGATATCGTGCATTCGTTAAATTAATGACACTCCTATTTTCTCTAATTACTTGAATGTAACCGAAATATTCACTTGGGTGTCCTGGAATAGGACCACTTAATTAATGCGCTACATCTATTATTTTTGACTCGTTGTGAAAGTGTTATTTCGTGTTACCGGTTCTTATTCTGAATATTGTGTCAACAAATTACTGCAATGTATTAATATTAAGCTGTAGAATGGAATTGGAGAGCACGCATCGCATGACCTACTTTTGACTCAGTAGGCTACAAATCACTAACAATCGATGCTCCCAACTTCCACGCTTTATCGGTTATAAAACTAGCATGTATAAAATTCCGCTTGCGTTAGATAATCAGTTTAAACAACATTGGTTCGCTACTTACGAATTAATTTTTATTATGATGTCGTATACTATTGAATTAGAAGCCACATTATCTAGTTTAAAGGTGGGAAATGGAAATTCATTCAAACAAATGTTTCATTTTTGGCAAAAAAGCACTCATAATTCACATGCTTTTAGTTTCTTTTGTCGCCAACAGTCTTTCTACGCTGTCAGCGTTTTGATATAATAATTCGACTGGCCGAATGGTCAGCGAGACAGACCTTGTATCCGGAGGTCGCAGGTTCTAGACCCGATTAAGGCACTTCTTGTTATGCTTTTCTTGTTATAATATTTCAGCTTTTAAAGTCAGATGCTTCAGATTTTCCTGTTTAGAAACTTAACGGCATATTTCAAAAATAGAAAAATCTGTTAAAACGTCTCTTTAAAACGTCATTCTCTACTGCTGACGTAGCTGGACTTCATAATACTTTAAATGTTTGTATGACATACTATAGTACAGTGTCCCTCTATACCTGTACAGTTTTTCATTAATAATAGTTCATTTGTATCACTGAACTCAACCTACTATAGTTGGGGGCAACCGTGAAAGTCTTCAAAGACATTACTGGAATTGGCTTATATTATTATTATTAAGCTTTTAGAAAGTTTGCACCCTGATTGCACCCTGATTTATGTCGAATACTTACAAACACTAACTCGGTGTTAAAAATTGGTGTTTTGACATTTAGACAATGTGAAGGTTTAAACCTACCATTCAAGTATCTTAATGAAAACCTCGGACATTAAAATACTTTTGTAAAGTTAGTACAAGTACTTAATTAACTGTCTTATGCAACAATTTTGAAATATCAAGCAGACTACAATGCACTTCTTTCAATATGGGTTTGGGTATCAAGCAGACTATAATGCACTTCTTTCAATATGGTGTTGCGTATCAACCAGACTATAATGTACTTATTTCAATATGGTTTAGGATATCAAGCAGACTATAATGCATTTCTTTAAATATGGTTTTGAATATCAAGCTGACTAAAATGTACTTCTTTCAATAAGGCTTTGAATATCACGCAGACTATTTATAATGCACTTCTTTCAATATGGTTTTAGCTATAAAGCCGACTATAATGCACTTCTTTCAATATGGTTTTAGGTATCAAGCAGACTACAATGCACGTCTTTCAATATGGTGTTGCGTAGCAAGCAGACTATAATGCACTTCTTTAAGTATGGTTTTGGATATCAAGCAGACCAAAATGCACTTCTTTCAATAAGGTTTTGAATATCAAGCAGACTATAATGCACTTATTTCAATATGGTTTTGAATATCAAGCTGACTATAATGCACTTCTTTCAATATGGTTTTGGATATCAAGCAGACTATGATGCACTTATTTCAATATGGTTTTGAATATCAAGCAAACTATCATGTACTTCTTTTAATAAGGCTTTGAATATCAAGCTGACTGTAATGTACTTCTTCGAATAAGTCTTTGAATATCAAGCTGACTAAAATGCACTTCTTTGAATAAGGCTTTGAATATCAAGCTGACTATAATTTACTTCTTTAAATAAAGCTTGGAATATCAACCAAACTATAATGTACTTGTTTTAATAAGGCTTTGAATATCGAGATATCTATAATGCACGTTTTCAATATGGATTTAGGTATCAAGCAGACTATGATGCATTTCTTTCATATGGTTTTAGGTATCAAGCAGACTATGATGCATGTCTTTCAATATGGTTTTAGGTATCAAACAGACTATAATGCACTTTTTTCAATATGGATTTTGATATCTAGCTGACTATAATACACTTCTTTCAATATTGATTTGGATATCTAGGTGACTACAATGCACTTCTTTCAATATGGTTTTAGGTATCAAGCAGACCAAGATGCACTTCTTTATAATATGGTTTTAGGTATCAAGCAGACCAAGAAACACATCTTTATAATATGGTTTTGGGTATCAAGTAGACCAAGAAGCACTTCTTTATAATATGGTTTTGGGCATCAAGTAGACCAAGAAGTACTTCTTTATAATATGGTTTTGGGTATCAAGTAGACCAAGATGCACTTCTTTATAATATGGTTTTAGGTATCAAGTAGACCAAGAAACACATCTTTATAATATGGTTTTGGGTATCAAGTAGACCAAGAAGCACTTTTTTCAATATGGTTTTGGGTATCAAGCAGACCAAGATGCACTGCTTTCAATATGGTCGTGAATATCAAGCAGACCAAGATGCACCCGTTTCAATATGGTTGTGAATATCAAGCAGACCAAGATGCACTTCTTTCAATATGGTTGTGAATATCAAGCAGACGAAGATGCACTTCTTTCAATATGGTTTTGGGTATCAAGCAGATCAAGATGCACTTCTTTCAATATGGTTTTGAGGATCAAGCAGACCAAGATGCACTTTTTTCAATATGGTTTTGGGTATCAAGCAGACCAAGATGCACTTCGTTCAATATGGTTTTGGTATCAAGCAGACCAAGATGCACTTCTTTCAATATGGTTTTAGGTATCAAACAGACCAAGATACACTTTTCTCAATGTGGCTTTAGGTATCAAGCAGACCAAGATGCACTTCTTTCAATATGGTTGTGAATATCAAGCAGACCAAGATGCACCTCTTTCAACATGGTTGTGAATATCAAGCAGACCAAGATACACTTCTTTTCAATATGGTTTTAGGTATCAAGCAAACCAAGATGCCCTTCTTTCAATATGGTTGTGAATAACAATCTGACCAAGATGCACTTCTTTCAATATGGTTTTGGGTATCAAGCAGACCAAGATGCACTTCGTTCAATATGGTTTTGGGTATCAAGCAGACCAAGATGCACTTCGTTCAATATGATTTTGGGTATCAAGCAGACCAAGATGCACTTTTGTCAATATGGTTTTGGGTATCAAGCAGACCAAGATGCACTTCTTTAAATATGTCGTGAATATCAAGCAGACCAAGATGCACCTCTTTCAATATGGTTGCGAATATCAATCTGACCAAGATGCACTTCTTTCAATATGGTTTTGGGCATCAAGCAGACCAAGATGCACCTCTTTCAATATGGATGTGAATATCAAGCAGACCAATATGCACCTCTTTCCATATGGTTGTGAATATCAAGCAGGCCAAGATGCACTTCTTTCAATATGGTTTTGGGTATCAAGCAGATCAAGATGCACTTCTTTCAATATGGTTTTGAGGATCAAGCAGACCAAGATGCACTTCTTTCAATATGGTTTTGGGTATCAAGCAGACCAAGATGCACTTCTTTCAATATGGTTTTAGGTATTAAACAGACCAAGATACACTTTTCGCAATATGGTTTTAGGTATCAAGCAGACCAAGATGCACTTCTTTGAATATGGTTTGGGGTATCAAGCACACCAAGATGCACTTCTTTTTAATATGGTTGTGAATATCAAGCAGACCAAGATGCACTTCTTTAAATATGGTTGTGAATATCAAGCAGACCAAGATGCACTTCTTTCAATATGGTTGTGAATATCAATCTGACCAAGATGCACTTCTTTCAGTACGGTTTTGGGTATCAAGCAGACCAAGATGCACCTCTTTCAATATGGATGTGAATATCAAGCAGACCAAGATGCACTTCTTTCAATATGGTTGTGATATCAAGCAGACCAAGATGCACTTCTTCAATATGGTTTTGGGTATCAAGCAGATCAAGGTGCACTTATTTCAATATGGTTTTGAGGATCAAGCAGACTAAGATACACTTTTTTCAATATGGTTTTGGGCATCAAGCAGACCAAGATGCACTTCGTTCAATATGGTTTTGTTATCATGCAGACCAAGATGCACTTCTTTCCATATGGTTTTGGGTATCAAGCAGACCAAGATGCACTTTTTTCAATATGGTTTTAGGTATCAACCAGACCAAGATGCACTTCTTTCAAATCAAGCAGACCAAGATGCACGTCTTTTTCAATATGAGTTTGGGTTTCAAGCAGACCAAGATGCACTTCTTTGAATATGGTTTTGAGGATCAAGCAGACCAATATGCACTTTTTTCAATATGGTTTTGGGTATCAAGCAGACCAAGATGCACCTCCTTCAATATGGTTGTGAATATCAATCTCACCAAGATGCACTTCTTTCAATATGGTTTTGGGTTTCAAGCAGACCAAGATGCACCTCTTTCAATATGGTTGTGAATATCAATCAGACCAAGATGCACTTCTTTCAATATGGTTTTGGGTATCAAGCAGATAAAGATGCACTTCTTTCAATATGGTTTTGAGGATCAAGCAGACCAAGATGCACTTTTTTCAATATGGTTTTGGGTATCAAGCAGACCAAGATGCACTTCGTTCAATATGGTTTTGGTATCAAGCAGACCAAGATGCACTTCTTTCAATATGGTTTTGGGTATCAAGCTGACCAAGATGCACTTCTTTCAATATGGTTTTAGGTATCAAACGGACCAAGATACACTTTTCTCAATATGGTGTTAGGTATCAAGCAGACCAAGATGCACTTTTTTCAATATGGTTTTAGGTATCAACCAGACCAAGATGCACTCCTTTGAATATGGTTGTGAATATCAAGCAGACCAAGATACACTTTTTCAATATTGTTTTATGTATATCAAGCAAACGAAGATGCACTTCTTTCAATATGGTTTTAGGAATCAAGCAGACCAAGATGCACTTTTTTCATTATGGTTTTGAGTATCAAGCAGACCAAGATGCACTTCTTTCAATATGGTTGTGAATATCAAGCAGACCAAGATGCACCTCTTTCAATATGGTTGTGAATATCAAGCAGACAAAGATGCACTTCTTTCAAGATGGTTTTGGGTATCAAGTAGACCAAGATGCCCTTCTTTCAATATGGTTGTGAATAACAATCTGACCAAGATGCACTTCTTTCAATATGGTTTTGGGTATCAAGCAGACCAAGTTGCACTTCTTTCAATATGGTTTTGGGTATCAAGCAGACCAAGATGCACTTCGTTCAATATGGTTTTGAGTATCAAGCAGACCAAGATGCATTTTTTGCAATATGGTTTTGGGTATCAAGCAGACCAAGATGCACCTCTTTCAATATGGTTGTGAATATCAATCTGACCAAGATGCACTTCTTTCAATATGGTTTTGGGTATCAAGCAGACCAAGATGCACCTCTTTCATTATGAATCTGAATATCAAGCAGACCAAGATGCACCTCATTCAATATGGTTGTGAATATCAAGCAGACCAAGATGCACTTCTTTCAATATGGTTTTGGGTATCAAGCAGATCAAGATGCACTTCTTTTCAATATGGTTTTGAGGATCAAGCAGACCAAGATGCACTTTTTTCAATATGGTTTTGGGTATCAAGCAGACCAAGATGCACTTCGTTCAATATGGTTTTGGTATCAAGCAGACCAAGCTGCACTTCTTTCAATATGGTTTTGGGTATCAAGCAGACCAAGATGCACTTCTTTCAATATGGTTTTAGGTATCAAACAGACCAAGATACACTTTTCTCAATATGGTTTTAGGTATCAAGCAGACCAAGATCCACTTCTTTGAATATGGTTTGGGGTATCAAGCAGACCAAGATGCACTTCTTTTTAATATGGTTGTGAATATCAAGCAGACCAAGATGCACTTCTTTAAATATGGTTGTGAATATCAAGCAGACCAAGATGCACCTCTTTCAATATGGTTGTGAATATCAATCTGACCAAGATGCACCTCTTTCGATATGGTTTTGGGTATCAAGCAGACTTTGATGCACTTCTTTTCAATATGGTTTGGGGTATCATGAAGACCGAGATACACTTTGTTCAATATGGTTGTATAATCAAGCAGACCAAGATGCACTTCGTTCAATAAAGGTAGTAAATGTCAAGCAGACCAAGATGCACTTCTTTCAATATGGTTGTGAATATCAAGCAGACCAAGATGCACTTCTTTCAATATGGTTTTAGGAATCAAGCAGACCAAGATGCACTTCTTTCACTATGGATTGGGGTATCAAGCAGACCAAGATGCACTTCTTTTCAATATGGTTTCGGGTATCAAGCAGACCAAGATAGACTTCTTTTCAATATGGTTTGGGGTATCAAGCAGACCAAGATACACTTCTTTTCAATATGGTTTGGGGTATCAAGCAGACCAAGAAACACTTCTTTTCGATATGATTTGGGGTATCAAGCAGACCAAGATGCACTTCTTTTCAATATGGTTTGGGGTATCAAGCAGACCAAGATACACTTCTTTTCAATATTGTTTGGGGTATCAAGAAGACCGAGATACACTTCTTCCAATATGGTTTTGGGTATCAAACAGACCAAGATGCACTTCTTTTCAATATGTTTTAGGGTATCAAGAAGACCGAGCTGCACGTTTTTCAATATGGTTTGGGGTATCAAGCAGACCAAGATGCACTTCTTTCAATATGGTTTGGGGTATCAAGCAGACTAAGATACAGTTCTTTTCAATATGGTTTGGGGTATCAAGAAGACCGAGATACACTTCTTTGAATATGGTTTTGGGTTTCAAGCAGACCAAGATGCACTTTTTTTAATATGGTTGCGAATATCAAGCAGACCAAGATGCACTTCGTTCAATATGGTTTTGGGTATCAAGCAGACCAAGATGCACCTCTTTCAATATGGATGTGAATATCAAGCAGACCAAGATGCACTTCTTTCAATATGGTTTTGGGTATCAAGCAGATCAAGATGCACTTCTTTCAATATGGTTTTGAGGATCAAGCAGACCAAGATACACTTTTTTCAATATGGTTTTGGGTATCAAGCAGACCAAGATGCACTTCTTCCGATATGGTTTTGGGTATCAAGCATACCAAGATGCACTTCGTTCAATATGGTCTTGGGTAGGAAGCAGACCAAGATGCACTTCGTTCAATATAATTTTCGGTATCAAGCAGACCATGATGCACTTTTTTCAATATGGTTTTGGGTATCAAGCAGACCAAGATGCACTGCTTTCAATATGGTCGTGAATATCAAGCAGACCAAGAAGCACCCCTTTCAATATGGTTGTGAATATCAAGCAGACCAAGATGCACTTCTCTCCGATATGGTTTTGGGTATCAAGCAGACCAAGATTCACTTCTTTCAATATGGTTGTGAATATCAAGCAGACCAAACGGACCAAGATGCACTTCTTTTAATATGTTTTTGGGGATAGGTGCACTTCTTTCAATATGGTTGTGAATATCAAGCAGACAAAGATGCACTTCTTTCAATATGGTTTTAGGTATGAAGCAGACCAAGATTCACTTCTTTCAATATGGTTTGGGGTATCAAGCAGACCAAGATGCATTTATTTCAATATGGTTTGGGGTATCAAGCAGAGCAAGATACACTTCTTTCAATATGGTTTTGGGTATCAAGCAGACCAAGATGCACTTTTTTCAATATGGTTGCGAATATCAAGCAGACCAAGATACATTTTTTCAATGGTTTGAGGTATCAAGCAGACCAAGATGCACTTCTTTCAATATGGTTTTAGGTATCAAGCAGACCAAGATCCATTTTGTTCAATATGGTTTGAGCTATCAAGCAGACCAAGATGCTCTTCTTTAAATATGGTCGCGAATATCAAGCAGACCACGATGCGCCTCTTTCAATATGGTTGTGAATATCAATCTGACCAAGATGCACTTCTTTCAATATGGTTTTTGGTATCAAGCAGAACACGATGCACCTCTTTCAATATGGATGTGAATATCAAGCAGACCAAGATGCACCTCTTTCAATATGGTTGTGAATATCAAGCAGACCAAGATGCACTTCTTTCAATATGGTTTTGGGTATCAAGGAGATCAAGATGCACTTCTTTCAATATGGTTTTGAGGATCAAGCAGACCAAGATACACTTTTTTCAATATGGTTTTGGGTATCAAGCAGACCAAGATGCAATTCGTTTAATATGGTGTTGGTATAAATCTGACCAAGATGCACTTCATTCAATATGGTTTTGAGTATCAAGCAGACCAAGATGCACTTCTTTCAATATGGTTTTAGGTAACAACAGACCAAGATACACTTATCTCAATATGGTTTGAGGTATCAAGCAGACCAAGAAGCACTTTTTTCAATATGATTTTAGGTATCATCAAGACCAAGATGTACTTCTTTCAAATCAAGCAGACGAAGATGCACGTCCTTCAATATGGTTTTGTGTATCAAGCAGACCAACATGCACTTCTTTCAATATGGTTTTGAGGATCAAGCAGACCAAGATGCACTTTTTTCAATTTGGTTTTGGGTATCAAGCAGACCAAGATGAACCTCTTTCAATATGGTTGTGAATATCAATCTGACCAAGATGCACTTCTTTCAATATGGTTTTGGGTATCAAGCAGACCAAGATGCACCTCTTTCAATATGGATGTGAATATCAAGCAGACCAAGATGCACCTCTTTCAATATGGTTGTGAATATCAAGCAGACCAAGATGCACTTCTTTCAAGATGGTTTTGGGTATCAAGCAGATCAAGATGCACTTCTTTCAATATGGTTTTTAGGATCCAGCAGACCAAGATGCACTTTTTTCAATATGGTTTTGGGTATCAAGCAGACCAAGATGCACTTCGTTCAATATGGTTTTGGTATCAAGCAGACCAAGATGCACTTCTTTCAATGTGGTTTTAGGTATCAAACAGACCAAGATACACTTTTCTCAATATGGTTTTAGGTATCAAGCAGACCAAGATGCACTTTTTTCAATATGGTTTTAGGTATCAACCAGACCAAGATGCACTTCCTTCAATATGGTTTTGAATATCAAGCAGACCAAGATACACATCTTTTCAATATGGTTTTAGGTATCAAGCAAACCAAGATGCCCTTCTTTCAATATGGTTGTGAATAACAATCTGACCAAGATGCACTTCTTTCAATATGGTTTTGTGTATCAAGCAGACCAAGATGCACTTCGTTCAATATGGTTTTGGGTATCAAGCAGACCAAGATGCACTTCGTTCAATATGGTTTTGGGTATCAAGCAGACCAAGATGCATTTTTGTCAATATGGTTTTGGGTATCAAGCAGACCAAGATGCACTTCTTCTAATATAGTCGTGAATATCAAGCAGACCAAGATGCACCTCTTTCAATATGGTTGTGAATATCAATCTGACCAAGATGCACTTCTTTCAATATGGTTTTGGGTATCAAGCAGACCAAGATGCACTGCTTTCAATATGGATGTGAACATCTAGCAGACCAATATGCACCACTTTCAATATGGTTGTGAATATCAAGCAGGCCAAGATGCACTTCTTTCAATATGGTTTTGGGTATCAAGCAGATCAAGATGCACTTCTTTCAATATGGTTTTGATGATCAAGCAGACCAAGATGCACTTCGTTCAATATAGTTTTGGTATCAAGCAGACCAAGCTGCACTTCTTTCAATATGGTTTTGGGTTTCAAGCAGACCAAGATGCACTTCTTTCAATATGGTTTTAGGTATCAAACAGACCAAGATACACTTTTCTCAATATGGTTTTAGGTATCAAGCAGACCAAGATGCACTTCTTTGAATATGGTTTGGGGTATCATGCAGACCAAGATGCACTTCTTTTTAATATGGTTGTGAATATCTAGCAGACCAAGATGCACTTCTTTAAATATGGTTGTGAATATCAAGCAGACCAAGATGCACCTCTTTCAATATGGTTGTGAATATCAATCTGACCAAGATGCACCTCTTTCGATATGGTTTTGGGTATCAAGCAGACTTAGATGCACTTCTTTTCAATATGGTTTGGGCTATCATGAAGACCGAGATACACTTTGTTCAATATGGTTGTATAATCAAGCAGACCAAGATGCACTTCGTTCAATAAGGTAGTAAATGTCAAGCAGACCAAGATGCACTTCTTTCAATGTGGTTGTGAATATCAAGCAGACCAAGATGCACTTCGTTCAATATGGTTGTGCATATCAAGCAGACCAAGATGCACTTCTTTCAATATGGTTTTAGGAATCAAGCAGACCAAGATGCACTTCTTTCACTATGGATTGGGTTATCAAGCAGACCAAGATACACTTCTTTTCAATATGGTTTGGGGTATCAAGCAGCCCAAGATAAACTTCTTTTCAATATGGTTTTGGGTATCAAGCAGACCAAGATACACTTCTTTTCAATATGGTTTGGGGTATCAAGCAGACCAAGAAACACTTCTTTTCGATATGATTTGGGGTATCAAGTAGACCAAGATGCACTTCTTTTCAATATGGTTTGGGGTATCAAGCAGACCAAGATACACTTCTTTTCAATATGGTTTGGGGTATCATGAAGACCGAGATACACTTCTTTCAATATGGTTTTGGGTATCAAACAGACCAAGATGCACTTCTTTTTAATATGTTTTATGGTATCAAGAAGACCGAGCTGCACTTTTTTCAATATGGTTTGGGGTATCAAGCAGACCAAGATGCACTTCTTTCAATATGGTTTGGGGTATCAAGCAGACCAAGATACAGTTCTTTTCAATATGGTTTGGGGTATCAAGCAGACCAAGATGCACTTCTTTCAATATGGTTTGGGGTATCAAGAAGACCGAGATACACTTCTTTCAATATGGTTTTGGGTTTCAAGCAGACCAAGATGCACTTTTTTCAATACGGTTGCGAATATCAAGCAGACCAAGATGCATTTGTTTCAATATGGTTTGAGGTATCAAGCAGACCAAGATGCACTTCTTACAATATGGTTTGAGGTATCAAGCAGACCAAGATCCATTTTTTTCAATATGGTTTGAGGTATCAAGCAGACCAAGATGCACTTTTATTCAATATGGTTTTAGGTATCAGGCAGACCAAGATGCACTTTTTCCAATATGGTTTTGGGTATCAAGCAGACCAAGATGCACTTCTTTCAATATGGTTGTGAATATCAAGCAGACCAAGATGCACCTCTTTCAACATGGTTGTGAATATCAAGTAGACCAAGATGCACTTCTTTCAATATGGTTTTGGGTATCAAGTAGACCAAGATGCCCTTCTTTCAATGTGGTTGTGAATAACAATCTGACCAAGATGCACTTCTTTCAATATGGTTTTGGGTATCAAGCAGACCAAGATGCACTTCGTTCAATATGGTTTTGGGTATCAAGCAGACCAAGATGCACCTCTTTCAATATGGATGTGAATATCAAGCAGACCAAGATGCACCTCTTTCAATATGGTTGTGAATATCAAGCAGACCAAGATGCACTTCTTTCAATATGGTTTTGGGTATCAAGCAGATCAAGATGCACTTCTTTCAATATGGTTTTGAGGATCAAGCAGACCAAGATACACTTTTGTCTATATGGTTTTGGGTATCAAGCAGACCAAGATGCACTTCTTCCGATATGGTTTTGGGTATCAAGCATACCAAGATGCACTTCGTTCAATATGGTCTTGGGTAGGAAGCAGACCAAGATGCACTTCGTTCAATATAATTTTGGGTATCAAGCAGACCATGATGCACTTTTTTCAATATGTTTTGGGTATCATGCAGACCAAGATGCACTGCGTTCAATATGGTCGTGAATATCAAGCAGACCAAGATGCACCCCTTTCAATATGGTTGTGAATATAAAGCAGACCAAGATGCACTTCTCTCCGATATGGTTTTCGGTATCAAGCAGACCAAGATGCACTTCTTTCAATATGGTTGTGAATATCAAGCAGACCAAGATGCACCTCGTTTAATATGGTTGTGAATATCAAGCAGACTAAGATGCACTTCGTTCAATATGGTTTTGGTATCAAACAGACCAAGATGCACTTCTTTCAATATGGTTTTGGGGATAGGTGCACTTCTTTCAATATGGTTGTGAATATCAAGCAGACCAAGATGCACTTTTTTCAAAATGGTTTTAGGTATAAAGCAGACCAAAATGCACTTCTTTCAATATGGTTTTAGGTATCAAGCAGACCAAGATGCACTTCTTTCAATATGGTTTGGGGTATCAAGCAGACCAAGATGCATTTATTTCAATATGGTTTGGGGTATCAAGCAGACCAAGATGCACTTCTTTCAATATGGTTTTGGGTATCAAGCAGACCAAGATGCACTTTTTTCAATATGGTTGCGAATATCAAGCAGACCAAGATGCATTTTTTTCAATATGGTTTGAGGTATCAAGCAGACCAAGATGCACTTCTTTCAATATGGTTTTATGTATCATGCAGACCAAGATCCATTTTTTTCAATATGGTTTGAGGTATCAAGCAGACCAAGATGCACTTCTTTAAATATGGTCGTGAATATCAAGCAGACCAAGATGCGCCTCTTTCAATATGGTTGTGAATATCAATCTGACCAAGATGCACTTCTTTCAATATGGTTTTGGGTATCAAGCAGACCAAGATGCACCTCTTTCAATATGGATGTGAATATCAAGCAGACCAAGATGCACCTCTTTCAATATGGTTGTGAATATCAAGCAGACCAAGATGCACTTCTTTCAATATGGTTTTGGGTATCAAGCAGATCAAGAAGCACTTCTTTCAATGTGGTTTTGAGGTTCAAGCAGACCAAGATACACTTTTTTCAATATGGTTTTGGGTATCAAGCAGACCAAGATGCAATTCGTTTAATATGGTGTTGGTATAAATCTGAACAAGATGCACTTCTTTCAGTATGGTTTTGAGTATCAAGCAGACCAAGATGCACTTCTTTCAATATGGTTTTAGGTAACAACAGACCAAGATACACTTATCTCAATATGATTTTAGGTATCATCATGACCAAGATGTACTTCTTTCAAATCAAGCATACCAAGATGCACGTCCTTCAATATGGTTTTGTGTATCAAGCAGACAAAGATGCACTTCTTTCAATATGGTTTTGAGGATCAAGCAGACCAAGATGCACTTTTTTCAATATGGTTTTGGGTATCAAGCAGACCAAGATGCACCTCTTTCAATATGGTTGTGAATATCAACCTGACCAAGATGCACTTCTTTCAATATGGTATTGGGTATCAAGCAGACCAAGATGCACCTCTTTGAATATGGATGTGATTATCAAGCAGACCAAGATGCTCCTCTTTCAATATGGTTGTGAATATCAAGCAGACCAAGATGCACCTCTTTCAATATGGTTGTGAATATCAAGCAGACCAAGATGCACTTCTTTCAATATGGTTTTGAGTATCAAGCAGACCAAGATGCAGTTTTTTCAATATGGTTTTGGGTATCAAGCAGACCAAGATGCACTTCTTTCAATATGGTTGTGAATATCAATCTGACCAAGATGCACTTCTTTCAATATGGTTTTGGGTATCAAGCAGACCAAGATGCACCTCTTTCAATATGGATGTGATTATCAAGCAGACCAAGATGCACCTCTTTCAATATGGTTGTGAATATCAAGCAGACCAAGATGCACCTCTTTCAATATGGTTGTGAATATCAAGCAGACCAAGATGCACTTCTTTCAATATGGTTTTGAGTATCAAGCAGACCAAGATGCACTTTTTTCAATATGGTTTTGGGTATCAAGCAGACCAAGATGCACTTCGTTCAATATGGTTTTGGTATCAAGCAGACCAAGATGGACTTCTTTCAATGTGGTTTTAGGTATCAAACAGACCAAGATACACTTTTCTCAATATGGTTTTAGGTATCAAGCAGACCAAGTTGCACTTTTTTCAATATGGTTTTAGGTATCAACCAGACCAAGATGCACTTCTTTCAATATGGTTTTGAATATCAAGCAGACCAAGATACACTTCTTTTCAATATGGTTTTAGGTATCAAGCAAACCAAGATGCCCTTCTTTCAATATGGTTGTGAATAACAATCTGACCAAGAGGCACTTCTTTCAATATGGTTTTGGGTATCAAGCAGACAAAGATGCACTTCGTTCAATATGGTTTTGGGTATCAAGCAGACCAAGATGCATTTTTGTCAATATGGTTTTGGGTATCAAGCAGACCAAGATGCACTTCTTTAAATATGGTCGTGAATATCAAGCAGACCAAGATGCACCTCTTTCAATATGGTTGTGAATATCAATCTGACCAAGATGCACTTCTTTCAATATGGATGTGAATATCAAGCAGACCAAGATGCACCTCTTTCAATATGGTTGTGAATATCAAGCAGACCAAGATGCACTTCTTCAATATGGTTTCGGGTATCAAGCAGATCAAGGTGCACTTCTTTCAATATGGTTTTGAGGATCCGGCAGACTAAGATACACTTTTTTCAATATGGTTTTGGGTATCAAGCAGACCAAGATGCACTTCGTTCAATATGGTTTTGGTATCAAGCAGACCAAGATGCACTTCTTTCCATATGGTTTTGGGTATGAAGCAGACCAAGATGCACTTTTTTCAATATGGTTTTAGGTATCAACCAGACCAAGATGCACTTCTTTCAAATCAAGCAGACCAAGATGCACGTCTTTCAATATGGTTTTGGGTATCAAGCAGACCAAGATGCACTTCTTTCAATATGGTTTTAAGGATCAAGCAGACCAAGATGCACTTTTTTCAATATGGTTTTGGGTATCAAGCAGACCAACATGCACCTCTTTCAATATGGTTGTGAATATCAATCTCACCAAGATGCACTTCTTTCAATATGGTTTTGGGTATCAAGCAGACCAAGATGCACCTCTTTCAATATGGATGTGAATATCAAGCAGACCAATATGCACCTCTTTCAATATGGTTGTGAATATCAATCAGACCAAGATGCACTTCTTTCAATATGGTTTTGGGTATCAAGCAGATAAAGATGCACTTCTTTCAATATGGTTTTGAGGATCAAGCAGACCAAGATGCACTTTTTTCAATATGGTTTTGGGTATCAAGCAGACCAAGATGCACTTCGTTCAATATGGTTTTGGTATCAGCAGACCAAGATGCACTTCTTTCAATATGGTTTTGGGTATCAAGCTGACCAAGATGCACTTCTTTCAATATGGTTTTATGTATCATACGGACCAAGATACACTTGTCTCAATATGGTGTTAGGTATCAAGCAGACCAAGATGCACTTTTTTCAATATGGTTTTAGGTATCAAGCAGACCAATATGCACCTCTTTCAATATGGATGTGAATATCAAGCAGACCAAGATGCACTTCTTTCAATATGGTTTTGGGTATCAAGCAGATCAAGATGCACTTCTTTCAATATGGTTTTGAGGATCAAGCAGACCAAGATGCACTTTTTTCAATATGGTTTTGGGTATCAAGCAGACCAAGATGCACTTCGTTCAATATGGTTTTGGTATCAAGCAGACCAAGCTGCACTTCTTTGAATATGGTTTTGGGTATCAAGCAGACCAAGATGCACTTCTTTCAATATGGTTTTAGGTATCAAACAGACCAAGATACACTTTTCTCAATATGGTTTTAGGTATCAAGCAGACCAAGATGCACTTCTTTGAATATGGTTTGGGGTATCAAGCAGACCAAGATGCACTTCTTTTTAATATGGTTGTGAATATCAAGCAGACCAAGATGCACTTCTTTAAATATGGTTGTGAATATCAAGCAGACCAAGATGCACCTCTTTCAATATGGTTGTGAATATCAATCTGACCAAGATGCACCTCTTTCGATATGGTTTTGGGTATCAAGCAGACTTTTATGCACTTCTTTTCAATATGGTTTGGGGTATCAAGAAGACCGAGATACACTTCGTTCAATATGGTTGTATAATCAAGCAGACCAAGATGCACTTCGTTCAATAAGGTAGTGAATGTCAAGCTGACCAAGATGCACTTCTTTCAATATGGTTGTGAATATCAAGCAGACCAAGATGCACTTCTTTCAATATGGTTGTGCATATCAAGCAGACCAAGATGCACTTCTTTCAATATGGTTTTAGAAATCAAGCAGACCAAGATGCACTTCTTTCACTATGGATTGGGGTATCAAGCAGACCAGGATACACTTCTTTTCAATATGGTTTGGGGTATCAAGCAGACCAAGATACACTTCTTTTCAATATGGTTTGGGGTATCAAGCAGGCCAAGATACACTTCTTTTCAATATGGTTTGGGGTATCAAGCAGACCAAGAAACACTTCTTTTCGATATGATTTGGGGTATCAAGCAGACCAAGATGCACTTCTTTTCAATATGGTTTGGGGTATCAAGCAGACCAAGATGCACCTCTTTCAATATGGTTGTGAATATCAATCTGACCAAGGTGCACTTCTTTCAATATGGTTTTGGGTATCAAGCAGACCAAGATGCACCTCTTTCAATATGGATGTGATTATCAAGCAGACCAAGATGCACCTCTTTCAATATGGTTGTGAATATCAAGCAGACCAAGATGCACCTCTTTCAATATGGTTGTGAATATCAAGCAGACCAAGATGCACTTCTTTCAATATGGTTTTGAGTATCAAGCAGACCAAGATGCACTTTTTTCAATATGGTTTTGGGTATCAAGCAGACCAAGATGCACTTCGTTCAATATGATTTTGGTATCAAGCAGACCAAGATGCACTTCTTTCAATGTGGTTTTAGGTATCAAACAGACCAAGATACACTTCGTTCAATATGGTTTTGGGTATCAAGCAGACCAAGATGCACTTCGTTCAATATGGTTTTGGGTATCAAGCAGACCAAGATGCATTTTTGTCAATATGGTTTTGGGTATCAAGCAGACCAAGATGCACTTCTTTAAATATGGTCGTGAATATCAAGCAGACCAATATGCACCTCTTTCAATATGGTTGTGAATATCAATCTGACCAAGACGCACTTCTTTCAATATGGATGTGAATATCAAGCAGACCAATATGCACCTCTTTCAATATGGTTGTGAATATCAAGCAGGCCAAGATACACTTCTTTCAATATGGTTTTGGGTATCAAGCAGATCAAGATGCACTTCTTTCAATATGGTTTTGAGGATCAAGCAGACCAAGATGCACTTCTTTCAATATGGTTTTGGGTATCAAGCAGACCAAGATGCACTTCTTTCAATATGGTTTTAGGTATTAAACAGACCAAGATATACTTTTCGCAATATGGTTTTAGGTATCAAGCAGACCAAGATGCGCTTCTTTGAATATGGTTTGGGGTATCAAGCACACCAAGATGCACTTCTTTTTAATATGGTTGTGAATATCAAGCAGACCAAGATGCACTTCTTTAAATATGGTTGTGAATATCAAGCAGACCAAGATGCACTTCTTTCAATATGGTTGTGAATATCAATCTGACGAAGATGCACTTCTTTCAGTATGGTTTTGGGTATCAAGCAGACCAAGATGCACCTCTTTCAATATGGATGTGAATATCAAGCAGACCAAGGTGCACCTCTTTCAATATGGTTGTGAATATCAAGCAGACCAAGATGCACTTCTTCAATATGGTTTTGGGTATCAAGCAGATCAAGGTGCACTTCTTTCAATATGGTTTTGAGGATCAAGCAGACTAAGATACACTTCTTTCAATATGGTTGTGCGTATCAAGCAGACCAAGATGCACTTCTTTCAATATGGTTTTAGGAATCAAGCAGACCAAGATGCACTTCTTTCACTATGGATTGGGGTATCAAGCAGACCAAGATACACTTCTTTTCAATATGGTTTGGGGTATCAAGCAGACCAAGATACACTTCTTTTCAATATGGTTTGGGGTATCAAGCAGACCAAGATACACTTCTTTTCAATATGGTTGGGGGTATCAAGCAGACCAAGAAACACTTCTTTTCGATATGATTTGGGGTATCAAGCAGACCAAGATGCACTTCTTTTCAATATGGTTTGGGGTATCAAGCAGACCAAGATACACTTCTTTTCAATATGGTTTGGGGTATCAAGAAGACCGAGATACACTTCTTTCAATATGGTTTTGGGTATCAAACAGACCAAGATGCACTTCTTTTCAATATGTTTTAGGGTATCAAGAAGACCGAGCTGCACTTTTTTCAATATGGTTTGGGGTATCAAGCAAACCAAGATGCACTTCTTTCAATGTGAGTTGTGTATAATTGTTCAACAGTTGATATATTTTGTATGATAATTCATAATTTATAGCTACATTTATACGTACGCAGATTATATTATGCATGGTACCTGCAATGAAGAATATCTAAATCCACCATCAAATTAAGTGGACTAGCTATATAGCAACAAATAATAAATTATTTTTAAACTTTTATTATACAAACATATCTATATATCATTTGCATAGTCCATTGTCACAAGAGTATGTATATATATATGATTCTATAGTTTAGTGTCCCATTTTGAGATTGTTCTTTCACTTATGGTAAAATTCCTCGAATTTGCCTGACTTCTACAAAACATTCAAATTCCCTGATTTTTCCCTGCAGGGATATTTTATGCTCCCGGCATCTTGATGCGGAAGGCATAAAGTGATTGTCCTGTCCTTCCGTCTGTCCTTCCATCCGTCCATGACAAGGTTAAGTAGATTTTACTGTTTCATCTAGCAAAAATACCGCTTACTATAAGTCTTGGATACTTACACAGTTGTTGCTTATGACCATTCCCTATCCAACTATATCACCCGACCTCACTTTGACCTTGACATTGTCCTAATTTGCACTTAGAATAATTCAAATAGGAGTGTTTCTAGGTTAACTAGATATTACTGTTTCGTCCAGCATTAACACCATTTGCTACAACACTTGGATACTTACAAAGTTGTTGCTTATGACCTTCCCCAATCAACCCATATCACCCAACCTCACTTTGACCTTGACCTGGACCTAATGTGGACTAATAATTATTTAAATGTGCCATTTCAGGTTAACTAGATTTACCGTTTCGTCTAGCACCAACACCGCTTACTACAACACTTGGATATTTACAGAGTTGTTACTTATGACCGTTCCCAATCCATCCATATCACCCAACCTCACTTTGACCTTGACCTAATTTGGACTATGAAATGGGCTATCAAGCACCAACTTGGGGCATGTTTGTTTATCAAACACATAATCTAGTTTTTCAAACTTTTTCCCTGATTTCCCTGTTTTCCAGAGTCCAAGGCCTCACTGTTATACTTCCTCAGTGACTTGCTGCATTTAATTAATTTGTTTATTCACACTTTATTCCATTTCTGAAAGTCATCATCTTAATATATTTGTAAAGAACACAAATCACACATGGTTATGTCACACAGTTCTCCAGTATTTGTCAAGGCATCCATGTTCCAGAAGTACTGCCACCATTCGTGTGATGTCCGTCACATCGCTGTATACCTGCCAATTAACAAACACAATCCAAATCAAAGAAATGACATGGTCATTTCAAAGCCATTTATTTGTCACAAATAGATTTAATCGATTTTTTTGCACAAAAATTCAATTTACCGTGATTCCAAACGTGTAAAGTTGGAAGCAAGTATTTCGCAAAAAAATCACTTTCAAAAAAAGTTTAACATTGACATCAACTTCAATATGTTAATCGTTTTTTTATATATATATTCAGTACATTTCTCATTGATTTCATATAGAATTTAAGTCGCACAATTCAGCTTTAGTGAGGATTTCATTTTTTTCTGGATTTGTAAAATTATACGGTGGTAAATCTGTTAGATAATTAATAAAAACAACATAACCCAAAATAAACAAAGTGAAGTAAGGTATCACAAAGGTATCCCAAAACCACAGAATACTCGGCGGGTTGGGTCTGACATTTAGGTCAAAGATGCACTTGAGCGTCATATTGTACAACCACGCTAAAGCAATAGCTTACGTGTGATAAAATGTAGATTAAATCTCATTCAATCAGATGGCAAGCACTAAGGAACTCCGTCATGATTTGCAGATCTAACATATGCACAGCCACTCCAGCATTGTTCCAGTCATTTCCATATCATAACTGACCTAACAACACAAGTCTCCTGGTATATGTATATTATTTTACTATTCATGCAAAAGCTATTATTTTCATGATAAGTTTATTGGTATTTTGTTCATGCTTTGTATTCCGTTCTGTAATGACTAGTATACCATATGTGCGGGCACTGCAGCATCCTGTGCGTTGCGACCACATCGTATCATGAGCCTCCTACTGTGGAAGTCACCATGAACTGCTACTGAACCGACCTACAAGTGCGTTTACATCGTTTTGGTAACAGAGATTAACTCCAGGGCCCAGTTGTTAAAAAGTTTACCAATTGGTTAAAACTAACCATGGTTATTTTTCTAACACACCTGGATTTGGTTTCCCTCAATAAATGTATCACTTTCAACATCAGCACAAAGTATTTACCTTGTTCTGCAGGTTTTATCTTTCGTAGTGAACATCATCTCAGTAAAGAAAGAGAAATTTGTCTCCAAACTTTAACTATGGTTAGTTTAACTTACGGTTAAAATTATGAACAACTGGTCCCAGATGTAATCTTAAATATGATGTGATGACACTTTAAAGGTTAAACTTAATAATATATATAATACAGGTAATGCTTATTTGGTTATATAAAATTGTCCTTATTACGTTAAATGTGTATTTAACCAATTGGACAGATGCAGAACAATAAAAACTATGAAACTGACACAATTGTATATATGAACAGACCTATATTCATATACACAGTTCTTTACTAAATGGATTTATTTGTGATGCCATAGAATGCATTACTACAACAGTTAACTTGCATTTACTATCATTACCCCTATAAAGAAAAAGTTCTCTTTTGAATGCCATCAACCATGTCACTTATCAACATCACTGCACCGTTTAAAACAAATTAACAATGACATTGTAATCAATAATCAACAAAAGCATTGTATGATATTATTGTGAAAAAGAATGATCTTAGAAGTCATGTGCCAAGTGAATAAGGATCAACATCCGTTACTTGTTCGAAATTACATCATCATTTATGATGCCTTAATCAAACGACATTATCACCAATGTCTTAACAGATATACTTAATAGATTGTACGCAATTCGGGCTCATATTCCAGAAACATCTTAAGTAGAATCTTATCCTTAACCTCAAAATCATAATTGTTAATTAGCCTTTTATTTCATATTTAAATGGCATTGTGCTTAACGTCATGACGTCAAAATAATGACGTCATTTCACAGTTTTGAGCCTGGCTTCAATGACGGTCTGTTACATTTACCGTACGAAATCGGGACCCAAAAAAGTAGTTCCTAACTGTGAGTGATAAAGGGATATATCTCACTGATATTTTTCTATATTTCACTACTTAGCATTAAATAAAACGGATTATCAATGACTTAAAAAAAAAAAAAAGTTGTGTTGGTGGTACCCCATTTTTCGACTGGCGTTCCACCACGCCATCACCTTTTTTCCTGCAACAGCCCTTAGTGTACATTTATTACCAACTTTTTATTAACTATTGTTCACATACATGTCACTGCAAAGGGATTCACGAATGTATATGTAGTTTTAAAATATTATATTATAAAATTAGAACTTAACTGAAAATGTGGCGCGTCGTGAGAAAACCGGTCTTAATGCATGTGCGTAAAGTGTCGTCCCGGATTAGCCTGTGCAGTCCGCACAGGCTAATCCGGGATGGCACTTTCCGCTTTTATGGCTTTTTCTGTTTCAAGGAAGTCTCTTCTAACCATAAATCCACTTTCGGCGGAAAGTGCCGTCCTGGATCAGCCTGTGCGGACTGCACAGGTTGATCCGGGACGACACTTTACGCACATGCATTATGACCGGTTTTCTCATGACGCGCCACAAATATTTTAAGAAACACTTAAGATGTTTCTGGAATACGGACCCTGGGCTCATATTCCAGAAACATCTTAAGTAAAATCTTATTTTTAGCCTTAAAATCCTCTGTTTTCTTTAGCTGTTTATTCCATATATACATGTACATGGAATTATGCTGTATGTTCGATAATTATCAACTTATTATAAACTACTATTAAATTAACAGCCGCTGGATTCGCTAATTTATATGTAGTTTTGGAAATATTACCTCATAAATATCGGAACTAAGTGAAAATATGTTAAGATAAACTTAAGTTGTTTCTGGAATATGGCTCCTAGTAATAAATAAGTAGTAAATAAGTAGTAAATTTAGTATTAAAATAATTAAAACAACAAGAACTGTTTGTAAAACGGGTATGTCCCCTCTCTGTGGAAAGCATCTTTAGAATATCCAGGTTGGAGTAGATCGGAAAATGTTGGACACAGAGATCGGAAATAGATCGAGACCAATTTTAGATAATAATTTGAGATAGTTCCAACGGCGATTTTGTTGATTATCAAACTTAGCTCAGATATTATGACCATGGACATTTTCATGAAGTTTGGTGAAGTCAGATGCAAACTGTTGAACATAGAGAGTGGAAACGAAGTCTACCGACCGACCAACCGACTGACATTGACAAACCAAGATACCCCGCCATCTTCGATGGTGGGCATAATAACTGAAAATACAATAAGACTTTAATGTTTACAACTTTCTTTACAAAATGCATGCAAATTGAAAATCATTATAATTACAGGTCAGACAATTAACCTACATTCATACCTTTAAATACTTCTGCATAGTGGGTACCCATATTTGTACTTCATGTCGATTCTGCTCATATACACTCAACATTGGCACTGGTATGGATACAATCCTGCAGAATACAAATGCAGCGTGTCGTGGGCAACCCGGGCTTAATGCATATGCGTGAAGTGTCGTCCCGGATCAGCCTGTACAGTCTGCAAAGGCTAATCCGGGACAACACTTTCCGCCTACAGTGGATGTATGTTTAGAAGAGACTTCCTCGAAACAGAAAATACCATAAAAGCACAGAAAGTGTCGTCCTGGATTAGCCTGTGCGGACTGCACAGGCTGAACCGGGAAGGCACTTTATGCACCTGCATTAAGGCCAGTTTTCCCACAACATGCCTCAAATCATCACATGAAAGTCCTTGTACATAATATGACAGTACGGAATGGTATTCAGCAAGTGGCAATATTTAACAAACTAGGCTAGCTGATGTAAAATTTTGAAGAATGTTAGCCAGAAAGCATTTGGAGACCTCCGCCAAGATAGGTTACCTTTCTTAACAAGTGATTTTTCCAGGGTCCATATTCACAAAGCTCCTTGGGGAAAACTTAAGTCAATTACTTAAATTCATAAAAATTCCTTAAGTCTTTAGCTGTTTAATGCTTAATCTTTTTACAATAAAAATCTTTTAAATCTCTAAATATTGCTGAGATGTTAAATATTTGATTCTTTTGTAAACAGAAATCATTTGATTTCACAAAAAAAGGAAATTTGATACGAAATTTACTCTTAAGTACAAATTAATGTAAGATTTGTGGATTTAAGGATTACGTGATTACTGGCCAAGTTTAACTCCCTTGCCCACTATTTCTAACCAATGAGCTACATTAGCGACTTATCTCCCCTATTTCCCTATGTAGGTGGCGCTTTGTTGAGCAGGTCCATCTAATCGGATAAGTTTGGATTTTATTGTTTGATCGGTCGCCATTGTAAATCATAAAAGCATTTGACAGTTTCACAATAGAAGTGTAAAATTATGCCCGAAACCACTTGCTTTATTTATACTGGTCATACAATGACCAAAGATTCACTTCATATTTTCAAACATATACCTGAGTATGTTTCAATTAGCTACCATTATCTATGCAAGTTTGCCACAATAGTACTGGTATACCTACACACCTGAAAGGTAAGTCAAAATTAGCTACAATTAGATTCTATGCAAGTTTGCCACTATAGTACTTGTATACCCCTACACACCTGAAAGGTAAGTCAAAATTAGCTACAATTAACTTTTATGCAGGTTTCCCAATATAGAACTGGTATACCTGCACACCTGAATGGTAAGTCAAAATTACCGGTAGCTACAATTAGATTCTATGCAGGTTTGCCGCTATAGAACTGGTATACCTATACGCCTGAATGGTAAGTCAAAATTAGCTACAGTTAGATTCTATGCAGGTTTGCCACTATAGTGCTGGTATACCTACACACCTGAACGGCAAGTCAAATTATCTACCATTAGATTCTATGCAGGTTTGTCACTATAGTACTGGTACACACCTGAACGGTAAGTCAAACTCTCTATACATCTCTTTGATAACTTGTAAAATCCTATCACACTCTGAGGAACACTCTTCAATGGTCTCTACCAGGCTACAGGCACACACCTACAACATGGAAAACAAGAAACGTGGAAATTCCACGAAAACCTTATTTTTCGAATGAAATGCATAAAAGTCAGCACAATAATGAAAGAAAGTTCTGTGTGGCATATGCATTCCTAAGCGAGGTCTCGTTATAAGATATCTATGTATGAAGTTTAATTAAAATTAATGAGCAAAAACTGTTTTTGTATTTTTAGTAGCATTGACGACCTTGATCTCACCCACCCCATATGCAATCCCAAGCGTGGTCTAGATAAAAGGTATCTATGTATGAAGTTTCATTCAAATATCTTGATGCATTCTAAAGTTATTGAGCGGAAACCATTTTTATATTTTAAGTAATGAAGACCTTGACCCCACCCATCCTATATGCAATCCCAAGCGAGGTCTCAATATAAGGTATATATGTATGAAGTTTCATTAAAATATCTCGATGCATTGTCAAGTTATTGAGCGAAAACTGTTTTTCTATTTTTACTAACGGTGACCTTGACCTTGACCCCACCCACCATATATGCAATCCCAAGAGAGGTCTCAGTATAAAGACTCTATGTATGACGTTTCATTAAAATATCTCAATGCCTTCTCAAGTTATTGAGCAGAAACCGTTTTCTATTTTTAGTAACGGTTACCTTGACCCCACTCACCCCATATGCAATCCCAGGCAAGGTCATGATATAAGGTATATATGTATGAAGTTTCATTAAAATATCTCAATGCGTTCACAAGTTATTGAGCGGAAACCATTTTTCTATATTTACTAAGTAACGATGACCTTGACCTTCACCCCACCCAACCCAATATGCAATTCCAAGCAATGTCTTGATATATGGTATCTATGTATGAAGTTTCATTAAAATATCTTGATGCGTTCTAAAGTTATTGAGCGGAAACCGTTTTTCTATTTTTAGCAACAGTAACCTTGACCCCACCCACCCCATATGCAATCCCAAGCGAGGTCTGAAAATAAGGTATCTATGTATGAAGTTTCATTAAAATATCTCAATCCGTTCTCGAGCTAGAGAGCGGAAAAGAAAAGCTGACGCCCGCCCCATGACATACCCCAATATAATAACCGAAACTTTAAATTTGGTTAACAAATGAGGCATGTCATGGGAAAACCATTAGCTATATTAGCCCTCCGATAGTATCCCCTTTGGAACAAGAGCTGTCAGAGGACAGCATGCTCGACTATTCGAAGTATTTCAGTTAGTGTATTACTTTCAAAGTTTCAAAGGGCATAAATCTGTCAAAATACAAAGCTGAGTAATGGCAATTACATGTATTTCATCCGATGCTGAAGTTGATGATAATTTAAGTTAAAAAAATACTCCAAGTTTCAAGTGAAAAGCTTATGTAGTTATGAAGTTAAAGGACTTTTGAACTTAAATTTATTCTGAGAATCTAAGTAAAAATGGTGCATAAGTGTGTCAAAATACAAAACAGAGTTATGGGGGTTGTTGCACCCGATGCTGGCAAAAATATAGCTTAAAGTAATGATCAATGTGCAAGATAATGCTAGATTGGCATTATGAAATGAAAATTTACAGTTGTGTATATGTCATTTTGAAATGTTTCCTTGAAAAAAGATAAAACTTTGTATTTTCAAACACAAGTAGTTCTAGAAATGTAAGCAGTGGCTAGCAATGGGCTATTTTAACTACTGGTAATGCGTACATGAACCCTAAGTAGTCTTAATACCATAACAATAGATCCAAAAGCAACTTTTACTGGCTAAAAGTGTATTTTTCAGGGGTAGTTTGTACATTAGCGGTCCCCGGAAATTCTAAATGTAAACAACGTTTTGCGCATGCGTAGACGTTGCTATGCATACTTGTCTTGTTCCAGTGGGCCGCCTTTTTTTTCTCAATTCGTAATGTTTTTCTTGGAAAAATATCATTGTTCTACATCAAAACAGGATGAAAATATGAGCCACACATGAGCGTCTGAGTGTTAATGAGCGGGGGAGTGTGGGCAGCAGCCCCCAAAATCAGTCACTCCGCTAATTAACAGTTCAAATTTCTTCGTGTTTACGGCTACAAGTCTACTGCTTTCAGTTGAGACGTGTAAACTTGCAACTAATCATTAATGGATGCACAGAAGGCCGTACTGACATTTCTTTATATTGCTATCATGCTTTCTGTTAATTTTTGTGTGTGTAATTTGTGGTTTTAAGAGTATAAATCGCTTTATTCCATTTGCAAATTGTGCTTAACGTGTTAAATCGTTACACATGACTGCGTCGATAACCATTTTCAAAATGGCCGACCTTTTTTGTAGAAGGCGGGTTAATCGCAAAGATATGCGATTTTGAAATAATATTTTGTGAAATATTTCACAAAATATTAATTAAACTTTGCACAAAAATCACGATTTTTTGGTTATTTTTCCGTTTTATGGCCGATTTTTAGAAATCGCCATGCTAGCGCGCGGCTCACTATAATTTACCGGCACATAGTCCTTAGTTACGTACAATATATATAGTATTTCCGGGAACCGCTAAAGTAAAGGTGTTCCTTTTTCAGTGTTAAAAGCACCAGTTTTACGAAGATTTCTTGAATCATTCATTCACTCACCTGTACAGACTGAAGAGCCCCAAACAAACCTGGCAACAGCCTGTTGGTGTCATTCACTGAAAATATTGCAGACATAATATATCAAGAGCTGCTGTAAAACATGTATACCGCCTTCAGGTGGAAAGCAATCTTTAAAATATCCAGTTTGGTGCAGATGGGAAACTGTTGGACATAGATAGTGGAAACAGCTAATAAGGCCAATTTTAGATAAATCAAGGGCAATAACTCTTCAGTTACTGTGATGATTTGGTTGATTATCAAACTTTACTGAAATATCATGCTCCCAGACATTTTCATCAAGTTTGGTGTAGATCAGATATAAACTATTGGATTTACAGAATAGAAACAGTTAAAATAAACAATTTTGGATAATTCAAGGGCCATAACTCCAAAGTTCCTGGGGCGATTTGGTTAATTATCGAACTTGGCCAAGATATTATGAAGTTTGGATGAGAACTGTTGGACTTAGATAGTGGAAATAAACATTTTCTACCAACACACCCACTGACTGACAGACCTATCGATCGACATTAGCAAACCAATATACCCTGCCATCTTCGATAAGGGCGAATAATTATTTAGAGATCTACTTCAATAAAAGTCTCGATAAGGGCGAATAATTATTTATACTTCACTAAAATTCAATTTTGTTCATTTTAAGAACTGAGATTACCTAGTCAGCATAATTATATAACACATACCAGTATTTGATCAACATGGGAATGGTCCATCTCTGAAGACAGTCCATTATTGTATTATTTACCAGGGCTGGTATTCACAAAGCTCCTAAGGCAAATCTTAACCTAAATTGTACTTAAGTGGTAATTTCAGACCAATCTTATTGTGTGAACTGAAATGGTTTCCATTCACAAAAGCTCAAAATATCAAACAAGTTTAAAACATTTTACTGTGATAAGACCGATACATGAAACAGGCAGAGGTTTAAGGCACTTTATGACTTTATGAACTTTCCTTAAGACTTCACTAAAGAGCTTTGTGAATACGGGCCCAGTTGGTTAGCACATCTACACGTAAACTTGATCAACATATGAGCAGCGTCGTGGGAAAACCGGACTTAATGCATGTGCGTAAAGTGTCGTCCTGGATTAGCCTTTGCAGTCCGCACAGGCTAATCCAGGATGGCACTTTCCGCCTACAATGGATTTATGTTTAGAAGAGACTTCCTTGAAACAGACAATACCACAAAAGCGGAAAGTGCCATCCCGGATTAGCCTGTGCAGACTGCACAGGCTAATCCGGGACGACACTTTACGCACATCATCAAGTCCGGTTTTCCCAAGACGCCCCTCATATAACGATCCGTCCACGAAGACTCATAATTTATCCCTTATTATTAAAAAACACTTTCAGTATATAAAGTTGGTAGAGCGCTGGACTGTCAATTATTTCTACGACCATTCTCCCCTTACCTCTGATTCAAGTAGGACAGTTGTCAGTAACGGCATAGATATGTGCATTAAGCACTGGTAAAGCGCTCAGATCGGCTAAGCTTGCCCAGAAAAAAAGTGAGTAGGTTAACTGACCCCCGTGATATGAATGAAATACTGTTAAAAACTGTGAAAAATCCAAACAAACAAACAAACAAACTTTATACAGTTTATACACGCACGGACAGATATGAATCAGTCCTCACATAATGCTGACTAGTATTTTTTAGGTCTGACCGATTTTCTTACTTACATCTACCGGAAGTCACTATAAAACTTGCATTAATTTTAATCCCCTTATTTCCATGCACAATACACACATTCTATGACCCCAATGCTCTATAGGTGCGAAAGCCGTTAGATCACTGATGCAATAGAATAGCATAGTTCCAAGAATATTTTGTATTGTTACGTCTGAAATCTAATTATGGGTTGGTAAATACGGGTTCTGATCACACAGTAACTAACCTGGTCTATAATTCCTGCCGACAGTGAAGTTACCTAAGGGGAGGCTGTCTGGAGAGATCTGCATTCTAGCATAGTAGGCTGAAAATGGACTCTGGATATTTAAAGCATGTTAAATTTACTGAAAATGCATGTACTTTGGGCACTCCACTCTGCCCCGTGCCACACTGCCCCATCCCGCCCCACCCCACCCCATTCAGCCATCCCATCCCATCCATCCATCTGGTTCTACCCATAACACACACTCGAATGTCTTCTCTTGTTGGAATCATGCAATATAACATACAAATGTTAAGTATTTACAAATGTAAAGTATTACCTAGAAATGTAAACTATTACATAGAAATGTAAAGTACTACCTAGAAATGTAACATACTACCTAGAAATGTAAAGTATTACCTATAAATGTAAAGTACTACCTAGAAATGTAAAGTATTACCTAGAAATGTAAAGTACTACCTAGAAATGTAAAGTACTACCTAGAAATGTAAACTATTACCTAGAAATGGCAGATGTGAGGCCCCTCGCAAAAAAATGTGGTCCTGGTCCCAGTCAGACAGGCTGGTTCCGTCCTTGTGCTGCAACCTGTACACAGAGCTGGGATCCAGCACACTGAAACCACCAGCTTCCTGGAAGCATATTTAAAAGGCCTTATTCACAGATTAGCAAATTGACAATTTCAACAATACATTATATATAAAGTAGCTAAACAACAATGCTGACACACAAATATTATGTGAAATGATGTGTTGTTAATATTGTTACACCATTTGAGTGGCAAATATTATGACGTGTTTGCAAAGCTGTTCGTTGATATTTTCATATTAACATAATGGATCACTTACTATAATGTTATAAATGCACTGCAACGCATGCAAGCCCCTTTGGCCTAGTGGGTGGAGGCTTATTTTTTTTAATTATGCTTTACTGGACAGAGAATATTTGGGGGGGGGGGGGGTATCGTACATATGATAGTTTATAAAAATTGTAAAACCTGTGTATGCGTCTCTTTAACTCAAGGAAAAATAATCATCAAACTGTTATTCAAACATGTGAAATGGGACAGTATTATTCAATAATGGTAATATAACAAACAATTTTCAAAGATAATGCTATGTTTCAAGAAATTTATCTCATGAACATAGAAATTGCATGTACATGTAGCATAAACCCGGTGCTTAACCAAAACGGATAATACAGGAAAATCGTATGTGTTGCTGGCTAGTACATGAAATGGCACCGGATCATATCAGAAAAAGTTAAGTTTTTGATGTATATGTGTTCTTTTAGTTTCACAATTCCGTAATTATAGTTTACATTTTTCACAAAAACTTAATTGCACGGAACAACTAAGACATTAATTCACTAAATTTAATGGTCATTCTCATCCATAAAAATGTCAGTTCGCAGTAGGAGCCTACATTATCCAACAGTGTATGCACAAAACCTGTTTGAATAGTAGGAAAATGCAGATGTTTGACCATAATTCCAAGATAATGCATACTTCTAATCTAGATTTCTGTTCAAAAAGCACTATAATTCTTCGTAAGGCATTGTCATTATAACTGACAGTTTAGTTTGTATGAAAACGAGTGTTTTATTTGTCGAAGGCTGGCACCGGATAACGATAGAAACAGGCACCGGATAAAAATCATAAGTAATGCATGGATCTTTTGGTGCTGCTATATATATGG
The DNA here is from genome assembly GCA_027627225.1 of Congeria kusceri. Classification (NCBI taxonomy): domain Eukaryota; kingdom Metazoa; phylum Mollusca; class Bivalvia; order Myida; family Dreissenidae; genus Congeria; species Congeria kusceri. The sequence continues at coordinate 15,451,828 of CM051037.1, read as the reverse complement.
TAAAAATAACAAAAATGTCTGAATTTCATATAAAGTACAATGCATCACAACGTATAGGGTGCACATTAAACCAATATTAACCACCAAAAAGATAACCGGTTGTATGTTCAACGTCACATGCATTCATAATATTTGTAGAATGAATGGGCTTGTATTTATCAGCCCCTCAACCTTGGGCCCTCTGTCTCAACTGGTGCCCCGAATGAAACCATTCTTGACCCCATTCTCTAAAGGGTCATTAAAACTTGGCATTAGAACTTACATAATTTCTTGTTTCTTTCAAAACTTTATTTAGAAATCGTGTTCTTGTAGAACGATTAATTTATCAATAAGAATAATAACAATCCGATGAAATATTTAAAAATATTTGAATTATATGTACAATTTGACTGTTGAATGTTATCCGTTCAGGAACTCGTGCTCTGACCAGCAACACTGTTTTAAATGATTTTTTTGGTAAAAATCAAAGACAAACTTTGGCTTCAGAATAAGAGGATGTGCTTTGGTCAAACCAAAATGTTACACCTTGTTACCCCAATGTGCGCAAGCCACTTAGCCCAATATTCTGGCGCCGTCCCTGAACAATTTCTTTTATAGATTTATGAAAACACAGTATTCGTGTATGACTAAAATTACGTAGTTCAAGTGCAGTTTAGGGGGCGGAGCCAGTATGCGCATCCCACCTTAAAATTCTTGACAGCTTGGCATTGGCTGATGAGGGATGGGCCTCCCCTGAGCCCCATGACAACATGTCAGCTCCATAAAAGTTACAGGTCATACAATATCTTAATCGTAAAAATTTACTTTTAAAAGCGTTGGCAAGGGGGAGGTCTGTGAGCAAACCACCCCCAGCTACGACCCCTATCTTAACCAGAAACCTGTTACCTCACCTATAGTTCGTTCACACTAATGGCCACGTCACACTATTGCGTATGTGAGAAACATATGAGTTGCATATGAAAATTCATAAAATATTATTTATACACACAAAAATGCCCTTGAAAATATAAAATTGTGCGTATACTTGCCGTATTGAACCTACATTAGTGGCGTATGGAAAGCATATGACCAGCTTATGACCTGCGTATGGCCAACGTATGGCCAGCGTCATCTGCGCATGACTAGCATATGAGTAGCATATGACCAGCGCATGTACGTTCGTCGGTCATAGGTTGGATGTACGTTACTCGTGCACTATCAATACGCTAGGGGTACGGTACACATTCATGTTAGCGTATGACCAACGTTTTCTTAGCGTATAAACCATACCTCCAAATACGCACAAAATTTTTAAGCATGGTCAAACAAAATTCTGCCTCAACGTATATCAGTGTATGTTACTGTATGCGGACATGCTTGCAACATATACAACCTATGCCTAACATACCCCTAGCGTATGACAGCGTACACCAGTATATAAGTGATATTTTTCATACGCTGGCATATGCTGGTACCATGAACAATAGTGTGTCAGGACCATTAGCAACTATGCAATATAAGCACTATGTTAGAGGGGAGAAACTAATCTTAAAAGTTGCAATATGTTTCTGTTCGTTGACAACAGTCCTTCTGGGGGAGAATTCAGCAAAATGTTTATGTGATAGCAATTTAAAACAACGCGAATTGAACTAAATTTACCATTTATATGCACATGAATACCAACTACAAGAGTTAAACGTTTGCACGCAAGATATGCATATTTTATTTATTAAACATGTGCTGAAAACATGTATCATTCTACATATGTATCAAATGTTTTTGTACATTATACAGTGCTATGCTATATATATAACTTTATCCGGTGCCAGTATTTCACGGTTTCGCCTGTTATCCGGTGCCTGCGAAATCAATACGTGACACTTTTTTAACGCAAATGCTCAAGTATCCAAAGTTGCTTGTTACATGCATTTCCCACGATTTTATTATAAATATGAATGATTATTACACCATTTTAAAGCAGTGGTAGTATATATTATTTCTCTCCAGTGACAAAATTAACAAGTTTGTAATACTCTTTCTTGGCTATGAGATAGGTGTGGTTCATTTGTTTTCCTTCATTCTGATAAAAGCTATTATTTTCATATCAAATTTTGATGTATATCATTATCTGAAATACCATGATGTTCCGTGAACAACATTATTTGGCATATTAATGTGGTTTTGTTGCGATTTAGACCCGGAACACATAGAGCGACAAGCATTTTGCATTGTTTATATTTGCGTATGATCCGGTGCAGTTTTGATTATTAGCCGGTAACGCATAGTTTTTTCCTATATTATCCGTTTTGGTTATGCACCGTGATCAAGAGATCAAGTGACAAAAAACTTAAAACCATCAGTGTCATAAGATTCATTTGATGTATAAATTAGTATTTAATATAAGCACTGAACCAAATCGATAAACAGGCCCACCATGGGTGAGAGGTTTCTAAAAAAGCCACATACATGTACCTAGGACTACATTTGAATCAGGCTCATTTCTTTTTTGAGTTGTTTTAGAGTTTTATATATTGTATTAAGCATAAGCCAATTTAGTTTTTCCTTCTCCAAATATCCAAGGGGGCCGTATTGGAGAATCATCTCAAATAAAATGAAGCGCGTCGTGGGAAAACAGTCCGCACAGGCTAATCCAGGACGGCACTCTCTGCCTTCAGTGGATTTATGTTTAGAAAGAAACTTCCTTGAAACAGAAAATACCATAAAAGCGGAAAGTGCCGTCCCGGATTAGCATGTGCAGACTGCACAGGCTAATCCGGGATGGCACTTAGCGCACAGACCGGTTTTCCCATGACGCGCCTCACATTTGTATTTAGCATAAGCCAATTTAGTTTTTCCTTCTCCAAATAACCAAGGGGGCCGTATTCGAGAATCATCTCAAATAAAATCTTATCGTTAACCTTAAAATCATCATTTTTCATTAAGATTTCATTTCATATTTAAATGGCATTGTGCTAAGTGTGTATTAAGTATCAACAATTATAATTAACTATTGTTCACATAACTGTAAAGGGTTTCACAATTTTACACAATTATAATTAACTATTGTTCACATAACTGTAAAGGGTTTCACAATTTTACACAATTATAATTAACTATTGTTCACATAACTGTAAAGGGTTTCACAATTTTACACAATTATAATTAACTATTGTTCACATAACTGTAAAGGGTTTCACAATTTTACACAATTATAATTAACTATTGTTCACATAACTGTAAAGGGTTTCACAATTTTACACAATTATAATTAACTATTGTTCACATAACTGTAAAGGGTTTCACAATTTTACACAATTATAATTATCTATTGTCCACATAACTGTAAAGGGTTTCACAATTTTACACAATTATAATTAACTATTGTTCACATAACTGTAAAGGGTTTCACAATTTTACACAATTATAATTATCTATTGTCCACATAACTGTAAAGGGTTTCACAATTTTACACAATTATAATTATCTATTGTCCACATAACTGTAAAGGGTTTCACAATTTTACATGTAGTTTTAAAACTATTACATTACAAAAAGTGTGACTTAAGTTTAAATACTTTAAGATAAAGTTAAGATGTTTCTGGAATACGGAACTACAGCATATAACCACAGTGTAAGCTCTACAAATATGCATCATAGCAGCAGTTTTAAACACCTTAGGGTCCAGAATAAACCTGAAGATAGTTTGGGTTTTATTGTGTTTACTAGGAGAATGCTGCTTTAAATACGAGGCGCGTCGTGGGAAAACCAGACTTAATGCATGTGCTTAAAGTGTCGTCCCGGATTAGCCTGTGCAGTCCGCACAGGCTAATCCAGGACGGCACTTTCCGCCTACAGTGGATTTATGTTTAGAAGAGACTTCCTTGAAACAGAAAATACCATAAAAGCGGAAAGTGCCGTTCTGGATTAGCCTGTGCGGACTGCACAGGCTAATCCGGGACGACACTTTAAGCACATGCATTAAGTCTGGTTTTCTCATACATTTTATATTTATTTTACATATTCATAGTTACATGTAATACTTGTAGTCATACATTAACTGATATCATTTGCATTTCAGTTAGAAATAACAAACTGCAATCATAAGCCTAATTTATCAAATGCTGTACCTTGTTTTAATTGTAATACAGCCGTTACGGGCATTTTTAGCTTACACATGCGTAATATAACATTTTGAGCGTTTTCATTGGCTGCATATTCCTTGACTGACCAATCGCATGACGTTATTTTGGTAAAATGACGTCATCAACATGAAACGATGTCACGACAGTACACAACTTTTAGGATTTAACAACATCTTTTGGTAAAATTAGAATGTTTTTTTTCATTTAAAAGCATGTGAGACAAAAAGATCTGGCACTCGTTGTCATTTCATACCATATTTTATTAAACTCGTCCAGGAAATTCGTTAGTAAGCTCGCCAACAAACAAAATTTCTGAACTCGTTTAATAAAATAAAGTAAGAAATGACAACTCGTGTCAGATCCTATTTATCTCACATTATTATAATAGACAAACAAACTAATTTACCCACCACGACAGCTGTTTTAAACATCTCGGGAGCCAAAATCATAGCGAAGCCCCGTCTTCGTAACTTGGACGTGAATTTCTCGATCAACTCCTGCTCCAGCACAGCAAGACGGCCCCGCAAGTAGTAAGCCCTGGACCCCACATTGCTGTGCCACAGAAACAAACATCATTTTTTTTATGTTCAGTTTCTCGGATTTCCAGATGCGATTTTTTTGAAGATACAAAAAAATACTGGAACAAAACCAATACTGTAAATATAATCAAAATCCATTTGTATAATCATTATTGCCCATATCATGCTTATGATAAAGTGTTTTGTAAATATTTATATGAAACAAAATTTATTCTCATATTTATTGATGGTGACATATACGTCCACTGGGCCGGGTGCTCAATCTACATTTTTGCTTTGTATATGCTTGTTTACTCAGTTGTATGCACATGTCACGGTATTTACTTATAATCAACCAAAAATTTATAAAAATCATCTATTTCTGCTGGTGCTGCATACTAAATGGATATTAAATGCTTTCAACTCACAGACAGAAATGTATAAACACGGTAAAATATATATTAATTCAACATAAATCATGCTGATTTTATATGCATGTTGATAAAACAAATTGTTTCAAATTATTATTGTAATATTCATATGTATTACAAGAAAATGTGTCTGTCATAGCATTTGATGTTTATTTCTTATTTTATTTCCAAGAAACTAAAAATAAAATATGCGGCGTTACATTTATTTATACATATACTGGCCTTACGTTTATTAATACATATTATGACTTCGCAACAGAGAGTGAAATATCTGCTTCACTTGATCTGTACTGTATGTAACATTTTGCTGTCTTAGTGTAAAACTATTCTAACTGCTTAGATCTTTTGTTGTAAGTTAGCATGATCTTGGAATGAGACATCGATGTCATTGTTTATGTTGTGTGTAAGTTATCATAGCTTAACTCCCAATTTCTGTTGTTAAATACATGTATAAAGAAGTTATAACTCTAAATAAAAGGCTTCAATAATTAACAGACCTTATTTTCACCATCTTTGATTCTTCCAGAATATCATAATGGTCCCTGCCTTCAAGCATCAATCGCTTGTCTGAAAAACGCAAAATCAGAACAAAACACGATCAGAAAAATGTAACTAACCACTAATGGTGAGAGAATCAGTTCATGCAGTTAAAGACAGTAAAATCACGATTATACGAATCAAAATTTTGGGAACTGACTGTGTACTTAGAAATAACCTGCCTATCCTGTCATTTTGCCTTCTTTATTCAATGCAGAAAATATGCATTTTTTCACATTCCAATAATGTTACATTTTGTGAGAAAAAAGATTGGATTTTAAGAATCATTGACAGGTGATTGTTTTCAAACATCTTCAAGTGATAGTTGTTCGCAACCGCCATAATTAATTGTTGAGTATCGCATCAAGTTTTAACACCTTCAGCCCATGTGAGATAATGTCTGCAAATGACCAGCTGACAGTTTGTTTCGGCATGAAGCATAGTTAATGTAACCGGTGTTTTTTTTACGTAAAATGTCATTTTACGGACAATTGTGGCGATCCAGTGACTTTACGTACAATTGGGAATCTATACTGTTTCACAATTACACAACAAAATTTGTAAAATGAAACAAACAATGCAGGTCTACTTTTGGGAAAGGACATGATTTTCTGGTACACGTCATAACAGAAATTTTAGAAGTCATCAAAGAATCAGAAACATCCAAGCAAGATGGCCACAAGGCTATGGGCTAAGGAATTAAACTGTTCTGAGCAAGTTACATGAAGATTCGGCTAAAAATGTGCCCTCTAGATTGTTCGCAAGCTTGTTTTTTTCGTTTTAACGTGGCCGAGATATCATAAGAAAAAAGGATCTGAGCAAGTTTCATGATGATTAGGCAAAAAATGTGACTTCTAGAGTATTCACAAGCTTTTCCTATAGCCATAAATGGAAAACTGCCCGCACCCCCTGGCAGCCATGTTTTTCAACGGACCGGAACCATTTTGGAACTTGGCCATGATATCATAAGAACAAAGGTTCTGAGCAAGTTTCATGTTGATGTGGCAAAAAATGTGACTTTTAGAGTGTTCACAAGCTTTTTCTATAGCCATATAAGGAAAACTGCCTCCCCACCCCCCTGGCGGCCATGTTTTTCAACGTACAGGAACCATTTTTTAACGTGGCCGAGATATCATAAGAACAAAGGATCTGAGCAATTTTCATGTCGATTGGGCAAAAAATGTGACTTCTAGAGTATTCACAAGCTTTTCCTATAGCCATAAAAGGAAAACTGCCCGCACCCCCTGGCGGCCATGTTTTTAAACCGACCGGAACCATTTTCAAACTTGGCCGAGATATCATAAGAACAAAGGTTCTGAGCAAGTTTCATGTTAATTGGGCAAAAAATGTGACATCTAGAGTGTTCACAAGCTTTTTCTATTGCTATATAAGGAAAACTGCCCCACCCCCTGGAGGCCATGTTTTTCAACGGACCAGAACCATTTTCGAACTCGGCCGAGATATCATTAGAACAAATTCTGAGCAAATTTCCTGTTGATTGGGCAAAAAATGTGACATCAAGAGAGTTCACAAGGTTTTTCTTCAATTTGACGAAGTTTTTGACCATGCATGACCCAGTTTTGACCTCAGCCTAGATATGATTGGGACAAATGTTCTGACCAAGTTTCATGAAGATTGGCCAATAAATGTGACCTCTAGAGTGTTCACAAGGTAAATGTTGATGACGCACGACGGACAAAAGGCTCGGGTGAGCTAAAAAGAACAGGACTGAGTATTTGATACCATTTCTGTTTATCTCAAGCTTCTCTTATCATATTGGGAGTGCTAAAACAGTGCATTGTCTGACACTCTGATGGTTTACAACAAATGATGTACTGTAAAGAAAAAATAAGTTGAACAATATCAACATAAAAGTATGAGTATGCATTCATGTGTATCAGAATTCTCTAAACTCACTCTAATTCTTTTAGGTAATAATTTACCTGGCAAATAATCCTCAACAATAACTTCTTTGTCTTCTGGCTAAGAATGTAAAAGAACATGATCAAACAACAAATATATACAAGTACATGCCATAATTATGTCTGCATATTTAAAACATAAAATATGTACAGGATGCAAATATTGATTAATGATTTACATGATGTGAATTTTCTGCCAACAAAGTCACATGTAGATATGTGTCATGATTTACTCAGAATCTCTGTTTTTCTTTCTATAATATAAAATATACAGTTATATATACACAACAACTTCTTCAACTCTAGCGCTGAACACTACAATACCTACGGTAACATGAACAAATCTCAAAGTCTCGGCGAAATCGTTGATAGTTCAGTAAGTAATTACCACCTTTAACTCCAACATCGATAACTTGAGCACATATGTCGGTCCCTAATACAGTGTACTATTAAGACTTACCCTCCATAACTCGAGGAGGTTGCAGTTGTATTGCATGTGTACTTTATTGTTCCGTTTTATAAACATAGCTAAAATAATTGAACATTGTTCGTATTAATGTTGTCGACTTATAATTAATTACTAAACATTTTTAGTGAATACTCGTCACTTCTCTGTATGGACATCTCAATAACTCGAGACAAGACCTTCGATAACTTGAGCATTTTCGTCTGCCTGATGCGACCTCGAGTTAAAGAAGTTTTACTGTATATTATTAGTTAATATTAGACCCTTTTTTCAAATCTGATATAAGAAACATCACGAAAATTTGCCACATGTAGCTGAAAAGCTGTAATGCTTTAAGATACTGTTTAATGTTGAAGGAAAACAAAAATCCAACTGCTCATACTACATCAACATGATCAATACGTAAAAATATTGTGAGGCGTGTTGTGGGAAAACTGGTCTTAATGAATGCATGTGCGTTAAGTGTCATCCCAGATCAGCCTGTGCAGTCCGCACAGGCTAAACCAGGACGAAACTTTCCACTTTTTTGTTTTTTTCTGTTTTGAGGTAGTCTCTTCTTAACGTAAATCCACTGTAGACAGAAAGTGACGTCTCCATATCAGCATGTGCAGACTGCACAGGCTGATTTGGGATGACACTTTACGCACATGCATTCAGCCCGGGTTTCCCACGACACGCCTCGTGTGCTTTTGCCCAACGAAAACAAAACTCAAACAGAAAATACCACATCTGGTTGGACTTCATTTGGCAGGGTAAGAGCAGCATGTATCACCTTCTCCTCAACTTCCCACAACCGAGTCTGCAAGAAAACTTGCTGTTAGACCTGAGCTAAAGGTATTATGTTGTTTGTTTGTTCGTTTGGATTTTTCGCCGTATTCAACAGTATAATAGTCATATAACAGCGGTCAGTTAACCTACTCACACTTTTCCTGGGTAAGCTGGTTTACCAGTACCAAGTGCACATAATTATGCCAGTAACTGACAACTGCCCTACTTGAATCAGTGGTAGGGGCAGAATTGCCGTAGAAATAATTTCATGACCAATCCCCACACAAGCTATGTGGCTGGGCTGGTAATCAAACCCGCGATCCTCGGATTTGTAGACCAGCGCTCTACCAACTGAGCTAGCCGTATGTCCATTTCATACATTCAATGTATGAAATGGACATATAACATAATAACATTAGTTGATTGATTTTTTTAACATACATGGCTCACAGTGCATATTTGCCACTGATAAAATCTTTACATTTATGCAAATATTTGACTAAAAATACTTCTGCTGAGGTTTTTTTTTTCTTTTTCAAAACCTCCATCTATTTTTCAACATAATCATAATTTTAATAATGTAAGATCTATATAACAAGTGTGCAGCTTAGGTGAGATTTGACATAGTTGCATCCCAAGAAGTAACCATTGCTTGAAGCTTACATAACAAATTACCTCCTGAAACCAACTACAAATGAGAGACTTACAGCGCAAATGAGAGTGAATACATTTACCAACAATTTTTCAATTACAATTTTGGGCTTCAGTTGACTAACTACTTTTTAATCTTATGAAAATATCTACTCTGCCATATGTTTTAAAAATGCAAAATTCCAAGACACATATATATTATCAGCTGATCTGCATAATATTCCTGCAAGTTATGCCTTGCCCTCCACAAGTAGCATACACAATAAATACGGCCATACTTGTACAGCTTTCAGCGACTCTTTTAACGTTTTCCCTTCTTCTTTCAGGGTCTTCATTTTCTGTGCAACTTCAGGCGTCTTAGATTTACTTTCCTTCTGATTTTTCATAATGAGAGCAATATGTTGTGCAACCTCGCTGCGTCTCTGTTCTATCGCTACCCGCTTTGCGTCAAGGGAACGTAACTCATCATAATTCGCTTTCTGGAATTTAAAGTTAAAGTAGCTACTGTGTCAATTAGTCGATCAAACTAAACACAAACAAGTCAGAACAATTACATTATTGTGTCTGTGTTTTTTTCACAAAAAATATTTTTAAACAATAAATAAATATTGTTTTGTAATGTTCAATAAGAATAAATGAGTATCAATTAATTAATAACATTGTAGTTAGCCAAATACATTGTCAGCAAACATATATTTTCATGTTTTACATATTTCTGCTTTCCTCAAATACATAAACAGTTAGTTAAGGAAGAAATACATATGCTTATTTCTTTATAAATGGACTGTAAAGAACAGCAAATTCTCTTATACGTCTATCATTTAACAACATTTGTATCACCAATAATTGTTTGTGGTACTATAATGAATCGAAATAGTGTACGTTGTATACTAGTATTGGTATTGCCTGAATAAAGCCTTATGATGACAAAGTAATCTGAGCTTACTGAGACAAATTGTACAATGCAAGCTTTTATGAAGCAGCATTTTGCCTCTATGTAAATTTGGTACTAGAATACTGTACCATTCACAATCAATTTACCTACCAAAGTTCCCAATTGAAGTCAAGACATGCGCACATCTCTGAGAAAATGTATATCATCCAAAAAGATCCCCAAAAGATTGATGATTTACCTGTACTTAATATTCATTTTACCACTTCCAAACAAAAAAAACACGTAAAAAAAATCAACGAAACAGGTAGATTTAGTGTTTATTTATTGTAACTTATCATTTTTACATCCATTTTGGCAGTTTTTAATGGAAGGGATAAAATTCCCAATTAGGCTAAAATTGACGCTAATTTAACCAATTTGACCGATACCAGTACCATTCCCAAAGTAGTTAGGAAAAACCCTGCTGAGTGGAATATTACAGTTTACACCTGTTTCTTGTTTACATACCAGCTGCTGGATATCTATACTGATTCCTCGAAGCTTCAAGTTACGTTGCAACTTCTCCACATCGTGCAACCTTTTGTCCAAGTCATGATCAAAAGTAAAATTACATGAATCAATGTCCCTGTCACTAACAAATAAGGAAGTGCTATATAAATGAGACCCATGGTAATGTGACTTCACACAACGCTTCCCGGTGAATTTTACGACAGAATATGTCATGACTCTTCCTGCCAGTCTCTTATCACAAGACTTTGTAGACAGGTATCTGGCTACTCGGATCATTGCTGGAACACTCATTTATCTTTGTAACTCAGTCAAGAAAAACATCAGTGCTTTCTGTTCCAGTGTTTACCTGAAATGTTGACATAATCATAAATTGCTAGCTGATCTGATATTAAAGTTAACTGCCTTTTTTTAATTAATGGAAAGATTTGATATTCAATTATGGACGAATTAAAGCATAAACAACAACACATTATATCAATGCGTGTATTCCAATTTCAATTATCATAGTCTAAATCTGTGTTATCCTTGGCTTTCAACTTCTTTTTCTAAACCAACAGAATTATATGTGGTGTGTAACCTCATATTAACTCATCGATGGTCACGAAAACGTATTGCAAACCATTATACCAACCACAAACATTTAATTCACGTTACTTTGTTTATTCTCATTATTAGTAAAATGTCAATGTATTAAACCATAGATTTACTATAATTGTATGGTTTATTCCACTAACATCTAAAACAAAAACGTACCGGTAGCGGCTAGGGTGACTTGACTGTGGTCGGTTTGACTTGTAACCGACTTGACTTGTCAGTTGTGAAACCATTTGCATTTTGACCTGCGAAGTGTAAACAAACACATGTGGGAAGAGTTTTACTGTTTTCGTCAATATGCCGCTTTCTATTTGTATTGAATTTGGGTATGTTTACTGTTTTAATAATTGACTATATTCGTTTACTTTACAACAATTCTTTTATAAAAAACATAGTCGTTTATATGAAAAAAATGGCGTTTCGTCCAGTGACAGTTGTTAATAAAGAACTAGACCTCTTATTTAAATTATATAATTTATATATGCATGTGGCTGTAATTATGCCATCTATTTCTTGTGTAATAATACTATTTACAAAAAAAGATATAAAGCATGTAAAATCATTTTTAAAAAATGAATGTAAAATAAAAGGCCATGATGGCCCAAAGCGCGCACCTGAGTTCTGGCAATGACAGACTTCAGCAACCTCCGCGCAGAGATTTGTCTGGTTCCGAGCATAGCTCTAATCAAATCCCTGTGTTGATAACAAACCACATAATGATGATCGATTTAAATCTTCTAGATATTATTTATGGTTTTAATTAGTTCTTTTCTTTTTCTGTTTTCATTATTAACAGCAACGATATATAAAAAGTCAAATTATGTAGGAAATCGCACTGAGTTGCATTAAATTTGTAAAAATTACAAACACGTAATCCTTCCAGATGTGGAAGGATTTTACCGTTAACCGATAGGGGAGGTAACCGCTGCGAGGAGTTTGAGACTTTAGTTCTGTAATATAAATGTCATCACTTATAAATTGACCCATGTCAGCCAGATTAATTTTGTTGTTGACCTGGCAATGGAAAGGAGCAATAGAAATGCATGTCTTGCCTATTGGTGTAATTGAATTGGCAAATGTCAAGTGTAATACAGATGCCTGTCTGGTCTACTTCTGTTGTGGATGTGACAATCAACAGATGCAATACAGATGCATGTCCAGCCTACTTCTGTTGTTTAACTGCTAATCTAAATGTGCAACACAGATGCTTATTTGGTCAAAAGAGTTGGGACCATGACTAACACCACATAAATGTCAAAGGGCACCATCAAGACATTAGCCGAGTGCTAAATGGACACAGCCAAAAATGGGTTAAGAAATATGGCAAATATTCTGGTAAATAGGCAGATGTTAGCCAATCATCGCTAGGTCGCTGTAAATGCCTTCTGCGATATCTGGAATTTTCCCTAATCTCTATATGCCAACAAATGCCTAGAAATTGTGCTCAGTCATAGATGCCGGGTTCAGTATTAATAATGCATTAAATAAAAACAACATCATAGCCATACACAAGTAGAAAGTTTGGATAAGGTTTGTATAAAATAAAGTAATAGTTTAGCAAGGTTCGCCCTTAACGCATGTATGTGGGTCCGTGACCATTGATTTTTCGCTCGAACAGGTTGTCTTCGAAGGACGACAGGTCCGGTGACCAATTGTTTTTGGACTGGTTCCTACTGTGTAAATCGTCATTTATCATTTTTTATTAAGAATACAGGGAACCATCTGAACGGAAATTGTTTTTTGGTTTTTTTTGCATTTTACTGTAAGAACTTACAAGTGTACAAGTTGCACCTTTTCCGATTATTCAACTTTCCAGTCATTATGTTATAACAGCGCGTTTCACGTTGCTATGACCCCCATTGAAGATGGCGAGATATATTTGTTTGCTTTTGTCTATCGGTCGGTAAACATATTTTGTTTCTGCTTTCTAAGTCTAAGTGTTCAGCTGATTCTCACCAAACTTGATGTAAATGTTTGAGAGCATAATATCTTAGCCATCTTCTATGATCAACCAAATTGCCCCAGGAACTGCAGCGTTATTGCTCTTAATTTATCTAAATTGGCCTTTTTAGCAGCTTCCACTCTCAATGTCCAACAATTTTCATCCGATCTCCACCAAAATTGACATTTTAAAGATCACTTTTAACCTACAAGGGGCATACCTGTTTTACAAACAGCTCTTGTTTCCACCTACTTCAGGGGAGGGGCTGAGCTGTTGTTTGGTAAAGTGAAGACACATGATGTTAATCTACCTGACAAGGAAACCCCATGTACGTAAGACGTTGTGATATACCAGTGAGTGTGAATGTACAATCATTCATATCAATTATTTTTAATTATTTTTAAAATAAGCAGATGAAAGTGACAGTAAAACTTGAAAGCAAACATAATAACGTAAAAATGACGAAGGAAACACTTCAATATGGAATAAATCAGCAAGTACTAGTCTCGACTTTTGCACCGTTTATTAGTGCTGTGTAACCTAAACCAACTGTCAAGTCAACATACATACATGTATTTCAGTTTCTGCCTGTACAGACTAAAACTATTTAGTGATTTAAAACAAGCTTATTGTGCGTTTAAAAGCAATGTTTGTTAATAACTTTTATTCTATTTTAAATATGAACATATGTTGATGAACTTTTTTTAGTTAATTGTACTTATGCCACTATATCTGTTGTAAGATTGTACCTTCACACTTTAAATGGAAATAAACTAGAATAACCAACAAACGGCAGTGTTAGGGCCCACCCTTTCGTCTTCTATTGGACGTTGCAGACATTGATCACTTAAATGTCGACTAAGGAAAAGGTTGGTTAAATTACCAACATAAAATTTCAGACATATTATTATGCAACTGTAAATTAATACCACATATATGTATCTAAGTTTCATAAACTGTATGTTAACCGAAATTGAATGCTCAAATACAGAATTCAGCAGATGGTTTTCAACCTTTGTAGGACCATATTTTTCACAGATCATATTTTTCACATTTGTGAAAAATAGGATCTCATTCTTCACATGTGTGAAAATTAAGATCGTATTCTTCACACATCACAGTCTGATTCTTCCCATTTTCTGTGAAGTTTGTGAACTGATCATATCCAGTTTTTGATATGAAATGATGTCATATTCTTCTTTGCTCCTCGCACGTAGACAGTTTTTGGCCAATCAAATTTTTTACACTTAAAATGTGACAAATGAGATCCTATTCTTCACAATATGATTAGTGAAAAATATTATCCTACAACCTTTGAAGTGGATTAAACCATGTAAATTTACATGTTACCAAAAACTAGGAGAGTGCAGAGAAAGAAACGGTTAATAAATTATGACAAAAATGTTTGATTACAGTAATGATTATTTACCCATTCTATTTGAAGGGACTATCAAAGATCTGCTACCGTGGATGAAACATAAAATGCTGAAAGAAAGACCAGAGTTGTTTATACAAGGAGAAACAGTGTAAGTTAGAAGGTGAAGGCAGGTAACCATAATCATATGACTATAATACGAATATAATACACACATTTTTACCTGCTTCGTTTTATCATCCTTTGTTTAGATTAAATAATTTTTAAATAAAAGTTAACGTTATAATAAAAGTAAAGACTTCTGATATTTTTTTAACATCGTTATTCTTTGATTTTGTGTTATTTATTATTTTTAACAATGACAAACTTTTTTCTCCAATTAAAGATTTCTGACATTATTCTCACAATATTTTTTGTTTTCTAACAATGACCAGCTTTGTTATCCGATCATAAAGATTTCTGATATTATTCTCAGATTAAATATTTTTAGCTAACCTGAGCACAACGTGCTCATGGTGAGCTTTTGTAATCGCCTTTTGTCTGTTGTGTGTCGTCAACATTTACCTCATTAACACTCTAGAGGCCACATTTTTTGGCCCAATCTTCATGAAACTTGGTCAGAACATTTGACCCAATGATTTCTCGGCCGAGTTTGAATCTGGGTCATGTGGGGTCAAAAACTAGGTCACTAGATTCAATTGAAGAAAAAGCTTGTTAACACTCTAGAAGTCACATTTTGTGCCCAATCTTCATGAAACATGGTCAGAACATTTGTCCCAATGATATCTCTGCCGAGTTTGAATCTGGGTCATGTGGGTCAAAAACTAGGTCACTAGGTCAAACTGAAGAAAAAGCTTGTTAACACTTGGAGTCACATTTTTTGCCCAATCTTCATGAAACTTGGTCAGAACATTTGTCCCAATGATATCTCGGCCGAGTTCGAATCTAGGTCATGTGGGGTCAAAAACTAGGTCACTGGGTCAAATTGAAAGAAAAACTTGTTAACACTCCAGAAGTCACATTTTTTGCCCAACCTTCATGAAACTTGGCTAGAACATTTATCCCAATGATATCTCGACCGAGTTCGAATCTGGGTCATGTGGGGTCAAAAACTAGGTGACTGTCAAATTGAAGAAAAAGCTTGTTAACACTCTTGAAGCCACATTTTCTGCCCAATCTTTAAGAAAATAGGTCGGAACATTTGTTTAACTGGTATCTTGGCCGAGTTCCAATCTGGGTCATGTGGGGTCAAAAACTAGGTCAAATTGTAGAAAAAGCTTGTGAACACTCTAAAAGTCACATTTTAACCAATTAACATGAAACTTGGTCAGAATCTTTGTTTGATGATATCTTGGCAGAGTTCGAAAATGGTTCCGCTCTGTTGAAAAACATGGCTGCCAGGGGGTGGGGCAGTTTTCCTTATGTGGCTTTGGAAAAAGCTTGTTTACACTTTAGAAGTCACATTTTTTGCCCAATCAACATGAAGATTGCTCAGAACCTTTGTTCTTATGATATCTCGGCTGAGTTCGAAAATGGTTTTGCTCCGTTGAAAAACATGGCTGCCAGGGGCTGGTGCAGTTTTTCTTATATGGCTATTGAAAATGCTTGTGAACATTCTAGTAGTCACATTTGTTGCCAAATCAACACAAAAGGTTGATAATGGTTCCACTCTGCTGAAAAACGTGGCTGTCATGGGGGTGGGCAGTTTTCCTTATTTGGGTATAATGAAAACTTTAAAAAGCTTGTTAACACTCTAAAGGCTACATTTATTGCCCAATCTTCATGAAACTTGCCCAGATCCTTTGTTCCAATGACATCTCGGCAGAGTTTGAAAATGGTCAAAAACTAGGTCACTTGGTCAAATAGAAAAAAAAAGTGAAAAAGTCTAGTTTTGCCTAATCTTCTTGAAAGTTGCTCAGAACATTTGTTTCAATAATGTCTTGGGAAAAGTTCAAAACTGAGTCATGTTGGGTAAAAAACTTGGTCACCATAGAATAATTCAACAAAAGCTTTAAAACATTCTTGAGGCCACATTTATAGGCAAATCATCACAAAACTTGCTCAGAACAGTTTAGTTCCTTAGCCTCTCAGGTGAGCGACCTAGGGCCTTTTGGCCCTCTTGTTGATGTTTTTCTAACAATGTAAATATTGTTCTCTGATTGCAGAAGACCTGGAATCTTGGTCCTGGTGAACGATGCAGACTGGGAACTAATGGTATAAACAGACAATTTATTTAAGAAATAATGTTTAATTTAAAGTTGTTGATCAGCATATAAAAAACGATTCGGAGTTTGGATGCGTAGGAATTTAATCACATGGTTTAATATACTCGCATCAGAATGACAAATCGTTGTTTATTTACATATAAACATACGATAATGCGAAAATTATTTCGATTCTAGCATTACCTGAAAACAAATTCAGCAATTACAGTGTGAACTATTATTTACAGTTTTGGAACTATTTTTTCTAGTTGTTTATTGGCAATATATCAACGGAAAATTTTGTTCTTTGTCTTAAGAAAACTGCCTGTGTCACAGGCTATGCAAAATCTCTAAATCAGCTGTCAGACAGCATGATTTTTAAATATGCATCATATGTTCAAAACATGATAAACACTGTTAAATTATGTATTATTATTAATTTATGTCGTAAGCCACGATGCATACAGCTAATTGCTAGAACAATTCCTGTATTCATAAAACAAATGTCAAACTAGCATAACATTTGTGAGGCAAGTCGTGGGAAAACCGGTCTTAATGCATGTGCGTAAAGTGTCGTCCTGGATTAGCCTGTGCAGTCCGCACAGGCTAATCCAGGACGACACTTTCCGCTTTTATGGTATTTTCTGTTTAAATGAAGTCTCTTCTAAACATAAATCCACTGTAGGCGGAAAGTGCCGTCCTGGATTAGCCTGTGCGGACTGCACAGGCTAATCCGGGACGACACTTTACGCACATGCATTAAGTCCAGTTTTCCCACGACGCGCCTCTTGTATACAGTATGGTATACATCTTGTCAGACACCCGCATTTTATGTCATACATTGTCTGACTGTCTGACAGATTGTGCCTTGTCTTGTGTCATGTTAGAATAAGTTATAACAAACCTCCAATTATTTGTTCTTCAATGTTGACATACACAGAAGTATTTATCAATTGTACATGTTCCGTATTGTTTGTTTCTTATTTTACTTCAGATGTTTTGAATGTCAAGTTTGCAACTATTTCATTTTCAGCTCACCTGAGCACGAAGTGCTCGGTGAGCTATTGAAATAGGGGACCTCTCCAGCATCGTCCGTCGTTCCGTTGTCAAGGTGGGGTCAACAATTTGGACCATTATCGCGATAAAGACTACTTTTTTTTTTAAATCTTAACCAAAATTGCACAGTTTGTGTATGACCATAAAATCTTGGACGAATTTGATAATGGGCCCAATCGGACCAGTAACACCAGAGTTATTGCCCTTTTCATGCAAAAAAAAGTCCAAAAGTGCCCTTTTGCAATGTATAGCCTTTATTTTCCATCCAATCTTAACCAAACTTTCGCAGTTTGTGTATGACCGTCAGATCTCAGCTGACGCAAAAAATGGGCCAGATCATGTTTCAAACACGAGAGTTATTGCCCTTTGTTTATATAAAATATATACAAAAATGGACATTATTCAGGATAGAGAGAGACATTTTTCATCCAATCTTCACCGATCTTGCACAGTTTGTCTATTACCATGAGGTTACAGTTGAAGTCGAATATAAGCAAGATCGGACCAGAAACACCAAAGTTATTGCCCTAATTTTTGTGAAAAAAATATGCAAAAATGGACATAATACAGGATAGAGACTTCATTTTTCATCCAATCTTCACCAATCTTGCACAGTTTGTCTATGACCATAAGATTAAAGGTGAAATCGAATATAAGCAAGATTGGACCAGAAACACCAGAGTTATTGCCCTTTGTTTGTGAAAAAAATATGCAAAAATGGACATTATTCAGGATAGAGACTTCATTTTTCATCCAATCTTCACAAATCGTGTACAGTTTGTCTATGAACGTAAGACTATAGATGAAGTTGAATATAAGCATGATTGGGCCTGAAACACCAGAGTTATTGCCCCTTGTTTTTGGAAAAAAACATCAACAAGTTATCAATGATTGGCTTGCACACACGATTTTTGATTCATTGTTGACCAAACTTACACAGTTGCACATGACCATAAAAATTGATTGATAAAATTTGATTTCCAACAGTTGCAAGACTTGCATGCAGTTATTCGTACATGCAACGTCGATGTCTTCAGAGCCTGCATTAACATCATTTCTCATCATTGGAAAGAAAATTATCAAAGAAAAAGCAAAACGTTACCTTATAGCACAGCCATCGCAATTATCACATTGCAACTAGTTTTCCAAAACTGTTTGCGAAAAAGACATCAGAATCTACTGTTTGTGCATTTTCCAGATTTGTCAATGACTTAATGAAAAAGGGTCAGGTAAGAAAAGCGAGAAAAATGATTTGAGAACCATTGGCAAAAAAACGCACATCCACTACCCAACTCATCCTTTAGTTAGCCCTTTGCACTAACCGATGTTTTAAATCAAAATTGATCCTACCTCCTCTGTGTATTGTTCTGATACCTTAATTTTCAAACCTGTCACAACAGTATGGTCTTCATCTATACCAGTTCTCAGGTGAGCGCTTTGGGCCATCATGGCCCTCTTGTTTCTTTTCGAGTCTTATCTGTCCCATTGTTTTGGTACCTGTATCTGCCAAGGATTATAGATCTATAATGTTCTGTATTGCAGAGGCCCCACAGCTATGAAAGTTATCAAGCTTAATCTTTGTCTTAATCTTAAGTATAAGCCAATGAAAATCAGAAGCTGTTATGCTATGTGTAACAAGTGTTTTCATTGGTCAGTATTTTAAATTGAGATTAAGTTGGTGATTGAGAATGTTCAGAGTCGCTGGGCCATGGCCCATATCCACAAAGCTCCTTAGGGAAAACTTAAGTACATGTACATTTCTTAAATTCATAAAATTTCTCAAGTCTGTACTGGCCTAAATCTGCCACATTTTGGGGGTATTTTTACGATATTTTCAAAAGTTGTTTACCAATTGACATAAAAAATCACGTAAATCAAGTTAGGTTAAATGTGCATTTACTGGCGTGTTTTGGTTACATTTCAAATACTTGGCAAATGACAAATATTTATTGAGATTGAAGGCCTAAACAGTGTAAAAAAATGAGCATGGTAGTACCTAAATCCGCCACCCCTCTTTAAAATGTTCAAATTGCTCGAAAATAATATTCTTTTATGAATTATGTTTTCAAAGCAACTTCTATTGACTTCGTTTGTCAAAACTCCCACTTTTGTTTATTTAAGGTTCATTTTCTAGTGTTTAAAATAAACACAGTGACCCGAATTTGCTTGGTGAAACTCGTACATCAGGAACCGTGACATGCTTATTTCACATTTGGTTTTATTTCATTTTCCATATTAAGCAGCTCGTTGTCTGTTGTTAATACAATGGTTCAATTTCTTCAAATTCTCATTTGTATTTTTAAAAATAGCTCTGAAACTGAGGCAACGTGGGACAAATAATGAGGGTTGTGAGTTTGCGCTCACAATAAGCAGATTTTTCCGCATTTTATAGTATGTAATGCCAATGAATAATGGTTATTTTTATGCTGCGCATGCTCACATGGACATAATATTAAAACACGATAATGTAATTTTATCATGGACACCATGCGGGGCCTCAAAATTGCGCATGCACAGTATGAAATAGATTCCCCGCATGCAGCTTGTTTGCATTTAGGGGTTAGGTACAAAATAATTGGATAAAATATTCACTTATGCACAAATCAAGGTGAAAACTCGCCAGCGTTGTTGAGAAAGTACCTGATTGATCGAGATCAACAAAATAGAAATCGCCTGTAAAAACACGCTTATTCGGATGGGGTGGCAGATTTAGGCAAGTGGTGGATTTAGGCACTGCGCCAGTAGCTGTTTTATGTATGGGCCATTTTACTTAAAAATGTTTCAAACTAGTTAATATTGCTTATAAGTGTCATATTTTACCCTTTTGTAAACATAGCTCATTGGATTTCACATAGGAAAATTGATCTGAAATTTCCACTTCAGTGCAACTTAAGTTAAGACTTCCCTCAGGAGCTTTGTGAATACGGGCCCAGGTCGCAGTGATGTAATGGATATGGTGTCGGCCCTGCAATCGAGAGATCGTGAGTTTGATCTCCACTCGGGTCGAGTTCGAATGATCTTTCTCAAAAATCAGGAAATGGACGCAAAAGTGTCTCTGACGGTAAGCCGATGGCTTTCGACACAATCGAACTGAAATACATAGATTTTAAACTAATGCTCTGTATTTCAGGGAGAACTGGCATACCACATTCAGGCAAACGACAGAATAGTGTTCATATCAACTCTTCATGGAGGATGAATGCAAAGTAGCAAATGAGAAACTTTTATTGTGAAGTGGCAACAAGCTCATAGTGCTATAGTGGGCAAGAAACTGCACTTTAGGACATTAATTAATTTTATTGGTTTTAATACAGTTTTGACCTAATTTGTGGAAGTAACCTATCAGAGACTGTGCAGTACTAAACATCTTTTTACCAGAATTGTTTGTACTAAAATATATCATAATAGGCCTTTCTTAAAACTTGGTGACCTCGCTTAAAAGTTACCTCCTGTTATTAGGAATATGCGTGTGCAATTTTGGTAAAAAATAATACACAGCTGCTAAAACCGCCATATAATCAGTCAACATTTCCGATAGTGAACGGGGACAATAACTCGTGATTACACACGGGTAGTAAACTAGTTCGGGGAAAGGCCTATAGGGAAATTGTACACATAAAATTCTTGGATTATTCTAACAGGTTTGAGAAGTTGCTTTGTTAGCGATATTTAGAGAGAAAAACAACAGATTGAACAAAAAACCCTAAGATTGGCTAATCATGCAATTCAAGAGAAGGTTTATATGGATAAGCCTATCCTATAATTATAGATTGGCCTGTGTGGGTTCTAGATGATACCTGCATTTAGTCATTTGAATACTTAACTATTTATTAATTAAATTTTAATAAGAATGTTAAATACAGTATCTGTCAATGTTACAAAACAATGCTAAGTCTTTTTCCATCAATTTATAAGTGTTACATGTATATCCGATGATTGAATATTCAAATACTTTATCAATCACATACTTGAATATCAATGTTGTTATTCTTTGTCATTCCTAATTATGACTATTAAAACATTGCCTTCTGTTGTCAAAGTGCATTAACATAACAATGTATACATGTGCAAGATTAATGTTTTCAGTATGTTGAAGCATTTTTATTAAATATCCAAAGAAGTTTATTCAGAGTCCTTTATTGCATTGTTTCATGCGCTTTATTTAAATATTCATAGGGAAAGATCCAGACCGAAATAGCAGGGTGCTGCACCCTGCTCCTTTTTTGGTTCCCCCTGCTGCCCCTCTGGGCTGATTAACAAAGTAATAGTGAATATCTTTGAATTGTACTATATATTTGCAATTACTCAATGATAAAAAAGGAAGACCTTAAAACCTGAATAAGCATTCAAGTGATAAGAAATCAGTATATTATGCTGTTTTAGTAAATGTCATTTAAATGGACCAATTTTCTCCCCTGTTCCTTTTCAACAGCACCTTTATAAGCCAAAATCTTTCCATATATTCAGCAGTATGAATTTCAAGAGTCTGTAAAAGCATATAGCTCGGACACTTTGACCTGACACTGACCTTTATACATGAATATTAGGGATGGAAAAACTATTTGAATATTCAATTGAATGATCGCTATTCCAATACCGGTAGTTAAAACGCCGTTCCAATATTTGCAAATTTGTATTGCTTAAAAAAAAACCTGATCATAAAAAGTATTTTTCTTTTAACAAAAAAGTATTTCACCGATAGAGACCACACGTTATACCGTGTTTTCAATAGGAGGGTTCTGTGTCATGTGTCAGACTAAGTGATATTGAAGTTTGTCTCGGCGTCCCGCTCAGATACATTTTGTCCAGGTCAATCACAAAAATCGATGTTAGTGTGCAATAAAAGTTGCATTAGGCCAACAATTTACTTCTTATCGTTAAATCCTTAATTGGTCCCTATGACAACAACGCCCGCTAGCAGCATGCCCATGGGGAGCAGTTATGATAACCCAAACAGTGGTTTATTAATCCATTGTCATGCTTTCGCGGGATGGTGGTCATAATTATAATCCGCGGTCGCCAATTGCTGTTAGTCATCACGTGGAGGGTGTAACTGTATGTTATAATTACGTTATCGATTTGGTTGTTTTGTTTTACATTGTTAAAGAGGAAATGTCAATTGCATATGTTCGCCATACAGATACCAAATTTTAATGTTATGCTCTACGATCTTTACTTTTCAAAAGTAAAGATCTCACAGTTCTCTGCGCTACAAAGTTATTATATGGCAGTTAATACACCTACGCTTTCCATCCAGATGACGTGACGTTGTACATTCAGCATTATTTTCGCGTAATACATGTATTATGTACATGAATGATATGACAATTAATACGAATACAACGATCCATGGGCCATGCGACAAAATAACAATATTAAGGTGTCCCGCTGAAAAGTCAAAAGTCCTGCGGATTTTTTGTCAATGTACCGTTTTGGCTTGAAAAAATTATGGCATGTATGTGAATACACATGTATACGGGTAGGTGTCAGCGGTCACTCGTCTAGTTGCCAGTAAGACACACCTTCATGAGACAACGTGAAACCAGTGTTTAATTGGAAATTACACCTTAAAAGTGTCACAAATTTTTAATACAGAAGTGCGATCACACATTATCGCTAAGAAATATTGCTCAAATTTACCGATCAAAGTAGGCTTATTGACAGGCACATGTCCAAATAGATTAGAAATATGTGGATTAGGGATATCTAATAACTTCTTTTACAAAAGAACCATTAAAACCGGGGCGTTTAATTTTTTTATTTAATAACTAATTGCGCATAATAAATGTTTTCTAATGTTTTGGCAATTTGTTGATGTAGAAATTACTCGGTAATTGGTGCTGAAACCTTATAGAAAATGGTAACAGTATGTTTCTAGACCACCAAGCACAAAGTAGTTAGTATGAGAATCTATGCAAATATTCGATTGAATGAAAATGCAATTATTCGAATACCGATTTTGGTCTTCGATGCCATCCGTAATGAATATATTACAAATCCATTCCTGTGAATATATTAGTTTCTGTACTGAAATCGAGGTAAATCGATGAAAGATTAGCCCACTGAAAACTACAGTCATGGTCTTATTAAGCTTGTGAAACATGTGCACGAACATACCCGAGTGTAAATATAGGAACAATTGGAGTGTGTAATTTATGCTAATAGAGTTCACAAGTGTCAGGTCATTGTGTCGGACCTATACAATGTAGTATCATGTCACATTCGTGCATACTGAAAATGAAAATGAGTGTCAGTCATTTCATCAGTTAACATTTGCAAGTGTTCTGTGTTTTCAGATGCCCGTCATATAGAAATATGTATGCTATTGTAGTTATAAGAATGTGAATCATAAATGACAGACACATTTTGCATTTTATTTTACAAACTGTTTGACAATGCTGTAATTCATTAATAATAACATTTGTATAACATTTATTCAAGGAACATGCAACACTTCATTGAATAGTTAAACTTCATCTAGCTTGAAAACAAAACCATTCTTGCTGCAATGTTATGCCATGATTATGTTACGGTATGTTGTTCAAACCTGTGCACAAAACGGGATATATCAAATAATAAATATATATCATGTCAACATCTGCTAGTAGTAAGAAGTCATAGAGACACTGTCAATATTTATGCATGAGCTTAAGTATGATTATGAAATATATATAGGATCTGACACAAGTTGTCATTTCATACCATATTTTATTAAACGAGTTCAGGAATTTTGTTAGTAAGCGAGCCTTTGGCGAGCTTACTAACGAATTTCCTGGACGAGTTTAATAAAATATGGTATGAAATGACAACGAGTGTCAGATCTTTTTTATCACATGCTTTTAAAGGAAAAAAAAATCCGTATAATTTTATCAAAACATGTTGATAAATCCAACAAGTTGTGTACTGACATGACATCATTTCATGTTGACGACATCATTTCACCAAAATAACGTCATGCGATTGGTCAGTCAAATACTATGTAGGCAATGAAAACGCTCAAAATGTTACCTTACACATGTGTAAGATAGAAATATTCTTAATGGTTGTATTACACGGGAGACGAAGTATAGCATGTAATAAAATGTACAGCTTTACTGACATACATGTACATGTCAAAATGATTTTTTTTTAAACAATCGTTATGCCAGTGCTACCTATAGCAACAGTTGCCATCAGCTACTAAAATTTGTGAAATCTTTTGAAAATGATCCGTATTTTCACGTTTCGAAAATCATTTCACATGGACGGGTATTTTTTCAAAACTAAAAATGTCCTTACTAATGTTTATTTTTAAGTGCCTAACTAGTATAGTTAACACTTTACACAATGCTGTGTTTTTTCTGAAAACGGACAATACATGTGACTGAAGGAATGAGATTAATCCTTCCACGTCCACATCTTACACGTTCAACCATTTCTGTTCAGCATCTAAACACTATCACATCCACTGCTGATCATGAAATCCACTATGTTTTCGGCAATCTGGAATTTCACCTTCCAATGTAAATATGGCCATCCAAAATCATGACAATCTATATTTAATGATCCATTACCGACTTCCTCACCGGTTCTGCAATGCAGTCAGTATGTCCTGCACTTTTCACTTTCCAATGTAATAAATATGGCCAACATCAACCAAAATCTTTATGAGCTATGTTCAATGAGCTTTTATCGACATTTCTACACCGTTTCTGCAATGCAGTCAGTATGTCATGCATCTTTCACTTCTCTTTGTAAATTTGGCTAACATCCACCAAAGTCATGGTGGCCAACATTCAATTGATTCTTCTACACCATGTCCGCACTGCTATCAGTATGTCCGTGTTACGTCTGCACGTGACTTCCCCGTATTCTTGGGCATCTTTCTTCCCGACCCATCCTCTAGTTCTTTAGCCTTGTAATAGTGGGGTGCAACCTCCAGAAGCCAGCTGTTCTCAATTTCTATCACCTGCAGCAAATAAATGATGATTGATTTTTAAAACCTCAATTTTCAAAATGGAACCATACTGCTGTAATTTTGCTCAGTAAGGACTATAAATACAAGTTCTGCTTAATAAATAAAAATCTTGATGCATACATACAATTGACTAGGCATTGTCTGATGCTAAATCTTATGTTTTCATAATCACAATTTTTATCTGAAAAAGGTGTCCATTGCATGCTTTCACATAACCGTCTACTTTTACAGTTCTATGTTAATTATTGGTGATTCTTCTTTCTATGTTTTCCTAAGTATTACAATGATTTCAGACACCCTAGAAATGGAGGTAACTACCTTACCACCCCACATTACATTAACTAAAGCTCATATCTAAACATATCTATCAAATTTTAGTCCACTTTGTATATTCAAAGGAGGACCCCGTTCAAAGCATGGCTCAAGCTACTATTTGCCAAATTCGCCAATGGCTACAAATTTGAATATCTGGCCAAAGAAAATTATATTTGGCTACAAGATATTCTTATTACAATGATACCAATAAGTGAAAATTAGCCTGCTTTCTTCAAAGTAAGCTAAATCTGGCTAAAGAAAATTTCCAGCCAGGTGTAGCCCTGTGAAAGGATGAATCAAAATCCTGTTAAACTAAAAATAAAATTATAACACAATAAATTCAAAACAAGACGTTGTGTTTGAAAAACACAGATGCCCAGGGTTGGTGCTGGACAGCCCATTTCAATTATGTAAGTCCAAATAATGCAAATTAGGTCAAGGTCAAAGTGAGGTTGGGCGATATGGGTGGATTGGGAATAATCATAAGAAACAACTAAGTGTCCAAGTGTTGTAGTTAGCGGTGTTGGTGCTAGACGAAACGGTAAAATCTAGTTAACCTCATATGGAATCACAGACGGAATCACAAACAGGACAATCACTATACACCTCCCGCATCAAGATGGCGGGGAGAAACATTTGTGACTGCATTTACATAAATAGAGCCATACCTGTCTCATAAATTCCTTCGTGGTGAAGACAAGCTCGTGGTAGATAAGCCACTTTGGTCGGTCCTCGAACATGGAGCTGTTGGGATGCACCATGACGGTCTGGTTGTGCTTCACTGTCCGGTAGTTGCCTCCCTTGTCAAGTTTGGCCGTGTGGTAGAAAAAACCTGAAGTGATGGCCTGAATTTGAAGAGGGAAATATGTGTATAGCATAAAGTAACTGTTTTACCGAACATATTAATGCAATAGGTTATTTGTGCATAGGATGAAAGTTGCCATTGATTTTTTCCCCAAAATTTTATAACTGCCTGTGCCCAAGAAATGGGTAACTTTATCGCGACAAATTTCAAAATAGGGAGTTTTAAAAAATTTACTTTTTAAGAAATGTGTGGTTATTTTGCTTTTTAATGATTAATATATTCAAATTTTTTATCTACTGAACTTCTTTTGTGACAATGGTGCAAATTCAATGATAGTTTTTCTATTTACGAACCCATCTGTAAAATACTATAAACTACTTAGGGGAAGAAAATGGACAATTTTAGGGGAAAATGCGGATATTTTTTTCAGGGGAAACTACCTTTAAACGGCACTAAAATTAGTGAAAAAAATCACTGGTTGCTATTTGTTTTACTCCCAATAGCAACTAGTATGCAATACAGAAATAGTTTCTCAGCAAAATGTAAAGGCAAGACAGGCATGATGACCTTGGGTTGCTCATCTCTTATTTTGAGCGAACATGGCACATAGCACAAAACTACATCTGCCGATCAATAACGTAGAGCTGTGTGCTGAGGTGAGCCTAAAACTAGATCTATTAATTGAAGTAAACTAGATGCAAATGAAATCATTTACATTGGCCACCTTAGTATCACAAGGACCTATCTACACATTTTACGCATGTTAGATTGGCCCTTGTAATTAATTCTAAGGTGGCAAACGCAAATGTAACAGCATTTTCGTAGTTGGAAATACTCTGCATCATGTTCAACAACTGCAGAACAGTAATATACATGTAGTTTTCTTTTAAATAGGAGGTAATAGGTTTTACATTTTGCACTGACAAACATTCTAGTAAAATGTTTAGCCTTTACTTCTGTATGCATGAAGACGGTTGGGTGTAACCTAAGCTCTATATTATGATAAATATATACTAGTATACGTAGTTGAGTAAATGATGCAAACTGGCTAAGTCAGCTACCTTGCACATGTTTACAGTATCAAGAGGTATGGGCGTAGCCTAACGAGTTCTACATTTTATCAACGTCCGCAGATTTAACTGGTTCTGAGCACAGCTCGATTTTAAATCCCTGCCGGCATGAAGTTCCACCTGACCATAGTCAGATCAAAGGGCGTGAATTAAAATCGTAGACAAACAGAAGAAAAGCATGTGGACACAGTAAAATCCTTGCGTTGTTTTATTTATCTCTTGTTTTTCATGTTAACGCGTAATATTTATACCTGGACCAATAATGCAACATTTTTGTGGGAGTGTTATAAAATAATAATTTTCAAATCGAAATGTTCTAAAAAATAAATCTTCAACCTCTTAACAGTGGGGACCTCTAAAAACTTCCAAATGGAGAAGTTTTTTACTCGTGATGGCAGTGGTTACTTAAAAGTACCAAGTGTGAAGTAACCGCTGCGAGATTTTGACATTTTATATGCATACATCTATTAGTAAATTATGTAAAATGACTAAGTTTGTTACCTCAAATGTTAGCGTTATTAAGAGGGTTGGATGTAACCTACATTTTGATAAGGACATATACGTAGGTGGTTACCTTGCGTATACTAACTGTATAGAGAAGGTTGGATGTAACCTTATAACTGACACATAGGTAGGTACCTTGCCTATGCTAACAGTATCAAGAAGGTTGCATGTAACCTAATAAGTTCTACATTTTGATATGGACGTATACGTAGGTGGGTATATGTACCTTGCGTATGCTAACAGTATCAAGAGGGTTGGATGTAACCTCAATCTCCACGCGCTCCACGAGTCCTTCAAGCTGGTCTCGAACGTCTCGTGCTCTCTTCATAGATCTGGAAACAGATGAGCAGTTAAAGTTTAGTTTTTTATATGTATTTATTTAAGCTCGATCCACCTGTGCGTTCAATAATAATTCAACCAGATATAAATTCCCACCTGCACATTTAAATTACCCTTCAATCAGATTTTAAATTCCCACCAGTACTTAAAATTATTATTCAATTAGAAATGTACATCCCCACCTGTACTTCAATAAGAATTCAACCACATTTACATTCCTCACCTGTACTTTCAATAAGAATTCAATTAGAAATTTACATTCCCCATTTGTACTTTGAATTACCCTTCAATTAGAATTGTGCATTCCCAACGTGTACTTCAACCAGAGTTACATTCCCAACCATTCCACACCTGTACTGTATGAAATTCTCGAAGCACCACTGGGTGGAGTGTGCCGTCTCCTCCCACTGGTTGTACACGTTCATCAGCGTGATGTGGTCCCCGCCCGGCAGGAAGAAGTTCTGTCGCGCAGTGTCTGCATGCACCACCTTGTCCTTGGGTCGATAGAACACCGCGTTGTTGACGGACAGCATGGCCGTGATGGTGAGGATTTCCTTGGTGCATTTATATCTGAAAATGTATGAAAATGCCTCTGGCTTGATAGAACACTGGGTGGTTGATGGACAACTTGGCAGTGATAGTTGGGATTTCAGTGCAAAATTTAGATCTAAAACTGAGAGAAAAGTTAAGTCAACTGTCACTGGGCTGATAGAGCAAGGGGTTGTTGACATGTAGCTTGGCCGTGATGGTTAAGATTTCTTTGGAACATTTATCTGAAAATGTTTGAATGTAATATGTCTTTGGGCTGTTGTTAACAGACAGTATGGCCATGAATGTGAGGATTTCCTTCGAGCATTTATATCTGAAAACAACTGAAAACTCATGACCTTGTTTGTGGAGCAATAGAACACTACTTTGTTAACAAAAAACATGGCTGTCATTATGAGAATTTCCTTAGAGCATTTACATGTATATCTGAAAACAATTAAAAATGCATATTACAGTAAATGTCTTTGGACCCTTGAACATGGCATTATAAACAGACATGGTCATGATGTTAAGAATCTCCTTGGAACTGAGATATCTGAATATGAATGGAAACTTTTCACTATCGTTGGTGACAATGCAACATATGGCTAAGAAGCACCAAAATGTTTGTGAATGCTGTTTCGTTGTGCATGCTGTTGAATATTATATACCAGCGGTATTAGTAAGGTTTCAATTTCCAAAGTTTTGTCATAAAAAATAAATTTATGTAGGTTGATAAAAAATTATAATTAACTATTCAAGACAATCATTACATTTTTAAAGTAAGGGCTAAATATTTTAGCATTATCAGCAATGTATTGTCCTTGACAATTATGCCATGAAGTAAGAAACAGTGTCTGTTATATACTGCTTAAACAGACAAATTTAAATTACCCAAAAGTAACCTTTCGCATAAAGAAAGCGAGGCTTATTTGGTTCCAACTGCTTACCTCTCAGAAGCCAAAATCATTTTTGACAACATCGGATCTACCGGAAACTCGGCCATCCTCCGTCCCAGCTTGGTTAACTCCCCTTTATGATTCAGGGCCCCAAGGGCATACAGTTGCTCTAACGCTAACACGAGAGTTTCGTGTGGAGGAGGGTCCATAAAGTCAAAGTGAATGAGATCGTTTATTCCTAAGCTTTTGAGAAGCAACACGACGTTTCCGAGATTGGTCCGCTGTATTTCAGGTACAGTGTTATCCTCGAGTTCGTTCTTGTACGCCCACGCCGTATAGAGGCGGAAACATTTTCCCGCCGAGACACGCCCAGCACGTCCTGCTCTCTGATTGGCCGAGGCCTGAAAGGTAAAAACCAATGGCAAATAAGAGTACCATTCTTCTTGATATTGATTAAGTAAAGTAAAGTAAAGTGTTTGTTTATTATAGTGTCACCCCTCGCAATTAAGGGCCAGCCAGTTTTGACTTATGAGACACCTTTCTACTGATGAACATCTTTACTCCCAATGTCCCTTTACAAGCCCTGTGTAGGACTCGAACCTTCGACCTCCCGCTCCGTAGGTGAACGCCCTAACCACTAGGCCATGGAGACGGTTTATAAGTATATGTGTAAGTTGTAAACTGTGTAGACCTTTTTGATGAAATACAAAAAATAAGTACAGTCGAAACTGTAAACTGCGAATTGCGATACAAGGAATAAGGCTGCCGGTCCTGTCCGTTTTTTCTTATATGTTCAACTACAAAAAGATGCAATACTACGAATTTGCGATACTACGAAAGTCCTGTCATAATGTTTGCATTGAGACTTTTCACACCATCTCAACGAAGATTTTACACTTCTGCCCTGTCGGACACTTAGTCACTTTGTTTGCACTATGAAGAAAGATAGTTGTTAACAAGTTACCGTTTTAAGACACTGCAGCGTGAGACTTGCGTTTGATTAAATGACTTTCGTATTTGCCGATCTTATGTAATTGCGAACTTTATTACTGTGTATGGATATTATTTTTTATTTAATGGGAATACATACACAATATTTTCGAATGCAATTATGTAAATAAGTGTGCTAATGTTCGTAAACGTTACAACATAACGCAAACTAACACGAAAATGTATTACATGTATGTTACTCCCGTGATTTCTGAAAGACACTTTACTACGAAAAACGCGATACTACTTACAAATCAGTGACTATGCAGCAGGCTGTCAACCAATTCTTATATTCTTCTATTTTCCTATATTTTGGAAATAAATCCTATATTTTTAAAAACCTGTTCCTATATTTTTGATAAATTTGGTCATTCACGTGTCTGAAATTGGTCTGTGAACAGTATATCACAAACCTATATGTTGATTTTTTTCTCGCTTCGCTTGCATCAAACTTGAATACTCTTAATTATTTTCAGGCCATGGAATGCATGTCTCAGTTGCAAATTGATTTGCATGAATATGTTTAGCAAATGTTTTGTTCATTAATATAAATAATAATTTCAAGGAATTTGGTAGAGGGTCACCCAAGGAACATTTCTGTGAAATTATTTTAAAATCCAGCCAGTGGATTCAGACAAGATTTTAAAAGTTTTCAATATAGCCATATACGGAAAACTGCCCCATGTTTTTAACAAATCAAAATGACTTGAAGAAATTTGATAGAGGGTCACCCAAGAGCATTTCTGTGAAAACTATTTTCAAATCCAGACAGTGGTTTCCGACAAAAATATTTTTTAAGTTTTCCATTTTTTTAAGCTTTTGGTTGCCATGACTACTAGAGGTTTCAATATATTTTCATAAATTAAAGGAATTTGGTAAAGGACCATCCCAGGAACATTCCTGCCAAGTTTGGTTAAAATCCTCCTAGTGGTTGCAGAGAAGAAGTAGTTTAAAGTAAAATGTTGACGCCGGACGCCGGACACAGACTGACCACTATAGCACACCCTTGAGCACTTCGTGCTCAGGTGAGCTAAAAACCACCAGACCGACAAGCTCACTCCAATATACCCCCCCCCCTAAACTCTGTTTGTGAAGATATAATAAAACATACTGGTGTGCACAAAAGGCACTGAATATTTA
Organism: Congeria kusceri; assembly: GCA_027627225.1. Lineage (NCBI taxonomy): Eukaryota > Metazoa > Mollusca > Bivalvia > Myida > Dreissenidae > Congeria > Congeria kusceri. The sequence goes on along the minus strand of CM051037.1, from coordinate 15,419,291 downwards.
CTTTTGAAATGGGTGTCACAACTAGCGACTCCATGCCTGTCCTGGCATTGTAGCTGTTCTGCTTACAGAAGCCAGGGTCTATCACGTATTTGATACCGTCAATTGTCAATGACGTCTCGGCAATGTTGGTTGCCAAGACAACCTTGCGTGCACCCGGAGGAGTGGGATCGAAAATCTTGGACTGAAGGTCGCTGGGAAGATTGGCATATATCGGCGCGATGATAAGTTCCTTGATTTTTGAGCCAAGCTTTCTTGTCCTTTCCTGAAAATAGCGAAGTCAATAAGAATACACACATGTATCCAAGTATTTTTTTTTTATATGTGTACATGTGTCATATAATATCATACATAATCACAACATGTATTGTATGTGTTTGCAAATATCAAAGTATTTTTTTTCCTTTTCAATGTCTCAGTACTGTGAAAAACAAGAGCTGTCTCAGGACAGCGCACTCGACTATACATACCGCTTTGTCAGAGTTATGGGCGTTGTTCAGTGACCTTATATTATGACCCTGAAGACATGTGTGAAGTTATAATTGAATGTCTGTGGTAGATATTGAAATCTGAAGTTGTTGCATGCAAACCTTAACCTGTTTTCTAAGTACAACAAGGCTTGTCACAGGATGCGACATACGCCCCTGAAGCGAATGCTCGTCAAAGGAAGGCAACAAAATGTCAGTTACATGTTGGCAAAAATTAAACAAAGGGCAATAACTCCGTAATATTGAAGAAATAGTTATGGTCCTTGTACTCTGCAGTTCCTCTCATTGTCCACTACCATTCTTTGAAGTTTCATTTTAATCCCTTCAATACTAATGGTAGTATGCTCCGCACAAGAAAATTAATGCTTCGCACAAGAAAATATAACAAAGGGCAATAACTTCATAAATACTGAAGAAAGAGTTGTGGTCCTTGTCTGTGCACTTCCTCTCATTGTCCTCTATCATTATGTGAAGTTTCATTTGAATCCCTTCAACACTAATAGACTTATGCTCCGCACAAAAAGCGCGACGGACAGACAGACGGAAGGATGAAGTTCCCTTCGGAGGCATAAAAAAGGGGCATAATTCTGATAAATTGCAGGATAGAGTTATAGGCATTGGCATTGGTCAGTTACTAGTACCTCATATAATGAACCCCAAAAACATGTGTGAAGTTTCAAATGAACATCAGTAATAGTTACAGAGATATGTACTTGTTGCACGCAAACCTTAAAACAAGCATTACATCGACGCTAACGCAAACGCTGACAAACTGGTAGAGAGAATAGCTCGGATTATTCGTTGAATAGTCGAGCTAATAATGAATTGTGGTGTTGACAAGTACATGCATATGCAATGTAAGTGTGGTTTTGGGCACGGTACCACAGACTTGGATTCAGTTTGACCTACTTACCTAGTTTTTGACCCCACATGACCCAGATTCAAACTTGGCCGAGATACCATTGGGACAAACATTCTGACCAAGTTTCATGACGATTGGGCAAATAATGTAACTTCTAGAGTGTTAACAAGCTTTTTCTTCAATTTGACCTAGTGACCTAGTTTTTCACCCCACATGACCCAGATTCAAACTCGGCCAAGATACCATTAAGACAAATGTTCTGACCAAGTTTCATGAAGATTGGGCAAAAATGTGACTTCTAGAGTGTTAACAAGCTTTTTCTTCAATTTGACCTAGTGACCTAGTTTTTTACCCCACATGACCCAGATTCAAACTCGGCCGAGATATCATTAAGACAAATGTTCTGACCAAGTTTATGAAGATTGGGCAAAACATGTGACTTCTAGAGTGTTAACAAGCTCTTTCTTCAATTTGACTTAGTGACCTTGTGTTTCACCCCACATGACCCAGATTCAAACTCGGCAAAGACATCATTGGGACAAATGTTCTGACCAAGTTTCATGAAGATTGGGCAAAAAATGTGACTTCTAAAGTGTTAACAAGCTTTTTCTTCAATTTGACCTAGTGACCTAGTTTTTCACTCCACATGACCCAGATTGGAACTCGGCCGAGATATCATTAAGACAAATGTTCTGACCAAGTTTATGAAGATTGGGCAAAAAATGTGACTTCTAGTGTTAACAAGCTTTTTCTTCAATTTGACCTAGTGACCTAGTTTTTGACCCCACATGACCCAGATTCGAACTCGGCCGAGATATCATTGGGAAAAATGTTCTGGTCAAGTTTTATGAAGATTGGGCAAAAAATGTGACTTATAGAGTGTAAACAAGCTTTATAAAGTTTCAATATAGCCATAGAAGGAAAACTGCCCCGCCCCTTGGCAGCCATGTTTTTCAACGGAGGGCAACCATTTTCGAACTCGGCTGAGATATCATAAGAACACATGTTCAGCGCAAGTTACAAGAAGATTGGGCCAAAAATTTGACTTTTAGACTGTTAACAAGCTTTTTCTTCAATTTGACCTAGAGACCTAGTTTTTTACCCCACATGGTCCAGATTCGAACTCAACCGAGATATCATTCGGTCAAATGTTCTGACCAAGTTTAATGAAGATTGGCCAATAAATGTGGCCTCTAGAGTGTTAATGAGGTAAATTTTGACGACGCTCGACGGACAAAAGGCGATCACAAAAGCTCACCATGAGCACATTGTGCTCAGGTGAGCTAAAAACTCTACACCAAAAAACTTTCATCTGTAAATGATTTAATGGACAAAGTTAGTAATAATCCCTATAGTACAGTCCTACCAACCATCAACATTTCACTGGCAGTCTCTATTTCCTCCTGACCGGTAAGGAACACCAGGATATCCCCCTCGGGCTGCGTACAGTGGATCTGCAGTACAGACACCACCGCCGCATCTATGTAGTCCGCTTCTGGGGCCTGGAACATATCGAATGGCATACCAATTGTACTGCATGGGTGGTATTCACAAAGTTTATCCCTTTTAAATTTTATCCTTATCCTTAAATCTGGAAATTTCCTTAACTGAATCATTCCATATAGAAACAGTTTGGCGCTAATATATAATATTATATGACATCATTATTTAAATATATTTTAACGAATTTTAACAACATGCAATGTGTTTATTTACAAAACAAATACAATACTTTAAAATTTTACAAATATTTCAAAAAATACTAAAGATCCTTTACGAATACTGCCCCATGTGTTTTATCTGAAAACCAATACACTGAAATCAAATGTCAGTATTGCCCAGCTCGACCCATAGAATGAACAGACAAATGAACATTTGCCGCCCAGAATTTACTTAAAAAATAATTTTCGAATTTGAGTTGTTTATCGGCTAATTAACAACGATTTGGAGTTCTGATGCATGGGAATGAAACCTCAAGGGTTTAATATACCGCAGCAGAACGACAAATCATTGTTTATTAGCCGATAATCAACGATAATGCGAAAATTATTTTGATTCTAACATGACCTGATCATCTTATGCAATTTCAACTGTAACTATATTTTACCGTTTCGTAACTATTTTTTCGGGTTGTTTATTGGTGGTTTAACAATGGTGAATTTTATTATTTGTCTATAGAAATCGTGTGTCGTGAGAATAAACAATAAACGTTTTCACAAATGTCAATCCTAGGCAAATTAAACTTCAATTTTATTCAATCATTGCACTTGGATATCATGTGTTTAAGAGTTATCCTATTTTATTCAATCATTGCACTTGGATATCATGTGTTTAAGAGTTATCCTATTTTATTCAATCATTGCACTTGGATATCATGTGTTTAAGAGTTATCCTATTTTATTCAATCATTGCACTTGGATATCATGTGTTTAAAAGTTATCCTATTTTATTCAATCAATGCACTTGGATATCATGTGTTTAAGAGTTATCCTATTTTATTCAATCATTGCACTTGGATATCATGTGTTTAAGAGTTATCCTATGTTATTCAATCATTGCACTTGGATATCATGTGTTTAAGAGTTATCCTATTTTATTCAATCATTGCACTTGGATATCATGTGTTTAAGAGTTATCCTATTTTATTCAATCATTGCACTTGGATATCATGTGTTTAAGAGTTATCCTAGTTTATTCAATCATTGCACTTGGGTATCATGTGTTTAAGAGTTATCCTAGTTTATTCAATCATTGCACTTGGATATCATGTGTTTAAGAGTTATCCTATTTTATTCCATCATTGCACTTGGATATCATGTGTTTAAGAGTTATCCTATTTTATTCAATCATTGCACTTGGATATCATGTGTTTAAGAGTTATCCTATTTTATCCAATCAATGCACTTGGATATCATGTGTTTAAGAGTTATCCTATTTTATCCAATCAATGCACTTGGATATCATGTGTTTACGAGTTATCCTATTTTACACACAAAAGCGTGGTAAAGCTCGTGATAATACAGTGCAACTGACAACCACAGCTTACCTTTGTATAGTAAATGTCCACAGGAAATCTACGACCCGGTATGCGGAACACTGGGGCATCATCAAAGAACTGTAAAATAGAAAAAGATCTACAATAAGTGCTTTGTTTTTTAGAGTGCATATTAACACTCATAAAAAACATTCTTTACCAGTTATCTGAATGTTACATTAGCTAGTTACAAACTTGTTATTTGGTAATTTCAGGTGCAAACATGGGTTAGTTTAACCAAATTTAAGTAAAGTCGTCCAGTTTTCTAAGTTTGTGTACTGTATTTTGGGTGTATATGCTAATCGAATTATCATATTGCTAAAAAGTGTCCAATACCCACGCTCACGCACATGATGTGAGAGAGTGGATTTGTTTGTTTGTTTGGATTTTTCGGCGTTTTTAACAGTATTTCAGTCATATCACGGCGGTCAGTTAACCTACTCACACTTTTCCTGGGCAAGCTTAGCCGATCTAAGCGGGTTACCAGTACTAAGTGCACATACATATGCCAGTAACTGACAACTGCCCTACTTGAATCAGAGGTAGGGGAGAATGGCCGTAGAAATAATTTCATGACCAATCCCCACACAAGTTATGTGGCCGGGCTGGGGTTCGAACTCACGAACCCCGGATTGACAGTCCAGCGTTCTACCAACTGCGCTAGCCGGGCCCGGCGTGAGAGTGGACCCATCTGCAATAGAATCCCTTAAAGGGGCGTATCGATGGTAGATAAAAAATAACGTTTGCAAACAAAATTCATTAACAGAGAATTAATATTGAATCATTTTAAAATATGATTTCCTTGTGTCTAAAAACAGTTGACAAATATATATGTGGCGTGTCGTGGGAAAACCGGACTTAATGCATGTGCATAAAGTGTCGTCCCGGATTAGCCTGTGCAGTCCGCACAGGCTAATCCAGGACGGCACTTTCCGCTTACAGTGGATTTATGTTTAGAAGAGACTTCCTTGAAACAGAAAATACCATAAAAGCGGAAAGTGCCGTCCCGGATTAGCCTGTGCAGACTGCACAGGCTAATCCGGGATGACACTTTACGCACATGCATTAAGTCCGGTTTTCCCACAATGCGGCTCATATAATTTTAATATATAAGCAGTGGTCACCAGTAACACTTTGCCAGACGTGTAAAATCGATATGAATGAAATGTACATGAACTGCCTGTACTGCCTGTAACATTGATAAATGTTACGCAGTACAGGGAAATTTTACTAAAGTGTTGATTTTGAAGGTGTAAGTTCGTATCCAGCTGGAACCATGTATCCAAATAAAATGTTTTGACTTTGCATATATTGTTTTCTTAACGATCCCATTAATATAGTATTGCTACTAGCACAATATATATTTGAGAAAATGGGGAATGTGTCTTGTTTTTATATTTGTTTATATTCATGGGATATACCATCGAAATGCCACTTTAATTGATCAGCAGTGCTTGTGAAAGTATAAATGAAGCAAACACCTCTTAGATTGCAATAAGCACCTATCGGTTGATTTGTTATGATAGTCAATTTACATTGACATCTAGTCAAACTGTAAAGTGTATTGTTCCTCATTCAATGATTTGCATTTGTAAACCAGTCAACTTCTTATTAGAAACATACTCTTGTCAATTAGTAGATATATATTTAATACAATATTATTGTATTGCAATTTTGGACAAGTACCTAAACATTGACTAAAAAGATAACTGGTCAACCATTAAATGTTTAATATCACAGAATAAAAATTAAAATAGATCTAAAAGTAGCAAATGCCACCCTATCAAAATGACATCAGAGGTCGCGGTGGCGTAGTGGATATGGTGTCCGCCTAGCAATCGAGAGGTCCCGGGTTCGATCCCCACTCTGGGAGCATTCTCAAGATCTCCCCCAAAGACACCAAGTACTGGTTCTACCCAGGAAACGGACTCAAGAGTGTCTCAATGGATTGATGCCTGGACATTCTTTATACACGTGATTGGCTACATGTATACTGAGTCTGTGCCCATTCTCACCTGGCATCACATGGAGATAATCTAATCTCCATAATCATGAATTTCAAGCATCCAATTGAATTCCATGTACAGTATTTTTGTTCTTATTTTTTTTACAAAACTTTCAATTAAAACAGTCAAAAATTAGCTCTACCAAGACACCTGTTTCATATATTAATTATCGGTTATGACTAGTCAATCTAACAGACCTAAGAACTGATATATTTGCAGTTGTGTTTTTGGTCTTATAAACGATACTAGTATTTAAACCGGTCAACTGTTCGAATACCAAAACCAGTTATATTGTATTGGGGGCTGACATGTAACGAAAACTGTTTCTCAAAGACAGCACGTGTATGTTTCTGAACGAAAATTAAGACATACAGTGTGGTTCTTTCATGAATTTTAACATGATTTTGCTGATAAACACACGCATAAAATTTGACTTCATTGGAAAACATACACACTCTCTCTGTGACACGCACACACAATAAACTGCAAAAAAATCCTTAATATGTATGTATTTTTATCATCAGAAACAAAGAAAAAAAGCTATATTATTTCCAAATCATTGTATTTATTCAAGAAATCACTATTATTTTACTATTATTGTCTTTGTACAGTTAGTTTGTAGATTAAAGTATGCAAGAAAACACAAAACGCATACGTTTATGACATTAACTGCACTAAAACAAACAGCGTAACAACGAGAGGCATTTGTATTATAGAAAATAACAGTTAGGCATAAAAAAAAATATGTTTGTTTCAGGTAACCCGACCTACCCTAAAAAAATGCCCCAACCCTAGAAAATTTTATTGGGTTTGTCAGATTGATTTTTGGTTTATTTACCTTTTTCAATAATTAAATGTGTTTTTGGATAAATAAGTGTTTTGTTTTGATAGTATCCACTTATAAACAATGTTTAAGGATATTACTGATACATTTTGAATATTTATTCAGTTTTAGAATCTTCAAGTTGACCATTTACCAAAAAAAAAAAAAAAAAAAAAAAAAAAAAATCCCGACCTACCTACCCTAATTTTTTTGGGCATGTTACCTCAAACAAACATATTTTTTTTTTACGCCTTACATCGTGAAACTGCTATTTGATCTCCATGACAATTACTAAAGTCCAAGAAATACATCAAATTGTACCCAACACATGGTCAACTTGAAGGAATTTTAACACGCTTTCATTGAAGAACATACACAGCTATCGTTGAAGAACATACACATGCTCTCTTTGAGGAACACTTTTAGTTTACACGTGTCAGCCCGTAGTGACGACAGTAAACAGAAACTAGCATAAGAAATCAAACCTGTGAGAATTTCTCAGCATCGAGAGTAGCGCTGGATATGAGAAGTTTCAGGTCGGGTCGGAACCTTGCGATGTCTTTAACGAGACCGAACAACACGTCCGTGTGCAGCGTGCGCTCGTGAGCCTCATCAATAATCAGCACACTGAAAGGAATATCAAAAAATTACTTAGGCCAAACAAAAAATAGTTATGTTTATGGAGGCCTGACCGAGCCTACTTTTTTAATGCCATATTTTTTATGTTATAGGTTCTACTGTTCAAAAAATAGAATTGCTACTGATAATCTACGAAATCTACATAAGATACTGAAACTGCTCCAAGACAAGAAGGAATCCCTTTTCTATAATGTGTTTGTCATAAAATGCATTAAAATCATAAAATGTACCCATAACAAATTCACAGAAACCAAAGTCATGTACAATAAAATAAAAACAATATTTTTAAAAAATATATAAAAATATATAACAAATCACGACCTACTGACACTGTATTTCTTGGACATGCCACTAGAAACACAACTATTATTTTTTTAGGCCTTAAAAGTTTAATTTTGACTATCTGGACCCTTATAAAATGAATACACATTGGAAGGCCTTAGAAGTTTAATTTTGACTACCGGTATCTGGACAATTATAAAATGAATACACATTGGAAGGTCTTAGAAGTTTAATTTTGACTATCTGGACACTTATAAAAATGAATACACATTGAAAGGCCTTAGAAGTTTAATTTTGACTATCTGGACACTTATAAAAATGAATACACATTGAAAGGCCTTAGAAGTTTAATTTTGACTATCTGGACACTTATAAAATGAATACACATTGAAAGGCCTTAGAAGTTTAATTTTGACTATCTGGACACTTATAAAATGAATACACATTGAAAGGCCTTAGAAGTTTAATTTTGACTATCTGGACACTTATAAAATGAATACACATAGTAGTTCATTTCAGTTTAGAAGCTAGTCCTGTTTTATTCAAAATTTATAAAGTATACCTCAATTTAAACTTGAATTCAATGAATTACTATACAGATATTTTGAAGCAATTGATATTTTGAAGTCAGCTCCTAATTAAGGTAATATATTTTTTAATGTAGGCTTTTTTCTGCATTTGGATAGGTCAAATGTAAACTATAATCTGTGTTCTGCAACGCACAAGTAGAAAATCAACCATTCGAAGTGGAAAACATTGGAGAAGATCATGCTATGTAACAAAATAGTAATGGATTTTATACATGTACATATCAGAACGTGAAATAAAAGACTGATGTTTTGCCTTAAGTCAGAATACAAACTTTATTTAGTAATAGAAAAACATTGAGTTTTCCGGCTGGTGGAAGCTTACATGTACTTTTTCCACACGCATAAAATTCGAGAATTATACAGCACTACACAATTATACCTGTACGTCTTCAAGTCAGGTTCACTAAGGAACTCTCTCAGCAACATCCCGTCAGTCATGTACTTGATCACGGTTCTCTCCGAGGTGCAGTCCTCAAACCGGATACTGTACCCCACCTGTTATGTATGGTTTTTATTTGGATACTTTATATACAGAACATGTTGTCATTATTTTGTTATTTTTCAAAGGGTTTAATTAATGAAAATATATGAACAAACCGTCCCCTTAGTTCAAGAATTCAATACGTGCTTACATTTTGCATAGCAGATATTGAGTTATTGAAGTAAGGCGACAAAATGTGAGAGTATATTTTAGGAACTTGCATGTACACATGTCGTTCAGCAAAAAATGACTAGTCCACGACTTTATCTTATACTTTTTTTGAAAAGTACCAATAGGGATGCAAATGAATGCCTTTTTTTTATTATTCATCGTTTTTTTTTAAATATTTTAATGTCTATTTAATTTCACTTAATCAAAAACAGTTTAAACAAAAAATGAATTTTTGAATATAACTTGACAACACAGAAAATAGTAATTAAATGATTTCTTCAATGTAAACAATGTTAACCTGTTTTTTTTTATGTTTGGTTTAAATTCTTTGAGCTATGGACATTTTGGAGGATGTATTTTAGGTCAACTAATCAATTTGTGAAATACATTTAATTTTAAATTGATAAATTAATCAAATAATCAATAATTAATTAAGAACAATCAATTAAGAGACTGACTGAACACTACAAGGTTACCTCATTTCCGAGTTTGAATCCCAGCTCCTCCGCGACTCTGGCTGCTACTGACATGGCCGCCACACGTCTGGGCTGAGTACATCCCACCTTTATGCCATCCTTGCAGAAGCCCTTGAAAAACATGTGTACACAGGGTAAGAAAATTTGCCTTTGAAACACACTTGTAATATTTTGCGAGTTACTTCCTAGATGGTAAAATTCCACCTTCTATGAGTAGTAAATGGTTAAAATTACTAGCCAGACATAATAATAAAATATCACCTCTGTGATGTGATTTCAAGTGTATCGACAATACTCACAAAAGTGATCGTTCATGTGAGGTTTAATAATACAGCTTACCGCCTTATAGAGGTAATGGGTTATCTGTGATGTTTTCCCAGACCTGGTCACCCCCTAGGGTTACAAGGGTTACTATCACACCATTGTCACTTACCACCTTATACAGGTAATGTGGTGTCTGTGTTGTTTTTCATGACCAACTTTGCCCGCTAGAGTTACTATTATACCAGTGTCACTTACATCCTTATAGAAGTACTGTGGAACCCATGTGGTTTTGCCATACCCAGTCTACCTCTAGTGTTACTATCATACCAGTATCACTCACCATTAGATGTACTGAGGGATCTGTATGGTTTTCCCAGACCCAGTCTACCCCTATAGTTACTATCATACCAGTATTTCTCTCCACCTTAAAGATGTACTGAGGGATCTGAGTGGTTTTCCCATAACCAGTCTCCCCCTATAGTTACTATCATACCAGTATCATTTACCACCTTACAGAGGTTCTTTTGAATCTGTGTGGTTTTCCCAGACCCAGTCTCCCACTAGGGTTACTGTCATACGAGTAACACTTACAGCCTTATGGCCCAGTCATAGTGTAACGTAAGTATGTGTCATTTTAGAACGTATTTGACACTCGCTTTCTGCCAAGTTGTCAGCAACTTGAATTAGGATGCACCTTGATGTACTATGTAGTTACTGCGCTATTGCTACGCTACCGTGACATTTGGCAACATACCACAATGTGTCACTACATAGCATTGCATGGAACAAGAGGGCCTTAAGGCCCTAGGTCGCTCACCTGAGGGGCTAAGAAATTAAACTGTTCTGAGCAAGTTACATGAAGATTCGGCTAAAAAAGTGGCCTCTCGATTGTTCGCAAGCTTGTTATTTTCAATATGGCCTGGTGACCTAGTATTTCACATGTGACCTGGATTCGAACTTGTCCGAGATATAATTGCGACAAACGTTCTGAGAAAATTTCATGATAACTGGGATACAAATGTGGCCTCTAGAGTGTTCACAAGCTTTTTAAAATTTTCATATATCCATATAAGAAAATGTGAACCCCCTCCCCTCCCCTCCCCTGGTGGCCATGTTTTTCAACGGACCAGAACTATTTTCTTACTCAGCCAAGATATCATATGAACAAATGTTCTGAGCAAGTTTCATGTTGTTTGAGCAAAAAATGTGACTTCCAGAGTGTTCACAAGTTTTTTCTATAGCCCAATTAGGAAAACTGCCCCCCCCTCCCCACCCTGGCGGCCATGTTTATAGACAGACCGGAACCATTTTCGAACTCAGCCAATATATCATAAGAACATAGGTTCTGAGCAAGTTTCATGTTGATTGGGCAAAAAATGTGACTTTTAGAGTGTTCATAAGCTTTTTCTATAGCCATATAAGGAAAACTGCCCCCCCCCAACCCCCTGGCGGCCATGTTTTTCAACGGACCGGAACCATTTTAAAACTTGGCCGAAATATCATACGAACAAAGGATCTGAGCAAGTTTCATGTTGAATGGGCAAAAACTGAATTCTAGAGCATTCACAAGCTTTTCCTATAGCCATATAAGAAAACTGCCCCCACTGCCCTGGCGGCCATGTTTTTCAATGGACCGTAACCATTTTTTAACTCAGCCGAGATATCATAAGAACAAAGGTTCAGAGTAAATTTCATGTTGATTTGGGCAAAAAATGTGACTTCTAAAGTGTTCACAAGCTTTTCCTAAAGCCATATAAGGAAAACTGCCCCCCACCCTGGCGGCCATGTTTTCAACAGATCGAAACCATTTTCAAAGTCAGCCAAAATATCATAAGAATGAAGGTTCTGAGCAAGTTTCATGTTGAATGTGCAAAAATGTGACTTCTAGAGTGTTCACAAGCTTTTTCTATATCCATATAAGGAAAACTGCCCCACCCCCTGGCGGCCATGTTTTTCAATGGAGCGGAACCATTTTCAAACATGACCGAGATATCATAAGAACAAAGGTTCTGAGCAAGTTTAATGTTGATTGGGCAAAAAAATGTGACTTCTAGAGTGTTCACAAGCTTTTTCTATAGCATATTAGGAAAACTGCCCCAACCCCTGGCTGCCATGTTTTTCAACGGACCAGAACCATTTTCGAACTCAGCCGAGATATCATTAGAACAAATGTTATAAGCAAGTTTCATATTGATTGGGCAAAAAATGTGACATCTAGAGTGTTCACAAGCTTTTTCTTCAATTTGACCTAGTTTTTGACCATAAATGACCCAGTTTAGACCTCGGCCGAAATATCATTGGGACAAATGTTCTGACCAAGTTTCATGAAGATTGGCCAATAAATGGGGCCTCTAGAGTGTTCACAAGGTAAATGCTGTCGACGCACGACGGACGATGGACAAAAGGCGTTTACAAAACTCACCATGAGCATGTTGGGCGAGCTAAAAACTCATAACATAGCACTACATATCGCAGCCAAGCGTAACAGTAACGACAGTGATGCGTAACATATCAAATTTTAATGTAGAGAATAATGCAGCATAACATAGCTATTGACAGGACTCTCCTTCTGTTCAAGTTGTGCTACGTAAAGTCCACGTTGTGCCACGTATACCACTATGTATAAATACGTTGTGGTATAAAGAAGCAGTATGTTGAACATGTTCAAAATTCAGATATGTGGTACCTGCCAACTTTGAGGCACATTATGGCCATGTTGAACTATCTACCTGCCAAATTGTGCCACTTTGAGGCGCTTTATGGCCATGTTGAACTATGTACCAGCCAAGTTGTGCCACTTTGAGGCGCGTTATGGCCATGTTGAACTATGTACCTGCCAAGATGTGGCACTTTGAGGCCCTTTATGGCCATGTTGAGCTATGTACCCGCCAAGATGTGTCACTTTGAGGCACGTTATGTTCAACTATCTACCTGCCAAGTTGTACCATTTTGAGGCACGTTATGGCCAAGTTTAACTATGTACCTGCCAACTTGTGCCACTTTGAGGCGTGTTATGGCCATGTTGAACTATGTACCTGCCAACTTGTGCCACTTTGAGGCGCGTTATGGCCATGTTGAACTATGTACCTGCCAACTTGTGCCACTTTGAGGCACGTTATGGCCATGTTGAACTATCTACCTGCCAACTTGTGCCACTTTGAGGCGCTTTATGGCCATGTTGAACTATGTACCTGCCAAGTTGTGCCACTTTGAGGCGCTTTATGGCCATGTTGAACTATGTACCTGCCAACTTGTGCCACTTTGAGGCACGTTATGGCCATGTTGAACTATCTACCTGCCAACTTGTGCCACTTTGAGGCGCTTTATGGCCATGTTGAACTATGTACCTGCCAAGTTGTGCCACTTTGAGGCACGTTATGGCCATGTTGAACTATGTACCTGCCAACTTGTGCCACTTTGAGGCGTGTTATGGCCATGTTGAACTATGTACCTGCCAAGTTGTGCCACTTTGAGGCGCATTATGGCCATGTTGAACTATGTACCTGCCAAGTTGTGCCACTTTGAGGCGCGTTATGGCCATGTTGAACTATGTACCTGCCAAGTTGCGCAACAAAGCTAAACGAGGGGTATTATAGAGGTTCTGAGTGGTTTTGCCAGACCCAGTCTCCCCCTAGGGTTACTATCATACTAGTATCACTTACTGCCTTATAAAGGTACTGCGGTATCTGTGTGGTTTTCCCAGAGCCGGTCTCGCCCTCTATGATTAGCACTTGGAACTGCTCTATGGCCTCCAGAAGGCCCCTCTTGAAGGGGTAGATGGGCAGGGAGCGCTGCGTCTCCTTAATCGATAGCTTCTTCTTCTGCTTCTCTGATAACTCCACTTCCTCCTTTGCCTGCAAGAACCAAGCGGTATTAAAAATGGACTGTACGATTGTTATACCTTTCTTTCGATTCTTTCTGTACCCACTTATAAAATACAGCTTTAGATAACATAAAAACGTCAGCATCCACACACACAAAACTATTTCATTTATTGAAAAATACAAACATATATTTTCTGTTGATACAGACCAATTTATCTGGTTCAGTTTTGAACTAGGAAAATATTGCTCAGTAAAAAAGTATTTAAGTTTTTAATTTTTCTCTGCAATTATGAACATAAATTTTTCTCAACATTTATAATAATTTTATTTAAAAACTATGCTAATTTCTTTAGAATAAATAGATGGTTTTACACTATACTTTCTTACAAAATAGTTAATAGAGCTTTCCAATGTCAAAAGCAATTACGATGTCTTCAGCTTACTTTGCATACCTTTAAACCAGTTTGAACACACAATTCTTGGCATTTACTATTGCAAGTTGGTGACCACAGTTTTAAGCATGCTTTTGTGCTTTTCTTGAAAGAAACATGTACACTTAACATAAGATATAACACACCAAATGGAAATTGTTGTATTTTCTTCATTTATAACAACTTCAGTTGCGCCATGGTAACTACAAAAGAATTTCCAATATTTTGGTATGAAAACATGCATGCGTAACTCAAATAATCATAGCAGACATTTCAAGCTGAAATTCTAATAAATAAAGAAAATACAACAATATTCATTTATGTCCATTTGGTGCATTATAACTTTTGTTACGTGTAGAGTTAATAGAGTTGACAGCTCAATGTGGAAAGCAACTAAGATTTCAAATAAATATTTGAAAGACAGCTAAGACTTCTAAAACTTTTAATAGTTTGCATCATGCATGGAAAATGATTAGGTGTTTCCTTCTCTGTGGTTGTGTTTTTGTAGGGTTGTAAATGCCACCATTTTATCACAATGATTTTAGAGAAGAATAAAACTGTAAACCTTGTCCGTGATTGTCCCCGGCATCTGTAGAGCTTGCACAAACTCTATCTCCTCGTCCATGATCACATCGTACTCCTTGACTTTGTTTTTCTCTTTGGCTTTCTCTCTGGAATCTTTTGCCCCAAAAGACATGAGAGCTGCTCCCACATGTTGCTCCTCCCATTTCTGCTGCTCAGAATTGGGACCTAAAATTGGTAGGAATTGTTGTTTTTTTTTCTTCAATATTTCAATTTATGAGATGATTATTGGGATTTTTGTATTTAAATGCTTTGATATAAACACCTGCTCTTTTGTAGATATACATTCAAACACCATTATTTTGAACTCAGTTAATTTCGAATTCAGTGCTTTTTCAAAATATTTTTGTGGTCCCGAATTTATCTGTTCCTTGTTTTTTAACTAAAATATCTGTGTTCAACTTCGAAATAAAGGTGTTCGAATGTACTATGTTAACAAACATGGCACTAGAACGTTTACTTAACGTATTTAATCTTTAAGACTTTAAGATGGCTTGAGATTAAATTACAGGTACACAATCTCAGTTAATGTAGTTAATAACCAGAATATAATTGTGAATCTTCATCTCATTTGAAGCAATTCTGATTGATGCATTGTGAAACCCTTATTGGGTTTTTCTTGATATTATTTGTGGAAAGAAAGTTTGTAAAGTAGCTGTTACCAGATGCTCCCCTGACACAAAACAGAGGAAGGTAAAAATGGAAGTTAACCGGTGAGTACCATATTTAATCTATGTTTTCGGACACTATGTTTTCGGACACCCTCAAAATAGGCTAATATAATTACTTTTCATGTCACTATGCTTTCGGACACTTTCTGAACTTTGGAATTAAATTGTGGCAATTGTATGTTTTCTGACAGATTCTAATATAATACCCAATTATTATTAAATGTTTCACAGAGAGCATGGTCTTCACAATTGTCCCTATTGTTTATCAATTTAAACTGGCGAAGTATTTGCAGCGCCAACCTCCATGCCAATTCGTTGTATAATGCCTTCAATATACAGTATTGTGCCATAAATTAATGCCTCTAGCAATAAACGAAAACCATAACCACAGATAACAATAATAATAATAATAGAAACTCTTATCAAAATCATGCCTGATGTCTTACAGGGGGGGGGAGGCAAACTTCTCCTGAGCAATGTTTCTTATTTCTAAAACACATCCACTGTGATACCTTTAGCTCCCTCTTCCTTATTTCTAAAACACATCCACTGTGATACCTTTAGCCCCCTGTTCCTTATTTCTAAAACACATCCACTGTGAAACCTTTAGCTCCCCTTCCGTATTTCTAAAACACATCCACTGTGAAACCTTTAGCTCCCTCTTCCTTATTTCTAAAACACATCCACTGTGATACCTTTAGCTCCCTCTTCCTTATTTCTAAACACATCCACTGTGATACCTTTAGCCCCCTCTTCCTTATTTCTAAAACACATCCACTGTGAAACCTTTAGCTCCCTCTTCCTTATTTCTAAAACACATCCACTGTGAAACCTTTAGCTCCCTCTTCCTTATTTCTAAAACACATCCACTGTGATACCTTTAGCTCTCTCTTCCTTATTTCTAAAACACATCCACTGTGATACCTTTAGCTCCATCTTTCTTATATCTAAAGCACATCCACTGTGATACCTTTAGCTCCCTCTTTCTTATTTCTAAAACACATCCACAGTGATATGTTTAGCTCCCTCTTTCTTATTTCTAAAACACATCTACTGTGATACCTTTAGCTCCCTCTTTCTTATTTCTAAAACACATCCACTGTGATACCGTTAGCTCCCTCTTTCTTATTTCTAAAACACATCCACTGTGATACCTTTAGCTCCCTCTTCCTCGAAGTACTTGTCCAGGGGTTTGTCGTCTTCCTTCGGTATGAAGTACCTGTTCACCTTCTCTATATCGCCCGCAGACTTGTGCTCCTTGGCCAACTTCAGCACCGTCTTCTTGTACTCCAGCTCTCGACGTTCTCTCGCTGTCAGGCTGGAAGTGAGAATTTGTCTGATAAGTTAAAGTTCACTAGAACTCTGCGAGTTGGATGTGTCGCCTGACGGCATAACTCAAGTATGATAAGAGCAACGATGCCAAAAACCAAACTTGACTTTCCTTTCATGCCTACTAACACTTCCGTAAAGTTTCATAATGATTGCACAAAAGCTTGTCAAGTTATTGTCTGCACAAGCCTTATTTTAACTTCTTTTTTTTAAAAGGGGCATTACCTAAGTACAATAAGAGCAATTATGTTGAAAACTGAACTTGACCTTCCTTTTATGCGTACAACACTTCCATAAAGTTTCATAATGATAGCGCAAAAACTGCTCAAGATATTGTCTGCACCAACTGAACGGGACGCCATCACTGACGCCAAAAGTAACACCTATATGTCACCTTTTCAGGCAACACAAACATGGTACCTTAATCTTACAAATATAAGCTCTCGATGTTCTCTCGCAGTCCGACTGCAAGTGAGAATTTGTTACCTAATTTAAAGTCCCATTATGGTACAGTAATCTTACAAATATAGCTCTCGATGTTCTCTCGCATTCGTACTGCAATTTAGAATTTGTTACCTAATTTAAAACCCCATTATGGTACCGTTATCTTACAAATATAATCTCTCGATGTTCTCTCGCAGTCAGACTGGAAGTGAGAATTTGTTACCTAATTTAAAGTCCCATTATGGTACAGTAATCTTACAAATATAGCTCTCGATGTTCTCTCGCATTCGTACTGCAATTTAGAATTTGTTACCTAATTTAAAACCCCATTATGGTACCGTTATCTTACAAATATAATCTCTCGATGTTCTCTCGCAGTCAGACTCGAAGAGAGAATTTGTTACATTACTGAAAGCCCCATTATGGTACCGTTATCTTACAAATATAAGCTCTTGCTGTTGTCACACACTCAGACTGGATGTTTGAATTTATTATATTATTCAAAGCCCTATTATGGCATTAAAATATACTTATTCATGTACGGCGCATATTGTCTGGGCATGAGAATTATAATCTGAAGTTATATTATAATACTTCCAGGCATTAAAAAGTTATGGAGAGGAAACAAAATATGGACGGATTCGGAAATATATATGGACGTACAGAGGTCCACAATATATTTTTCCCAAACCTATTATCTATCCACTTCCCCAACCTCAAAGAAAGCCATCAAAAGTGTCATCCCTAATAATCCATACCACATGTTTGGTAGAAGAAAACATAACAGCCATAAAACTGTGTAACACCAGACATTGCAGTGTTTGTGGACATTCGGTCCTATGCTTGTGTCAGAATCACAGGACCAAATACACTTTTACAGGACATAAAATGGATCTGATAATGGAATATGGGCAAATTTTACAGGACATTCGGTCCAGCTCACTTGAATCTTTTACTGGCCTGACTAGAAAAAAACCAGTCAGGTCATTTGGTCGGGCACTTTTCGGAATATCTGATGTTATCAATAATAATCCATACCATAAATTTGGTAAGAGAAAACTCACTTCTGGTCACCAAACAGGTACATCTCATCCTGTATATCGGCCTCCAACTCCTCCAGTTTGTCCACCTGTCGTTTCTTGAGGTACTCCCTCCGCGACTTCTTGCGCAGCTCAGGGATGATTTTCTCTCGGTTCTCCGACTCCAACTTCAACCGCTTCTGGGCCTCCTCTTGGGCCTAAACAAGGAAAAAAATTGTTTATTTATAGTCCTGTAAAAATCACCCATACCCACATTTTGTTTGAAATAGGTCAAAAATATTTATTTTTGCGTCAAAATTTTGGGTAGGAATCTGTAAACATTCGTCTTCGGTATGAATTTTCCGTTCAACAGACGCTTTTTGTTGTTGTTTGCAAGTAATAATAGATCTAATTATGATTTTATTCAGACGTCCAAAACATCCTTTGTTTATCTACTCCGTTGATGAAACACACAAACTAACTTGTCAAACTAACAATGTACTGTTTTAATGTGAAAAGCAAAAATAAAAAAATATATATATTTTCCAACCTACCTAACCACACTTTCTAAGCATGGGTCGCAGGAGGGGAAACAATCAATATTTGGAGCCATGGGCATATACGGGACTTTAGACTGAAAGGGATTCCCGACAGGCGGGAATTTGACATGTAGAATAATTCCGGGTTTCGGGAAATAGACATTTGGTCAGGTTGTAGATCCTGGTAATGAGGTATATTGTAACATGCTAAGGCTACCATTGTCTAGCAGCTTGTTACCAGGCATCTCCCACTGTGGGGATTTAGACAAAAATGCTTGATTCTAGGGTGGGTAATTAGACCTCTCCCCCCCCCCAAAAAAAATTAATCAAATTCCCCTGGGTCAGCCCGCTGCTCCCCCCCCCCTCCCCCTGTAGAAATATTGATAGGTGCATAGTTTCCATGCCGAAGAAAACCTAACAAATAATGAAGCTCAAACACCATTTGAGTAGTATGAAGTTCATTTTCAGACCCCCTAAACATTATAACCTTTCGAGTAGTACCATGGGCCTATATTCAGTGTTCACCAACCTTTTTATAGACTTAAGAATAAGGAACCGGCTTAGAATCAACAAAATATATGTACTTCTGAGTTCGCAAATATGCTGGGAACCAATATCGCTTATGTCACTAACAAATTGTTCTTATAAAAGAATGCTGAAATAAAAGTCGGCAAATACCAAGTAATTTCAAATTATCAGCGTTCTTATAACAGAACAGTTTCAAGTACATTCTCTTTTATAACATCTAATACCTAAAAATGAGGGGCGTCGTGAGAAAACCGGTCTTGATGCATGTGCATACAGTGTCATCCCGGATTAGCCTGTGCAGTCTAATCCAGGACGGCACTTTCCGCTGTATGGTATTTTCTGTTTCAAGAAATTATCTTCTGAACAAAAATCCACTGTAGGCGGAAAGTGCCGTCCTTGATTAGCCTGTGTGGACTGCACAGGCTAATCTGGGACGACACTTTACGCACATGCATTAAGACCGGTTTTCCCACTTCACGCCTCAAATAAGTTGTTAAATACAGGCCTTGTACATTATCTGACCCCTAAATCTTTACAACTACCTTTCTCTCAGACTTGGAGACAACATTCCTTGTTTTGCCCTTGTCCTTGACCTTCAGTCTGTCAGTAAATGCATCTCTCTCTTCCAGGTCCTTCTGTCTCTCCCTGTCGTCCCTTTCAAACTCATCTTCTGAGTCACTGTCATCATCGTCATCATCATCGCGGTCATCGTAATCTCCTTCCTGGCGTCTCTTCTTGGATCTGATGACCGTCTCTCTGCAAATTAATTTAAAATAATATACATCACCATCATCAACATTTTCATCATCACATTCACCATCATCATAATATACATCACCATAATCTTCGTCCAGTGGTCTCTTTTTCTGTTTGTTTGTTTGTTTGGATTTTTCGCCGAATTCAACAGTATTTCAGTCATATAACGGCGGTCAGTTAACCTACTCACACTTTTCCTGGGTAAGCTGGTTTACCAGTACTAAGTGCACACACTTATGCCAGTAACTGACAACTGCCCTACTTGAATCAGAGGTAGGGGGAGAATGGCCGTAGAAATAATTTCATGACCAATCCCCACACAAGTTATGTGGCCGGGCTGGGAATCGAACCCGCAATCCTCGGATTTGTAGTCCAGCGCTTTACCAACTGAGCTAACCGGCCCGGCTAGGTCTCTTTTTCTACGAAAATATAGTTTTAATATAGTGTAAAACCATCCATTTATTTTCAATTATATATTTTTTTTAAATTAAATAATAATAAATGTTGCGAAAAAATTGTTTTCAGAAACCCGTACTACAAGAGAAATTTAAAAATAAAACGATTGTTTAATGTGCAGTAAAAACTTATAGCACGTTTATACTGCAACTCGATAAGTCAGACCGATATATTGTGCATGCAATGTTCTTATTATCCTAATTCAAAACAGAATGTAGTTGTTGCCGTAGAATAACAAATCGGCATCAATGGAACTTTTTTTTGTGATAAATAAAATAGTCTTTTGTCGATGTGGATGTTTTAAGTTATATAAAGGTGTATTTAATTAGTGGGTAACAAAACAGACTCAAAATAAAGGAAAACAAATCGTCCAGGCTCTTTTCAATAACTGTCTTCCTACAAAGCTATTAATTTAATACAATATGTTGTTTCAATCAAAATATTAGGCCAAATAAATGCACACAAGTCATCTTGTACAACTTATATTCTAAGCTGTCTACTGAACCTATAATAAAATACAAACAACCATGTTAGATTTTTAATTAATATGTGATTGTCCTTCTCAATATCATTTATGGCTAGTTCAGATTTTCACAGAAATCTTGAAATAAATTATTTATACACCAGAGAAACATTTAATGTTTGTCTCAGAAATGGTAAAATTCATACTCATCACTGCCAGAACTTTCTTCTTCCTGTCTCCTTCGAAGCTGTCTTGATTTCTTCTCCAAAACAGGATTCTAGAAAAAAAGATTTGCTTTGTTAATTAATCCAATTAAATGAACAACATGTTTCAAATTACAACTTGACAATACAAAAGCTTTTCACTAAAATATAACAAATGTTGATACAAAAATATTGTTTGAATAATTTGAAACACAAGTGTCTGTCTACTTATGCTGTGTAATTTATGTTTGACAAAATTATACTTAGTTTCTTTCCCATAAGATTAAATAAGTTTTAATTTTTAGCAATTGAGAAACGCATAAACATTATACAATATACCGATACCAAAAAGGGTCTTTGAACTCTGTGTGAGGTAGCATAAAGCAGTTGTGTTATTTGTGTTTAACAATAGTTATATAAATGAGGCTAAAACGTTCAACCCTTGAAGCATCAATAAAATGTTGGTTACCACTTGACCACAGTTCAAACATAGAATATGAAAAAAAGTCCCAGTGGTGTAATGAATATGGGCCGGTATTCACAATGTTTCTAAGGAAAATTTTAAATTAACGTGTACTTAAGTGACAATTTCATTTCAAAATTATATGTGAAATCCAATGATATATGTTTACCCATTGGTTAAATATGAAAGGCATACAAAATATTTACTAGTTTGGACCATTTTAATGTAAAATGACCTATACCTGAAACAGCAACAGAATTGAGTAGTGTTTTATCCAGGCCCTTTTTGCACGGCGCGGTGCCATGCCCTTTTTTCAAGCGCCACTTTGCCCTTTTCAAAGGCAAAGCCGCCACTCGCCCTAATCGATAACGATCTTAATTGCCTCTTGACCACTTTTATTGGCCCTATGTCTGCGAAAAGGCACCCACTGTTTTCTGTTATTATCGCTCTAACTGTGCTCGATTTATTGCACACATGCATTTCTAATCGATTTGATTGAATCAATTACTGTGCTCGATTTATTGCCAACACACGTTTCTAAGCGATTTGATTTAAGCGATTAATGTTTGTCAGCTTGATTCTTGAACCTGATTCTTAAACCGACTAAAGTGGTGACATTAAGGTCTAATTGATAATTCGTATACGATTAACTTAATTATATATAACGTAAACTTGTAGATTGGACAAATTCCCATCGCACTATCCCTGTTCGTTACGGATTGATTTTTTGATTATTTCAATTAACAAATACTTTTAGCACTGCGAAAATGTAAAATTACAAATAATTACCTTTAGCAGCTTAACTTCGGGTCAAATACAGATCACTGGTATTCATTATTTCAATTGACAAATACTTTTAGCTCTGCAAAAATGTAAAATTACCAATAATTACCTTAAGTAGCTTAACTTCGGGTCAAATACCGGTCACCGGTAGTCGGTTTCTATGTCTAGAGACTTGAGGTGTGAAAGGGAACCAAGTTGTATATTGGTATGCGTGTCAACACCTGTTGGGCCCCAAATGTAAAAAAAAAAAAAAAAAAAACTAGCCTCTACAAAATATTCCCGGATTTGTCATTTAAGATGGCCTCACACAGAAGTTTTCGTTACAGATTCTATTTTATTTTCAAACTTTTCTAATCCAAACCTTACATACGTAGAGCAGTTCTGATCAGTGCATTGGACATACGGTAAATTATCTTATTGTACTCAGTATATTGTTTTTATACTTGTGTATTAAATCGTCGGACAATAATTTGTGAAAAAGTCTGGTGTTTTATTAGTTTGTTGCTTATATTTGTGAAGACGGAAAATGCCGTCGCGCAAACGGAGGTTGGCACAAATTCGAAAGGAGAGTGTAAAAGTGGCAAAAATACCATTAGTTTATTAAAATTTGTGCAGAGGACAGACGGAACTGAAAGGTAATTATATATTTGGTACAAATCTTTAGGTTTGTAAATATAAAGTATCGATAAATAATTGTTACGGAAAATCAAGTTTATTTTAAAACACGCCGCATACTACTTACTTTATAAAAAGACAATTACATAAAATAAACGCGTTCGGCAGATATACAACATACAAAAATGTTTTTCTCATTAGTTTATTCCGTGTGAATATTGAATATTGCGTGTGCCAAAACTTGTATTTGGTACAAGAGTGTGCTAACATGCTCTTATATGTTTGTTTTTTTAAAAATAAAATTTGTATATATAAATATGATACCCATAGCCAACACACTGACATACATGTGCCATTTTAAAAGAACACAGCGCCCTAAAATGCCCTTTTTGAATATATTACGCCACGCCCCTCTGCCTTCCTGGATAAAACACTAATTAACGAGTTTTATGAATTTAAAAAATTTCCTCAACTTTTCCCTATCATCTCGTGGCTGGGAGGTCATGAGATTGATTCCTACTCGGGGAGCGTTTCAATGATCTTTCTCAAAAGACATAAAGTAATGGTTATACCCAGCAAACAGACTCAAAAGTGATTGTTTTCCTTATTTAACAGGGTCCGGTAAAGGACTCACTATCAATGCCAAATATGGTTTATTTTTCCCAATTGGAACGAAAAAAAAAATCCTACATTCTTAGGAAAAGTGAATTGTAAATCATGAAATTAATTGTTTGGTTATAGATAAACACCATTAAAATACCAAATTCAATGAATATAACTCTAGTTAGTAATTACTTAATTTAACAACTTTCTTAAGTGTTTCGCATTTAGCAAGATTTCACGACAGACTTCCTGAAAGCTAAAAAAAAGTGTCAGACATTCGGTCCGACAACCTGTCAAAACTTGCTGGACCGAAATAAAATTTGCCGGACCGTAAAATTCATTCATGTATGTATAGTCTATAGTATACATGTACATGTATACACAAGTGTATTTTCGCGACCTCAAAGAGCATACGTAATTGAAATTGCTCACCTTTTTCATTGTTGTTAACATCCATAACATACAATATAAAATACATTTAATTAATATCAAATGACGATATGTCAACGCAAATTTCGAAACGCCTATCCGAATTTTACTGTTTACGAGACATACACACATATTCTATTTACAATTAGTATACACACGTTGTTCATGTAAAACCCGTGGTTAGCTAACAAAAAGTTTGCGACAATTATGCTGACAATCACAACGTCACGTCATCCGCATGGAAAGCATGGATGTATTGAATGTGAAATAAAAATTGTGTAGCACAAAGAACTGTGAAATCTTCACTTTTCTATAAAAGTTTCGTAGCACAAAAAAATAAGGTGTCTATAAAATCGCGAAGGATCTGCAAATTGTACGTGTCATATTTTTACTCAGTCTAGATCTTCTGTAGACACCATTAATTTCACCTCTAAACGCAAAAGCAGTTACGCAGTAGCGATAACGATGTTGTCGTATAGGTTAGAATTAATCTATCACTTACAGTGACTGAGAACACCTACCACTTGGACAGCGTGCAGCACGTTTTTCACGACCCACAGCTGTTTGAAATTAGGCTGCTAATTAAAGCCACTGCAGTAATTATTTTAAAGGACGTAGCGGAATGTAAGCTGATGACGTCAAACTGTTATACTTTGATGTTGCGCGGGTCGTGTTATTGTTTGTCGCATATAACGAATTTAAATGAAAAAGTAGCAATAAAGGCGTGAAAAACCAGACCACACGGGATTTATTTATGGCAGTTGGGGTAATAAGATAATCATTAATGAGCATGAAAAAAAATCATGATCAGATCTACGGCTGATTCACAAAATGCGGATCACGATATAGCCGAGCTGTATTCAATTGCTCAGATAATCGTTTTTTTTTATCCAGCTACATATAGGAATAAGTCTTGATAAGCTGTCGGACAGATTCTTGGTAAATAATTGTCGGACCCACTCAAAATTTGCCAGTCATGTCTGTCGGACCAACGGTTTTCGGGAAGTCTGCACGACACGAAATTCCCAAATTGATGGGTACCGGACCCATGCCCAAAGCAGTGAAAAAAATTGCTGATCAATAAGCCCCGGGCTTTCAACACAATCAAGCTAAAGTAAATAGGTTTAAACTAAACTAAACAAGGAATAATTTTGTATACTTTTATTCCAGGTGCTGCCACTTTACAACATACACCTGTATGCATTATGTTCAATTTCATAGGGTGATAGACAGATGATATAAGAAAATCACAACACTTACCTTTGGCTGCGAAAATGTATTTCTGTCAGCATCAATATCATCAACGTCATTGTCATCATCGTCATCCGAGACTAGCTTGTAACTGTCATTTTTCTTTTGTGCTTCCAAAACAGATCTGACATGGGCTTTGGATGCACTCTCTTTCACGGCAGTGTGTGGAACCTGAAATATATAACAACATTTCAAAATAACATTATTAAATTGAACAAATATATGTCATAGCAAAGATGGTAACTGGTTGAATCATGACCTGATTTCAAATTTAGACAAGTAACTTGTCTACAGGGCTCGACATTAACGGTAGTCCGACTGTCCGGGACTACCAAATTGTTGGTCCGGACAAGTTTTAAAAATCTGCTAGTCCGACGGGACAAGTGCTCTTTATCTCTAATTACGTACTAACAAAATTGGTTAAAAAATCCAGTAGTTTCGCTGAATTGCCTTTGAAAAGTTATTGTTTACATTCTAACGATAAAGCGCGAGGTATTTCGATACTTACGTTTAATACTACACGTACTGTTGACAAGGAAAATAAATCTCACGTTTTAATTCGCCGCACTGACATGGTTACTCCCCTTATATATTATTTTATGTCAACATTCTGGTTCATTTATTTTAGTTACACATTGTCGTCTGCTGAAAATGTCAGGTCTATTTTCGTTTGGTTTTTCCTCGTCAAAATCAGCAGAAATATCCAAAAAATCCCCTATCTTTTTAAACACTTAATTGGTGAAATATTGTACAATTACATTTGAAGGTCAAGACAAGTAACTTTTTGGTCAGGACAAGTAAAATTTTGGGCTACTAGTACGACCAGACAAGTGGTTTCAAAAGATAACGTCAAGCCCTAGTCTAATTTACACCTTAGTTCTCCCATGGAAACGAAATACCAGACAGATGAAAGGATGGACGGATAAAAAGAAGGAATTGTGGATAAAATTTATGGAGAAATGCATTTAACACCCAGAAAAACTGAATGGCAGTTGAAGTATGATCCTGAAGACAATATGCCTCGCCCCTCACTCCTTTGGGAACATATTAAAAATGTCATATCCATTTTTTAAACATCAAGCGTAACAAAAAAATGTTTGTTTCAGGTAACCCGACATACCCTAAAAAAATGCCCCGACCCTATGACATTTTATTGGGTTTGTCAGATTGATTTTTGTTTTATTTATCTTTTTCAATAAATAAATGTGTTTTCAATATAAGTGGGTTTTTTTTATAGTATCCACTTGTAAACAATGTTTAAGGATATTACTGATATGTTTTGAATATTTATTCAGTTGTAGAATCTTCACATTGACCATTTACACACACACAAAAAATCCCCACCTACCCACCTAATTTTTTGGGACATGTTACCTGAAACAAACATATTTTTGTTATGCCTTATTTATTGAAGCATATATTGAGGGGCTTATTCCATTAATGAATCTGGGAAAGTAATTTCCAATGTTAGCTAAGGAATTTAAAACATAAATGAAACATCTCTCACAAGCAGCACAATGTGCCACTGACAACATCACTAAAATAATTATTGAATTCTACAAAGACTTAAATTAAATATAAATTGAAGTGTCCGAGGGACAGGGACTTAAGCAACTGGTAAAAATATGTCCTACCTGAACGGAAGCTGAAATGGAAACATGCCCGTGTCGGACCCGTAAAATAATAAAACCCGCACTCACCGTACCATACCGGGATGATTCACAAAATCACTATTGTTTTAGGATGAATAGATACCAACCTTGTTCCAAAGTTCTCTGGAGAATTGTTCCACATTGGCATCGATGTCGATGGTACCAGTATCCTTCAGTTTTTCTATGTACTCATCAGCTGATTTTGCTTTTTGTGCCAATCCAATCAAATATTGTGCAATAAATTTATCTGATATACCTAGTATATCGTGCAGTTTATCGTTTACCCAAGTTTCTATGCCAGACATTTTGTATATTCTTTCAAACAGCTACTTGATTTAAAATCTCAAAACAAATGTACATGGGGGCCGCCATTGTGTTTGTCTACCATACGTTTCACAATGCCGTACTATGTTATGGTTACACAACACTGTATATTACATACATTTTGTTAATTTCTCTGTATTTGTTTGTATCGACGTACATTTATTTCCTCTTTGGTCGTGCACTGTTGCAAATATATAGGGTTGATAATAAACCAGTTTTAAAATGCAAATGCTATTTCAACAAGTCAAGCCAATACTCTTTGTTGTATTTTAAGGCTACCGGCCAAAATATATAATATATAAGCAATTCTGCATACATTGTATGCTAAAATACATGTGTGCAGAATATACTATACTTTTAACGGGTTCTAATAGTTCGTATCAATAGAGTGTTAGGTACCTTAACATATCATCATTACGTGCATAATTATTATATAAAGTTCAATAACTACCACTATTTCACCTGCCATGTCCATACGTTTATTATGAACCGTTCTCGTTAAGAAAATGTATCTACAGTTTTGATGATTGTTATAAGAAAAAATACTGCATGTTTATTAGTTAATGTTTATTTTCTGCTGCCACATAAAAACCATATTGGAAATATAAATTGACTTTATATATTCGATTCAATTCAATTTCAATTCAATATATTTATTGCATAAAACGTACCAATATGCTTGTAGAAACAATAAACGATACATAGTGATGGTGAGACATGGAAATACTAACAAGATGAGAAACTTTATGAGTTTACAGAAAAGCGTTTACATATTTGTGGATAGCAACTATAAAAACAGTTAGTTGTTTCTAAGTTTATTTGCGTTATATATACATTTCGCTAAATTAATAAGAGACTTGTTTAATTGATGTGACTGATAACAGATTGGCGAATTTTTGTAACGATGGCCAGGTATAATAATATCTTTTTATATATTTCGCTCTCAGTTCTGCATATTTTGGACAGGTTCCGATAAAATGATATTCATTTTGGATCATATTTTGGTTACAGTTGGTCCACAGTCTTTATTGCCTGGATGTTGAGATAGCAGCCTCGTTCGGTAAGTAGGTCGTGTGATGACGTTCTAAATTTAGATAGAGCGTTTCTAAATGTTTAATAACTAATAACGACAAGATATTTTTCAAAAGCCAAATTATGTTTAAATAAGTAATATGATTGCAGTCGACTGGAGATATCCTAAATCATGCTCGTGTACAATTTGCTTTGTTTTCGTAGCCCAGTTATATACGTTATAACACCCAAAAACTTTCGACGCAATTTTAAGTGTACTATTTCGACATTCTGCCTTTTATGGTAACCCCATATATCTGCAGCGTAATTGAGAACTGGACGAACAAGTTAATTAAATAAATCAATTTTGTTTGTAACTGGTAATTCAAAGTTATTATAAACATTAAAAAGGTTGTGGAGTGAATACATCGCATGCAGAGCTACTCTTCGTTGTGTACGGTGCCAGTTGCCCAGTTGCCGTTTTTAAATAGGTGTACACCCAGATATTTAAAAGAAGTTACGTTTTCGATTTTTGCATTGTATAAAAAGAAATCATATTCAGTATGTCGCCCCATTTTAAATATCATTACTTTCGTTGTTGTTGTTTTTTTAATATTTATACGCAATGTTACAGTTTATTGCGATATCGTTCAGTATCAACTATTCAGTTTTGAGATCGCTTGCAAACACTACTGCATCATCGGCAAACAGCAACATGAAAGTTTTTAAATTATCAATGTCAATAATACCATTTAAATTACTATCTATATTTTCAAGAATATCATTTAGGAAAAACATACAGAGAATGCTTCTCGCTGCGTCCCTTGTTTGACTCCGATATTCGATTGTATTGGAGCGGGTAGTTCGTTTTTGTACCTAACGTTTTCGGCGATTAGTAAATTATTTGCAGCACTTTTATACTTATTTTGTGCAAATACTGCGTTGTTAATTTCTAAGTCGGTGAAATCATTATCTAACTCGTTGACGTATACTGTTTCATCAAATACATTGGGTGTTTGTGTACTTGGTATTTGCGTCCCATATAGCTCATAATAGTAGTTAAATAGATCATTTATCGTTACGTCATTGGTATTAAAATTGAAGGTATTTCGATTATATTGTTGTTGAATTCTTTTCCAAAATCCCTTAGAATCATGTTTCGCTAATTTACCAAAACGACCCCCCCCCCCCCCACCCAGTACGCACAAAACGTTGTCTATGCTTGCGTTTAATATTAGTATAATGTCGTTTTTTAATTAAATATATACATTTGTTTTCTTCACTTCTTGTTCGAAAAAACAAATTTCTCCATTTGTTAAATTCATGTCGTGCATCAAAGCATTCTTTAATTCTGAACCACGATTTTTCACTGTTCCCGGGTTGTTATTGTTTACATAACGTTTTGGTTTACCAAATATAGCTATCGCGTTGTCTCGCAAACATGAGGTGAACGTATTTACAGTCACATCAATGGTATTATTAGGTATATTAGAAGTCATATCGTTCCCAGTCGATATGTTATCCAATAATTTGTTTCGGAATATTTCTGCACATGAAATCACATTTTATTGTCATTTCAGGATTATCATTTATTGGATTGTCAATTAAAAAGATGGATGGTATTCTTGAGATACGAAAATGAACGGAGGAATGGTCAGAAAGAGAATTCGGGGGTATTATTTCAAACATCTGAATAATATAAAAATCCGATTGTTTTAACAATAGGTAGTCAACCACACTTAACCATTTGCATGTATACATGTAAATTCGCCAACATTGCTATCATTATGTAAGTGGCCGTTACCTATTAATAGGTTGGTGGATTTGCATAATTACAAAAGTCGTTTACCGTTAGTGTCTAACACGTGATCGTTGTTTACTCTATTGGTAGTAAAACATTAGCTTGCAGATTTAGGTCATTATCTGTGAACTGGTCAAAAACTAGGTAATCAATGTCGTTTGAAGTTCGACTATTAAAGTCTCCAGTTATAAAAAGTCTACCTTTGGAAATATATTTTTCTAAACCAATTTCGATTTCTTCAAATATATCAATATTATTATTGTTGATAACTTTTGAGCATTGCGGCGGGATATATGTACAACAAATGTATACGTAATTATTAAAATGAAAAAAAGAGACTTACACAGTTTGATCCAAGCAATTCCACATTGCTGTTTTTCAACAATATTAATTTTACCATTTAACTCTGATTCGTAATATATTGTAATTCCATCAGAATATCGACCTTTTTTGGTGTTTGTTGACTTATTTCCAAATAGATGATATGAACAATAATTATTTATTTCTAGGTTTAGTTTGTGTTTGGGAGTAATCCAAGTTTCATTAAGAATTATAATATCATGACTGTTAATAATATCCACAAAATCTATATCAGCTAGCTTTCTATAAAGACCATTAATGTTCCATTATACAATGTCTAGAGGCTCTTCTTGACGGCTCTATTGGGTATGTGGAGGGGTGTACACTCTGTCGTTGTCGTATAGTTTGTTTCCACTTGACGGCTCTATTGGGTATGGGGAGGCGTGTACACTCTGTCGTTGACGTATAGTTTGTTTCCGGTAAATATAAACAAAGTGAAACTCCAGCTGCATCAGCTAACAAAAGAAAAAGTTTGTGTAACATAAATAATGAATAATGTATTTCCCTCTAATTATGAACGTTATAGAGGCTTTATCACGATTTAATATTAACACTTTAAAGGATTCAAATGTAATTTTAAGTACTTAGGACTACCCAAATATTTATAATATAACATGCGTTAATTGATCTTTGTAATTCCTTTCTAAAATTTTAAAAAATAAATAAGACATACTCAGCTTAATAACGTTTTAAGACGTTGTGTGTTTATGTACTGAAACGTGATAACATTTAATATTGATATCACACGTGTGTTAGTTCTTAAGCAAACCTGGGGAGAAAAGTGGTTCTGGTTCTAATCTACGCACACTACACTCCTCCTCCCATTAACCTTTCAGGCCGACTCCATGAACTCATGCCTTGAGCTCCCGATACCATTAAAGTAAACTTGGGAGGAAAAGTGCGCCCGGTTCGGGGCTCGAACCCACGACCGCCGGAACACTAGCACGGCGGTCTACTATCTGAACTAATTGGGCGGCTGGTTCTTACCCACGCACGCTACACTTCCATGACCAACGATTCTGTAACATATTTTAATGAGCTGGGTGGACTGCTACTCAATTGAGGCAAATGAATCTTAACCTTTATGAACACATCACTCCATGAAGATCTATAGGTTACGCATGCGCAAATAAATTCCTTCTTTGTTACATATAAAATATTCAATGTTTGATCTCACTTTTCACCATGACCAAGCTACTTTCCAATATATCACCATATATTGTTGGAAAGATGAGGACATAACCTTTTGAAAAAAACAGCATGTCAAAAAATTGTATGTGTTGTAACTCAAAATATTTACCTTAGAAAAAACACACCGGTTTTGACGGGCATGGAGGCTGCCATTTTGCGCATGAATACATGGGCCAAAAGTTATGAAGCTGGGAACCACTAGACAAAAAGTAGTGCACAAAACAGCCTTTTTTCTTATTGCTTACATATATACCTTTAAAATGATACCAAAACATATCATTTAAACTGTATTTTACAAATTATATGCATCCTGCACTCAACCACTAGTGCTTCTTATCTAACTGAAAGTAGAAAGTAGAAAATCATGGTCGGTATGTGGACATTATATTTTCACTTACGACTTCATTTGGGATTGCATACTCCTGTCACTATGCTTATGTGCTTTTGGCCGGAAACCAGACTTATTACGACCGTAGATGACCGTTTGTAATTGACCGTCTTGTCTTTAATGAATCGGGGTCGACAGATGCTTATCACGAGTGTCTTGTGACACAGATGTACACGTCTACGAAAATGCAAAACAAGAGACGGAATTTTCACTTCTGCTTGATTTCAATCGGCTTTCTATCGTATGTTGCGATACATTTCGCGAACGGACAACATCATGGACACGCTCATGATGAGCCGGTTTCGTTTAAATATTCACAACAGGCGAATGAACAGCCACCCCCTGTCGATGTGAAACGCGAACACAGTCACGGTCATGGGCATTCACATGGGCATGGCGATCATGGCCACGCTCATTCCCACGGCCATGGTCATGCTGATCATGGTCACGCACATTCCCATGGTCATGCCGATGATGGTCATGGTCATGCACATTCCCATGGTGATGATCATGGCCACGCACATTCGCATGGTCCTGCAGATCATGGTCACACACATTCCCATGGAAAAAAAGATAGCAGTCACCGACATTCTCATGGAGAACCTGAACCACTCAAGAAGGCAGCACAAGTAAAAAATACTGGTGTTAAACTATGGATTGAGGCAATAACTGCCACTGCTATAATCAGTGTCTCACCTGTGTTCATTCTGTTATTCATTCCACTTGACAAAACAGAAGAACACCAGCCCCTTTTGAAGATTTTGCTCAGTTTTGCATCTGGAGGATTGCTGGGTGATGCCTTTCTCCATCTGATACCTCACGCTGTTGCTCCACACTCTCATGGCCGGGAAGACCATGAACATGGTCACTCTCACGGAGAGGGGGGCCATGCTCATGACGTGTCAGTAGGACTGTGGGTGCTGGCTGGAATCATCGCTTTCCTTATGGTAGAAAAGTTTGTACGAATTGTGAAAGGAGGACATTCCCACGCCCCACCTGCTGTTGCAGAAAAGAAAGAAGAGAAAAAAGGCAAAGATGACGAGAAAAAATCTGATGATGAGAAAGAGTCATCTGACATGAAAACTGAAACAGATAAGAAGACAGATGAGCCAAAATCAGTAGAGGGTTGGTATTTTAAACAATTAACATCGTTTGAATTTGGATATTTTAGTGCTAAAAATTGTTGATAAAAATGTAATATTTAGCAATGCACTTGTCATTTAAGATTGAGAGATGTTTCATGTCTTGGAATTTTTGCTTTGTGCAGTCTAGATTTCATGTTGAATAGTTTTCATTATAATTAAGCCCCTTATATAGGTTGAGATATATAAAAAATTAAAAAATTATTTTGTACATTTAAATTGTCCTGGCAGTTACCTTAGTCCTAGTCTAATTCATGAGACGTGCTGCGAATTTAGTGTTACTTTTTATAGAGGGCTAAATTCGCTGGAACGTCTCCTCGCCGAAAAACCATTTATGTGGTGGAAACCTAAAAGTTTACATTTTCATAAATGTCCATTATTTGCAAAAATAGAGTTATCTATCAACGTATTTTACTTAAACATCACCAGAACTGATTAACATGAACCGAAATTTACCTTATATATGCATTTAATTCCGATATAAACTTGTGTATATCACATGTATGTAGAAATTCCCAAAATTGCAGCCTCGTTTAGCACTCAAACCAATCAAAGTGAGGCTACCCTGATACTGACCAATAGAATGACGTTAACACTTCTACAGCGTAGCAGAATATCGATTAAAGTTTACATAGTACAGCCCGTCAGCAAACATTGACCATATAAAAAGTAGCTCAATGTTTGCATAGGGCTTACAAGTACAGCTAGGCAGTTACCCATTTTGCAATTCAATACTCTGCTCTAAATAAAACACAAATCATGTAGTGCACTAACTTATTAATTAATTTTACTTTGTTTGCTTTTCTTCAGTTGTGGAAGATATTAAGGTAGCAGGCTACCTTAACCTAGCTGCAGATTTTGCCCACAACTTCACAGATGGTCTTGCGATTGGTGCTTCATTTATGATGGGACAGAGCTTAGGCATCATCACAACAATCACGATTTTCCTGCATGAAATTCCACATGAGATTGGTGATTTTGCTATTTTGGTGCAGTCGGGTTGTACGAAGAAAAAGGTTTGTCTATGTTCTATAAAAAAAAAATTATATTTAAAATGGTCCTACACGTAGTATGGTACACATCATAAAAATATTGCTTGAAAACATAATGATTGGATTGGTAAGTTGGTTGTGGTAGTTTTATTGCTTAAAATATTACCAGTTTGTCAATTTTTGATTTTAAAAATATCTCATTTTCTGATGCCATAAGGATGTTCCTTAAACAGTACTGTTTGCTTATTTGAACTACTCGGTACTTGAAATTGATACCATCCTTAATCAGTATTTATTTTATTTTAGGCTATTTTTGCACTTTTTAGAAACTTCTCTTGCTTAATTGAAAAAGGGGGTCAGCTAGTTCATGAAATTAATGCCATATTAAACAGTATACATGAATTTGTTGCTTAATAAAGTTAATTGAGCTAGTAGAAATTGATACCATTCTTAATCAGCATTTATTTTATTTTAGGCTATTTTTGCGCTTTAGACACTTCTCTTGCTTAATTAGAAAGTGGCTCAGCTAGGTCATGAAATTGATGCCATCTTAATCAGTATACATTAATTGTCCATCTTTAAACAGTATACATGAATTGTGCTTTCAGGCTATAATGCTGCAGTTCAGCACAGCAATTGGTGCCATGTTGGGGACCATCTGCAGTCTTTTTGCCGAGGGTATTGGGGAAGCCGCCACAGCCTGGATCTTGCCGTTCACTGCGGGCGGGTTCATCTACATCGCTACCGTGTCAGTGATACCCGAGTTGCTAGAGGACACGAAACTGGGACAGTCCATTAAAGAGATCTGTGCTCTGCTTGTTGGTGTTTACATGATGGTTCTTATAGGTCAATATGAGTGAAGTTTAGGATGATTTTTTTATTTTTTTTTTGAAAGACTCAATGTTGTTGTACTTTTATTTTTTCTAAATATTAATGTATCTTTAGGAGGACATAGTTTAAATTTAGTGTATGGATATTGTACATGTTATTCATGATGTTGCCTGCAGTTTTAGCAATTATTGCAGATGTTCATTCATGATGTTGCCTGCAGTTTTAGCAATTATTGCAGATGTTCATTCATGATGTTGCCTGCAGTTTTAGCAGTTATTGCAGATGTTCATTCATGATATTGCCTGCAGTTTTAGCAATTATTGCAGATGTTCATTCATGATGTTGCCTGCAGTTTTAGCAATTATTGCAGATGTTCATTCATGCCCTTCATGCCGGTTATCAACATTTTGACCACAAATAACTTTATTTGAGGATTGTTAGAATGTTTTAATATCTTTTAAATACCATTCACACTAAGGAGACATTGTCGGTTTTCCTGATAAACAAACACATTAAATACTTAGTTGTCATTATCTTTCCTGAGAATGTAATGAGTATTTGATATAATATTTGTAACTAACCAGTATCACAAAACAGTGTGTGTATGTTTAAATGAAATGCATATTTCTTCTTCACAGTCACAGTCACATAAAAGTTCACAGTCACTTTTTAATTGTCTTTTTTGTTTAAAACAGTCATGTCATCGAGATTTTGTTATATAGCACATGATTGAATATGTTGTTTCGTTCAGTGCTTTTATGTAATATGTACAGTGAAATCTGTCCAAACCAAAAGGCTTCAGCACCGGGCCAATCATTTTGTTTTCACAGGGTTGATGTTTTTACCAAGTTTTTGTTAAACTTTCATTTTTTATGTGTTTATGTTATTTAATAAAGTTAAAGGATTGAAAGTACATTATACATTTCAATTTGGTACCAGAAAGTTAGTACCTTTTGAGATCATTAATGGATTTATAATACAGCCAATTGATTGAAAAACATGATGGTCGTGCAATGTGTTTTTCACAAGTTGGCATTTTCATAGCTCCGACTGGCTGATCACTAAATATCTCTGTTAATACTCCATGTCAGTGCCAACTGAGATAACTATAATCTTGTTTATACCTTTCAGGTGAAGTCCTTTCGAGTGAAACAGTATTTGTTTATTTTGGTTTTATGGTTTTCAATGATAATTTGATTGTCAGTTTTGTAATAAAACTTCATACTTGTGCCAGTAAGTAAATAGGTTTACACAGGGTTTGGTTTATCAAGGGTGTCTGATATATTATAGAAAAAGAAGTAACACGCATTTCACAGGATTCAGTTTGTTTTGATTTCACTTGTATATAATGTTTTTGCACACTGAAGAGCTTTTCATTACCATTTATTCTAGGCTGTTCAGCTTAAACAAATGTTCCATTTTTTTTTTTCATTTACAAAATGTTTGCGAGGTATACAGACATTTGTCTTTAAATCCCATTGTATAGTATGCATTGTGGTCTGATATTATGTAAAAAGAGCTTATATATGAAAATGTTTAATTTATTTTAATATTACGATGTATTAGACATATCACTTGTATTAACAACTTGTCCGTTGGCAATGAGCAGTGGTTTATTTGATGTTCATGATTTTGTGCTTACTAGTCCTAATACATAGAGAAGCAAGTAAATATTGATAAGTGACTATACATGTATATTGTTTGAATGTCTAATCTGCATCCAAGATGATCAATTATTCATTATCATATTATAATTTCACACAGAATGCGTGTGCTTTTGTTTAAGGGGTTGTGCATTGTATGATAATAAAAAAAATCTAAAAACTGATGTATGTTGGGCAATGAAGATTTAATGCGCCTAAAGAATCAAAATAATAAATGAACCTTTATTGTAAATGTGTTGACACGAGTCTTGCAAATTTGTGGAAAGTCACTGTAAACTGCCAGCATTAAATTTTTAAGAGCACTGTTGTTAAACTTGTATGGTTATGCTTGTATAGCAATGTTTTATTTTGATCTCTTAAAGAAGTGAACTGTTCCATAGTAGTGTTATATACCTGTTCAATATGCTCATGCAGAAATTATCATATTCTTTGTTAAATAAAATATGTAATGAAAATTCATTTGGTGGTGGTCTGTTTGTATGTGTGATTGAAATTAGCGCTTTAGAACATTGCATGTACGTTTGCATTTTCTGACAATTTCCAAGAATAAAAGGTATAAGTGTTTGTTTTTATAATACTTGCTACTGAATGAATAACGATAATTGTTCGTAGAATATGTCTAAATTTATCAAACATGCCTGCCCGTTTGCGTGTAGATTGCACCGATTGTTTCAGATCCGATGTTCCATTCTACATCAAGTGCAAACAAATAACAGGTTTTGGTTGGAGCAACTTGGTGAACAATGCCTTTTTTAGGCCGGTATTCCATGTCTCCGTTTTGCGACTGCGTTAGGCTGCTTTCACATCACATGCATCCGCTTGCGTCTGCGTCGTGCATCTTCATTTGCTAAAAAAGGACAGAATAAACGGATCTACGGATTATTCAACTGGTCTGTTCGCATGGACCCGCATGCTCGCTCCGTCGAAATCGTGTCCGCGTAAAATCGGAACATGTAGCGATTGTGCGCGGACACCATATTCAGCGAAGATAGCATCATAAGTGGTCACTTAAATAAATTCACAGTATGCAAAAAATTGGTAAGACATCGTCCAGTTTTATATGACCTAGGGAAAGATCTAGAATAAAAAAAAGGTACAGTGTGCTGCTAA
Organism: Congeria kusceri; assembly: GCA_027627225.1. Lineage (NCBI taxonomy): Eukaryota > Metazoa > Mollusca > Bivalvia > Myida > Dreissenidae > Congeria > Congeria kusceri. The sequence continues at coordinate 15,381,323 of CM051037.1, read as the reverse complement.
AAAGGAGCATGGTGGAAAGCCAGACCAGTTGGTTGACTTTTTCTAATGTTTTGCTTAATCCAGGGCTTTCATAATGTTGATGCTTTTGGATAAGGTTTCTTAGCATTGCCTATTCATTTGTCATTGCATATTTGCACAATATGTAGAATTTCGAAAGATATTCAACATTTCTGTGTTTACCAGCCCAGTCGGGCAGCAGGGGGGGGGGGGGGGGGCAACCAAAAAGGAGCAGGGTGCTGCGCCCTGCTATTTTGCTCTAGATCTTTCCCTATATGACCAAACAAAAAGATTACAAAGACAGTGAGTTGGTGAACAATGCTTGGCAGAGCATTCTTGATGCGCTTGATGTCGACTATTTGATAGGTATTATTTGGTTTGTCATAATGCCATGTTTGCTGAAATGTACATGCATGATTTTCAGAATTATCACATAGGCATACTTCATCTATGTAAATATTTTTTTCATATACATTCGGTCAATTCAAATAAAGAGCGTAAACGCAAACGGACTCATCTAAATGGGTTTCCGTTTGCGTCGCGCGGACACGATATGCACACGCACAGAACGCAGACGCAAGCGGATGCATGTGAAACCAGCCTTAGTACGCTTGACAGACGGAAACACGGAACACTGAGCGAAAGTTAATAGGGCTCATATACGACTGCGCTATCTGTCATTTTGACGTCGCTAAAACGTTTAGCGTAGCGAATGGTAAATACGAGAACGAACTGATCGAAACAATGGAGAAAAGTTCTCTATTATAAGAAACTACTCGCAAAGACTAGAGTGGCACTTAAAATGCCTGTTAACTTGGAAGAAACCTGCAATTACAATGACATAGTGAGTATAGTTTCCCTAACATGTAGTTACATTTATGGTTTATAGGCTCAAAATTAGGGTACGTCGTTAACGAGTCATCTATATTGTCCAAATGTTGCTGAGGCAAGTATGTTTCGATGTAAAGTACTTCCATGTAGGGATATCGTATATACACCAAAGCCTTCAGTTTACGATACATGTATATTGAAATAAACATTAAGTTCGCATTCATTCAACAATAAATAGGAACAGCAGACGTTTTTTTGATTGCTAAAAAAATAAACATTGAAAAAGATTATATGTCCACATAAGCAATATATTAAATATATAGGTACAACAGATAATTAGATATACACATAGAACAAGCGATAACAAAATGCGTCGATGAACATGACGATTGCAAAGTGACATACTGTACGCCGGAGGGATGTTAAATTAGCATGTGAATCAAAAAGATAAAGTTAACTGTAGACGTGGTGAATAATCAATCATACAAGATGAGTGTGACGATAGATACAAATATGTACGATTCATTGCACGCTTTGATACAATTACGAGTTTGTTTATTTTAAGGGACTTGTTCACGGATTTTCGCATTTTTAAGTATGCCATTAAATTTCTTAATTTGACAGATTTAAGCATCGGAACTAAAGAACTCAAGTAAAAAAAAAAGACAATATTTAGAGAGAAAAAAATGTAATGGTCCCACAGGGGTTCAAAACCGGGACCTCCGGATTAAAACGACTCGCCTTACCCACTCGGCCATTTCGACTTGTGTATATCATCTTGCATTATTTACTTTATGTAAGTGTTCCACGTTTTGTCAACAATTTCAACGAAAACAACTCCAAAAACTCCAAATTGTTTTATCGTTTAGCGTTACAAACGCTTTATAATCAGTTTCAACTGACGATTACTCATGAACGAAACGTTTGTTACAGTATATTTCTAGGTCCGTAGTGTTATTTTGCTCCCTTTTAATACACTGTTCTTTTTTATTTTGGAATCGGACACAAAACATCGAAAAATTGTCTATTCGTCAATCTGTGAACAGGTCCCTTTAATTAAAGTAAATGTTCGTGAATACGTTATTAGGAGACCATTTCGACTACTACCATATGCTACTACCATAAAGACACCATTATGCACCTATCAATATTTCCCCCCGGGGGGGGGGGGGAGCGGCGAGCATATAAGGGACTTTAGACTGAAAGCAATTCCCGACAGGCAGGAATTTGACACGCCGAATGTTTCCGGGTCCCGGGAAATAGACGTTGTACCGATTTTAGATTCCGGTAATATTGGCCCCCCCCCCCCGGGCCATTTGATACACCAATTAAGCATCCCCCACGGAGGGGATTCAGACAAAAATGCTTGGCTCTAGGTTTGGGAATTAGACCCCCAAAAATACAATTAGTCAAATTCCCCTGGGTTAGCCCGCCGCTCCCCCCCCCCCCCGGGGGAAAATATTGATAGGTGCATTAATAGGCCTATTACTAAGTATATGACACTTATAACTATTAATTCGGCCTGTGTTAGTTCATGATTGATTCATGAACATGTACAGTTGTACTCATAAATACATACAAAGTGTCACAAATATAAACTCATTAATAGTATTTCCATTTCGAGCTGTGATAATATCATACAAATGTCGAAAAATACCATAGCTACAAGATGGATGCGCTACTGTAACGTCTACCGTGGAAGTTTTTAATTGTATTGTGTGCGTTAATTTACCATGTAATTTAATGGTTCATATACACGTGGGCCTATCTACCATTTTAAATATGGCGCCATGTTTAAATGCCGTCTGTCGCATACAATCTTAGCAACAGACGCTGCTTTGTCCTGAAGTAAATGTAATACATTGAAACAATGGAACTAACCATTCGCAAACTAGATCTTCAATGTCCTATCTTAAATAGTATCTTGATTACAGGTATTAGCCAAGATCATATAATGCCTGGGACAGAACAATTTCACTGGAAATACATGTCTACGGCGTGTCAAACATGACCTTTTGCCTCAGTAGGCCCGAAAAACCTGACGTATCTCGCAGTTTGTTTAGCAGCAACCGCATTCAGTTGAGATTGGTTCGGGGTTTATTCGTTAATCTTTTAAATTAAGACTTGGTTTGATATTGAAATCCACTAGATCCTGTGCTCATCTCGTTTTTACCTCGTTGCTCATTTTATTTAAGCAGCTGATTTCAGGTTTAGTTTGTTCCGGTTTCTTTGGAACATATTTTAAGTTGAGACTGAGAATGGGGTCTATACTAGATACAATGCCTATCTCCAAGAATTTCTAGAGGCCGCGGGCACTTTCAGTTGTGACTGGTTCGGTGTTCGAGCCTTGGGCTTAGGCGTGCCAGGTTTCACAATGGGGCGACCAAACGAAAAATGCGAGTGATTCACGCTGAACTCTTCCGGTAAGACTTCGGTTATTGGCGCGACGTAGTTTCTTGGGGGAACGTCCGGTACTTCAGGTGAGGGCGTGGCAATCTCTTGAAGTGGCGGATGGGAGGCGAAAGACGGTTGTTGAAATGGCATCATGTGATCAAAAGTTGACTGCCCCACGCTGAATTCGTCTGGCAGATTATATATAGGAGGTCCCTTGTCTAAAATGAACATAAATTGTATTGTAGTGTTTATAAAAAAGGTTATTTTTTCACAACATGAATGTTGGTAAGCCAACTAACGAATGTTTGACTTCATAATTCCTGCGTTATACACTTCATATTTTGTTCGCGCCTGCAACGTATCAAGGACATGGAGTTGCTAACAATTTTTTTAGATTCAAACTGACAAATGCTTTATATATTCAAGGTTTTATTACTATATTTATAAATAAGTGTATGGTTTTGATATTAAATACGTTATGTCAATTATTATATCAATCGTGAATATGCCAAGTTTAATTACATATACAAATATATTTACAATTTACATGTGTAATTATTACGAAGCACTAATAAAACAGGGCCAATATTTACCAAACCATTCTCCGACTTAAGAATAAGGAACAGACTTAGACTCAAGAAAAAAAGTACTGTTGCGTTCAAATATGCTGGATATCAATGCGGTTAACGTCATTAGCAAATTGTTCTAAATACAGAATGTTGTAATTAGAGTTGGATAATACCAAGTAAGATTTAAATTAACAGCGTTTTTAGAACAACACAGCTTAGAACTTTTTCTTTATTATTACGTCTTAAGTCTAAAAATAGCTTGGTAAATTCGGGCCCAGGCCCCACGACTACGAAAGTTCTCAATTTCAAACTTAGTCTCAGCTAAAATATTATATGTACTACTTACCAAAGAATGCTTGGTACATTTGAGCTTTGGTTTCCATCGGTTCAATATTTAAGATTAAGACTAAGATTAAGCTTAAGAATGTTTATAATTGTGGGGTCTTAGCTCATGCAGCTAGCTGCCTACCTTTACCGATGTTATCAGACGACAGTATCACCGTGTCCGCTCGTAAGGTCCGCCTGGGGATGTCCCTGCGCGCCCGTCTCCTTGACGACAGCTCCGTGTCATCCACACTGTCCACCCTGTTCTGAGAGGCCTTACGGACCTGCTTTGCGCTTCCGAGCGTTGGTCTGTTGCTAGTTTCATCCATACTAGGACTAGGAACGATGGTCGTTTTTGATCTTTCGACCTTTGGTCCCGGAACAGATCTTGATCTGTTAAAGAAAGACGATGACGTTTTCGTTGTCTTCGGTCGCTCCAACTTCTGTCCTCCGTTAGTCGGCCGCTCCATTGTGGATCCAATATTTGTCAGCGATCGGTCAAACTTCGGGCCTTCATTTTGCAAATTATGTTCAGATGTACGAGGGCTACCATTTTGCATTATCACTTCAGACATACCGTTTTTCTTCGCCGTCTCCGTCTTAGGGCCTCCATTTTGCATTACGATATCCATGATTTGGTCGCCCTTTGACATTACGCTATCCAGCCTATGGCCGCCATTTTGCATTACGTTATCCATCTTTGGGCCACCATTTTGCATTACTGTATCAGACTTATGGCCACTGTTCTTTACTGTCTTCGTACCGCCATTTGCAGTCGACCTTTCAAAATAATTTGGTACCGCATTTGGCAGTAGAGTTTCTGCTTTGCTTCTTGCATTAGATTTAGATCTGGTTAACTTAGGAACAGCCTGTGTTTGTGTCATATCCGGCCTAGTACGTTCCATCGACCTTGGCCTTTGAAGTGAATGCGCGGTCTGGAGCGGAGTCTTTGCCGTAACCGTAGCAGTCTCAATATTCGTAGTTTGCAGTGTAGACTTCGGAACTTGGACAGGTCGTTCTGAATTTGTGCCAATATCAGTCCCGGAACGTTTCAGCTTCAGATCTAGCGAAGACCGTTCTTTGTCCAACTTCTTGTTTACCATTTTCATTGACGTTGTTGGACGGGCGTAACTCGGGACGGCCGCCGAGAGTTTCGGGCGTCGGGAGGCGTGGTTCTCGACGTCCTTGATGTTGATGGCCTTAAGGTGCTTCAGCGTCCGCGCTACGCCGCTCTTTCCGAATATGGACGGCGTGCCGCGAATCAGCGTGGTCGTGGAGCCCATGCTGCTTTTCATGTCGTCCACTGCAATCAACACGTACATGTATTACAAGCAGGAGTGTAGCTCCCTCTACGCACAATACGCACATGCGCAATACTAAACATGCGCAATACTAAACATGTGGCGCATACAAATAAAAAGTACATGTATTTGTATAAGCAGTGATGCAGATTAAATTGTTTTTGACTCTGTCGATCCATGGATATTACACGAAGAAAATTATTTCTATACTAGAAAAAAAGAATTACTTCTAACCCAAGAAAGGTGCCTCAAAATGCTCCAGAATGCTTCATTTCCTTCCTTATTATATTTTTATTCCCTGGGGAGACCGCGGCTACCCCACGAACAGAAGGGGCGCACCCTCAAACACCCCACTTAATGGATGTTCTCGTGTGCATATAGATTTTACAACCAAGCTACGCCTCTGATGAGCTCTCGATTTTTTTGGGATTTTGCAATATGTATTTTTATAACTGCCAACTTATAATTGTTAAATGCAAAATATCTTAAAATGTATAGAACAATAGAAAAATAGCCAATGCAATCAGTTAAGGAAACCGTGAAAATGTGAATAATTTAGTACAAGGCGACTCCCTCAATACCTTCAATGTGTCAACGTTATAAAGCTGTATATAAAATAGCTTTCTGAGCTATGCATTCCGGGCTGTTAATTGTCGTACCTAATACATCTTTCCCACTAACCACGCTCTTTCGTCTTGGTGACTCCTTTGACTCGTGGATATCTGAAGCAAACAAACAATACATCGCCTTACCTGTAAACAATGGTAAATATTTGCGAACTAAATATTACTATATTCAGACATGTTCAGTGCTACATTCAAAGTTCCAACAGGTTTTAGCCGACCGCCCATTTTCTCTATCTCCTACATTCTGTCTCTGACTCCCTCCCACTCTTTCAATATCTATCATTGATATTTCCCAATACTTATATTGTCTATTTCCCGCCTTGTATTTCATTTTATATAAACACGTTTATGTTGTACTTTTTCCCTAAATTTACGATGTTTAATAGTGTTTATTGTTCTTATATTTATATATACGTTTACTGCAAAGTCATGACATGTGTGCAATTTCATCATATTGGGAGAGGGTTTCAATAGGGACCGCCTTTCAGCCCAATCCCATGTCTACTTTGTAATTGTATGTTAGGCGTGAAAAAAAGGTTCTTTGTTTCCGCTTACCTGCCCCCCCCCCCCCTCCTAATTTTTTCCGCCGACCCTAAAAGTTTGTTTGCCTATCGATCATTAACTGTTTCTGACTTTTGGTTAAAAGAGCAGTTTCCGCATATATGCGGCTTTTCGGTAAATCATATTTTAAACAGTAAATTTTAAATATGAATTGACCTTATTTATAGCTAAGGTACGGTTTCTTTGATGTAAGCGGAAACCAACAATATTTTTTTGGCCTTATGTTATTATGTTTTAACAAATATAAGCAATTTGCGACATTTGTATCGAGTTTTAATTATTTTCCATTGTGTTATGCATGTTGCGGTGTGGTACATTGCGTTTCGTATGTAGATGATTAGAACTTGCCTTAAATAAAGGACATTGAATTTGTAAATACAGTTGTTGTTTTTATATCTGCTGATGAAACTTGGATGTCAGTTTTACAATTAAAATAATAATTTAACATTTTAGTAGACATTGGAGTGTGTGTGTACGATTTTACAACAGACGTAGTGTTTCCTGTGTCATTTTTATGTTTTCCTAAGTGATTTCCTAAGTTATACCGTCACTTTCATCTACTTGGTTTGTTAATGATTGGTATGAACAATCATATATACACTGTGTATACATGCTGTCTAAACATTCAAACGGTAACTATATGGCCATATATTGTTTGTAGTTTCTCGGACACTTGTGGAAAATACATCTTTTGGCAATAAACATGACAATATCAATAATCATACAATGCAACGTTTGTTATATAAAGTGCAAATTCAATATAAACGTTGAATTATGAATCTATCAATATTTCCTCGGGGGGGGGGGGGAGGGGGGGAGCGGCGGGCATATACGGGACTTTAGACTGAAAGCAATGCCCGACAGGCGGGAATTTGACACGCCGAATGATTCCGGATCCCGGGAAATAGACTTTGTTCGGATTTTAGATCACGGTAATATTGGTCCCCAGGACAGTTGATACACCAGTTAAGCATCCCCATTGAGGGGTTTAAACAAAAATGCTTGGCTCTAGGGTGGGGAATTAGATCCACAAAAATACAATTCCCCTGGGATTGCCCGCCGTTCCCGCCTGGGGGAAAATATTGATATGTGCATTAATATACACAATGTAATTATGTTTCACCGTGTTGTTACAATAAACAGTCAGTTGGAAACCCTCTTTTAATCAGATAAGGAATACGGCCTCAGTTGAAATAAATACACAATTTTTAGACTGTTGGCGGAAGCATACGGTCTTTAGAGAGGGTAATTTCCAAAACAGTATCGCGGACAACTACTTCTTTTCTTTGCAGGCTACGAGTCAGTATATCGAAACCTGAAAAGGTCCTTCTTCAAAACAGCAACATTTCACGAATGTTTTCTTACCTTTTAAATATTTAAGATAATGTATGTGATGTGTATTATAATGTGTATATTATGTGATTTATTATAATTACATTTTTTTTTAAAGTAAACTTATAAAAAATGTTACGTCAAATTAGTGGCACCCCTATTTTCGATATTTACTTGAATGTAACCGAAATATTCACCATAGTGTCCTGGAATAAGACCACTAAATAAATGCTCTTCAGCGTTTTTTTTACTCGTTGCGTTGTGAAACGTTACCGATTATATTTTGCTCACATTGCCGATTGTTATTCTGAATATTTTGACAGCAAATTACTGCAATGTATTAATTTTAAACTGTTATGGAAAATAGAGAGGACGCATCGTATGACCTACTTTTGACTCAGTAGGCTACGAATCACTAACAATCGATGGTCCTGACTAACACGTTTTATCGGTTATTCGATCTGTATGAAAAAATACACGTGACATTTAAAATGAGTCAAAACAACATGACGTTTCGCAGTTAACTTTCAATTGTTGACAGTAACTTAAGCCACCAACATCATAGAAATGCAGTGTACGTAGTTCTTGTACACGTTGAGTTGTACGGTGTCCTGTTACCTCCATCGTAGTTTCGCGACTTCGACCTGTGCTGACGAAAGGGCGCCGACGCGCCGACACGATACGCAGACGCGCCGACACGATACACCGAAGCGCCGAGACGATTCGCCGACGCGCCGACACGATGCGCCGAAGCGCCAACGAGCCGTCACGATGCGCCGACACGATGCGCCGAAGCGATACAAACGTCGTATTTTCGTATCCTCTCTTAATTTTTGTAGCCACACATGAAAACAAAAACACACGAGATTGCGTAGACTAATTTCAGTCCCTGAAAACAAACTCCTGAAACTGTGTATGAAATGCAAAGGTCGACAAATCCTGTTTCTTGTTTTATCTTACCAAGTTACATTTCCTTGGGACAGTTACTGTCTTGAGAAAGATCAAAATGGCAAGCATGTTATACAAGAAGCAAAGTAACATTATATATGAACAATACATGTCTTTAAAAAAGACAATCGGCGTTGAAATTAATATTGAGATGTCATTTAAAGATTACCTAAACAGACGGCCAAGATGATCGGTTACGTGACTCTCAGATCCCAGATTTTTGGTCCCCACCAATATTAGGGGACTTATTGGACCCCAGATTTTTCGGACACTATAAGAAAACTTCTCGGACCCAAAAGTTAATTTGAGATAAATTTATAAATTTAAAAATTAAATAGAATTATAATTAAAGTCTATGCCGTGAATAAACCAATCATACAACTCCATGTTTCCACCAGTTATATATGAATAGCCAAAAGAATTTAGGTTAACATAATTGTTATCTGAATCTGTCAAGGCAATTTAACAAATTAACAATGTAAGAAAATAATTTTGGGAAAATTATTATGTATCAGACGAGTCTATATAGTTATTTATAGTACCGGTAATATACCATTCATGTTAGTTATCTAATATAATAACGATTTGAAGTCAAATAAGCATGTAACCTGTGTATCCCAATAAAAAGCAATAGTCAGGGAACATTCAGCGATTTTTGAAATGTTAAGACTTTATTTTTTGATAATGCAAACATAAAAATTCATTAGGCTATGACGATTTTAAATGATATCAGTAGAAATATGACATATCAAGGGTTCCTGTGTATAATTAGTATTGCAAATTGTGTATTCATGCTACGCGAATAACAATTCGACACATTCCGAATCTTCTTTCATAACATTTTATCTATAGAAAATGTGGCATCTTTTTACAGATAAAATAACATCTACGGTGGAAGTTGATAGAAAGATGCAATTATAAATAATCGTTAATAAATCGTAACCACAATTTTAAATCAAGTTTATAATATAAATTCCACATTTATTGAAATTGTTAGGTTTATGATTCTCTGAACGCTATCATTTATGCATGTACGAATATATTAACACAGTTATACAGCCGTTGCTAGCTACGCGCGCTATTTTTAGAATGCCAATACTTTTTGTGGAATACGATGAACTCGCTAGAATCAATGGCTACACGGAACGGCAACTCTGTGAGTGAGATTTATGCATGGGAACATTGCACAATTGCTATTTATAGAGCGTTTTCGCTTATATAAATGTAGGCTAAACAAAATACGTATTTCGTTACGTGAATGAATATATCATTCTGTTTGTGGCTTACAATGAGAAAATACGTTCATAATTAGCCTCAGTTCTAGAGTATACTCGAGGATATCTTTTATAACTTCATGTTAACCGATTATGTAAACAATTATGCAAATTTTTATTCCCCAATAGTATGCAACAGTTATTGGTATACGTTAAACCATTGTTTGAAGTTTGCATTCCCTAGAATTAGAAAATTTGCCTACTTCTATTGGCATTCAATTTTCCCGCTGCATAATTATCGCAAGAAAATCTGGATCAAAAGTGATCTTAGACAGCTACGCCGAAAAAATCGATATTTGACAGAAACGACTGCATCAGTCTAGAGATTGCAACGTTTACCGGTATATTGTAAACGTTAACGATACGCCGACGCGCCGAGACGATACGCCGACGCGCCGACACGATGCGCCGAAGCGCCGAGACGATGCGCCGAAGCGCCGACACGATGCGCCGAAGCGATATGAACGTCGTATCTTCGTATCTTCGCCCAATTTTACAGCCACATAAAAAAAACCACACGAGATTGCGACTTTTATATCGCTTCGGCGCATCGTCTCGGCGCCTTGGCCTATCGTGTCGGCGCGTCGGTGTATCGTGTGGGCGTATCGTGTCGGCGCGTCGGCGACCTCTAATTAATACAGATCGAAGTCGCGAAACTACGATGGGGTAACAGGACACCGTAGAATTGGCATTGAACCAATGTATGTATTGTGTCAAACATTTCAATCGATATTATGACGTCTATGCTGTTCTGAAACACTAACTTGTCATAATTATGTATTACACAGTCTAACATTTTCTATAGACAAATAACAAAATTATTGTTGTTAAACTACCCAGTAAACAACGCTTAAAGAACTCAAATCATGTTAGAATCGAAATAATTTTCGCATTATCGTTGTTTAGCGACCAATAAACAACTCTTTGTCGTTCTGATGCGTGGCTATTAAACCACTCGGGCAAACGCCCTTGTGGTTTAATTCCTATGAATCAGAACTCCAAAATCGTTGGCCGATAAACAATGATAAATCAGGCGAAAATTAAATAAATAAAAATCGAAAAGTCATAACAAATTCAATTTTAAAAGAAGTCAAGAAAAAATTATCCACGTTTCCCCAGGCTTAAACTGGGGTGGTTTCTTGCGACCGTCTAACACAATATCAACTACACCACAGAGGGCGATATTAGTGTTATGTGTATTTTCACACCTAAACGTGTTATGTATATTACCGGAAGCGTACACAAACGTTTTACTGGATTAAAACCTGCACAAAGATATACTGAATGTGTATATAAATGGCCAAATGTTTTCTGAATTCAGCTAATAGTAGCTAGGTCTGCATTGATCAATGTGGATATTTCCTACTCTGTCCGGTGTCCCGGGTTGCCCGGGCTCTAAGAGCCCACCATCATCGGATACTGGTTGTGGTAGCCCGATGGCTCTATTATCTTCATTTAACTTCTGTATACATTCATTCTAACACTGTCCTACACCTCTATTTATATCCTAACATAATTTGTCTAATCTTCGTTTAATCTTACTAAAATTATCATACTCATGTTTATTTCTCATTATTCCTTATCGTTTTCTCTCCTTTGTTTTTTTCTGAGCTTTAACGAACAAATACTTATTTCTCATGTTGTTTCACTAGCTATGCCTGTCTCACCACATCTTCCTTTCCCGTCTTGCTCGCCATCCTCCGTCCCTTACTTTCCCTTGTTTACGTGTCGCTTATTTCTCGCTCACTCTTTTTCCTATTCTTTTCACGATTCCTTCTATCCCACTTTTCCTTCTTACTATCTTCTTTCTCTTCTTTCATTATAACACTTTGCGTGTCTTCTTCCACCTTACTCGCTCTATCATCGCTCAAACTTCATTCACACTTTTCCTTCCTGTCTCTCACTCTTCTCTTTCTCTTCTCATTCTTCTTTCTCTTCTTATTCTCTCGTCTTGTTTTCTCCCGCTCCGTAAGTTACTTTACCAACTGTGCTTATTTTCGTTAACGCTATGACATGACGCAAATTAACACGAAATGTACTAGTATTTACGTTACTACCGTAAAAACGAAATACTACGAAAAACGCAATACTACGAATAAATCGGTTTCTCTCGTTAAACTCGTAAAACGCAATACTACGAAAAACGCGATACTAAGAATAAATCAGTTTCTCTCGTGACTATTCGTAATATCAAGTTCGACTGTATTTTAAGATTGTTGATGGAAGCCAACGATCTTTAGAGAGAGCGCGCATCGTATGACCTACTTTTGACTCTGAAGGCTAGAAAGCACTAACAATCGATGCTTCTACTTCTAACTTCTACGCTTTATCGGTTATTCTTGCCCGATGTAGATTGCCTTGTTTACTAGTATGCATATATATAATTCCGTTTACGTTAGATAGTTTGCTCGAAAACATATGTGTTTATAACTTACAAATTCATTTTATTAAGGTGTCGTATATACTATTGAATAAGAAACGACGTTTGAAGCCAAGTTTAAGGTTGCAAAATATTTCACAAGCTGGTATTTACAGTGGCCTGGATCTCCATCTAAAACTAGGTCAACTACCACCTCATACCGAAAACAACGACATTTAAATTAAAGAATTAATTCAATTCCAAAAAATGTACTCTAATTCGATTGTTTTTAGTTCCTTTTCTAGCCAACAGTCATTATATGGTGTCAGCGTTTTGATTATCATTTGTTGGAGTTTATTATTTTTACAGGTATATTGGTTGTGTTCCATTTCTTCCTTTAATTTGTTTTCATAACATCCCTCGATGGTACAGAAAAAACACACACTAAAAAATCATGAAACTCTGTCCCACCATTCCATGGTTTCTTTCAATGGTCAACTTTTGTATTTTCAAAAAATCCGGTCGGCGAATCTGAAAAATTAAAAATCAACAAACTCTGGCCTACCATTCAAGCGTTTCTTCCAATGGTCGACGTCACCGTAACCCTTTTCCATGCTGTCAGGGACGTTCAAACGTTGGGAGACCTCGCCTAGAGGGTGGTTACCTAGAAGAGATGGCTGCATAAAGAATCGCCGGACAAATAATACGAGCAAACTTTTTTTACGTATGAAAACTAAAATAACTGTCAATGCGCTAAATAACTAATAACACATTTTTGAACTGAACAAAGATTTACCAGATTTCAGAGGACTCTTCAATCTTGCCAACCGCTTCGCGCGCGCCTTCAAAAACGAGTGGAGACAAAAGGCAACGATAGCGATGATGACCAATCCTCCGACACACGCGAGCAGTATGTATAGCCACGTAAAAGACTTGATGGTTTCTGGCTTGGCTGTCGTAGTTGTCGTAGATGAAGTTGGTGCCGCTGTCGTGGTCGTAGGCGTCGTGGTCGTAGTTGTCGGCGTGGTCGTGGTTGTAGAGGTGGTTGTAGTGGTTGTGGTTGTTGGAGTAGTCGTAGTGGTTGTCGGTGTAGTTGTTGTAGTTGTTGGAGTTGTAGTTGTCGGAGTTGTTGTTGGAGTAGTTGTTGTAGTTGTTGGTGTAGTTGTTGTGGTTGTAGATGTGGTTGTGGTTGTGGTAGGAGTTGTCGTTGTGGTGGTGGGAGTTGTAGTAGTTGTTGTCGGAGTAGTTGTGGTAGTTGTTGGAGTAGTTGTGGTAGTGGTTGGTGTAGTTGTAGTTGTCGTGGTGGTCGTGGTTGTGGGCGTAGTAGTAGTTGTTGTTGTAGTTGTAGTTGTTGTAGTAGTTGTGGTAGGTACACCTGCAGACAAAGCAATGCTATATGTCTTCCCTCCAATACACATTTGTAAATTAAATACATTTCTTTTAACAATAGTCCTGTACAATTATACCTTATGGGTACAAAACAGTAAGAAATGGCTACATTACTCTGGCGATTATTAATGATTTCGCTCAAAAAGTGTTTTATATAGGGATGTCAACGAATATCAGAATTGGTATCCGGATATTCGTATGTAATATCCGGATACTATCCGGATAACCGTATAGATCGGCATTGGCAAACGGGAAGTTTAACGGGAAAGTGACCTGAATAAAATTTTGCTCAATATATTTAATGCTTGAATTAGTAATTAATTATAATATGTGTACCTATAGTCTAATTCCGTACTGCAAAGATTGCATTTTGCAGAAGTTTTGTCCGCCGAACGCTTGAAATGTTTCCACCCGTCAAATGGAACCTTACTTTTCGATGATTCATATAAAACGTTTATATGAATCACCGAAAAAGTGTTTTATATAGGGATGTCAACGAATACATCAATACATGTTAATACTATGTACAGATGTTTTAAACACGGTGTTCCATGGGCGAATTAAGAAATAATTTTCGATTTAAAGTCGTTTATCGGCTAAAAAAACAACGATTTAGAGTTACCGAAGCAGAACGATAATTTAAATCGGCGGTTATTTGCCGATAAACAACGAGAATGCGAAAATTATCTCGATTCTAACATGACCCGACAACGTTTTCTGCAATTATAATAATTCGAACTTTATTTTACAGTTTCGGAATTATTATTCCGGGTTGTATATTGGTAGTTTGACAACGGAGAATTTCGTGTTTGTTTTTGTCTATAGAAAACTCTGCGCGTGTCATGTTAGAGTCAATAATATTTAATGGAGGCGCAGAAAAACCAACGGAAATTAAAAAGAGCTGACACGCCAACGTGCAAAGAAAGAAACTGTCTCCACCAACAGATCTGTCCTGTCAATATGTAAGTCCACGTTAACTTGTTAAATTGCCCTTTAGCTTGTCCCTTGAGTAGCAAGTTAACGTGGAATGGACCATAAATCCATGTTATCATGATAGGTTGTAACTACAATTAACCTTTGTAACTAATAAATAAATGCAGACATAATGTCTACTGCAATAAGGCGCAAAAAAGTTGTTGGTATTCGCATACACGCCCTCCCCCCTATTTTTTTCCGCCGACCCGAAAAGTTTTTTTGCCTATCGAGATCATTAACTATTTTTGACTTTCGGTAAGAAATAGCATTTTTCATTAATTTAATATGCTTCTGGTCAGAAATGTCGTTTTTTTATGACCTTATTTATAGTTAAGGTACAGTTTCTTAGATGGGAGGCGTTTAAACATTTCGCAAGCAGTCCAACACACCTAAACTGTGCGGTGAATATGTCGCGAAAAAAAAAAAGTTACGGAAAAAAAGTTATTTGTTACCTCCCCCACCCCTAGATTGTTTTGGAGATGCAAGCGGAAACCAACAAAAAATGTTTGGCCTAACGAGAAATGTACATGTGTACGAAAAGCCGCTCCGTCGCCACCCACCCACGTGCAGTGCAGTGTTGCCCGATAAGTCTGCTACTCATTGCCATCCACGTGCTGTGCAATGTTGCACGATGTGTCTGCTACTCATTGCCACCCACGTGCAGTGCAGTGTTGCCCGATGTATCTGCTACTCATTGCCACCCGCGTGCTGTGCAGTGTTGCACGATGTATCTGCTACTCATTGCTACCCACATGCAGTGCAGTGTTGCCCGATGTATCTGCTACTCATTGCCACCCGCGTGCAGTGCAGTGTTGCACGATGTATCTGCTACTCATTGCCACCCGCGTGCAGTGCAGTGTTGCACGATGTGTCTGCTACTCATTGCCACCCGCGTGCAGTGCAGTGTTGCACGATGTATCTGCTACTCATTGCCACCCGCGTGCTGTGCAGTGTTGCACGATGTATCTGCTACTCATTGCCACCCACGTGCAGTGCAGTGTTGCACGATGTATCTGCTACTCATTGCTACCCACGTGCAGTGCAGTGTTGCCCGATGGGTCTGCTACTCATTGCCACGCACGTGCAATGGAGTGTTGCCCGATGGGTCTGCTACTCATTGCCACCCACGCACAGTGCAGTGTTGCCCGATGGATCTGCTACTAATTGAATATTTAGTGCGACGTGCAAGTACGACCTGGAAGTCTTACAGGAAACTGAAATGAACAATGTAAGAAATATGTAACGCACACATATACAGAAAGGTACTAAAATACATAGCAAGAAACGAGTTGCCAGTAATAAGGGGTGGAAAACAAAAGCTGTCAGAGGACAGCGAACTTGACTATTCGAAGTATTTTAATTGGTACATATTTTGGGATGTGGAAGGGGCATACATTTGTTGGCATACATCTGTCAAAATACAAAACAGATTTATCGGCACCACCTTATGCTGGAGTTGATTTCAAATATGTATTGCAAGTTTCAAGAGAATACCTTATATAGTTTAGAAAATTATAAGATTTTTGAACAAAAACTTTACACTGAAAATCGATATCTAAAAAGGGTGCTCAACTCTGTCAAATTACAAAACAGGGTTATGTGGATTAAAGCACTCGATGCTATAGTTGATGACAAAGGTATACTCCAAGTTTCAAGTGAATAACTTATCAAGTTTTGAAGTTATAAATCTTGAATACAAACTTAAATTTGAAAATCTATGTAAAAGGGACATAACTATGCCAAAATACAAACAGAGATATGGGGAATGTTGCACATGAGGCTGGAGTTGATGGCAAAGGTATATTCCAAGTTTGAAATAAATAACTTATGAAATTTTGAAGTGACAAGTCATCTGAATAAAAACTTTTACCAGAAAATCTATGTGAAAAGTGGGCATAACTCTGTCAAAATATAAAACTAAGGTATGTGGAATGTTTCACTTGATGCTGAGTTGATGACTTAGGTATATTTCAAGTATCAAGTGAATACCTGTTGTAGTTTTGAAGTTATAAGACTTTTGAATGTTAACTTTAACAACAAAATCTATGTGAAAAAGAAGCATAACTCAAAACATAAAACACAAAGAGTTATGATGAATGCTGCACTTGATGTTTGAGTTGATCACAAAGGTACTTTCCGAAATTCAAGTGAATAACTTATCCAGTTTTCAAGTTATAAGACTTATGAATATTAACTTTAACCAAAAAATCTATGTGAAAGAGGGGAATAACAATGTCAAAATACAAAACAGAGTTATGAGGAATGTTGCACCTATTGTTTGAATTAATGACAAAGGTATATTCCAAGTTTCAAGTGACGAATTTATGTATTTTGAAATAACAAGACTTTTTAATATTAATATAAACTTTAGCCAAGACAGACGCGGACGCCGGGGCGAGTAGGAAAGCTCACCTATTCTTCGAATAGTCGAGCTAAAAATGTTGTGTGCAGCTTTTCAGATATGGTTAATAATTTTCATTTTTTTTTTAAATTATCAAAATAAACTAAAATATAAAATACATGAGGACAAATTGTTTTCTCTTAGTGCTACTGGCTTCATCTGCGAAGGTCAAATTAACGAATTGACGATATTTGATGGACAAGTTCGTCTGGCAATCGGGAACTCAATCTGTGTTTTTAATTCAAACAACTTTGTTGCGTATAAACGGTCTTTCTCGGAAACTGATCCGGTTACGTGTCGTTATTTTTATTTGATATCCCTATAAGACGTTAAGTTGTTGGTTTCCGCTTACCCGCCGTCCCCATTTTTTTTCTCCTACCCTAAAGGTTATTGTTTTGCCTATCGATCATTAACTTTATCTGACTTTCGGTAAAAAGAGCAATTTTCGCCAATATGCTTCTTTTTGGTATTAGCGAACATTTCGAATGAGTCTACGTGAGACAGGCGCTCTTGATAATGACATACCGTAAGGTACAGTTTCTTTTATCGGAGGCGTTTAAACATTTTACATGCAGACCAGTATACCTGAACTATGTGGTGAATAAAGAAAAAAAAAATTACCTCCCACCCCAAATTTTAAGAGACGTAATCGGCAACCAACTTTTTTTGGCCTAACAGTTCATAAGCCACTCCTTAATTTCTGACACTAAACTTAAAACCAGGCCGGTGAAGTCCAAGACATTATATTCTTACAATATTCGTTAAGCTCCATAGTCGCCCCGCTTGTAGGCGGACGGACGTCGGGTGACTGGTTGGCCGTGCACTCCCCGGGGTTCATACTCAGCTGGGTGGAGCCCCGGGATTCCTGGACCGCCTGTCGTACATAATATACTAATAATTGTAAAACAAGAAACTGGACATTTGTTCAATTCGTATTTTCTATATGTTGTTAGATATAAATATGAATTAATTTGGTATCGATTTTTAGGTTATACATTCAACTAATCAATAATTTAATGCCCCCCCCCCCCCCCAAACAATGATCAATCATGAGAACGTTAACGTCATCAAAACTTAACATTAGTGAGCTTAAAAGTTGCAAAGACGACCACGATACTTAAGTCTGATGTTTTCAAAGATTAAATACAACAAACCAGCCTAACTTGCCTCTACCCGTTGCCTAGTAACGTGTGTGACCACCTCTTTGACGTCTTAGAGTCAAATATAATTACCACTTTAATGTTTTAGTGTATAAATCAAAATCATACAACGATATACCTAGATATAGTTAACTAATTTGTAATACTAGTAGTAACTAGATGTGTCACAGACACGGATGCCCCCACGACGCATGTTTGGACACAGACAGAGGGCGTGTCGCAAACACTAATCAGATTTGCCTTCACAAATTAATTTCCATATAAATTGTATAGTGGAAAAAATGACAAAGGGCCATAATTCTGCCAAAATTGGTGGCAGACAAAATTCCTTCCGTTACGATCACCAACACATTAAGGTTATTCAGCTGTCAAAGTTTGGTAGATATTCGCCCAGCAGTTAAAGAGAAGTTGAGTCCACAAAATTTTGGGACGTATATATTCGATAGTGCAAAAAATGACAAAGGGCTATATTTCTGCCCAAATTCCTTCCTTGAAGGTTGTTCAGCTGTTAACGTTTGAGCATAATCCGCCCATTAGTTAAATCCGCCCATTGTGTGGGGGCATAAACATCTGAGATTAAGATATTAATAATGGCATATCAAAACGGTTAAAATAAGGTACATACAATGGGAAAAAAGTTTACGCATTTTGAGATAAAAATCGATTTATAATATGGGTCGTGTTTGTTTGAACCTTATCTTGTTTACATTTTTACTTCAGAATTGTCTACGGTCATTTATTCGAATGGATGCCAGGTCGCGAGTTCAATACCAGCTTGGGATATTATTTTTTAAGCATTTTTGTTGATTTGTTTTATCTCGAAAATCTCATTACATCATATATTATGTATTCGTTATTTAATTTACATGTCTTAGTATAGCGCATTTCTGTCATTTAATATTGTTTCGAGGGTTGAAAATCGGACGGTACAAACTCCTATTGATTTCAATGGCAGTAAGTACCTTCTAGTTTTTAACCCTCGATTTATAGCGCAATAGGAAAAAAAATTTTTTACAGTAGACATACTGCCTAAAAACTGTCAGTACGTACCACGCAAACGAACTTCGTGGTGTTTATATTGGTGTCCGGGTTATACAGAGTGGCATAGGACACAGTAGACGGGGTGAAACTTACTATGCACCACAGCCGACCGGAATCTGAGAAAGAATAGGAACGAGGGTAAGGAATTAAACATAGGAAAATACACATGTAGAACATGTATTTACAAAGCAGTTGGACACAAACCCGTGTATGAACATAATACTGCAAACTTATCAAAATGCCAGAACAGAATTCACCATTTCAAAAAGTTTGTTCCATGTTCATATTTTTATGAATAAAAAAACGCATGTTTTTTTTTCATACCTAGAGTAAAATAACCCGGTACATGTCTGTTACTCACTCCAGTCATATAATCATGATTTGACAAACGGTTAAAATAAATATAATACGTACTTGAGTAGAAAGGTTTCTTCGTTGTACATCCAGTATTGTTAACAATGACGTGAGTACGTAACGTCGACGCATCACAGGCGTTGATAGTGGCGGTGGGGACGTTACCGCAATACGTTTGTCCCGTCGAGTCCGTGTAATTGTAGTTAAAGGAACCGAGCAAGGGGTCGGGACAGTCGACCGCGGCAGCGCTCTCATTGCCTGGGTAACATACATTGAAACTGAATTTGAGTTTCTTTGTTAATGACAAAATATACTAGTACTCGATCATGGTATATATTGTTACTTTTAAAGTGGTGTAGAAAGTGATGATGACGATGATGAGTATATATGACTGTCATTGGCTACAATGTTGATGACGATGACAACGATGATGATAATAATTATGATAATAATGATGATGATGATGATGATGATGATGATGATGATGATGATGATGAAACAGAAGAAGAAGATGAAGAAGATGATGGATGATGACGATTACTTGTAATAATTATGATTCGAATTAACATGACGATTTGAATGTCACCTATTTTAAGCAGTGTATGGTACTCGGACGTTGATACAATCGCAGCGCATACTTTGTCTGCCACATAGCTTGCGTTTCCACCCATAATTCTGTAGTGATCCAGAAACGATTCCTGGTCTGAAATTTAAACAAGCGGACCATGATGGCCCAAGGGGCTCTTCTGAGTACTGGCAAAGATGAAAGCCTTACTGTTGTAACAGGCTTGAATAAATGTTTGGATGTATCAGCCATAATGTAATAATTTGTCTAGCTGAATAACTCTCATGTTTTTTTTTGCTCCTTGGCTGGCCATTTCAAACAAAAAACTCATGGTCATAAGTAAGGTCCTGGTTATATTTTCTTTACCCTGGTTTCCAACTTTTCGCGGGCAATTTTCGAGGAATAGCATTTATGCTGCAGTTCTGAAAGATAATGGCGACGGCTGCGAAAATATTATGCCATGCTTGCCGGTTTCTTCCAAAGAGTGGCATGTATTGCCATTAACTCTACATATATTCAAATTCGCATTAGATCTCATCGTCATAGACAGATTGTGCAAGTTTGGATACTATTAGTTGAAAATGAAGTCACTGTCTTGCATTTTTGCAATAATTTTCACAATTAAGGGGAAATAACTCCAGTGTTTGTTGCCTGATCTGACTCGTTTGCTCCATTTTCTGAGATCTTATGACATATATAAAACCTGTGGAAGTTTGATCAAGATTGAATGAAAATAAAATATCTACGCAAGAATCAAATATTTTTCACAAACAAAGGGGCTATCACTCCGGTGTTTGTGGCCCATTGTTGGCTTCCTTTGCGACCGTAGGATCACACACTAGCTTTGGAAGTTTGGTCAAGATTGTAAGAAAATGAAGTCTCTATGAACAAATAAGGCAATTTTTACATTTTTTCCACAAACAAGGGGTCATACCTCTGGTGTTTGTGGCCTTACCCTATCCATCTTTGGCTTCTGTTGAAATCTTTTGGCCACACACAAACTGTAGAAGTTTGGTCAAGATTGGAAGAAAAATGAAGTCTCTATCCAAGAAAAATGCAACGTTTGCCTATTTTTTTACAAAAAGGGGCATAACTCTGGTGTTTGTGGTCCGATCCGGCCCATTGTTTGCTTCTGCTGTGATCTTTTGATAATACAAAAACTGTGGAAGTTAGGTCAAGATTGGAAGAAAAATGAAGTCTTTATGAACAAAGAAGTCAATTTTTTTTTACAAAATAGGGTCCATAACTCTGGTGTTTGTGACGCAACCTTGCCCATCTTTGGCCTTTACAGAGACTTTATGATCAAACACAATCTGTGGAAGTTTCGTCAAGATTGGATGAAAATGTAGAGAAACTTTATTGAAAAAAATGCAATTTCTGCATTTTTCCTTGAAAAAGGGGCAATAACTCTAAGGTTTTTGGTCCGATTAGGCCATTATCGATACCAACTGAGATTTTACGGTCATACACACACTGTGCAAGTTAGGTCAAGATTTAATTTAAAAAAATGTATATTCTATATCGCGGTAGCGGTGAAATTGTTGACGGTATGCGAACGACGGACGACGCAGGTGATGTCCCCTATACCAACAGCTCACCGAGCACTTCGTGCTCAAGTGAGCTAATAAAAAAAGTGAAATCAAAGTTTTAATTGTATTTTTTTTTTTAATGAATTGTGTTTTCGTATGTCGAACATATCTAAAACAAGTGTAAATGTATAAAACATGACAATGAAAAGCTAAGAAAGAGCCTGAAATCACAAGAAAGGGCAAGCGAGTACAAATTCAACGACATAGAACAATACAGTAAACGCAGTAACATTAAAATCGAAGGCATAAGTGATAAAGAAAACGAAACAGCAACAGAAACAGCAGACAAAGTACTCGAAACACTCAACCGTCATATTCCGGACATTAAACTGTGTCACGCAGATATTGACATCGCACATAGAACCGGACCTTTCAACTCTAAGAAGAACAGACCGATTATAGTAAAAATGATCTCGAGAATGAGAAAGACAACTATTATGCGCAACGCCAAAACACTAAGAAAACAGAAAGATCCTATTTACGTCAACGACCACCTCACAAAGTTGAATGCACAAGTATTTGCATGTGTGAGAAAAAAGCAAAAGGACATTGTAACGTCGACATGGACACGGGATGGCAACATTTTCTACCGTGACGTGAACGAAATGGTCCACAAAGTTACACAAGACCAATTCCAGTACTGGCTAGAACTGCCTTGGCCAAGCACTTAACTCTGAAAACAGTCGCTCGACAGTGCCTATGGAGCTCTTTTACTTTTTCATACAGTATAGTTTAACGTCGATGGACTGCCACGAAATCCACGACCATTATGCATAGACCGAGAACGTTCTAGTGTAAACACTGCTTGGATGTAAGCGGATTAACATTGGCCTAACGAATATTAAATACCTTACTATCTATGATCGATTAAATTTTGCGGACATTAAGCGCACTGCAGTGCATTTTTTTACACAAAATCTGACTTAGAATCTTAACTTAATGTTTTTTTTGTAGAACTATAAACATACTACTGATATACGGCGATAATAATGTATATTTCTTATTGAAAAAAAAAGTTAAATAATTAAAAACGTCTAAATCGGTATACATTAATTTGTAGAATTGATAGCTCAAAGTATGGTTGAAAGAAATGCATAGATTATATACCATAGTTTACATAGTTAAATTTCAAAAGTCGTCAACAATAAGTTAAACTCTATGTAAATGAATGCAAAAGCATATAGTTACCGGTGTACTTTGTAAACATATAAAGTACGCGGTTATTTTTATTGCTTTCTATCGTTCAAACATGGTCATATAGGAGCGATTTAATATAAAATATTTGTTAATATTAATTCCGAAACAAGATATCTAGGTTTTTCGCTTTTCGACCCTAGATTGACTAGAAATGGAACATTTTTAGAATGCAACCCTTTAGATTAATCTAGCCGGGAGTTAGGTTTATCGATATAGGGGGATTGCTTAGAAACATTTAAGTACATGTACATTCTACCCAAAAAGTTCAATCAAGTACACGTATATATAACTGTTACACATATGAGTCTTACAGAGTGCGTTTGTATTGTTTAGCTCTTGAAGATTCGCTACTTTTACAATAGAATGTTGTTATGTTTTCGTTAAGGAAATAAAGACCTGTTCTTATAATTCTTTCAAACACATACTTAATTTCATATTAACTTGTACAAAATACTGAAACTTTTTGGTTAAAGCAACGGTTATATTTGAGACCTGCAGCTTTAACTGTAATGTATATACTAACTTCAAACAGTGTACAAATAATAAAGTTACATTGATATTTTTAGTGTATGTTCTGCAAGGCTCCGGTTTTGAATCCAGAATGAATAATGAATGCTGTTTTTTGTTTTTTTTTATGTTTTAACGCACGTGATTAAAAAGTCTTTAAAATGTGTATTTCATTATGTCGACTAACAGAAGTATTTGTACATTCTATATAAAAAGGCCCTATTTACGTTTTTACCTGCATATTAATACTGCAAGTGTGGGCCATCATATTTTTATAACACTAGGCCTTTTGTCTGTGTTGTTTATGCATAGGACTTTCTGAAAGATTTAAAAAAAAAAGTTAAAACATTAAATATATATTAACACTAATGATAGATATTAAACTGTAGTTCTCAGTTGAGAAAAAAATGTTCACACGTGTGTTTGCACATTGTTTCTAATACTATTATGTGAACAAATGTATATTTTACACAATCAAAGCTAATCAAAACTTAACCTACGAAAAGTTGTTTAAATTTGTGAAATTGTTAAAAATAGAATATGTTTATAGACGAGCACAATTATGTAGCGCGTGAACAAATGTATACACTTGTATGTGTATCTATTTCATTTCTATATTTTAATAGTCACTTGTAGGTAGCCTTACATGCTTTGTATAATTGCGTAGACTGATTAAACTGTCGGCACGCACGCACGCACGCACGCACAAACACATACACACACACACACACACACACACACACACACACACACACACACACACACACACACACACACACACACACACACACTCCAATTTTGGCTAGTCCTTTCTATACAGATACTCCAGTTTTATATAGAAAATGTATGTGAACTATTTGTAGCTTTGTATTTCTGTTCTAGCTGCACTGTACATTGTGTAATGACTTGAATACCTAAAGATATTAGGCAAATGTCCTACCACCCATTACCCTGTTAATGATTAGGGCATTTTTTTATCTAAGATATGGATGGGGCTCAAAAAGGCATTCTGAATTGGCTCGATTTAAACATAATATTGTAACTAGTTTAAGGACACAAATCATAATTAAATTTTATATACTCTATGCCAATTAACATCTGTACTTTTAACACTAAAGGTTTAGCGTCATCAGCGAAGCGGTGCCAGATATTTCAATGGCTTAAGGAGAACAAGTTCACAATATGTTTGTTGCAGGAAATACACTGTAAAAAACCTATTGATACAGTTGCATGGTCTAATCAATGGGGTGGAGACATGTTTTTAAGTGGTAACAGCTCAAACTCTTTAGGTGTTGGCATTTTTATCAATTCTAATCAAAATTTGGATTATAAAGTTAAAAATTATATTGAGGTTATTGAAGGTAGACTTCAACTTTTAGAAATAGAAATAAAGGAAAAATTAATAATTATTATAAATATATATGGTATGAACACGGATAATGTAGACTTTTTTAACATCTTAGACGGCTATATACAAACATACAATGAGCACTCGATCATAATTGGAGGAGACTTTAACACTGTTATCAACTACAAACTAGATAAACTTAACGGTAGGAATGATACTAACAAAAATTGTAACAAAAAGATAAATGAAATATTAGAAAATTATGATCTATGCGATGTTTGGCGAATTTTACACCCAAATCAAAAAATATTTACCTGGCATTCAAACACGAAACCGCCTATATTTTGCAGGCTTGATTACTTCCTAACTTCTTCAAATTTAACAAATTACATAACATCATGTAAAATTACAGCGGGGTTTAAATCCGACCATTCAATCGTATCACTTCAACTTGAATTATCAATTGACAAGCGGGGTCCAGGATATTTCAAAATCAACAACTCATATCTACTTGACGCAGAATACCAAAGACTTATAAAAACATCGATCAATGAAATTGCTCGAATAAACAGTGAAGCCAACCCAAATACAATATGGGAAATTATAAAAGGCAACATTCGAGATGTTACAATAAAATATTCTAGCCAAAAAAATAAAACGAAACAAAAGCAAGAAATGGAACTTAAAAATAAAATATCTAAATTAGAAAAGGAACTCGTGCTTAATCCAAACGATATAATAACAGAAGAAAATCTTAAAAATGCTAAAAATGAAATGAACGAATTAGTTGAATACAATATAGCAGGAATATTATTAAGAGCTAAAGCAAAATGGATAGAAGGTTCAGAAAAAAATACAAATAACTTTTCCAATCTTGAGAGAAAACGATCTGAGGCTAAAACAATTCAACAACTCAAAACACAAGATCATAATGTAATTAACGACGGAAAAGATATACTTAAACATTTAAAGAACTTTTACGAACATTTGTATCAGAAAAACGCAAATATTGACATAAACCAAAGCGAACATTTCTTTAATAACATACAGCACAAAGTAAACTCAGATGTCAATGAAAGCAGACATATATCTGAAAGAGAATGCTCCCTAGCATTAAAAGAAATGCAAAATAATAAAAGTCCCGGATCTGACGGCATTTCAGTGGAATTTTATAAAATATTTTGGAATGAAATAAAAGATCATTTAATCAAATCTCTAAATTACTCCCTTGATAACAACAAATTAACAGAGCTCCAAAAACAAAGTATCATCACGCTAATACCAAAACAAGGAAAGGATACTCTTATAATTGAAAACTGGAGACCTGTCTCTTTACTTAATGTAGACTACAAAATAGCATCCAAAACAATAGCAAACCGTATAAAGCCACACTTAAATAAAATTATCAGTACAAATCAAACAGGGTTCATAAAAGGAAGATACATCGGCGAAAATGTCCGTATTATCCAGGAAATCATTGAAAAAGTCAATGACACAAACGAATCTGGTCTAATATTTTTCTCAGACTTCAATAAAGCCTTTGATAGTCTGGACCACGAGTTTATGTTCAAATGTCTTGAACATTTTGGTTTTAGTCAATATATTATAAATTGGGTTAAACTGTTTTATCAAAACGCAATGTCATGTGTAACAAATAATGGTCATTTTACTGATTTTTTTAATATCCATAGAGGAGTTCGTCAGGGATGCCCTCTGTCTCCTTACCTATTTATTATTTGTATAGAATATTTATCAATAAAAATCGAGTCAGATCCAAATATTAAAGGTATAAATATACATAATGTGGAAGTAAAACAATCGATGTTCGCTGATGACGCATCCTTTATGTTAGATGGCACACAAAAATCATTTGAAACACTAATACATGCAATTGAACAGTTTGCATTAATATCAGGTTTAACACTTAATAAAAACAAATGCAAAGTTTTAAAACTAGGCGCATTTAAACACAGTGAAACACAATACTGCAAACATAAAAAATTTATTTGGAACTCTCAACACGCATCAGCACTGGGTATAACGTTTAGCAACAATCCAAATGAAATAATTCAGTTAAACGTTCCAGCAAAAGTACAGGAATTTGAGAATTGTTTGCATAAATGGAAAAGATGGAACTTGACTCCAATAGGGAAAATAACAGTCCTTAAAAGTTTTGCAATACCAAAGTTGGTATACCCATTTACGGTCCTGCCGAATCCTCCTGAACATATTATGAAACAAATCACGCATACAAGCTTCAAATTTCTTTGGGACGACAAACCAGACAAAGTATCTAGAAAACGTATTGTTCAAGATTACACAGAGGGGGGACTTAAAATGTTAGACATAGACTGTTTTTTAAAATCTCTCAAAGCAAGTTGGGTTAAACGTTTTATCTTCCAACAAGATTCAAAAATAATTCAAATATACACAAACATGCTTACAAGCGTTGGTGGAAACTTAATTTTTAAATCAAACCTTAAGCCATCTGAAGTGAAGGATTTAAAAATAAAATCGGAATTCCTAAAGAATGTAATACATGGATGGCTCTGTGGAACCTATAACGAAGTAAACATGACAGTGTCTAAACAAATTATTTGGAACAACTCGTCTATAAAAAATAAAAACAAAACACTATTTTACAAATCCTGGTTTGACAAAGGGGTTCTATTTCTAGAACATTTATTTGACTACAGAGTAAAGCAATTTTACTCCTTTTCAGACATACAACACCTATATAATATAGAACAAGGGGACTTTCTGAAATATAATAGTTTAATCTGTAGCATTCCGTCTGAATGGAAACAAAGACTACAGCAAAATAATATAGACTATACAACCCCCGATAATATGTTAAATAAACTAAAAGATTCTACAAAAGTGTGTAAACTAATTTACAAATTACTGTTAAAAAGAGAAAAACCCATTGAATTCAAACAAATGAGCAAATGGAAAACAGTATTAGATTTGGAATCTCTAGACCCCAAGACTATTTTCAGCCAACCACTAAAGTTATCAATTGATACTAAAATTAGGTATTTCCAATACAAATATTTAATGCAGATCATCCCCAACAATATATACTTATACAAATGCAATTTAACACCCTCAAATCTATGTGACTATTGCTCTATGTACCCAGAATCAAATTTACATTTGTTCTGGGAATGCCAATGGACCCAAATATTTTGGACTGATGTAAAGCAGTATATACAAGAAAAACTTAGAATTGAAGAAACAATAGAACTAACTTTTACCACTATGTCCTTTTGTAACTGCGTAACAGTAAACAAAAATGATTCATTCTGTATAAATTTTATAGTTATGTTAGCTAAGTACTATATTTTCAAAAGCAAACTTGAAAAACGTGTGCCTCAAATAGCCAGTTTTCAAAATGTCCTAAATCATCGCCTCAAAATTGAAGAAATTATAGCAAAGTCAACTAATAAGAGCCAAATACATCAATTACGCTGGAGATGTTTTATGGAGGCATCTGACGAACGTGAAAGCCCCATCCAAACATCCTAACTAATTTTTTAACCAGCTTTTCATTTATTTATAACTTCTGGTCACTATCCAGTCACTTTTGTGAAATAATTGTTTTTTTTTCCAAATACACTTTTTTATTATTATTTTTTTTTCCACTGGTAGAGTTAAACAAACAAAACTTTTATTTTCAAACACCCTACTTATATTTGATAGATTTTTTTTTTTTTCCCTTTTCTTCATATACACTTTTTCAATTGACCTCCCTGACAAAACATTAAAACATCTTTATTTTTTCTAGACATACTTATGTACAAGGTTTATAAATGGTGTTTTTGTATGTTCAAGTATAACAAATATGTCTATGAAAATTAATAAATTTGGAATAACAAAAAAAAAAATAAAACAGGTGTTTTGCCGTATATACAGAGTTCAAAATCTTCCAATTAACGCTACGATCAGGGGCGTAGCTTCCTTTAGGCACTCTAGGCACGTGCCTATACATTTTTGCCAGAGATGAAAAAAATAAATATGCCAAAAAATGCAGTAAAAACAAGAAGGGGGATGGGGTGAGTGGATTTTTCTTGGCTGTGTTGATACTTCATTGTTTAACGAGTCGATTACATCAATATGAAATAAATTTCATGAAACACACGCTTATTTTACAATTATCTTGTAGAATCGGGGTTTAGCTGAATTTAGTTTTTTGTAGCCACACTCGAGTATAAACAATCCTGGCTCAAATTATCGCTTACAGCATCATTTTGTAGATTCCGCCTATTGTGCCTATACATATTTTGAACCCAAGCTACGCCCCTGACGACTGTTCAGCCCAAATAAACACATTATTTATGTACAGTGTAGTATGAAGAGAAAAACTAGAATTCAAACATGGCACGCGACAACCTTCATGCAAACACAGAAGAAAATCAAGTATAGGTTAGGTTGCAACAATTATGAGCGGGCTAAAATATTCGAATCACGCGCTACCAAATAAACACTTCCCATACAAATGTGCCGATACATTTACCCCCAGTGTGAAAATATATAAATATCACATCCGTTTCGAGGGTTTACAATACCGAACAATAAAAACAAGGGAACATAGGCAAGATAACTTATTTATCCCGCCAGATGCTCTTTAAAATCAGCCTAGCTCGTATCTTCGTCAGCTGCTCTGACGGATTATGTTCGTCATATAAAATGTGTTCTTGTTTTCGATAGGAAACAGTGTGGGTTCCTTCACAATACAACAGTAACAGGGGGTAGATCGTAAGGTACTAACTGCGTGGTATAGTGTAAGAGAGGACAAAACTAACTGGTACCAACAATTGCGGATTTCCGCTGATGTTATAATGTTTTACACAGGATTTTGTGGAATGTTAGTGTATTTACCGTATCTTCTAGATTTGAGTTAATCATTATGCGCAGGATAATCGACAGTTATTTATTTACCCTCGGTATAAATCGTGTAGCTAGTACAGCTACAGTTAGGAATAAAAAAAAGTTATTTAAGAATTGCTTGGTTGTTTACGAATTGGGCGCATTATTATTTCGTTGGCTGCTTATAGGCAGTTTTCGTACAAAGGAGAACTCGAAAAGCTTTTGCGTACACCTTTCTTGCGCCCCTGAATGTTTAGTACAGGCAATCGTCATATAAGCGTCGAAATTCGAAATATACCCCCCCCCCCCCCTTTCACAACTGGGAGCACAGTAACCCCACTGACCGTAACTGAAACTAAAGAAATTAACACACGAAGACGATCATTTTATTGTATACCCATGCACTCAAAAGTGAGTTATTTAAGTTGCTTTTATTAAACATAACAAGACTTTTTACTTGGTTCTCAGATGCAGTTGTCGTATGCATATATACCGTAATTACCATAATTATTGGGATACTTAAACTAATTAAAAATTTTATTGTCCCAATATTGAGGGACATAACAAAAATAATTCTTGAAATTGTGTTCCAACATTTAGGGCAATACATGATACAATCTATTCTGCATATATCTATCTCTTGAACTAATTATTTGTATTTCTTTGGAATAATGATCCCTTACTAAAATATATTAAATATTTAATTATAAAAATTAGAACCATTTTTTAGGTGACTGATAAGATCACTTATTTCTTGCTGAGGACTTAATGGTAATTGATTGAAAAGCTCAATTGAGAAGACCATGCTCCAGTAGAGTACACAGTTTGCACCACGTGTCAACTACATGCAAACATACCCCTGATGGTGTACATTATGGTGTATAGATAAGCAAGCGCAATATACCGTGTCACAAGTCGCTATGCAAACAGCGTAGTGTCATAGTATGGAATGTTTATACAGTAACAACACGAAATAATTCAACTTTCAAAGGTGTCCCAATATTAAGTGGCGCGAAAAATAATTAATTTTCAAAAAATTAGGGGTGTCTCAATATTTAGGGTGTCCCAATACTTAGGGTAATTACGGTATTTCGTGAGAATTTCATTAGTGAAACATTGGATTGCAGAATCAGCATTTCGTACTTTCCAATACTTCGCCTAAATAACCGAAGCGCCGAGACGATACGCCGAAGCGCCGACACGATGCGCCGAAGCGCCGACACGATACGCCGAAGCGATATAAACGTCGCAATCTCGTGTGTGTTTTTTTCATATGTGGCTATAAAATTGGGCGAAGAAACGACGAGACGACGTTAATATCGCTTCGGCGCATCGTGTCGGCGCGTTGGCGACTCGTGTCGGCGCATCGTCTCGGCGCTTCGGCGCATCGTGTCGGCGCGTCGGCGTATCGTCTCGGCGCTTCGGCGCCCTTTCATTTCTGAGGTCGCCGACGCGCCGATACGATACGCCGACGCTCCGAGACGATACGCCGACGCGCCGACACGATGCGCAAAAGCGCCGAGACGATACGCCGAAGCGCCGACACGATACGCCGAAGCGCCGACACGATGCGCTGAAGCAATTTAAACGTCGCAATCTCGCGAGTATTTTTTCATCTGTGACTATAAAATTATGCAGTACCGTTTGAGTTAAAAGTAAATGTAAACACAACAGCTATAAATTATGGTGACACAGAGGTGACATGCACTACATTTCTCGTTCCCACGAGATATTAACTCGAGGGAACGAGATTCTAACTCGTGGGACGGAGATGCTAACTCATGGGAACGACCCATGTCGAGGGAACGACTTACTATTTCGTGGGAACGAGATACTAACTCGAGCGAATGCCTTAGTTCCATCTTACAACATGCTCGTTTTTGTCGGCCATGGTTATTACAAAAACATATACGGAAACATTTGATGGGTTCTCTAAATCGTGGGAACGAAATACTAACTCGTGGGAACGAGATACTAACTCGTTCTCTCGACTTAGTATCTCGTTCCCTTGACATAGAATCTCGTTCCCTCGACATAGTATCTCGTTCTCATGAGTTAGTACCTCGTTCCGACGAGTTGGTTTCTCGTTCCCACGAGTTAGTATCTCGTTCCCACGAATTAGCATCTCGTGGGAACGAGATTAAAAAAGAGCAGTGCAGGTCACCTCATAATTATAGATGGACCTGCAGGTACAAAGTTGTACCTACAGGCATACTTTTGTACCTACATGTATAAATGTATACCCGGACTAAAATTGTACATGTAGGTATATTTTCCGACCCAAACCAAAATTAAGCAGACAGTCTTAATGCAACATTGTTTTTATTTTTAATGTAAAATACTTCAGTGTTAATATTAAATACGTACATCAATAAGTAAATTTAACAAGTAAACAATTGTGTTTTCATAACATTGTTTAATGCACCTGTATATATCTGTAGGAATAATGATGTGCCAACAGCTATAATTATATTTGTACCTGTAGGTATAAATTGTACCTGTAGGTATTATTTTGTATGTGCCTACATGTATAAATTTAGACCTATAAGTACAATATTTCACCTGTGGGCATAAATTTTATAGCTGCAGGTATATTTATTTATAGCAACTGTACTCGTACATAATAATTATGTTCACTTTTGACAACTACGGTACGCCATATAAAATTGGGCGAAGATACGACGAGACGACGTTTATATCGGTTCGGCGCATCGTCTCGGCGCTTCGGCGTATTGTGTCGGCGCGTCGGCGTATCGTCTCGGCGCATCGGCGTATCGTGTCGGCGCGTCGGCGTCCTCAGAAATGAAAGGGCGCCGAGCGGATACGCCGACGCGCCGAGACGATACGCCGACCCGCCGACACGATGCGCCGAAGCGCCGACACGATGCGCCGAAGCGCCGACACGATGCGCCAACGCGCCGAAGCGATATAAACGTCGTGTCTTCGTATCTTCGCCCAATTTTATAGCCACATATGAAAAAACACACGAGATTGCGACGTTTATATCGCTTCGGCGTATCGTTCGGCGCTTCGGCGTATCGTGTCGGCGCTTCGTCTCGGCGCTTCGGCGTATCGTGTCGACACGTCGGCGTATCGTGTCGGCGCTTCGGCGACCTTTTATAAACACAGGTCGAAGTCGCGAAACTACGATGGTAGTAACAGGATACCGTAGTTTGGTCATATAAATAACGATGCTCTGAGTTTAAATTCAGTCCCGTTTAAAGCCAATGCACTCTGCCACACCTATTTCCTCAATTTGACGGCTTGAAACTCCTTGGCTTAAGACTGCCACACAGCTGTTCAGTAGATTTCGTTCAGCGATGCACCCCAATATCCAAGAGCGCCAGTAGAATATTTGCTTTTATTTGTACAAAAAAAACTGTCAAATAGAAACACCTATGCCTATTGGGTCTTGGTTTTATTAATTTGTTGAATATGGTTTTAGATTAAGAAGAATTTTAAGAAAGTTGACGATGATTAAAAAGGTTGAATTGCACTATTATTTTAATACCCGACCCGACCCGAATTTTCCAATGAGGAACTGAACTCGAGTTAATTTTTATGGAACCGAGAGTGTGGGTATTTTCGGGTATCCTATGCATCCATAGAAGAAAGTATACACACATACTTACTGGAATACATGTAAAAATAGTAAGAATAGCTGCTAGATTGGATGAACCGCAAGCACATCCAGAAATAACTGTTTGTACTTCCAGATAAAGGTTCATTTTCTGTTGACCTACAAGTAAACAATTGTATTTTATGCTAGTTTTTTTCATACTAGATATCTACTGGGGTCATATTCCAGAAACATCTTAATTAAATGTTATCCCTTTCTTAAAATCGTCATTTTTCTTCAGCATTTTATTCCATAAGTACATTAAATTCTGCGTAGTCTTCACTAATTATTAATTTATTATTAATTACTTACCATTTTCTTAAAGGTGAACGGCCATGTTTTGACATACTTTTAAAATTTGGAGATAAAAGTCAGTAGATTACAATGTTGCTTATGTAAAATTTGAAAATTATTAGTTTGATGCTTAAAAACGATGATTTTGATCATCGGCAATTTCCGTACGCCGCTCGGTAATTTCCGCCGCCATTTTCTTGATGACGTAGTTAAATCCCAACGCTCCATTAATATAATGCGTCTAATAGTAACACTTATTATTCCAGTAAATAGTTATACATTGTGATTGTTGTGAAAATTATAAATTGTTTAATAGGATCACGAATTTGTACCGTTATTTTGTCCATAATATTGTGTTTTACAGCTGAATCATAAGGTCTATACTTTACTGCCATTCTTCTAATTGAATTGTCAGATTTGAAAAATATTACATATATATTGTGATTTTGGACATTTTAATATTTGTTCTCTTTAGATTACAGTATTAAAAAGTTATTACATTATTATTACTAAACTTTGGGTAAGTTGTGAAAATATATTTCCTTCCAGATCACCTATAATTTTTCGTTTCGTATAGATGATCCTCAGGGAGGGATTTTCGAACTAAGTCTTACTTTTTATTTCATTAGTAAATTATTAATTTATTATCAATTCTAAGTACCTATCCTTCAAGATTATCTATCCATTAATTTAGGTAATCTACCAGAGGGATATGTACCCTAAATTAATTATAAAAAAAATATAAAAAATATAAAAAAATAATAATAAAAAATTAAATAATAAAAAATATAAAAATAATATAAATAAACTTTTTTGTTGTTGTTGTTGTCAGTACGATTTTTAAATGTAGTTTAGCGTGTAAGTAGTTTCAGTATAGAGTTTCCATTAAAAACATTGAACAATTACTTTTTACCATTTTAGAATAACATATGATTACTTCTGAATAACTGACTTTGCCATACAGAACACCGATTATTGACAACTGAGTGACACGAGTGTATTACCTACCTAATTTGTTTGGAATATTATTTATGAGTTTCTCATATCCGCTTTGTAACATACTTTTCATCTTGATTTACACTGTTATTATGTTCATCATGTTCTTTCTTGATTGTTTTGGTTATGTACAATGGTATATACCAATAAAGTTGACTTGACTTGACTTGACTTGAAAATTAATAAGATAGGTCGCCATTCTTACTTACTAAATTTCTTTAACAAAAATTGGCATTTGAACAATTCTTTTATTACAATATTTTGTTTTGGGGTATTGTTAGTCTTTGTGCTTGCTTTTAACATGTCACAACAGCTATTTAAAATGAATTTTATTGTATTTAAACAACGTCTTGCGGGACGAGTAAAGGCAATTAGCACATGCATCATTTATAAGTAGATTATGCCAATTTATATTACTTACCTTTTCGTTGATCGTCAATCTAGCTTATGCATAATTATTTTGATTCTTTTATATTTCGATACAAGTAGTACGATTTAAAATAGAAAACTCCAATCACTTTTCAGACAGCTCACAATCGTATGTTTGGTAGTTAATCCTCTTAGTTGTTTATGTTGCTCATTTATATTAACTTTTTATAACCGATTGTTATTTAACCGTTGCATTTTTTACTTTCAACTATATTCAAGATGTCAGTTTTCACAGTCAATGTGGTATCGAGCCTCGAATGAATGGCAGTTTGTATACGACCCCTTATTATGTCATGTGACAAACAGGATGTTGTTTTATAATTGGATACCTCTCATACAAATGTGCGAGAACGCTTGCACAGTTTGCTAAGTGTAATGACTATAATTATTAGCATCTACGAAAGAAATATGTTCGTGCAGTGAAAGTTTATGAATGTGAAGTATTTATGTGTGTTTTTCAATTTGTCATGCACTTAAACTAAAAACATATCCATTTTATGATGTTTCACATAGAAAAAGCATATACATGTGATATGCTAACGCACATACATGCCGACAATTTATGTCTTGTTTTATTTTTACGCGTTACTTTACTTAAAAAAAATACTTGCATACTGCAGATTATCATAATATTGCTTACAATTTATGTTCAGTATATGTATAATCGGGATAGTGAAACATATTTTGGATATTCTATTTTCTCATATTTAATAAAGTCATTGTTTCAGCAACAGGCTGTATATTAACATCGTCCGTTACAATCTTGTACAATTTTATTAGACGGGCTTCTTATCTAGCCATAAATCTGAATTATCTACAACATTTGTATTGAAATAATTCAGTAATAGGGCTTTGAAAAGCATTAAAACAGTACATGAAACATGCTGTTGTTTTTATTTTCTTTTGACTACGTATACAACAAAACGCGGATTTTTTTTAAATTTCTTACTGTTCGTTTGTTAAGATAGTTGAATTTAAATTGCCAATGCATAAGGCTGAATTACTGCAACAAATCAGATTACGCCTAAGTCCAGTATAATTATGATTCGTAAACCTATCAACCAATCAGCAATCAGGATTTGCCATGCCCACAACTTGTCATCGTTGTTTGTCGGGGTCATAAAGTTTATGATCTCGGTCGTGGTGAAAGCAGGAAGCCCAGACTACTAAGGATCCATTTCAATTGATCTCAAAGATAAAATATTTTTATCATTTGTCTAGTAGTTAAGATTTCTGATACGTTGATAACACAAAGTGGCACTAAGTAAACGATCCCTATAGCAGATGTCTAAGACGAAGAAAGTAAGGACTATGTGTAGGATATTTTAATCAAATGTTGCCAAATACTTACATTAGAATATGTTTTTATAACCTAATTTTATCTGACACATCCTACTTAATATAAATTATGTCTTAGGTTATTGTAACTTAATGAAATAATGCGAGTTTTGAAGTAATTTGTACAGTCTATATATAAAACAATTAACGCGTTGGGAAAGAATATACGTCACTTCCGGTTTGAAACAAAATGGCGTATAGATAGAAATATGCGCTAAATCCTGTTGTCTTTTATGCTATACTCGCTTATAAAAGCGTTATTTATGAAAACTGATACGAGAATTTTATTTGTTATGGCTAAAACTATGTTACTAAAGAATAAATAACATTTGTTAGAAGCTTGGCCTTTCACCTTTGTAATTTGAAGTTGACCCTACAAAAATTGAATCTTATGTGAGCATATTTTGAGGTAAACTTAAGATGTTTATGCAATATTTCCCCTTGTCATGCTCTTAACGACTTACATTCATTATTTCACATTTAATAAGCTAATATAATTAATATTTTGCTAAATATTATATACATGTAAAATGAGTATTTACTGGTAAAATGAGGGAAATATTCGAGATATTACCATTGTTTCACAATTAATAAGCCAATATTAGCACTATTTTTGTAAATAGTATTTACATTTAATATTTTAATTGAATCATCATGCTATGTGCTACAATTTTAGAGTGGGAGATACCACTGAATGATAAAATACACATTAATTATTGATTTCAGTTGTAAAGCGTATTTTATTTCTATAACGTTCTTAATTTTTCTGTAACCGCGAATGAAATAAAATACGACCTGTCACTGACATTGTTGTTATTTCAATGCAATCAACAATATCTTCTATTTACTATTTATACGAATAAAACTTATTAAACACCAACGTACTTTAAAACGTATTTGTCCTCCATGAGGTACATGCACTCGTACGCATTCTTTGAGATATCGACATCCTTGAAAGTCTTGGTAAACGTTAGACTAGGCGTTGTTCCGGACACGGTCACTGTACCCAGGTTCGAGCTCGTCCAAATGCCAAGCAGGTCCGAGGGTAGGCTGCAGTTCTGACCTACTAAAAGGTTAGAAAATAGAGCGTTAAGATCTCTTTATGCTATGTCTTGGTACATGTGAAACTGGGCGATTTGCTGGACGCGGTCACTGTACCCAGGTTCGAGCTGATCCAACTGTTGAGGATACCCGAAGGTAGGCTGCAATTTTGACTAACTGAAGGGATCAAAATGTATTTAAATTCTACTTGATTTGTTTAATGACTCACGATATGCATTTGTTTAAGCAAATGTTTGGCTAGGTGTTGTATTGGACACTGTACCCAGGTTCGAGCTCATCCAACTGCCGAGCAGTCCCAATAGTAGGCTGCAGTTGTGAACGACGAGAGTAATCAAATGAATGGAATTAATGTTTACCTGTATTTTTTTATATGTGCTGTATGTGCTTTTGTTTTAAGAAATGTTAAAGATTGGATGTTACATTGGTTCGACTGTTCATACTCGTCGAACTGCCACGTCAAAAAAGGTCACAAAAGACGTTTATAATTTATTGCACAGACAATGCGTTCTCACTTAAAATTTACACGTGCATCATTTACGTTCAACCCCTTGAAAAGAAGCATTTATATTGTTCTTGTTTCGTTTGGGATTTTTTTTTAATACTTGTATGTGCATGTGTTTAAAGAAATTTTAAACGTACTGGTGAGCCGTTGTTGTAACGCTCAACCAATTCAATAATCGAATTTAAATCAATTTACTTAATTAGTAACCGAAAGTAAAAAAGGGACTATGTCATTGAAAATGGCCTCAAGGGGGGGGGGGCAACCTCTGAAAAAATCTGAAAGGTATACCGGTACCACTAGTAATTCTGGCAAAAAAATAACGATTACAACTGGGTATGCATAATGTGGAGAGTGTACGCGTTCTGCGATAAAAATCCATTTATAATATGGGTTGTGTTTGTTTGTTAACATTTTTAAGTCAGAATTGTGAGTATTTTGTGTAACAGTAGTTTTCGCACGACTTCTTACCGAGCATGATAGAGCTGTTAAAGCGCTGTCTACTGTCATTTCTTCGTATGGCTCCTAAGTCGTAAGTTCGATACCCGCTTGGGGTTTTAATTTTTTAGACATTTTTGCTACTTTGTTTTTATGAAATATCACTTTGTGAATTATATTAATTTTATAAATTTGATGCACATGGATTAGTTATGCGTATTTCTATCATATA
Source organism: Congeria kusceri (assembly GCA_027627225.1). NCBI lineage: Eukaryota > Metazoa > Mollusca > Bivalvia > Myida > Dreissenidae > Congeria > Congeria kusceri. The sequence goes on along the minus strand of CM051037.1, from coordinate 15,342,505 downwards.
ATGTCATTTACAATGGAATAGGAAGCCAATTTTTTGGTGACATAGTCCTTTTAAATCCATATCGAAAACGGTAGTAACTTCATAGAAAAGATCGCAATGTAGAACGCTAACCGAGACGTTTTAGTAACGGATGGCTGTGTTTTGGTGGATTAATGGCAGAGGATCTCAGAACTAAATACGACTTGTTCTATAAGAATGTAAATTAATAATAAACTATAAACACGTTTTGTTAAAAACCACAAATAAGATTTTACTTCTATATTGCCTTGATAACGTGTCTTTAAATGCAGGTGCGTAACTAGGCAAAGTCCTGCCCGCAGGCGAGTATATATAGATCGTATTGAAATGGTTTAAATGTTTATAATACCTGAAAAAACGGAGGCAAAAAGTACATGTTATGTATAATATCAGGAAATTGGAATATCCGATATTATTCGTTTTATGATTTCAATGAGTGTCATTAAAACTAAATATGTTAGATTTTACATACATGTATTCAACAAATATTTTTAATAAAAAAGAAACAGAAACATTAACGGTATTTTTTTACTGTGAGTATACTCAAATGTGAAAAATTCACAAAGAATCAGCATTGAAGTAGGAGTAAAATTCAAATATCTATTCAGCAGACCTTATAAAAAAAGATACAGCGGAAGCCCTCTTAACCGGATCCTGTCTAAACCGGAATCCTCTCCAAGCCGGACAAATTTTCCGGTCCCGTTTTATTTCCCTATATATTTATATGTAAGTATTCTCCTTAATACCGGAATCCCATTTATTCCGGAAACCGGTCTTACATTCGATCATAATTGTTTATTGTCAAACGCAAATTAACCCCTCAAAACCATTCTGCTCTTTGTATGTCGCACCTTCGACCAAGTGTATTAAGATATTACACATTTGTATAAGTGGTTTTCAAAATTTAAATTTGGAATGTTTCCTTGGCGCATTGTATAATGAATATTCTATCTTACATGTACCGGTACTTTAGTTTTTAGCAACATTTGCGTAGGCCTTATCGAAATTCTGTTCAATAAATAGTAGAAGGCAGATGGTCCGTATGTCGTTTGAAAGATTGTGAGACACGTTAGGCGTAAAAAATATGTTCGTTAAAGGTTACACCCCCCCCCCCCAAAAAAAAAGGGTAGGTAGGTAGGGAATTATTTTTTTATTATTACTTTATTTTTATTTTTGGTAAATGGTGAAGATTCTAAAACCGAATGAATATGTATCCTATATCATTAAATATTGTTTTGGAGTGGATGCTCTCAAAACAAAACACGTATTTATCCAAAAAAGCATTTAATTATTGGAAAAAAGTAAAATAAACAAATATCTGACCCACTCAATAACACGTTCTAAGGTCGGGGCGTTTTTTAGGGTAGGTCGGGTAACCTGAAACAAACATTTTTTTACGCCTTACTCGCATGGAGCGCCTAATAAAGATCGTATAATCCAAGAGTGTAAACATATACAGCTTTCTTCATTGCGTAGTACAAGTTTACAAAATGTATACCTATACATTAGTACTAGTCTTCAAGTCTTCAACTGTATAATTATGTCTACAAAAACAACCGGTAATCTATTATACATTTGTATTTGCTTAAATTATGTAAATAATAAACAGTGCGATACACTTATACATATAATAAATGGCGAGTATTATTCGTTTTAACTTATAACAGAGAAAGTAAGATATAATAAATGATTGTCATAACTACTTACCACACCCTCCGAATAATACCGACCATGTTATAAAAAATAACCGAGCGGTTTCCATCGCAAGTTAATAATTAAATATCAAAATATCATTAAATACTAACAATATATATACACATACTGATCGTTATAATAAATTAAGCATTGACAAAACCTGCTTAATCGCGTATGAAATCAAATCGACAATGAAACAAAGGGTGTTGGGTTTCAAAACTTGTTAAAAGACGCCCAAGTCATGAATGGGTCACGAGCGAGAAAATGGTAGTTTAAAGTAATTTTTGTTTTGTGGATTGTTGGTATAATCAATTGTAAATAACACCGTCTGTAAACGGGTTTTCACAGAGAACCTTGACAGTGCAGTTAACTAGCTGCAGTGTAATCGGTATCTATGCATAATTTAACAACAAAACAAGATTCGATATACACATGTACATGTGATTTCATATTTGTAAACATTAAATACAGTTGATATCGGTGTAGATTTATCGTCACCGTTGACATCAGTGTATATTTATTGTCACAGTCGATATCAGTGTAAATTTATCGTCACCGTCGATATCAGTGTAGATTTATCGTTACCGTTGATATCTGTGTAGATTTATCGACACAGAAAATATCTGTGTAGATTTATCGACACCGTTGAGATCAATGTAGACTTATCGTCACCGTTGATATCAGTGTCGATTTATCGATACAGTTAATATCAGTGTAGATTTATCGACGCCGTCGATATCAGAGTAGATTTATCATCACCGTTGATTTCGATGTAGATTTATCGACACCGTCGATATCAGTGTATATTTATCGTTACCTTTGATATCAGTGTAGATTTATCGACACCGAAAACATCTGTGTAGATTTATCGACACCGTTGATATCAGTGTAGATTTATCGTCACCGTTGATATCAGTGTAGATTTATCGACACCGTTGATATCAATGTAGATTTATCGACACCGTTGATATCAATGTAGATTTATCGACACCGTTGATATCAGTGTAGATTTATCGACACCGTTGATATCAGTGTAGATTTATCGCCACCGTCGATATCAGTGTAGAGTTATTGTCACCGTTGATTTCAGTGTAGATTTATCGTCACCGTTGATATCAATGTAGATTTATCGACACCGTTGATATCAGTGTAGATTTATTGACACCGTCGATATTAGTGTAGATTTATCGTCACCGTTGATATCGATGTAGATTTATCGTCATCGTCGATATCAGTGTTGATTTATCAGTTCAGCTTAATCGTCACCGTTGATATCAGTGTAGATATATCGTCACCGTTGATATCAGTGTAGATATATTTATCGACACCGAAAATATCTGTGTTGATTTATCGACACCGTTGATATCAGTTTAGATTTATCGTCACCGCTGATATCAGTATAGATAGATTCATCGACACCGAAAATATCTGTGTAGATTTATCGACAACGTTGATATCAGTGTAGATTTATCGTCACCGCTGATATCAGTGTAGATTCATCACCCGTTTGATAACAACTCCATGTACACAACATTTCCGTTCAAAGATACTTTTCATAGGCGGATTTACAGGGAGGCGAATTTGGGGGCTTTTTGATCCCAAAGATCCTGAGTTCAAGTCCTGGCGAAGGCACATTTGTTAATTTACCAATTTTTTTTATATAATATTTGTTTTAAATTATTACAGATGCTGTAGTTTTTGCAGTTTTAAAAATACGAAACAATCTGTGAAGAAGTCACTTTAATTTCTAACATCGAATATGTACATTTTGTAAGTACAATTACTGTACTTGAGTCCACCAGTAAACATATGTCGAGTTGTATAAATGACTTGTTCAGTAATAATAGCGGAGCCCTATTAATGATTACGCTGCTTTACGGCATAAGTGGCAGAAATTAAGCGTGTCGTGGGAAAACTGGACTTAATGCATGTGCGTAAAGTGTCGTCTCGGATCAGCCTGTGCAATCTGCGCAGTCTAATCCAGGACGACACTGTCCGCTTTTATGGTATTTTCTGTTTCGATGTAGTTTTTTCTAAACATAACTCCAATGTAAGCGTAAAGTGTCGTCCCTGATTAGCCTGTGCGGATTGCACAGGCTGATCCGGGATGACACTTTACGCATATGCATTAAGCCCGGTTTTCCCACAACACGCCTCATCCATAGTTTCGTTTACATCGTGTCTGACACGCGCACGATCACAAATGTCACTCATGCTAATTGACTCTATGGCTAAGCCAATCGTATTTTGTGCTCAACTGATTAACTGCTCAGCTAACATGTAAAAATTAGCAATTTGTCGCGCGTGTAACGCACGAGTCAATTATTTTAACGGAATAAAATCACTCTATAAGATATGGGCGGGCTTTAAACTACTAAAATGGAACGGTCTGTCCAATCAATTTAGAAAACAGCAACACGAATAAACTCGCCCGTTTAATCAAGGGTCCTTAACACCCTTCCAAGCAACTGTGAGGAGTATTGTGCTCCACCCATGGCTTTGGCCAGAGCAATATTACCGGTAAGTGCAATAGACCGATCCGGGTTTTGCCACGAATAGTTGAATTTTCTCCCCAGCTATTGTTAAATGATTAATTTCCATTCATCAAAAATCACAAACATTACCACGTGCTCATTTGAATATCACGAACATTATGCACGTACTCTTTTGTATGAAATAGTTTAATTGCTAAACACGTGATTTCCAAGTGCGATGATTGGATAACATTGCATATTAATTTGAATATACTAAACACGTGATTTCCAAGTGCGATGATTGGATAACATTGCATATTCATTTGAATATAATTTGACATTTTTGGACGCTTCTTAGCTGAGCTCTATTAATGATGGTGCTGTTCTTACTTAAAATCATCCTTTAACAACAGGAAAGATAGGGTTTATAGTATAAGTGGCAGAAATAGTATCTGTCACGCGCACGATCACAAATGTCACTCATGCTAATTGACTCTATGGCTTAGCTAATCGTATTTTGTGCTCAATGATTAACTGCTCACCTAATATGTAAAAATGAGTACTTTGTCGCGCGTGTAAAGCACGAGTCAATTATTTTGACGGAATAAAATCGCGCTATAAGATATGGGCGGGGTTTAAGCTACTAAAATGGAACGGTTTGTCCAATCAATGTATAAAACAGTAAAACGAGTTTCGTCCTTCTTTTCAGGGGTCCTTAACGCCCCTCCCATCAATTGTGAAAGTATTGTGCTCCACCGAATGCTTTGGCTAGAGCAATATTAATTACAATGATGTACGTACATTTCGCAAATATGCCAACCTCAAGGTAAACCATCATATTAACCGCCGAAGACTCGTAGTAAAAACAAACAAAGAACACTGACAATTTATTTTTATTTTTGCCTTGTCATCAATACTAAAACTTTAAAAATGAAATACATGAGAGTGAACTACGACACTATTTTTCATTATCATCAATAATACAATCTCTATCATATGTGTCCATGAGACATCGTAATGTCGAAGTGCATGTATTAACGTCACGAATATTTCTATGAACAGGGCTTTGTAGGACCAGATTTTTCATAAATGTGAAAAAAAGGATCACATTCTTCACAAGTATGAACATTTAGATCTTATCCTTCACACATCGCAGTCTTATTCTGCACATTTTCTGTGAAGTTTTTGATCGCATCCACTTTTTGATATGCAATTAAATCATATTCTTCTGTGATCCTTACGCATACCCCGTTTATGGCCAATCACATTCTTCACACTTAAACATGTGACAAATGAGATCCTATTCTTCACATGTGTGTGAAAAATATGATTTGTGAAAAACTTGACCCTACAGGGCTTGACTGACATGCAGAGCTTTAGATGTAGACATATAAAGTATTATCCTTGCGACAACAACTGCGCATCGATCACTTAAAGTTATTGATATTATTGATTACCATGACTTTACCGACAGTCTGGAGTTGGGGCTGTTGCAACCTTTGAATCGCAATGCTATGAGGTTAAATTTTATTTAGTTTAAACATATTTATTTGTTCATGAATGTACAACATAATTAACATGTGCATATACAACAATGATATGGTATTTTATGGATTAGAAAACAAGCATCGAAGATGCTTATGCGAGTTCTTTTTCATGCTGGAGTTTACGAAGATAATTTGCACATTTAATCAGTTGGTTATGAGTGTATTGTAGTTGCAGAAGAACATTATGTCGCTTGGTTGGATACGGTAGTTAAGTTCTAAGTACTATGACAGAACAAAATGTGCTTAGGTTTTAGTGAAAAATATCGCCTATTCTAAACTATAAGTAAATTCAATATCAAATGATTTTCACATTGTCACACACCTTAAGGGAGTCGGGGAGGATCGATCCAAAACATCGTCTACGCGTCGAAGCGTTTAGTTGCTGCAATGAAGCCATTTATTGTCTTCAAATGATAACCGGTCATCTCCGAAAAGGAGATTGTTTAGAGTCATTGGACATGGCAGATTTGAGAGAAAGGAATTGCGAGCACTATTGAATCTAGGGCAAAGGAAAAGGTAGTGGGTTGGTGTTTCTTCTTCACCACAGGAACAGAACGGAGTGTCTATGATGTTCCTACGATACAGCTCGTAGTTCAGTGTGCTACATCCCAGGCGAAGGCGACAGTGATGAATCTGTAATGTTCTATTACCAATGTTATAAAGGGTAGGTGATCTTGTGCTTTGCTTTTTCATAAGCTTTCGCTTAAAGTCTAGCACAGTAGTTGCATTACGTGTGGGCGATGGGAGAGCATTCCATGCACGTATAGTCGAGGGTAGAAATGAAGACCCATACAACGGAATTTTTGTGTAGATAATAGGTATGTCGTGATTGCTACGAAGAGAATAGGTCCGGTCAGAATGCACAGGAATCAGGTTAGACAGGTATGTTGGGGTAAGATTATTTTTCATCTTGAATAGAAGTAGAAGTTTATGGTTTCGTCGTCTTTCGGCTAGAGATTCCCAGTTTAGATCCAACAGGAGACGATCAAGGTTACAATACTTGGTGGCTCCAGTTACGATCCTTGCAGCTTCGTTTTGGACTGCTTCAATATCGTTGATGAGTTCGTTAGAACAATTGTCCCATACGACATCGGCGTACTCTAAGAGGGGTCGAATAAAGGCTATGTACATACGCTCTAGGCTTGCGCGGGATAGTATATACGTTAAAGAACGGAGGATTCCGATTCTCTGCCAGGCCTTGGTAACCATGACTGAGATATGAGATGCCCATTTTGCATCCCTCTGATAGAGTTAATCCTAGATGTGTATGTAACCTGACTTGAGATACTGGGACGTCGTCCATAAGAAGATCCGGATGATTGGGTTTATTTCGTTTACGTGAAAAAGTGACGGACTTTGTTTTTGCTGGATTAAACGAAACCAGCCACGTATTTGACCATTCAATAATTCGAGATAAATCAGTGTTTAACACTTAAGCAGACAGAACAGGATTTTCAACAATGACGTAAAGACTTGTATTGTCGGCAAATAGACGTATGCTGGCCCCAATGTCATTGACGATATCGTTTATGTAAATTAAAAAGAGTAGTGGGCCTAGGATGGATCCTTGAGGAACGCCGGCGTTAATAGAGGACCAAGAGGAAGATGTGTTCGCAAAGACAACACGCTGTTTTCTGTTCGACAAGTAGGAGCAGAACCAGTTCAAAAGAGAACCACTTATGCCAATAGAAGATAATTTAGACAGAAGCCCTCGATGCCTCTGTCGAATGCTTTAGATATATCACAGAAGACGGCGCGGACTTCTTTACCACCATCAAGTGCCTTAGTAATATCGTCATACAGGTATACAAGCTGATTAATGGTAGAGTCGCCCTTTATGAACCCTGATTGAAATAGTGTAAGAATGCGATTTGAAACTAAATAATTGTATATATGTTTGTGGACGCAGCGTTCCATGAGCGTGCCGATGCAACTGAGTAATGAAATGGGACGGTAGTTGGACGGTTCAGAAGGATCTGCTTTTTTAAAGATGGGCGTGACATTAGCCAGTTTCCACGATGAAGGGAATGCAGAATTAGACAAGAGCTTGTTAAACAAGAGACAAAGCGGAGTTACTAGGTCGTTGGATCCTTTTTTTAAGAGTCTTGGACTAATCGAATCCGGACCACTGGCCTTCGAGGGATCGATGACAGAAATGGCATCTTTAACATCTTGATCCGAAATAGTAAAGGTTAAGAGAAAGGACCCTGTAAAATTAAGAAGAGTAGGGGGAGAATGATTGCCACTATCTAGAGTTGATTGTTCACAGAAATATGCATTGAGTACTGATGCCTTGTCCTCGTCTGATACTGCTTCCTTGCCGTTGTCAATCAATGTTGGTATGGAGGTTGAACTGTGTCTAGATATGAGACGTTTCGCCAGTTGGAACCATTTCTTGGCAGTGGTATTGTCCGAGTTGATCTGATCGATGATCTTTTTCTGATGTCCGGCTTTTGCTCTTCGAATAAGGGAGGTTGTTTGATTTCTCGTATTTCGAAAGCTGGCCCATGCAATTTGATCATTTGATATTTTGCGATTCTATGTAGTCGTTTGCGCTTCCGTATCATGTGGCGGATTTCACTATTGATCCATGGTATATCGTTTGGTCTAATGGTAACTGTTTTGTTTGGAATACTTAGTGAAGCTGCAGATAATATGACATTAGAAATACTTTCGGCAACTAAGTCCAGATTTTCACTAGTTAAAGCTGAATTCCAATTGGCAGAGTTGAGATGATGCCTATACTTGGTGTAGTCGGCTTCTTTGTAAAGCCAGATGTAACGCTTATAAGAGGTTTGAGCTGGTTTTGAGAACTTTAAGACAGAGACAATGGGGCAATGAAAGCGTATTAGATCTGGAATAAAGGAATCTGCAACAAAACTGGAAAGGACGTGTTGTGTGTGTCTTACAAACATGAGGTCTATAAGTGAACTAGACTGTTCAGTAAAGTGAGTCAGAGAATTGATCAATTGTGTTGCATTGTATAAATTAATCAGTCTACTCATTTTGTTGGACTTTAAGGCTTCTATGTTTATGTTGAAGTCGCCGGTTACTAGTATATTATCGTAGTGTTCATTAAAGGCCTGGTCGAGACTGTGCTCCATGTTCAACCACTGTGTGTTGTTTGAGTCCGGTGGACGATACATTCCACCAATTAGAAGTTTGCGCTGGTTGATATGAATTTCAACCCAAAGGGCTTCGAGGCCAGCTACGAATAGATCTGGACGTTCAACAGCTTTAAGTGTGTCGCGAACATATATTGCAACTCCTCCGCCAACTCTACCTCGTCTTTTGAGCGAAACGGAGGACTGACATTGGGTATTGACAAATCGTCGTTAGATATAGTTGAATTAAGCCAAGTTTCGGTGAAAACTAGGACGTCGTAGGGTTGTGCCTAAATTTCAAGAATATCAATTTTGGGCTTCAAGCTTTGAATATTGAGGTGCATTATAGCTAAACCATTAGAGGTGAGTTCTGTGTAGGATTGAAAGAGGGGATCAGACATGTTTGGATCAGAAGCAGGACCAGGATTAGTTTCAACATCACCAGATCTATAGATAAGCAGAGAGTGTAAATAGAGAGCAAATATCACTAAGTAAGTAGATAAGCTGGATCTGCGCGTCCAGGGCAGTGGCGTCGTGTTCATACAGATTTCAAGTGAGTACATACTATGGGGGTAAGAAAGGATCTGGAAACGACCGAGATCCACAGAAAGGTGTGTGACATTATGAATAACTGTAGGGAAAAAAGTTGGCAATATTATGTAGAGCGACATTGAAGTTTTGGGCGTTGTGGGCAAAAGTAATATACTTTAAATTCTTTATTGAATGAGCATTAAGTTAAAGCAAAGAATGGTTGTGTTCATTTCGGTACACGTCGAATGCGGTAGATCAAAGTTAATCTCGAAGCATATGGAAAATATATTATTTTGAAAAATGTCGATATTCCATACGTGTAGTTTCTTAAGAAGTTAACATGGCATGTTGTTAATTCTGTATAATCGTGCTTAAAAGGACAAGGTAAATTGTATAATCTATGGGCGACACATGTTTCCTAGAAAAATGATAATTTTGCCAATTGACGATTAATGCCACACCACGTAGATTAAGCTCGACGCAGATTAGGTTCGACGTAGAAATGCTGTTAACCATAAACTCCAACATGAAAATAGGTCCATGAAGTTGGCTAGGTAATGGGTATTGGGTATTGGGAATTCAATATCGAGCCAGGGTCGAATACCCAGCTGGGTATTGGGTATTCGAACTTTAGCGAATAACGAGCCAGAACCGAATACCCTGCTGGGTATTGGGTATTCGAACTATTGCGAAGATCGAGCCAGGGTCGAATACCCAGCTGGGTATTGGGTATTCGAACTATTGCGAATATCGAGCCAGGGTCGAATACCCAGCTGGGTATTGGGTATTCGAATTTTAGCGAATAACGAGCCAGAATCGAATACCCAGCTGGGTATTGGGTATTCGAGTTATTGCGAATATCGAGCTAGGGTCGAATACCCAGCTGGGTATTGGGTATTCGAACTATAGCGAATATCGAGCCAGGGTCGAATACCCAGCTGGGTATTGGGTATTCGAACTTTAGCGAATACCGAGCCAGAATCGAATACCCAGCTGGGTATTGGGTATTCGAACTATTGCGAATATCGAGCCATGGCGGCATACCCAGCTTGGTATTGGGTATTCGAACTTTAGCGAATAACGAGCCAGAATCGAATACGCAGCTGGGTATTGGGTATTCGAACTTTAGCGAATATCGAGCCAGAATCGAATACCCAGCTGGGTAATGGGTATTCGAACTTTAGCAAATAACGAGCCAGAATCGAATACCCAGCTGGGTATTGGGTATTCGAACTATTGCGAATATCGAGCCAGGGTCGAATACCCAGCTGGGTATTGGGTATTCGAACTATTGCGAATATCGAGCCAGGGTCGAATACCCAGCTGGGTATTGGGTATTCGAACTATTGCGAATATCGGGCCAGGGTCGAATACCCAGCTGGGTATTGGGTATTCGAACTATTGCGAATATCGAGCCAGGGTCGAATACCCAGCTGGGTATTGGGTATTCGAACTATTGCGAATATCGAGCCAGGGTCGAATACCCAGCTGGGTATTGGGTATTCGAACTTTAGCGAATAACGAGCCAGAATCGAATACCCAGCTGGGTATTGGGTATTCGAACTATTGCGAATATCGAGCCAGGGTCGAATACCCAGCTGGGTATTGGGTATTCGAACTTTAGCGAATAACGAGCCAGAATCGAATACCCAGCTGGGTATTGGGTATTCGAACTATTGCGAATATCGAGCCAGGGTCGAATACCCAGCTGGGTATTGGGTATTCGAACTATTGCGAATATCGAGCCAGGGTCGAATACCCAGCTGGGTATTGGGTATTCGAACTATTGCGAATATCGAGCCAGGGTCGAATACCCAGCTGGGTATTGGGTATTCGAACTTTAGCGAATAACGAGCCAGAATCGAATACCCAGCTGGGTATTGGGTATTCGAACTTTAGCGAATAACGAGCCAGAATCGAATACCCAGCCTAGTATTGGGTATTCGAAATATTGCGAATATCGATCCAGGGTCGAATACCCAGCTGGGTATTGGGTATTCCAACTATTGCGAATATCGAGCCAGGGTCGAATACCCAGCTGGGTATTGGGTATTCGAACTATTGCGAATATCGAGCCAGGGTCGAATACCCAGCTGGGTATTGGGTATTCGAACTTTAGCGAATAACGAGCCAGAATCGAATACCCAGCTGGGTATTGGGTATTCGAACTTTAGCGAATAACGAGCCAGAATCGACTACCCAGCTGGGAATTGGGTATTCGAACTATTGCCAATATCGAGCCAGGGTCGAATACCCAGCTGGGTATTGGGTATTCGAACTATTGCGAATATCGAGCCAGGGTGGATTACCCAGCTGGGTATTGGGTATTCGAACTATTGCGAATATCGGGCCAGGGTCGAATACCCAGCTGGGTATTGGGTATTCGAACTATTGCGAATATCGAGCCAGGGTCGAATACCCAGCTGGGTATTGGGTATTCGAACTATTGCGAATATCGGGCCAGGGTCGAATACCCAGCTGGGTATTGGGTATTCGAACTTTAGCGAATACCGAGCCAGAATCGAATACCCAGCTGGGTATTGGGTATTCGAACTATTGCGAATATCGAGCCAGGGTCCAATACCCAGCTGGGTATTGGGTATTCGAACTTTAGCGAATAAAGAGCCAGAATCGAATTCCCAGCTGCGTATTGGGTATTCGAACTATTGCGAATATCGAGCCAGGGTCGAATACCCAGCTGGGTATTGGGTATTCGAACTATTGCGAATATCGAGCCAGGGTCGAATACCCAGCTGGGTATTGGGTATTCGAACTATTGCGATTATCGAGCCAGGGTCGAATACCCAGCTGGGTATTGGTTATTCGAACTTTAGCGAATAACGAGACAGAATCGAATACCCAGCTGGGTATTGGGTATTCGAACTTTAGCGAATATCGAGCCAGAATCGAATACCCAGCTGGGTAATGGGTATTCGAACTTTAGCGAATAACGAGCCAGAATCGAATACTCAGCTGGGTATTGGGTATTCGAACTATTGCGAATATCGAGCCAGGGTCGAATACCCAGCTGGGTATTGGGTATTCGAACTTTAGCGAATAACGAGCCAGAATCGAATACCCAGCTGGGTATTGGGTATTCGAACTATTGCGAATATCGAGCCAGGGTCGAATGCCTGGCTGGGAATTGGTTAATCAAACTACAGCGAATATCGAGCCAAGGCCAAATGCCGCGCTCGGAATTGGGTACTCAAACTATAGCGAATATCGGGCCAGGGAAGGAAACATAGTTCTGTTTTGCTTCTTAATTTCCGAGTTTTTAACCATATTTAACCGCTATTTCGAACACCGTTATATTGAATTAATCGTGTTTTTTTTTTTTTTTTTTTTTACTTTTTTTCGATCTCGATTTTTTCCTCCTATATTTAACTAAAATATACATCGTTAATTCGAATTTCCTTATTCGAATTCATTTCTATTTTAACTAAAATTTCGGTCCAAACAACGTGTTTCACACATAATCATCACTGTTTATTTCGATGTTGAAGCTGAATTGAAAAGGTGTGATTACTTAGCCGCCATCGCCCAATTTTGTTTTCGCGCCTACCATTGTCTTCTGGTTCAAGTCAATGCTGATCGGTAAGTAATCATCATTAATTGGATGTACGATATTGCGCATTTCGAAGTGTTTATCGGTAAAGTGCTCAATCATATAATTATTGCTTTGTTATTTCTGTAGAGTTTATTGATTTTTATAATATCTACAATAGTATTTACGATCCTTTATATCCAAGTACATATTAATATCCGCTTATGGTATTACCGCATATGCATTTTTACTATATAATATTTTATTGCAGTCAAGAACATCGCTTTTTCGAACTTTACCGTGTCTACCGTTGTTTTGACGGTCCCAATGACTTCGAAATAGCGTTGTTCAACTGTATAGCATATGTCGTATTAAGCGATATTGGAACATCCGGTGCGCATCTGTATTACCCTCCCCCCTCCCCTGGACCAGAATTGTTTATTATTGAGAAAAAAATAGGAGTAGGGGTACCATAAATACTCATTTGTTGTTAGCTGGTATAGTTAAATTTAATGAGCTTTATTTACCCGTAATCTATGTGTAATTAAGACTCTGTACCGTGGTACTATATTGCAGCATTTGAGACCAATAATAGATGCATTGTAACGATGGAGTGCCTTTTAACCAGTCGGCAACTTATAACTGCAACTTTAAGTCGCTACTTTTTGACCGTTAGTACAGTTTACCGGTTTACAATTCATCTGTTTTGTACTGATGAAAGTAACGGTAGTACATTATTCTCGCTAAGAAAACGAATACTGAACTGGGCTTTTCCATTGTCGCTGTACCACCACATTGAATGAATACATACCGGACATTTACATCGATTTGTGATGCATTGTCGTATATTTTTGCACTTACCATGGCGACCATTGATTTTATGACAATGCTTCGTATTGCTGATAATGCTCATACAAAAATGTTTCTTGCGTTAGAATTTTAATAACTTGATGTCATTGCTTATTAAAGCAAACGTCCGGGAATGTACACAACAATCTTCACGTCATTTAATGACAACATTAAGCAGCCTATTCGTTTGTTATTTGTGATAGTTTTTCGAGTAAACCAAATATTAGAATGGCACTGTCTCAAAACCCCGGCATCCTTAATAAGGATAAGAGGGCCAGTTTCGGGGAACGAAAAGGGGGTTGACACATTTGACACGCATGTATAAATCTCTACGGAATGAATAGATCTGAATTGTAACGTTTATAAATGTAACCAATATGATACTGTAGGCAGACTCCGGGGAATACATGAATTCACATATTGTTCAAGATCATTTGATAACGAAACGAAAGTTGAATTCACTTTTTATAGCATAATAATTTATACAATCATCATCATCATCATCATCATCATCATCATCATCATCATCATTAGCATCGCCATCTTCACTTTTCATGTTGACTTGGATATAACATGATTTTCTCATATTAGACATAAGTTGCGAACAACATGTTAATAATGAAACAATTCTAATTTATATTTAGTTGCACACTTATTTTCATATGTTAAAATAAGTTTACATTGCATATTATGACATAATTCGCACAAAAAGAAAAGAAAAAGACAGAGTAGAACGCGTGAAGAATGATATCATTATTTTTACACGTGTGAAAATGGGATATTACTTTTCACGGGAAGTAAATTGTGAGTTTTGAAAAATAAGGTTTATCAAATTGATATGACATGTACACTTTAAAAAGAAGTAAAGTAGAATAAAACACGTACATTTCAATTAACTTATTTAATTAATTTTATTGAATCAATTAAAGAATGAACATAATAAGACATTATTGTTGACACTGATAAATATATGTCATCATTCATTCAATATAACATGTTTCTTGATGACTAGTTTGGTGTTGTGAAAAACAAGCTTTTACATGTGACTTTCAAACTTTGTTTCAAGACATTGCTGCAAATGATTTTCTAAAATAAATGTGTTTGCTATAGCTCAAGAATTAGTACGAAAGTATTGTCCAAAAATAAATACACTGTATTGCCTATACGTGTATCACAATAGACGAGTAAGATTATTTATAACATCGTTGTGAAAAAATAAACCCACACCATTCTTAATAGCATATAATGTTTAACGACTATTAACATGGTGCTAAATAGGTCATACCGAACATATACAATATAATACATGCACATAAATCCAAAAGAAAGTACTGCCTGTAGCAGGAGCGAAGTTCTAATCGCTTTCTAAGCAAAGTTAGAGACATTTTCTTAACAGAGCCGTACCAGTTGAACGTAGATGTATCAAATACCATGATTCCCCCGTCACATGTTTGGACACCAATTCACCAGTCACTTAAAAAGGACTTGCGTCCACACATAAATAATCTTTATTTATACTAAATTGTTTTTAAAATGACAAAAGGCCATAATTCCACAAAATGTGTTGCAGTTACAAGTCCTTCCTTTTCGATCATCATAGCATTGTGAATTGTTGAGCAAATACACCAACCAGTTTCAGAGGAGTGTTACCACCACACACAAAATTCCTTTCCATACGATCACCTACACCTGAAGGTTTTTCATCTGTAAAAGTTTGAGCAAAATCAGTCTAACATTAGTAATGGGGTTGAGTCCACAAAATCTAAAAAAGTTTATATTCTACAGTGGAACAATTATAAAAGGCTATAATTTTGCCAAAACTTGACCCAGTCATAATTCCTTTCTTTACGATCACATACACATGAACGAGGTTCTTCAGCTTTGAATTTTTAATCGAAATACACCAAAAAGTCAAAGAGGAGTTGAGTACTGAAACTTTTTGGGACTTGAGTACACAAAATTCCATGACTTAAGTATCTACTGACGGACGGACAAGTGTAATGCTTAATGCCTCTCACTTTGTGGGGGTATAAAATGCCAACACAGTTTATGATATTATCACTCACATAATGTGAATGGACTGCCAATGTGATTAACAAAGATACAAATTGTGATACATGAACTGATACATACACTTTGGTAATTTAAGAGCTGTGAAACGAGTATGGTAATCAACAGTTCATACCAACAGTTTCTTACACAGCAATATATACTTAAAGATACAAATCATATTATGCAAAATGTCACAAATAATAAATATATTTCCAAGGAGTTTAAACTAGAACAGTCATTGAAAATGACAAATACCCCCGCAATGGCTCATTTCAAGCAGGTGCAAAACTTGAGTATTAGTAAAATTAATCTCTAAATTTTGTCGTTCGCTACTTCACATTGATCACACACGAAGACAAAAAGCTTCACGTTGATTTATTGAATCAATTGCCTAAGTGCAACAAATAGTGTGATATACACAAAAATAACGTCTTGCACTTCTACATAGCATAAACAACATATCTATAAAGTTTCATGTTGATAAGCAGAAAATTGAGAGACTAGACTAGTTTGCGACACAAAATACATATGTACAATGATGTAAGTATCCAAAATTTGCCTAAGTTCAAGGGAACATAACTCTGTAAAGAATATCGCGACATATGCGAAAATTACGTCTTGCACTTTTACATAGTATAAACAACGTATCTATAAAGTTTCATGCTGATAGGCAGAAAACTGACAGACTAGTTCGCGACACAAAGTACACATGTGCAGCGTGACAGGCCAACCGACCGACCCACCGACCGACCGACATGGTGATTCCAGTATGCCCCCGCACAAACTTCGTTTCGGGGTATAATAAATATGTTTGTTTAAGTAACATCAACAAATCGCCCGATCGTATCACACGTATATGTAGTTTGTTTGTATTTTTCGTTTAAATTTTTTGTGTGTTAAAGAATGGTATGAAAACTAGGGATGTTTGTAAAACAGGTATGCCCCCCCCCCCCCCAACATACAGTCAATCCATCAATTAATATATTTGTGCAATTGTTTAAGAGATTTTTTACACATTGGTCTCACAGATAAAATGAATAAAGCTGCTCTGTCACCTATGTGGGTAATTATACTTACTTGTGTTTTATCATAATTCAAAGTCTTTAGTGATGGCTAGGATGGGTATATACGGTGCAAAAACGTTCATGTTACAAGACCCGGTGACATTACATTTGACCTCAAACTCAATAGGGGCCTTCCTTTCCTCCCAATAAACCATTATACCAATTTGCATGATCGTAGGTCAAAGCGTTCTCCAGATATTGTGCGAAAATGGTTTACAGATCTACCATCCGATAATACCGACCGACACACCGACCGACCGACAGACAGGTGCAAAGCAATATACCACCTCTTCTTCGAAGTGGGGCATTCTTATCAAAATATGTTTTCAGTTTATGAATCATAACGTTTAAAAAATAAATTGCTAAAGGCATACCCATATGTTTTAGTCATATTATCTAAACCAAACATAGTTACGTCAGATAAGGGTATCATTGATATGTTTGATAATTTTTTAAATAATAATTGTTGCTTATCAATCAATAAACATTGATTTGGAGTCCTGATACATATGGCTTTAGTCTCGTGGGCGTAAGCCCAAGTGGTAATTCCCCAGTTTAATGTGCATGCATCAAACGACAAAATGTTCATTGGTCTATTAATCCACACTAATGCGACATTTATTTTGAATGTAATATGATTTAACACATATTCTAACATGACTATATACAATTAACTAAATTAACATTGTAAAACTACTCATTTTCAATCCAAAAAAGTACCGGACTAGAACACTGTATGGCTATACGAAGTTATTTATTTATTCAAATATTTATCAAATCAAGTAGCAACTGAAATAAGAAATATATTTTACATTTGCTCAGAATCGGGACGTCTAATGGACGTTTAAATCCAAAATTTGTTCTGTATAAAAAAAACGGTGTAATAGAATTACTTTGTACCGAGTTTTAAACTAACATTATTTACTCCGTACAAAGTATGCATTTAAACGTGTGGACACCCACAACAGACATTGTATAATCAAAGGGCAACGACTTCCTGAAACATCATCCGACTGTTATGATCTATGAATATGCGGACGCTGCACATTTTGAGCTAATTTTGGCAAATATCCGGAAATATATGAGCAGAAATGAAAAGCATATTAAAAAATTGCATGTACACTTAATTTAGCATAAAAAATAAAAATAAAAAGCACAACTATCACACTTGAACGACCTGACAATACGCGCATGTTCTCTCGGTAGGTCTTCTGCACATACATGTGTCCATAGAACACGGATGACCCCATCATTCCGCTTTTGTCTCAAAACTCCACTTGTCAAAAATAAATGCGCCAATGTAGTTAACTGCACAAGTTTACATGGTGATGAGTATAAATAGAAAGATTATTCACACTAGCAGTTATACGATTAGAGTTATGCGCGACACAAGTTCAAAATGCTATTTTTTGCAAAAGGCAAAAAAGGGCCATAACTATGTCAAAAAACGAATCCACCAAGAGTCACAGAAGCGCAAATAACATGCTGTTTAATATGTTTGTAAAATTTCTTCACTTTGGCGACAATACGTTTCTAGTAACGCGCGACACAAGTTAAACAATATCATTTTTTACTAAATATAGGTCATAACTATGGTTATGTAAAAAATGAACCCAAATACACAGGTGCGCACGTTTACATGCTTGTTAATATGCTTGTATAGGTTAACAACTTAAGCAGCTATACGTTTCGAGTTACGCTAGACATCAGTTCAAAAATGGCTTTGTTTTTTCTTTGCCAAAAAGGGACATACCTCTAATAATGTCGAAAGAAAACTGAGCCAAAAGTGCAAGTACACATGCTGGTCAATATGTTTTTAGTTTCTTCACTCTAGCAGCAATAATTTTCGAGCTACGCGAGACACAAGTTCAAAAATGTATTTACTTGTTTTGCTAAAAAAGGCCATAACTACGTTTATGTCGAAACAAACTGATCCAAAATATGCAGGTGCGCAAGTTAATATGATTTTTAATATGTTTGTATAATTTCATCATGATAGCAGCAATACGCTTCTAGTAACGCTCGACTAAAAAATCCGACTGACGAAAGGACGGGCAAGGGCAAATCTATATGCTCCCACATACTAATTCGATTGTTTTAGTTGGTAATTTCATGAAATCTTTGCGTAGAAACGACACTTATCTATTAAAAAATATTTAAATTAAAAACGACATAACCCCTTAAAATATTGTCACTGGGCGCTGCAGATAACAAAGGTCTCAATTAAATTGTCATGTTTATAATGAAATATATATATAGCTCTAATAAACTTCACCAGTCCCGAACGACCTGATGTTATGCACATGTCATCCATAAATTTATCTTGCCTACATATAAAGTTTCATCGAGTTTCAGTTCAGGTTTCTGAACTCGTGCACGGAAACGTGGAGTATGATGGATGAAATTGTCGGGTAAAAATTCGTGTCACAACCATTCAACGTGAATTGCATAGGGCGGACGGAAAGCGGCAATTGTATTCCCCGTTCGATTAGCATCAAACTTGATTACTTTAATATGCAGCCATCAATCAGATACTTAAATGTATACATGTACTTAAAATAAACGACTCTGACACTTAAATTTCGCAGTAAACAGCATGCGACGGCATCCATAGGGTGACATGCGAGTCCATTTGTTTTAGGTGTCCGACGAGTCCATCGTACCACAAATTTCCATGTGCTGTGCAAACGATTGAACAGAAATGGTTATTCCTGTATAATGTTACACCAGCAAGTATGTAATTCTTTTCATTCACATGAATTAATTGCTGTTCAAGAATTGCATCGAGACACACTTTTCCGTGATCGAAGTGCTCACGAACCCTGATGACCAAGATTGGTGAATACAGGGTCACTGTCCGCTTGTTTGTCCTCGTGCCAGTGCATGCTCGCTCATCTCTAGATCTAAAGAAGAAAATAACATGATCAATTATATGTGCGTGTTCGTGTGTGCTTGTAAAAACACTTCCAACTAGAACTTGTCACTGTAGTGACGAATAGACCCGACGCTGCATGTAGTAATATGTAGAAAGCTGTAACAATGAAACATTGGACCCTGGGGCTTGGCCAGTTTGAACCCTAGGGGCATGATTTAAACAAATTTTGTAGAGAACTATAATATAATGTTACATACCTAAATTTAAATATTTGGGCCATGTGGTTTCAGACGAAAAGATAGTTTCATTTCTTTTGCTATATAAGTGTATATAAACTACTTGACCCCCTGGGTGTTGCCAATTTCGACCCCAGGGTAATAATTTAATGAAATTTCGCAAAATAACACTACACGATTTTACATAACAATCTGGACCTTTCAGAGATGAAATGTTTTGCTAATAAAGTATATTATAGGAACAATAATTATGTCACAGAAAATCTTAGTTGAATATGGGGCATAACTTTTGTATTTTTTAACGCAGGATGATAAAAATCACACATGTACATCTTCATATCATAAGGAACAATGCATAAAGTTTGAATGTTTAACATTGAAAAGTGTAAGAGAACTTCTCCGGACAAATTTGCGTCCACGGACAGACAGTCAGACAGACAGACAGACAGACTGACAGACAGACGGACACACGTCCATCGTGATTCCAGTATGCTCCCCTTTACTTCGTATTGGGGGTATAATAACTAGAAGTATAAGATTATTAAGATTAAGAAGCATGAATAGGCCGCGTTCCATATGTTATGTTAATGTCTGAAAACAGGTCGTCTGCGACCATGTATAATTTGAACACTTTTTGAGCTGCACCGATCAAGATGACGAACGAACTGACCTCATTATGCCTTTTTATCTTTGAAATGTACGGAAGCATATCCTATTGTTTAAAAGTGTGGAAATAATATTAATGAAAAAAAATTCCAATAGAGTTTTCTCGTTACACAAAATAAAATAAAAAATTATTGACATTGTGTGTTTTGAAACAACATGATAACTAAAATGGCTTATATTTCAATACTTTGCTATTAGAATTATGCTAGAAATAATTATCTTCATGATGACAAGATTGGAACACATGTTTGTTGGTTTTCTTATGCATTGGGCTTTACAATATTTTTCTCTAAGAAAATGAATACTTACAAAATAAAAAAGATATGAATACTTTTTACGGATTTTTGCACGTAAAAA
Organism: Congeria kusceri; assembly: GCA_027627225.1. Classification (NCBI taxonomy): domain Eukaryota; kingdom Metazoa; phylum Mollusca; class Bivalvia; order Myida; family Dreissenidae; genus Congeria; species Congeria kusceri. Next base: position 15,321,490 of record CM051037.1, on the reverse strand, counting down.
AAGATTATGGAATAATTTCATTTGAGCTATGCTGGGTCTTATTTTCCACAAATCACCATTTTTTGTAGAATCTCATTGTTTACACCTGTGAAAAATATATTGTCATTCTTCACACGTCCCAGTCTCATTCTTCACATTTTGTGTGAATTTTGTGTCCGATTATTTTGTATATGCAACGAATACATAGAGGATATTTGTTGCTTAGGTGATCAACTTTATTTCACGAGTGGTTAAAGAAAATAAAAAAAAATGATTTGCATGAGCGGTGTAGCCACGAGTGTTAAAATAATTTTTCTTTATTAAACCAGTCATAAAATAAATATTCGATCATTCATCGAAAACAACAAAGTTCATTTTGATTTTTTGTTTTAGACGTATGCAGATTACGCGAAGGGAGCTTAAGCGTCACACGTGTGTGTTTTTGTGTGTAAATTTTTCAAACATTGTTTCACATAAGTTTTGGTGGGGAAAATTGTCATAATATGTGCGCCGCAGAACCTAAATTATAGTGTTTTTTTTTTGGTTAACACGTGTTTGTTAATACTACACGCATTCATTTCTCATGGGAATTACCTGCCACTAGTGTATCGATGTTGTTGATGGAGAAATATTGCGTTTTTTTTCACGAAGATCGATTTACTTCACAAATAACATTAGTTATATTTCATTGACAAGCATATAATAAATACTGTGGGATTTCCAAAACAGTGGATATGTCACATTTTAATATTTCTACATTTTATTACAGTCTGTGTCGATGAAGATAATTCGTGTAGATAAAAAAATCATGTTCATCAGATTGAACTTTTGGTAACCTGAATGTAATATGAAACACTTAATATGTTAATTTGCCCGTCTGTCCGCCCATTCGCTTTTAATGCACCACCCCTTGAAGGTCAGATCGCCTGTCCATCCCGACCCGCATCTCGATCGACTCGAAAGGTATTGACATTGATGATGATAATTATTTTGATGATGGAGGTTTTGATAAAGAAGCTGCTTCTTATGCTGATTATTATGATGATGCTTGTATCTATTGTTACACTTTATTGCATATGTTACTATAAATAGTAACATTTTTACGTCGAAAAGCGGACATTATGCGGTTGATTTCGACCTCATAATATTGGGTGTGCCAATGATGGATAATCGGCACACTCGAAGGGTGTGCCAAAAATCCATAATGCTGGAACAGGCACTTGCAAATAACAACCTGACGTCATTTCACGAAAACGGCGCGCTTTGGTACGCAACCAAACGTAATTTTCTTGTTAGTAGAATTCTATGAACACTTACGTTGTTAACGTTTGTATAATTATAATTTTGTTCTGGAAATCAGTTAAAAAGCATAAACGTGCGATTTCTTTCTTTAACGGAAATAAAAAATGTAGGTAAACAGTTCCATGTCAGGAATTAATTAGATCTATCTTAGAACCCGTGATCAATGTTGCATTTCAATACAATGATATAAATACATCTTCATCTTCTTTGAAAACTAAATAAGAACAGAATCTTTTTAATTCAACATATGCAATAAAAAGGTCAAAACACGGCGCTGGTGTTCCATCTGTCCATAATGGCACACCTGACAAGTAATTACTGATCAGGTGTGCCATTATGGACATCTGTCACACCGGCGCCGTGTATTAACGCTATAATATTCTTGTCATCAACTAATTAGATCTTTGTCACAAACGTGACTAATCGACCCGCAGCGCTTTGTCAGTTATGTTCAAAGGCAAATAGCTCCAGTATGTGTGGGTCACTGAGGATGAAAAAAGTGTCTTGCACATCTTTATGTTTTTCAAATGATATTGGCTATGAATTTTATTATATTTTCAAATGTCCTTACTTTGTAAACCAGAGGCTACCGCATGTTAAGCATCATGCAAGTAATATAATTAATGATAAAATAATAATGAATGAAACAGATGAATTTAAAATACTAAATTTATCTGAGTTCATAAAGATAAGTTTAGATTATTTTAAAAACACACCAAGCTAATACGAATAAATTAATAAAATACTATATTCAAAGATACTGTTTCATAATAATTATATCTGCATATTAAAAGGAACCTTATTTAATTAATGCATAGTTGATACTGCACCATTACTGATTGACCTTTTGAGTTGCATGCATGCTTAGTTTTTCCTCCAGATACTGGTACTTGTAAATGAACTAAGAGTTATATTTATTACTTTAAGTTCATCGTTTACAGCTTTACTTATGTTTTAACATGTTACTTTATGTTTATACCTCTTGTTCACATTTGTATACATGTGCTGAGCGTATTAATATACTAAAACTACACCTTAAGGTGATGACATATTTGAAGTTTCAATTGAATCGCTTGAGAAATATGGAAGACATTTGCTCGACAAACGTAGGGCGTGTTATGATACTGCAACAATAATTTCAACGTTCAAGGGCACATAACTCATGAACATTCTGAACACAGCATGACAAAAGTTTCTCGCAACATCCACACTTCATGGTGATGACATGTTTTAAGTTTTAATGTAATCGCTAAAGAAATGTGTAAGTAGTTGTCTCCACATACTTATAGTAGTCTATGCGGAAAAAAACCGACCGACAGACGGACAGACAGACCGACCGAACGACAGAGTGACTACTTTATACCCCATCCCTTCGGGGGGTATGAAAAAAAAAATAAGTGAAAATTTTCGATTTTGCCCAATCATATTCCTCACACCTTTAAATGTGAAGAATAAGGTCTTATTCTTCACAAGTTGTATGAAAAGTACGATTAATGAATAATAAAATTAATATTTCTGAGCTAATCTTATCTACTTACGCAGTAGTTGCACGTGTTGCGCAGCATTGCGTTTTGTTCTTCAACCATTGATCCACAATGCACTGAACTGTGGACACTGGTTCTTCTAAGCTGAAAATACATGAAAACAAAGCTAAAAGATTAACGTCAAAGTATAGAGCATAATATTGTATTATAGTGCCTGCTACGTGCAGGTCATAAGACATTTGTTTACATTTACTGGTTACATTAATACATGATAATTATCTAATGCAGTGCAGTCAGAAATACAGGGGTAGTTTAGTATCGTATTACTTATACAGTCGTAATTTACGTTGTAGTTTGTTTGGGTGGAAATAGCTTTTATAATAACTCTTAACAGAACACAGTTCTTTTTTTTTTATCTTGTCCAATCTTAACTTGTACAATCAACTACCGTTTCAAGTAGCTAAACGTGTTTGTTTGTTTTTTTAATCTGAATTGATGTTGTTTTGTTATCGATGTATACAAATGGACAGACTATGTAGGCATATTTTATTTCAAATGCTCTTATTAGTCTTCTAATGATTTCTTCTCCGTCTGCCATGACTGTTTGTCTGTCTGTCTGTCTGTTCGTCTGTCCGTGTGTTCGTCCGCAAAAACTGAAATAACTCGAAATGTACATAAAATTATCACGATACTCGGTATACATATTAAAAGTGATGACAGTATTATGCATTACCATTTATATCTGCATGAGTCAAATGTAAGGTCAGGTGACTTGTTACTAAAATATATAATATACTAAATAATGCAATAACTTGAAAAGTTAATACGATATTGTCATAAAACTTGGTATAAACATGACTTGCATGGTTTGCACAACAATTTTTCACAAGAGATCAAACATCTGATGGTTGTTAAAAATCGAATCGTAATACTGCTGTGAGAAATGGACATTGGATTTTATTATAAAACATAATTTATTAACGGATAAAATGGCAATAAAAGGTAATGCCCATTCTTTAATTGATATGGGTTTTTACCGACGCCTGTATTGCTTTCAATGCTGTCATTACTGTCAGTACACAACGGAAATGTAAACGTACCTCACAGTTATACCCTGTACTTCACCACTCTCTCTGTATGGCTGTGGACACGAAAGTTCTTTGCATTTTGATACAACATATGACCTCCATTCAGGATCAAAGAACGAGAAGAAGAAATCGGTTTCATCGCCATGAGTGTCCCTAACATGATCGATGGGTTTCGCTTTGTTGGTGAAATTTAGCCAAACAAGTTTGGCGGCTGCGAAGCACTGTTCCCTCATTAATGATAAAACAGATAGAATCGTTGTAAACAGCTCACTTCTGTAAATTGTAATCTTTTCTTTCACCGCCGGGTTTTCGTTTACTTTCAGGTGTAGTATTGTCAAGCCGTTGTCTATTGTGCAGGTATTTGATAAATACTGGCCCTCAACATTACCTCCCCAAGAAGGAACGGTCGATAAAACTTTCTGTTTACTTGTCTTTGTATTGGCCGGCTGGAAACGCCTTTTTTTAGGTGTCCGATCCCATATTTCTTCAATTAAACTGATATCAAAATCAGTATTAGCCTTTCGTTTTCGTTTCGATTTTGTTTTGGGAGCTCTTGCACCAGTGTATTCAAGCTCTAGAATCCTTCCGTATACCAGTTTTCTGAGTTTTATTACAAATTTTGCCGGTCTGTTGTTTTTTGTTTTTAAGCAGTCACGCTTGACTACTTTGAGCCAAGATTCAACATATGAATTGGTGTTCCTGGAAGTGTCGTTCAACAAGATCCCTGACCATAATGGATACAGGTACATGAACCTGTCAAGGAGGCATTTAACTGCATTTTTCATGAAAAAGTTGTTTGGGGGCAAATGTGCATCGTGGATATTGTCTGTGTCTATACTGTCGGTGATCGCTCGAAACATTTCATGAAATGGCGATGCTTCCCGTATGGTTTTGGAATTATCGTTATAGAACAGATCGTCCATATCATCTTCACGTGTAACAGTTTCATCTTTATCAGCATCAATTTCGTTCACGTTCTTCAGTCTTCTATCAATGTTTTGAATTGATACTTCAACTTCTTGCGTCATTTCTTTTGTAAGGAATATCTGACAGATGTCCTTGAACAATTCTTTTGCATCTTCAATTGATGACGCGTTTTGAAGGAGGCCAAATACTTTATGTACGAAAAAGCGTTGTTTCTTTGGCATTGATGGTTCATACTTTTTTAGTTGTCTTGTAAAATCTTTGAATATATGAGCAGAACACAAATGCAGCACCGTGAATTCTGATGGTGTGGTGTTCTTAGAAACAATCTTTTCACATGCTTGCAAGTAATTTTTCAGTTGCATACTGTTAAAGGTTTGAAGTACCCCGTGTACAAGCGGGTAACTAAAGTCCGTTTCTACTTGTTTAACTTCCAAATTTTTGCCACCCAATTTTGCTTCTCTTTGCACCGTTTTAAGAAAGTACTCAATTCTGGGAACACTATGTTGCGTGCTTATCATGTCTGCTATTGACACTGGTGGTGATGAAGGATTTGGTCGCATGACTATTGAATAAAGGTAGGGCCTTTTTTGACCGGGAATAGGCATTATAACACCTCCAGTGGCGTCCAGATGTAAAGTTGTTGAATGTCCAGTTTGCCTTAAGACATCAATTTGCTTGCTGGAATAAAGAATGACATAAAAAGGTACCAATCCTATTTCTCTTATGTACGGGTCATTTTCATTATCATATGCTTCTTTCAGCAATTGCAATTCTGCTAATATATTGTCGTGCAAATTTTCCTTTTTTATCTGCTCTGATACAATTTTCCGAAGCACATTCGGTTTGGGGACAGAGGTATAGTTGCCCTTGTCTAATTGCTCAGTATTGCTGCTTACTAAATTGTCATAAAATTTATTCAAAGATCCTGTTTTTTTATTTCGTCATCTATTTCTACACGTTTCATCCCCGTTATGTTTCGTCTATTGACTTCAGTCTTGTTGTGAATAATTGTACCTGTAACTTTGCATGAAACTGCTATATCATTGGTGTCATCTGTGGGTTCATTTTCAATTGAAAACTGATATTTGGCTGTACAAAGTGTTCCTGTACACACTGCTGTTGCCGTTATGAATGGTGCTGACGTTTTCCTACTACCTTTCTTTTTTACATTATGTGTTTTAAATGATAGAACACAGCCTTTTTCAATTTCATTGACCTTCGAAAATAGGTCTGTCCATGGTCCCTTAAGTCTTCTTGCTGTTTTGCCGCGACCACCATATACTTTTGTTTCAGGTTTAATTGTTAACCATTCATTACTGGAAATGTTCAGCTGCACTCGGTCATGGTCACAGTTTTCGAGTGTTTTCTGTACCTGTGTTTGTGCGCCTTCTGGTACCATTTTCGTCTCTATTTCATTATCATGGACGATTGTTTCATTTTTATCCATTCCTTTTTCTGCATTTTCATTACTCAAACCGTTAGTGCTGTTAAGTTGGCTCTTTTGGTTATGCTTTCTTTTATGTTTATGTTTATGTTTCTTTTTCGTTGCTACTTTATCGCTTGTATTTTCACTCAAAGTATCTGCCAAACCGTGTATTTGCTCTTCATTTCCTGTCACATGAACATTTGCGTGAGACTACGTTTGTTCTATGTGTACCGTTTCTATTGATCTATTGTCAGTACATGTCCGGCTTTTCTCTAAACGATCACTGTCGTACCTGTTCCCTTGACTTTCTAGAATGGGTGATTTACCGTGTTGTTGTTTTTTTATCTTTCTTTTTCTTTTTCTTTCGTCTTCCTCTGTTTAATATTTCATTCACTTCATTGGAATCGTGTTCCGCTGGTGCTAAATGTTTTGTTTGTATATTCGTTTTCCTTTTGTTTCTTTTTCCGATGTAAGATTCATTCATAGTTGAGTCTACTTGATTAATGTGATTAATGTTTATCTCATTTACGTATCTTTGTTCAGTATAACATGGGTCTTGTTTGTTTGTTTTCGTTAGTTTCTCTTCATTATCTTCTAGATATCGATATTCACTCACACACTGGTATTTCTTTTTTTTGTTGCGCCTTTTCTTTTTCCGTTTTGATTTTAATTCATGTTTGATTTCCCCGGCTGAAGTGTCACTAAGACTGCTTTCGACATTGTTCATTTCCATTTCACTATGCATAGTAAATACATTGGCATTCGTATCCGCTAGTTTCTTGTTTATTTGATCTTCGGTTTCGTTATTTATGATATCCGTTTTCTCATATTCTCGAACATATAAGCCTTGTGAAGTGAATGGTACAGCTTGCACTGGATTTAAATTTTTAACTGTCGGTGCTGCGTATTCATTAACCAAAGCATTGCTTTGCTCAGAAAAAGCATCAGTTATTTTACAGGATAATTCCGTTGATTGGTCTTCACCTATATTCGATAAGTGACCTCGATCAGTTCTATATGTCTGTTCATTTGTTTGATCAATTTGCATTGTTTTGTCTTTTTCTTCATTTTCAGACAATTTACAATATTTCGTGGGCTTCTCGTCACTTGTCTTTCCTCTGCATCGACCTGCATTTTTGTCCAGTCGTGCCTTTAGTCTTAATATAGTACGCTCTAATAATGTCTCTTTATTTGCAATGTTTGCATTTCTTAAACTTTCATCTCGTAACTCTGCTGCCACAGAGTCATTATTGGTTTGCGTTAGTGAGTTCTTCTTCAGTGTAGTTTTTCTTTTCAATTCTACCAAAGATTTCAGTACTTGATATTCGCCAGTATTTTGCTTCTGACGGAAACGCGGCTTCTCTTTTTGTTTCTTCTGACGGAAAAGCGGCTTCTGTTTTCGTTTCTTCATAACCTGTAAGAAAACTTGCATTGTATTTGCATATACACAGTGAAGATTATGACGCAAAAATCGTCAAACTGTATACAGCTTACGCGTTAGCTGTATACGGTGACTATAACAGCTGTTTTCAGCATACACCGAATACAGCTCATCAGACGTTGGTATACGCAGAGACGCTGTATTTTGCTTATAATACGGTCAAACAGAGTTTCGTTGCAATGCAAGTCATTTTGACATTTGAGTCAATAGACAACTATCAACGGTAATTAATACCCCCACACACCGCTTTTATATAAATATATAATAAAGCTCTGGGACCTGTTCGCAGATTTGCAAAATGACAATTTTGAAAATGTTTGTCATAGATTGCAAAAACAAACAAACAAACAAACAAACAACGCAAGTAAACAAATATGTTAACTAGCGACTTTGTATTCATGATTTAGAAATATCTTTTCTTTTTGGGATAATCATCATTCGAAATGGATATCATTATGACGCGATTGTAATTATTTTCATCTGTATTTTCACAATTACGTATTTCACGAGCATAGCGGCAAAATACGCAATAAACTTATAAAGCCTGTATGACGTTATTGTAGCGCGTTATAGTTTGCCATCAAAGGACCCAGGCTCGAATCCCAGTGAAAGAAAAAAACAATTCAACTATTTGTATTCTATAATTCAAAATAATTGCAAATAGTGTAATTTTCGTAGCAAATAATGACATTGTTAAACTAGAATGTTCATAGGACACAGATGACCAACGCTAAATGTCACCAACACAGATATGGTGTGCGAACGAAAATGAATGACCTGCATAAGAGATAGAATGTGTTAGAAATGTATTAATATTAGTACAAAAAAGTATTTACACATATTTTACAAATGACCTTGACACCTGGACCTTGAATAATTAATATCAGACAAGTGTGCGACACACTACAGGACCGTTATCAATAGTGCTAATGTTCATAGCGGTACTTTATGAACATTCCATCATGCGTGTTACGAAATCAATAAATAATTAATTTTCAAAAGACAATCTATTATTTACTATTATGTCTTATTAGAGGTAGATTGTCCCTTTAACCACCAGACTTGCATAAAAAAAGACAACCATTATTTATCAAGTAGACACTAAAACGACTGTGCCATTAATTTCCCATGCACAAAATATTTAAGGCTTAACTAACAAAGATCACGTTCGACCTCAATTTTCTTGAGATAATTTATTCCGCGGGAAACTTGAACGCCAATAGAATTGGCCAATTTTTCTTAATTTAAGGAATGCAAACTAACAGCAGCGATTTAATGAAAAAAACTTTTTGTTTCTAGACATGAGTCCGTAGGACACTGATACCCTCAACATTTATTTTTGTCTCAAACCTCCTCTTATGTAAAAAAAATCCGGACCAAAATATGGACGTGCACAAGTACACTCAATGGTTACATTCATTCGAGTACGTTATGCTTCTTTATTGACCGCAGGAGATAAGGTTAGCAAAATTTCGTATTCGTGAATAAATAATTAGTCATCTAATTGGTTCCTTGTCCAATTGTGCAGGGAAATTCAACCAATCAAACGACGCGTTTTCAAAACAGTTACAATGCAGGCGGTGTTCGCTTCGTTATATTTACCGTTGTCAGTTCGATTTTTTCATATGTACCGTTATCCGATCAAATGATCGTGGCTTTACAGACTTCATCCGAGGAGCATTTAAAAGAGAATTGTTATTTCATTGGTCAGTTGTTTGCTCATCAATATTTATTAAAACGAAATTTTGTCAGCCAGTTCCCCCACGGTATATTATATAAATATCATAGGCAGTTGAGGGGTATAGTAAATATTGCACCCCGAGGAGAGTAATGTCAACCGAGGCCGCAGGCCGAGGTTGACATTACTCTTCGAGGGGGGCAATATTTACTATACCCCTCAACTGCCTATGATATTTATTTTATTATACCGAACAAATTAAGTGTTTTTCAAAGAACAAGCCATTCATATTCAACAAACAGTTTATTTAGTCTGGTTAAGACTGGAAAATACCGGAAAATACACAAGCGCGTATAGATAACGATTTTCAATACGTTTGAATAAGCGTCTACTGATAGACAGTGTGAGCAGTATTTTCGGAAAACCAGTGTTACTATTTTTAGCTCCACGCGCGGGGTATATTAAAAATTATAACCCGATCGGGATATATTACGTTCCAACGTCATGGCATATCAAAATTATGCAGGGATGGGTATATGGAAATTTAACATGGGAAAGTCACGTGAGGTATAATAAAATGCAGTGATACCGCTGGGTTCCGTCGATGATGCTGGTTAATACGTTTGTAAAACTATTCACTCTAGCAGCAATACTTTTTGAGTAACGCGCTACACAAGATAAAAATGTTTTTTTTGCTAAAAAGAGCTTTAAATATGGAGCTGTATAGTACTGGTATCAACCCAACTTCGATGTTCAACACCAAAGTGTGTTCGCTTCTTGGTCAACCCCAAAGTGCGTTGCAGTGGTGCTTATAAATGGTGAAATGGAACGCTTTTTGGTAGTGCCAAGTACATCCTCATTTCGACAGATCCATCATCATCATCATCATAATCATCAAATTCATCATCATCAACATCATCATCAGAATCATCATCATCGCATCATCATCATCATCATCATCATCATCATCATCATGATCAACATCAACATCATCATTGCAGTTATTATATTATACTTTTTTAATGTATGATGAATACTTTCAGTTCGCCTTGTCTATGCGGCAAAATATTCACACTTGGACCGCATAAACGACCTATCTATGCGTTGCGTGTCGCCGCATAGACGAAACCGCCCTGTCTATGCGTTCACAATCACATATAGACGAAACTGGCAACATCTATGCGGAGACACGCATATGCGGCGTCACAGAGCGGAGTAACCTAACAATATATGCTTGTCAACACTATACTGCAAACAATGTTCAGGTCATTAATTACTGTTAGTTAGATCTCGCGCGGAAACGAAGTATGGGAAGGGCAGAAGGACGAACGAACATCGAGTAGAAAGAAAAAGATTTTCGGGGAAATACGTTTCACACCTCCGCAATTCCATAAAAAATAAAATTTAGACGGACGGACATAGCAGCGACTATAATTTTGCCCTCCCTTTTGGTTCTCTTAGAAAATGGTTTTCTTAGACTGTCTTGTCTCAATGTATGTATATACATATAAAAAAACAACAGACAGCATTGTAATTTTTCTGTGCTTACCGCCTTTGAACGCTCATATTAACTTTATACCGCTTTAAAATATTGGAAAGCATGAAATAAAACAGGAATAATTATCTCAGTGTATCATAACAATACTTTTTACCCTCCGAAATTTTACATTTTGAGGTCTATCGATTGTTCAATTGAAAAATGTCACTGTTTAAACAAAACTATTGTATATGTGTCTGTCACATATAATACTATATATATATATTATATTGCTATACTTTGGCCACGCTGCAACCAAGTACCTTAGTTTATACCGGAACATCCAATAGTGATGACGAAGGTTCATTATGTTCACGCACCCTGCATTTCTGTAGAACCACGACGTCCGCCTAGTCTGTTCTGTTCGCATGTGGTGTCGCCGATATTTCTGGGACATCCTTGGAAAATCGATTTAGAAAACTGTTCAACCATAATACAGCACATGTGTGTATGTTACAGCTCTTCGTAAAATTTAAAAGCATCCAAAATGTCGCTACATAGTATAAACCAAAATGGGGAAACCCAAAATAAAAAATGAGCACTGTAGTACCGCACTTGGGTGTCAACCCAACTTAGGAGTTCAACACCAAAGTGTGTTCGCTTGTGGTCAATACCAAAGTGCATTGCAGTGGTACATATAAATAGGGAAACGGAACGCACTTTGGTAGTTTATAGTACATCCCCGTTCATCGTCAACACCATCATCATCATAATTATCATCTTCTTAATAAGCATAATTCTTCTCCTCCTCCTCACAATCAGTCTTCCACATGCATTCGCCATTACCGGACTTTGATCCATAATATTTTCACCATTATATCTGCTTATTGTGTTCTTACTGTGAAACATAAGACGTGCTCTCATAAGGTATATATGGCGCGTTTTGATGATGATAATGTTGATCGCAACCCCCAACATGGCCGTTTTAGGAGAAACCGGTAGATATCCTTTATCGGTTTTATGTATGGAAAGGTCTTTGAAATATTACTTAAAATTGATGACTCATCAATCCTCTATTATGTATAGTACGTTTACTACCCAACGAAATTTAAATACATATTGCTGGTTTAAAGCATGTATCTTACTTTGATAATCTTGGACATGGTGACGTATTTGATAATCTGAAGGTAAATATCACTTATCTTGCTATTCTTAAACAACGTATTCGTGACCAGTTCCATCAAACATGGTTAAAGACTATCTCTAATATGCCTAAATTCTAATATGCCTAAATTATTTTATTATTGCAAATTTAAAAATGAATTTAAATACGAAAATTATTTAGACTATGTATCACATGATAAATATAGAATATCACTTACAAGATTACGTTTGAGCTCACATAATTTAAATATTGAAACTGGCAGGTATTCAAATATCGAAAGAAATAATACAACTTGTAAATTATGTTCAACAAACACTGTTGAATCTGAATACCATTTTTTATTCTGTTGTAATGTGTTTACCAATATAAGAAAAAACACCTTGGCAATACTTCATGGCCTTCTATAAATATGTTTATTAATATAATGTCATCTAAGTCGAAAAGAAAAATCAGACATATTGCTAAATATTGTTATAATGCCATGCTTTTACGTAATGAATTACTTTCTCATTGATGTACGAACTCTATTTGGATTTGTTTATGTATTGTGTGTATTGTAGTATTTATTATATATGTACTAATGTGTCTTGGCCATAATGTTGATATAGTTTGTAAATGGCCCAAGGCAATGCTTTTGCCGTTTTTGCCAATAAACGAAACGAAACGATTATAATGTTGATGATGGTTTTGATGATTATGATGACGACAACGATACTGATAATAGTGCTGATAGTGGGGGTGATGATGTTGAAGATGTTTATGTTGCTGCTGATGATGATGATGATTAATATGATGAGTGCTGATGATGATGATGATTAATATGATGAGTAGGAGGCAGAGGATTAGGATAATAATGAGGAAGAAAAGGCAGAGGAGGATGAAGATAATGCACCAATGCAACCCACTTTTATGTTATGATCGCTATCACCAAACATCGAACGCACTACATGTATGATACCAAAGTCAGGTTAACAGCAAAGTGCGGTGCAACAGAGAAATAGATGGACACATGACTTGATCAAATTATATATTAACTGTTAAGTATAATAACTAGACTCATGGTTCAAGCTAGAACATGTTCAACAATTGGTAAAATTGGCAATACTATTAAGGCAGGCCTGGCTGTCAGAAAACAGTGCGTTTCTGTACTATTTGTATTTGTTTCATAAATAGGAAACCACTGGATTCTTAACCAGTTTCATTCTAAAATTAAATTAAAAATAATAACATTCATTCATTGCTTATTTTGTAGAAAATTTTATTCTTTAGCAACAATATGTATTTATTTAAATAAAATTATAACAAAAAACGGTACACATCGCATGATCATAGTTCTAGTGCACTAACAGAATTGCTTAAAATACACTTAAAAGTAAATTTCAGAGGATGCTTATCATTTAAATAAATGATTATTAAGTGTTGTAATATTTCACTGTTTTACATGCAACAAATTGATACCTAGAAAAAAAATACATACAAGCGATTTATTAAATAGACAATTATGGCAAAAATATATAATTCTTCCTATTTTTAAGAAACAACAACACTCACCACAGATAGCCATTCAGTAGAAAAAAAGTCGCGATGGTGAAAACTAGACGAATCTAGATAAGAAAACAATTTGACACTGGTAATAAATATTTCGGGTGCGGGTTATATATATAGTAATATTAACCGGCGCCAAAAGGGCGTTCCCAATTACGTGACCAACATTAGCCATTCAGAGCTACAGGAAAAGCAATTAAATTTGTCATTAACCAATAGCTTTTCAGTGCCTTATCAAAATCTCCGATCTACGTGCCATGTGAAACTAAAGACGGATTAACAATCTCTTTGATCTTGTGTAATCATACTATGCATTTTCAATTTTTATTATGATTCAAACAATACAGTTTCGTGTGGATTATAAGGAAAATTAAATGTTAAATACACATGTACAAATAAAATGATGTGGTTGCCTGTCGTTGATGATGGTAAATAGCATCGACGGCAAACGGAGGGACTGCGGTCGCACATGCATACTGTTTTGATGGACAGCCAGACTGTATATTTAATCCTGGCTCGATACACGTTTCATATTGACAAAGAAATGCCGAGCTGAGTACTTGATGCTGTCTGGATATTCGCTATGGTGTATTTGCCAACCATGTATACATATATGGCTACATATTTTTTACATCTTGAATAGTTTTGTGAACATTACACGCCAAGCTTGGTTTTCGTCACACACTAGATATTCGATTTATGTCGAAACCCTGTAACACCGAACTGGGTATTGGAAGGTAGCTGCATATTCGCAAACATATTTTTAAATAATAATGACCCTGGCTCGATATTCGCTAAAATTCGAATACCCAATGCCCAGCTGGGTATTCGACCCTGGCTCGATATTCGCAATAGTTCGAATACCCAATACCCAGCTGGGTATTCGATTCTGGCTCGTTATTCGCTAAAGTTCGAATACCCAATACCCAGCTGGGTATTCGACCCTGGCTCGATATTCGCAATAGTTCGAATACACAATACCCAGCTGGGTATTCCATTCTGGCTCGTTATTCGCTAAAATTCGAATACCCAATACCCAGCTGGGTATTCGACCCTGGCTCGATATTCGCAATAGTTCGAATACCCAATACCCAGCTGGGTATTCGACCCTGGCTCGATATTCGCAATAGTTCGATTACCCAATACCCAGCCGGGTATTCGATTCTGGCTCGTTATTCGCTAAAGTTCGAATACCCAATACCCAGCTGGGTATTCGACCCTGGCTCGATATTGAATTCCCAATACCCAATACCCATTACCTAGCCAACTTCATGGACCTCATGAAAATACTTTTAATATGTTTACAATAATACATGGGATGGTAAAAACAGATTTTCTGGAATAGAAATTACATTGATATTACTCTATTTTATTTACAAGTGTATGTATTTTGATTAATTCTGGGCTAAGTGTGAGATTCGGCATGCTTCAAACCGGTTTAAACCCACAATGCATTGACCGTTCCAAGGCGGTGACCCCAGTTTTAAATAAGCAATAGGTTACTTGCCTTAAACGAAAGACCAGCGGATGTTAATAAGGGGTTCTCTCCTGGTGATTTTTCATTATTCTTTTATTTGAGATATCATGTGTATTGATGTTTATGACATGCAAATAACGAATACATACGGATAAAACTTCACTTTTAAAATTCCAGGTCGGTAAGTATAATACAGGTACGTGAATCTGCACTTCTACGGGATCCGGATATTGGCGTGTTAAATTCCCGCCTGTCGTGAATCGCTTTCAGTCAAAAGTCTCGTATACGCCCGCCGCACCCCCACCCCCACCACTGGGGGGAAATATTGATAGGTGCATAACAAGTGGTTGTTATAGTACGACATAACTCAGACATAATATTTTAATGATTGATGTTCTCGACAATTACTAGTTGCTTAACAATGAAATACAAAATCGGCGCTGACTACGATAAAATAAAAGAATATCTTCTATAATTGTTCAGACATTCTCATTAAAGTGATTTGAGCAAACTGTCCATGCGATGACGATGATGATGGTGACTATGATGATCATGATGATTATGATGATGATGATAGATCTGAAATGACAATCTAATGTCCCGCTGGTCATATTTTATCTCCACGAATATCTTGTAAAACCTGGGACCCTTAAGTTACTCGTGGTCTGACTCAGACTTCTACTGAATGTCGGTCTCGGCGTCCCAGCCTCCGCTCTATTCTGATCTCCCTGATGTTCCTGTTGATGACCCTCTAAGGTCAACGCGTGGGTCTCTGGAGCTGCCGGAACTTCCGGGCTTGGGAAGGGCCGAATCGGGGAGGGCGCCGCCGGGACCTCTTCCGGTACGTGCGTCAGTGTGGGAGGCTCAGCCGTCGGCGTCGGATGAACTGTCGGCGGGTTCACGGAGAACTCGTCGGGAAGGACACCGGTGTTCTGGGTTTTGTCTGGAATATAAAAAAGTATGAATGAAGAAATATTAATTACCAAAAACTTGCTATGTACATGCAGTCAGTTATAATGAGTCAGGATACGTAAAAATATCATAAGTTTGCGTCATTTATTCCACGCGTCTTAAAGGTTTAGAAGCATATGTTGAATGTATGTAAACAAATGGTCATCGAAGATGTTCGTAAGCATAATTTACTGTCAGCTTTAATAGTTACTGAAACTATCGTAGCCAAAGGATGACATGTGTTACCTTTTCCAACATTATTGGACGACAACATGAAGGTGTTACTTCTCAGGAGCCTGCCCTGTCTGCCACGCTCTGTTGGTTTTCCAGATGTCACCAGCTCGTCTATGCTACCCTTCCTTTCCAGTCGTCCAGGTACGACCGCGTTTCGTGATGACCCGCTTTTCGTCTTCCATTTCGGAAGTTTTGACGTCAGATTTGACTGCACGCGGGAAATCAAGCTCCTGTTTTCCAATCTAGTGCGGTCGAGATTTGACCTTGACCTTTTCAACGCGTGACCCGAAAATGACCACACCTTTTCTGCTTTTAATATCACTTCCGGTACAACAGAAGAACTCTGTACGTTTTTATCGTCTTTTACCAGTTCTTGATTCCCTTGTTGCCCACTGTTGCCATAGTTACTCGTTTCCGGATTTGTTTCCATCAGTTTATGTCCTTGAAAGTTTTTCAATTCACTGCTACTCGGTAACTTTATTGCCGACCCTAAAGTACATTGTTGTGTGCCGTTGGTTTCCTGCTCGCAGGTTTTCTTGATATTGTGTATATTTACGGCCTTCAAATGTGCCAGTGTGCGCTTGGTCCCGCCACGCCCAAACACGGTTGGCGGGGGTTGTTTGGTGCTAGAGGTTTTGTCAAATTCACCTGAAACACACAAAAAACAGTCGCCTGTTTAAGTACATATGACAACCGCATTTTATGTTTCATGCCATTTAGGCCTTTAAGTAATAAAATAACCATTCACATACTAATTGTTTAAATAACGTGGGATACTTGTTAACTTCCGAAAATGACTGCATTTATAAATTCATAACACAATTTATATATAGTAGTAATGCATTGTCAAGCTTCAATATACATGTACGTACTTAAAAAAGTATATGGGCCAGAATTAATTCGTCAATATAGCATAAAACCGCAAAATAGTGTTTTTGCAATAAATATTTCAACAAAGAAGTATTTAAAATAATTCAGACTGAACGCATTTGTAGTTTTATGTGTTGGTGTTGTTTGTTTACACTTTGAATACGACGTACATATGACGTCACGTCTAGAGACGGCGCTCTGACGTCGGCCGTAGAAGTGCAGATTCAGTGAACGTTCTCCAATTTCCGACAAACGGGTATCTAAAAAGGAATGGCTTTACGTAGAAGACGTAGAATATTTACCGGGCTACGATCGTGCAACACAAGTAATGGTATAAATTATTTAAAAAAAAACTTTATAAAGTGTTAATTATGAATGAAAACGCAGATCAAGGGAGTAATTTTATTGCAAAATATAAGTACAGTCAAAAAGTGCAATACATGTACATTTATATGTATAAGCTTAGTCAACGCTAGTATTATGTTACAAAATGCCAATATGCAAACCTATGCGAGAATATTATATTTTATATATATCCCAAACTTTCATGTTTCCTATATAAGCTTTTTTTTAAATAATGTTCTACGAGCGCATTTCTAGTCATTGTGTTTTAGCATACTTAGGCAGAACATAGCTGATTTGAACAATCAAATATCGCGTTTGGAAAGCCAGAAGGGGCTATCAGTCTTTTTGGACATAAATATGCTGATGACACCTTGTTGATTTTAAGGGACGATACACGCTTAATAATATGTGAACAACTCCATTTTATAAACTTAGAAAATATTGTTCAAATATTTAAGACAGCAAGCTTCTATATGTCTGCTACACCAAACCTTGATCCAAAGTTTTCTTAATTCGCCGTATATCCGCCTTCGTGTAATTGTAGTCTCGCTCCATGCTCGCGGGGCAGTCGAGAGATTGCGAGATTTCCCCGAGAGGATGAATAGCTGAAATTTTGTGAACATATGCTCATGCGCACATAAAGCATTCGATTACTTTAACAGCAAATTAACCTCAATTACCCAGTGACCCCTTTGTCAATGTTATGGACTGCAGTATACACTAATTGTTGGTGTAGAATAGGTCTTGAAAATATGCGTGGTCTGGAGTACAACAAATATATCAAAGCGCTGATAGCGTAGAAAGACTGTTGGCAACAAACGAAACCAAAAGCATGTGAATCATGAGTGCATTTTTGCTAAAAAGGAAATATTTGTTTGAATGAAATTCAATTTCCCACCATTTAACTTTATAATGTGGTTTCTTATTCAATAGTATACGACATCATAATAAAAACTAATTTGAAAGTAACGAAAAAATATGTTTTCGAGCTAATTATCTTATGCAAACGGAATAATATATATGCCAGTTAACAAGTTAATCTGCAACGGGCAAGAATAGCCGATGAAGCGTAGTAGTTAGACGCACCGATTGTTAGTGATTCATAGCCAAAGATCTATAAATAAACATGTTTATTTATAGATATTTGTTCGTAGCCTACTTAGTCAAAAGTAGGTCATACGATGCAAGCTCTCGATTTTCCATAGTACTGTTTAACATTAATAAATTGCGGTCATTTGTTGTCAAAATAGTCAGAATTAGAATTAGTAACAAGAAAAAACACTTTTGCAAAGAGTCAAAAATAATTGATGAAGCGCATTAATTTGGTGTCTTATTCCAGGGCACTCAGGTGATTTTTCGGTTACATACAAGTAAATAGCAAAGTAGGGGTGTCATTAGTTTAAAGTTACATTTTTATAAATTGACCTTTTTTACAAAGTGTACTTGTAATAAATCACCTGAAATACACATTAAAATACATAGTACATAAATTATCTTTAAATAATTAAAATGTAAGAAAACGGGTGTACAATTTTGCTTTTTTGAAGAAGGACCCTTTCTGGTTTCAATTTGCTGACTAATAGCATGCAAAGAAAAGAAGTAGTTTTCCGCGATACCTATTTTAGAAATTACCCTCTCAAAAGACCGTTGGCTTCCGCCAACAGTCTAATAAACAAAATCTTTCGTTTTAGTGAGGCAACGAATTTTATGCGCAAAGTTTAAATGTATACCGTCACACGGATTTAACACTCAACATCGCATTTATGTTTTAAGCATTTGAATATACCATTCACATATACTCACCGATCTTCAGCGCACTTTTCGCACGTGCAATTCTCCGCTCTCGTGCACGCAGCATAACGTGCGCGCACGCTGTAACCACGGAGACCAGTATCACAGCCCCTGCTCCCGGTATTAAAACATACAACCACGACATGGATTTGGTAGTGTATGGAGCCACTGTAGTGGTTGAGGTGGTTGTGCTGGTGGTTGTGGTGGGTGTAGTGCTAGTGGTAGTGGTGGGTGTAATGGTAGTAGTGGTGGTTGTAGTGGTAGTGGTTGATGTGGTTGTAGGAGTAGTGGTTGTTGTTGTAGGAGTTGTTGTTGTTGGGGTTGTTGTTGTTGGGGTGGTTGTGGTTGTTGTTGTTGATGTCGTGGTTGAGGTAGTTGTCGTAGTTGTTGTTGTTGGCGTGGTGGTCGTCGTCGTAGTTGTAGTTATAACACCTATTTCAAAGAATTGACAGCAAATCATGTCAAGCATATATTTCTTTACTTGATAAATATCTGCAAACAATTGCCAAAAAGCTTCTAGGTTTACAATAATCTATACTTGGCACAAATGTTTACAATTTTGATAACGTTAAAGCAGTCAAATGTCAACAATAATCAAAGTTTGATAAAAGTTTAATAATCAAATTAGCTAAATCCAGATGATAATATGCAATGCTCTTATTGACTTGAAAGAATAAATCTTCATATATTAAAGTGAAGTATAAACAATATACACCAATATATTTTATAAAACGGCATTTATACAACTGTACATTCTATTCCTAAATCTTATAACTATAATTTCAGACTTTATTATAAAGGGGGACAACTTGGTACACTAAGACTCGAATTCTATGATTACCTCCCTACAAGTAGACCTACGCATGCGGGGTGGGGGATGGGGGTTCTAGTTTTCAAATGATGTAATAATTTCAAATTGTAAGATAGCGATTTTACACGTCTATACTAACCGTGATTCCTGTCTTGAATGGTGGCATACCTCTGCATAAGATAACTTTACGTGAAATTTGAATAGTACAGTATTCATAAAAAGTTGTAAATGTTTCATGAAAATAATTATATGGGGAGTCTACGCAGTTTTCATGAAATGGTTTTGTCGACTTCACTGACGGTCACCAATTAGATCTAGCTGGTTATTTTATGCAACATCAGGGGCGTAGCTTGGGTTCAACAAATGTAAAGGCACAATATGCGGAATCTACACAATGACGCCATGAGTGTTTATGCACGTATGTGGCTACAAACAACTAACTTCAGCTAAACCCCGATTCTAAAAAATATTTGTAAAATAAGCGTATGTTTCATGAAATTTGTTTCATATTGACGTAATCGACCCGTTAAACAATGAAGTATCAACACAGCCAAGAAAGATCCCCTCACCCCCATCGCCCCCCCCCCCCCCTTTGTTTTTATTGCATTTTTGGCATATTTAAATTTTCATCTCTGGAAAAAAATGTATAGGCACATGCTTATAGTGCCTTAAGGAAGCTACGCCCCTGAACATTATGCATTCATACAAATAATTATGCAGAGTCTACGCAGTTTTCATGAAATGGTTTTGTCGACTTCACTGACGGTCACCAATTAGATCTAGCTGGTTATTGTATGCCACCATAGTCTTCTAATACCAGTCGCACGGCCATGTATACTTACAGGGAGCTGAAAAGGAAGTTTTTTAAACAAATTAGAGTTCTTATAGTTAACAATAAAGTTAAAAAAATATACATAATGCGATATATAATCATACATTTTATGATTATGATTATCATTAACACCACCACCACCTACATCATCATCATCATCATCGTCGTCATCATCATCATCAGCAGCAGCAGCAGCAGCAGCAGCACTATTATTAGTAGTAGTAAAAATAGTAGTAGTAGTAGTAGTAGTAGTAGTAGTAGTAGTAGTAGTAGTAGTAGAAGTAGAAGTAGTGGTAGTAGTATTGATATTGGTTGTTTACATATTTTGTTATTGTTGTCGTTGTTGCTACGTTGCATTCTGTTTAAACGATAACAATCCAATTTCACCTTCTTCAATTATGTACATGCATCGACAGATTCAGTAGACCGTTTCAACGTGTTCTGCCGTGACATCAATGCAACGTGTCTCTTATCGACAGGCTGTGGGGGTCACAGACAGAAAATCCTTCAGGTGGAACGAGTCTATAATCGATGACTTGGAACAACGTATTGATTATGTGATGACTCAGCTGCCACGACAAAGAGACCCCAAGAAACATCAGTGCTTTAATCGATTTGCTACTCGTTCATTATATACGTTGACAGAGGTACGTGCTAACAAAGGTCTTGTAGGTGGCAGGCGTGAACTTGTTTCAATAAATAACCGCTTGCTTGTTATTGCTGATTTCAGTAGGGGGAGATCTAGAGCGAAATAGCAGGGTGCTGAACCCTGGTCCTTATTGGGTCCCATTCTGTCACTCTGAGCGGATCAGCATAAGCAACACCAACAACAACAACATCAAAAACAATAACAACGCTGGTGATTGAATACCTCCATGTGGTTCAAGCACCATGGTAGCTCCATTAGCGGACGGAATAGCGGCGGGTGTCTGGGTGTTCGTACAATCCCCGGGGTTCATACTCAGCAGGGTGGAGCCCCCGACCACCTGGGCCGCCTGTGGTGTAATAAAGACGCAATATAAATAACACAAATAAAAGGCATACTAGGCAAATATGCGCAATGACTCTCCACATAGACAACCTGCGCACTAGGCAAAATCTTCGCAATTGCCACACAGACAAACTGTGTACTAGGTGTAATCTGCACAATTACCCACCACACAGACAATCTGCGCACTAGGCATTATCTGCACAATTACCCACCACACAGACAATCTGCGCACTATAGGCATTATCTGCACAATTACCCACCACACAGACAATCTGCGCACTAGGTATTATCTGCACAATTACCCACGACACAGACAATCTGCGCACTAGGTATTATCTGCACAATTACCCACGATACAGACAATCTGCGCACTAGGTATTATCTGCACAATTACCCAGCACACAGACAATCTGCGCACTAGGTATTATCTGCACAATTACCCACCACACAGACAAATTGCGCACTAGGTATTATCGGCACAATTACCCACCACATAGACAAACTGTGTACTTGGCATTATTTGCACAATTACCCACCACACGGACAATCTGCGCACTAGGTACTATCTGCACAATTACCCACCACACAGACAATCTGCGCACTAGGTATTATCTGCACAATTACCCACAACACAGACAAATTGCGCACTAGGTATTATCTGCACAATTACCCACCACACAGACAATCTGCGCACTAGGTATTATCTGCACAATTACCCACAACACAGACGAATTGCGCACTAGGTATTATCTGCACAATTACCCACCACACAGACAATCTGCGCACTAGGTATTATCTGCACAATTACCCACCACACAGACAAACTGCGCACTATGTATTATCTGCACATTTACCCACCACACAGACAAATTGCGCATCAGGCATTATCTTCGCAATTACTCGCCACTCAGACAAACTGTGTACTAGGCATTATCTGCGCAATTTCCCACCACACAGACAAACTGCGCACTAGACATTATCTGAACAATTACTCACCACACAGACAAACTGCGCCCTAGGTATTAACAGCACAATTACCCACCGCACAGACAATGTGCGCAATAGGCAAAATCTGAACAATAAATCACCACACAGACAAACTGCGCCCTATGTATTATCTGCACAATTACCCACCACACAGACAATGTGCGCACTAGGCAAAATCTAAAACATTACTCACCACACAGACAAACTGCGCCCTAGGTATTATCGGCACAATTACCCACCACACAGACAATCTGCGCACTAGGTATTATCTGCACGGTTACCCACAACACAGACAAATTGCGCACTAAGTATTATCTGCACAATTACACATCACATAGACAAACTGTGTACTGGCATTATCTGCACAATTACCCATCACATAGACAAACTGTGTACTAGGCATTATCTGCACAATTACCCACAACACAGACAATCTGCGCACTAGGCATTATCTGCACAATTACCCACCACACAGACAATCTGCGCACTATAGGCATTATCTGCACAATTACCCACCATACAGACAATCTGCGCACTAGGCATTATCTGCACAATTACCCACAACACAGACACATTGCGCACTAGGTATTATCTGCACAATTACCCACCACACAGACAATCTGCGCACTATGTATTATCTGCACAATTACCCACCACACAGACAAACTGCGCACTAGGTATTATCTGCACATTTACCCACCACACAGACAAATTGCGCCCTAGGTATTAACAGCACAATTACCCACCACACAGACAATGTGCACAATAGGCAAAATCTGAACAATAAATGACCACAGAGACAAACTGCGCACTATGTATTATCTGCACAATTACCCACCACACAGACAATGTGCACTAGGCAAAATCTAAACAATTATTCACCACACATACAAACTGCGCCCTAGGTATTATCTGCACAATTACCCACCACAGAGACAATCTGCGCACTAGGCATTATCTTCGCAATTACTCACCACTCAGACAAACTGTGTACTAGGCATTATCTGCTCAATTACTCACCACACAGACAATGTGCGCACTAGGCATTATCTGCGCAATAAACAACCGCACAGATAAACTGCGCACTTGGCTTTATCTGCACAATTACTCAACACACAGATAAATTGCACACTAAGCAAAATCTGCACGATTACACACCACACAGACAAACTGCGCACTGGGCATTATCTGCACAATTACTTTCCTCACCACAAGCCAAACTGCGCACTAGGCATTATCTGCGCAACTACTCGCCACACAGACAAACTGCGCACTAGGGTTTATCTGCGCAACTACTTACCACACAGACAAACTGCGCACTAGGCTTTATCTGCGCAACTACTTACCACACATACAAACTGCGCACTAGGCATTATCTGCGCAACTACTTACCCCACCACACAGACTTACTTCGCACTAGGCATTATCTGCGCAACTACTCGCCACACAGACAAACTGCGGACTAGGCATTATCTGCACAATTACCCACAACACAGACAAATTGCGCACTAGGTATTATCTGCACAATTACCCACCACAAAGACAATCTGCGCACTAGGTATTATCTGCACAATTACCCACAACACAGACGAATTGCGCACTAGGTATTATCAGCACAATTACCCACCACACAGACAATCTGCGCACTAGGTATTATCTGCACAATTACCCACCACACAGACAAACTGCGCACTATGTATTATCTGCACATTTACCCACCACACAGACATATTGCGCACCAGGCATTATCTTCGCAATTACTGTGTAAATCTAAAAAAATACTCACCACACAGACAAAATGCGCCCTAGGTATTATCGGCACAATTACCCACCACACAGACAATCTGCGCACTAGGTATTATCTGCACGGTTACCCACAACACAGACAAATTGCGCACTAAGTATTATCTGCACAATTACCCATCACATAGACAAACTGTGTACTAGGCATTATTTGCACAATTACCCAACACATAGACAAACTGTGTACTAGGCATTATCTGCACAATTACCCACCACACAGACAATCTGCGCACTAAGCATTATCTGCACAATTACCCACAACACAGACAAATTGCGCACTAGGTATTATCTGCACAATTACCCACCACACAGACAATCTGCGCACTAGGTATTATCTGCACAATTACCCACAACACAGACAAATTGCGCACTAGGTATTATCTGCACAATTACCCACCACACAGACAATCTGCGCACCAGATATTATCTGCACAATTGCCCACCACACAGACAAACTGCGCACTAGGTATTATCTGCACATTTACCCACAACACAGACAAATTGCGCCCTAGGTATTAACAGCACAATTACCCACCACACAGACAATGTGCACAATAGGCAAAATCTGAACAATAAATCACCACACAGACAAACTGCGCCCTATGTATTATCTGCACAATTACCCACCACACAGACAATGTGCGCACTAGGCAAAATCTAAACAATTACTCACCACACATACAAACTGCGCACTAGGTATTATCTGCACAATTACCC
This sequence comes from Congeria kusceri, assembly GCA_027627225.1. Taxonomy (NCBI): domain Eukaryota; kingdom Metazoa; phylum Mollusca; class Bivalvia; order Myida; family Dreissenidae; genus Congeria; species Congeria kusceri. The sequence continues at coordinate 15,296,169 of CM051037.1, read as the reverse complement.
ACCAAAGAGACAATCTGCGCAGTAATAAAAATAAAAGTCTTGTTCTACTAGGCATTTGCTTCGCAATTACTCACCACTCAGACAAACTGTGTACTAGGCATTATCTGCGCAATTACTCACCACACAGACAATGTGTGCACTAGGCATTATCTGCACAATTACCCACCACACAGACAATGTGCGCACTAGGCATTATCTGCGCAATAAACAACCGCACAGATAAACTGCGCACTTGGCTTTATCTGCACAATTACTCAACACACAGATACATTGCACACTAAGCAAAATCTGCACGATTACACACCACACAGACAAACTGCGCACTGGGCATTATCTGCGCAATTACTTTCCTCACCACAAGCCAAACTGCGCACTAGGCATTATCTGCGCAACTACTCACCACACAGACAAACTGCGCACTAGGGTTTATCTGCGCAACTACTTACCACACAGACAAACTGCGCACTAGGCTTTATCTGCGCAACTACTTACCACACAGACAAACTGCGCACTAGGCTTTATCTGCGCAACTACTTACCCCACCACACAGACTTACTTCGCACTAGGCATTATCTGCGCAACTACTCGCCACACAGACAAACTGCGGACTAGGCATTATCTGCGCAACTACTCACCACACAGACAAACTGCGCACTAGGCATTATCTGCGCAACTACTCACCATACAGACAAACTGCGCACTAGGGTTTATCTGCGCAACTACTTACCACACAGACAAACTGCGCACTAGGCTTTATCTGCGCAACTACTTACCCCACCACACAGACTTACTTCGCACTAGGCATTATCTGCGCAACTACTTGCCACACAGACAAACTGCGGACTAGGCATTATCTGCGCAACTACTTACCACGAAGACAAACTGCGCAATATGCATTATCTGCGCAACTATTCACCATACAAATAAACTGAGCACTAGGAAAAATTAGCGCAACTACTGATCACACAGACAAACTGCGCGCTAGGTCTTATCTGCGCAATTACTCAACACATAGATAAACTGCGTACTAAGCAAAATCTGCGCAATTACCCACCAAACAAACAAACAGCGCACTAGGCATTATCTGCGCAATTACTTACCACACAGACAAACTGCGCACTTTACAATAACTGCACGGTAACTCACAACACAGACAAACAGCGCAATATACAGTAACTGTACAATAACTCACCACACAGACAAACTGTGTGCTAGGACGTGGGTCCAGATTATACAGAGTGGTGTAGGAGACTTCGGACTGGTTAACACTGACAACGCATCCCAGCCGACCAGTGTCTGAAATGGCCAACGAGCTAACATTGAAATCTCCCCTGGGTGACATGTATTCAGATATATTCAAGGTCAGACTATGTCAGGTACCTGTCAAGCCAGAAAGCCTATGTATCAAGTGCTGTTCAGTACAAAGATATATACAGATGTATGCAGTATATACATACAATGCAATGTAAAATTATAAAACACGTTTATCCTTTTAAGTTTCAACTGGTATAAAAAATGGTAACAAAATGGCTATGCTTGCTAATATGTCTATGAGTGTTCAACAATAGTCTTAGCGAGTATATGCGCAATAAAAGATTAGAAACCAGAAAATCACATCTCGATAGGGTCCCATTGTAAAATAGCAATATCTCCTGGCGTGATTGGCCAGGTTCCTTGATTTCAGATGTTGCGATTCTGGTCGCTTGAGGAAGATGCTTGTCTCTACTTTCAAAATTCAAAAATAAATAAATATAATTATGTGTGGTAGCTTGTAAGAAACTGAATCTCACTTGAACGTAGTCACCCGTAAGAAACTCAGAAATCTATTCGTATTTCCGAAAACAGCACATTCTGTCTATAAATTAACTGCTGAAAATTCAAATGTCAAGTAATTCAGTGTCGCGATACTCGTACATCAAAATGCACAGGAAATACGTCGGTTTCAGGAAATAACCGCTGAAACCAGTTTCTGTTATTGCGACTATTTACAGACGAAACAACGGGCTATTTGATGTACGGCTTACTTTCGAAATCGACCGCGGAATGATCCCGACTATGTACCTGGTATTAGTATCTAATATCTGTTTCGATGTAAATGATAATGTAAAATCTCATGTACGTATGGATGTATACCAACTGAACCCATCCATATAAGATAACATTTGCTAGAGATCGGCAAAATCATTAAAAGTAATTAAAACATTTATTTCGTTCTTTGTTAATACTAGTACTATAATTAAACAGAATACTCCTTGCCGGAATAAAACGGATGCACGTTTGAACAGCCGGTGTTTCTAACGATGACGTGAGTACGTAACGTCGACGCTTCACATGCGTTGATGGTGGCGGTGGAGACGTTAGTGCAATACGTTCCCGTCGAGTTCGTGTACGTGTAGTTGAAGGAACCGAGCAGGGGGTCGGGGCAGTCCACCGCGCTTATGGCTGCACTTTCGTTACCTAGGCGAAAACGACAAATCCTGACATGGGTGATGTTGACATTTTACATTAAGAAAATACAGTAAAACCCCGCTAATACGACAACTTGGGGGTCTTAATAAAGGTGGTCTTAATAGCGGGGTGGTCGTATTATCGAGGTAAGTAAGATCACCGGGTCAGTAAATGCATACATCAGAGTAATTTTTAGTTTTAATAAAAATAATGAATAATGAATAGATAACGCAAATTCCTAATTGTTTTCCAAACATAAATTTTATTTAAGACAGATAATGGAACTTATAGTTATGAATATGAATTTTACATTAAGTCGGAAATTAATTAAAACTTAATTAACTAAGTCCATTTAAGGTTCAGCATTCATTAATGTTACCCACTGACTGTCAGATAGTGTCAATTAACGTAATCTGATACACAGTCGATGTGTTAATCCCTTATCAAAACATGTGTACCATTGTTTTTCACACGCTCCATTTATACCGCTTTGCAGTTTGTTATCTGCACGACATATGCTGTTAACTGATGATGTTAATTGTCAACGACCAAATGACACTTGTCGCAATAAAGGGGCTATTTTGAGACAGACAGACAGACATTTTATTCAAGACTTGCACATAGTACAGCGTCTAAACACATGCATTTGTCTGCTATTCTGAGCATTATTTGGTACTTTCGGTTTATGACAAGTGGTCGTTATACGGAATAGCGGGGTGCCCATATAATCGGGGTTTGCGACCATTGAAATACAAAGGAAAACAATAGGATCTTTCAAAAAGTGTCCGCTTTAGTGGGGTGGTCGTAAAATCGACGTGGTCGTTAAGCGGCTTTTGATGTAGAATCACTGCTAGGCTAGCTGGTGTTATATCACTCATTTATCAAGCAACAGCTTGAATAGTTTGTTTAAGACCTGCCGCTCAATGTGCGAAAAGGTTGAAGACAAAATTTTGCTAGTTTCGGGAGCTTTTTGAAATGGGCAGAGCTGCGTCATCAGGCTCGTTCGGCATGTATTCGCGGAGCTGCGTCATCAGGCTCGTTCGGCATGTATTCGCGGAGCTGCGTCATCAGGCTCGTTCGGCATGTATTCGCGGAGTGGCACCATTGCAGAACATGCTGAAAAGTTGCAGAATCATTGCCGATAGAATTCTGAAATGTTGCCGATTTTAGAGTCGGGGTATATATACGATGCCGAACTACCATCTTTTGATCAGTTGCTAATAGGACACCACGGATTAGAGGCCTTCACCTTACACTTCAGTTTCAAATCCAAGCAGAAACGGATGCCATGGTTGCCTTGGCATTCATCTTGATACAGAGAAGGGGAAGACGTCATTGATGGTGGCTGGATGGCATACGACAGAAGGCTTCAGTATGAACAGTACAATACATTAATGCAATAACTCCGAGATGAAGATGTCACCTCCTTCAAACAGTATTTGAGGATCACGCCAACAATGTATGATGATATTCTCCTGCGTCTAACGTCACGCATTCCTACCTAGGACACCAGGTTCCGTAACGCCCAAACCTGCTGGTCTAAACTCTAAAGCCGTGTCTGACTTACTACTTAGTAATAGGTGAATGAGTCATGCGTACGAAGGTTGTTTATTTGGTAACCGCTGGGTCCATAGTTATACAGATTCTTAAGCCATTCTTAGCATAAGTTAAAAATAACTCAAAATTAAAATATGTGTTTGAGACACTTTATATATGCCTTCAAACATATGCATGATAAATACCTAATATTTATACACTTGTAATTATAATACACTTTCTGTGTGTGTCAAAGTCTTCAAAACAGTGCATTTCTTAGTCAGAAAATCCAATTTCAAACTTCGAGTATTTTAAGATTTTTCTGAATTTTGGACTAAGATTCTTTATAAATACCAGTCATTGTATTCTAGGAACTCTTTAAGTAAAATCTCATAGATAACCTTCAAATCAGCATTTTTTCATTAACATTTTATTTTATATTTAAAATGGATAGCGCTAAGTGTGTATTAATTATCAACTTATTATTAACTATTGTTTACCTAGCAGCAAAAGGATTCACTAATTGATATGAGTGTTGAAAATATAACATTACAAAAAAGGATTACTTAAGTTCAAATATTTTAAAATAAACTTAAGATACTCTTGAATATGTAATGCACCAATAGTTTAGTTTAAGCTTATTTATTTTAGCTCGATTGTGTCGAACGCCTGAGGTTTATTGAGACACTCTCGAGTCCGTGTCCTGGGTAGAACCAGTACTTGGAGTATTTTGGAACGCTCCCCAAGTAGGGATCGAACTCACGACCTCCCGATCGCAAGGCGGACACCATATCCATTACACTGCTGCAACCTAAATTCACCAATATCATTTATTAATACATAATTGTTACATTTCTTGGTAAAATAAGGATTACATTGCACTTTTTTAAATATAAAAAATAGTTGGTTACTCATTGTCATGTAAACTGATCAAGAACTGATGTGAACTGAGATTTAAAGATCGGGAAAGCATGTGGAACTCGGGTTGTGTGTACTGATATAATGTTCTTTACTTTCCTATAGTTCACTGAAAATTTGCAGACAAGCAACAAACTGTGAATGTGTCACACAATGCTTTCTTTACACTTGACCTGGTTTATCAACAAGTTTTGAAATCCCAACGCTCCATTAATAAGATAGGTCGCCATTATTACTTACTAAAGTTCTTTAAATAAAATTGGCATTTGAACAATTCTTTTATGATAATATTTTGTTTTTAGGTATTGTTAGTCGTTGTGCTTGCTTTTAACATGTCACAACAGCTATTTTAAATGAATTTATCGTATTAAAACAACGTCTTGCGGGACCAGTAAATGACAATTAGCACATGCATCATTTATATGTTAGTAGATTATGCCAATTTTTATTACTTACCTTTTCGTTGATCGTCAATCTAGCTTATCCATAATTATTTTGATTCTTTTATATTTCCATACAAGTATGATAATAAAGAAGTACGATTTATAATAGAAAACTTCCATCACTTTTCAGACAGATCACAATCGTATGTTTGGTAGTTAATCCTCTTAATTGTTTATGTTGCTCATTAATATGACTTTTTTTTATAACCGATTGTTATTTAACCGTTGCATTTTTCACTTCAAACTATATTCAAGATGTCCGTTTACACAGCAGATGTGTCATCATGCCTTGAATGAATGGCAGTTTGTATACGACCCCTTATTATGCCATACCTCTCTTAAAAATGTGCGACAGTTTGCTAAGTGTAATGACTGTAATCATTAGCATCTACAAAAGAAATATGTTCGTGCAGTGAAAGTTTATGAATGTGAAGTATTCATGTGTCTTTTTCAATTTATCATGCACTTAAACTAAAGAACATATCCATTTCATGATGTTTCACATAGAAAAAGTATATGCATGTGATATGCTAACGCACATACATGCCGACAATTTATGTATTGTTTTATTTTTACGCGTTACTCTACTTTTCAAAAAATACTTGCATGCTGCAAGTTATCATAATATTGCTTACAATATATGTTCAGTATATCTATAATCGGGATAGTGAAACATTTTTTGGATATACTATTCTCATATTTAATAAAGTCACTGTTTCAGCAACAGACTGTTTATCATTATATTAACATCGTCCTTTACAATATTGTACAATTATATTAGACGGGCTTCTTATATAGCCATAAATCTAAATTATCTACAACATTTGTATTGAAATAATTCAGTAGTAGGGCTTGGAAAAAACATTAAAACACTACATGAAAAATGCTGTTGTTTTTTATTTTCTTTTGACTACGTATACAACAAAACGCTGCATTTTTTAAATTTCTTACTGTTTGATTCTACAGATAGTTGAATTTAAATTGCCAATGCATAAGGCTGAACTAATAAATAATTCGCATCTATTACGAATATTATTATACCAATATATGTTGACCAGAATGCAATACTTAAATATGAATGTAATTTTATTCGACTTGAGGTCTCTGTGCAATCTCTGTGCAATCTCGGTCTACTGGTACAAGAAACGACATATTCTTACTTCGTGAATAACATGAATCCCGGACGTGTATGACCACCGTCGGATAAATAATCAAAGAAATCAGACATATCGGTAGATCTATACAACTTTTCTTCATTTTGAGGCTAAACAGGGTATACAATTTATTTATATTTTCAACTGCTGTTTTAGCAAACACTACCAATACAGTATTGTTTGTAAATGTTGAAGGGGCGATTATGTCCGGGTTGGACAATCAACCGGAGCGATTTTGTCCGCGTACCCATAAAGAAGCGAAAAGAATTGTTGTGTCTGGGAGGGGTTTGTCCGGATAGGATACTGAATAACTAACCTTTCAGGACCAAAGTGTGGAACTCAGAGACCGCAATCTGGGGTTCGGCACAAATCTTATCCACCGTTGTCGTGTCCCTCGCTCCCCCGAATATACGCACGTGTTCGTACAACGACTCCTTTTCTGAAATTAAATTTTATAATTATAATATTAAATATACAATATTAAGCATTAACTTGTTATATCGGATAGGTGGCCTATATGCATGCAGCGTCATTTAAAAGTAAAGGTAAAGGACATATTTATTTCTGACACATCTTCAGCCGACTTTCATATTAATCCCCCGATTTCTGGGAAATAAGTTGTTCGCCCACGGTACATTGACTTATTTCCCTCGCAAGTACCCATTTATACACCTGGGTGGAGAGCAGCAAACGTGGGATCTTTTTCTTGCTCATACAAATTCAAATGGTCTGGGCGGATTTTGAAGCCAGCGTTCCATTGCTTGCGTTGTACTGAAGTGCAGTCTCATGTATTTGTTGTATATTAAAGATCACGCTAAGTATACACGTAATGTAACAATAAGATGTAAGATCA